>CM075482.1:9937500-10537500 GCA_037950665.1 Hypophthalmichthys nobilis | reverse complement strand
TTGTAGTTTCTTGTATTGTTCTCTATAGTACTTAAAGGATTAGTTCACTTCAGAATTCAAATTTCCTGATAATTTACTCACCCCACGTCATCCATGTCTTTCTTTCTTCAGTTGAAAAGAAATTACGTTTTTTTTGCTCCATATAGTGGACTTCACTGGGGTATAACGGGTTGAAGGTCCAAATTGCAGTTTCAATGCAGCTTAAAAGGGTTCTACATGAGGAATAGCCGAGGAATAAGGGTCTTGTCTAGCGAAATGATTGGTAATTTTCTTTTTAAAAAAATTATATACTTTTCAACCACAAATGCTCGTCTTGCACTGCTCTGCGATGCTCCACGCATTACGTAATCATGTTGGAAAGGTCACGTCTGACATAGGCGAAAGTACCGATCCAGTGTCTACAAAGCGAATGTGCTAAGTCAAACGGCCTTTACAAAAGAAGATAAAACACAATATCAGATGATTTTGAAGTTGGATGAGAAAATTCGTTTTTCGCCCCACCATGGTATTTCTGGCTACATCACGCGTGACCTTTCCGACGTGATTACGTAATGCGTGGCACATCACAGAGCTAGTGCAAGAGTGCAAGATGAGCATTTTTTAGAAAACAACCTTTGTTTTGGTAGATAAGACTCTTATTCCTCATCTGGGATCGTGTAGAGTGGTTTGAAGCTGCACTGAAACTCCAGTTTGGACCTTCAACCCATTGTACCCTCCACTATTTGGAGAAAAATCCTGAAATGTTTTCTTCAAAAACCTTAATTACTTTTCGAATGAAGAAAGAAAGACATAAACGTCTTGGATGACATGGGGGTGAGTAAATTATCAGGAAATTTTAATTCTGAAATGAACTATCCATTTTCACATTATGAACCTGCAATTATTGTCTTGTTATATTTTGACTATTAAATAAATTTTGCCCCTAAATTGTCAATTGAAGAATGTGCTACTTAGTTGTGTACTTGGTAACCTATAACTTCCTCCTACTCCACAGTGTCATCATGTATAACCACCTACAAGAAAACTCCGCCCCCGGTCCCACCCAGGTCAACACCCACCAGACCATACATCTCTATAACAGCCCAGAGCAGCACAGAATCGGCGCAGGATGCCTACAATGAGCTCACCGGTGCTGGCCCTGCAAACCGGGCCTTAGCAGCGGTCCAGTCGGGCCTCAGCAACTCCACAGAGAGCATCGATAGCATGAAGGCCCTGACGGCAGCCATTGAGGCAGCGAATGCTCAAGTCCACGGTCCAGCCAGCCAACATGTGACCAACAGCACCATTACCATCACCACAGCAGCCACTAGCGTAACACACATCTCACAGGACGCTAAGAAAGACGCCCTCAGGAAGTGCCTGTCCATAGGGATACAGGTTGGCCACACACACTCACATCTGCGTTGCTTATAGGGTTACAGATTATATAAGCAAAACTGAACTAACAAAGAAAACACGAAACAGAGAATTAAATGTGAACCACAGCAGTGTGAGTTTACAAGAAAAGAATTAAACAACACACTCAACTTCTCATGTACAGTATGTGAAAAAATATTGAAAAACTTCAGAATAGTATGCTACTCTTACTATTTCTGCCATATAAAAATATGGCAACAATAGTAAGATTAGTATGCCAGTATGCTATTTTAAATTCAGCCAGACATTATTTACAGTAAATACTGGGATTATTCAGTATGCTCTAAGATAGTGTACACTATTCCCAAAAATGCTGTCAAGTTTTGAGACACAGCCATTAATAATCAGCAGAATATTCTCTTATTATTGAGTAGCCATCTATATAGTATACACTGTGATGCCCTATGAATGCTGTCTAGATAGGCAGCATACTTATTTTTTTGAGCACATCCATTATCAGCACTATATTCTTCACTTTTTGTGTATATGATGCATGAATATGCTGCCTAGGCAGGTTGCATACTAGGTTTTGGGAGACAGATATTCTCTAATTGTATATACACAAGTATTTTACATGCTGTGATGCCCAAATATGCTGTCTAGGCAGTGTACTAGGTTTTGGGACACAGCCTTTATCTGCAGTACATTATCCGATTATTGAGTGTGCATCAATATATAACGTACAATTTGCATTTTTAATCACTTCTTGCTTTACACCTACATCATTTGATACTAAAATATTCACAAAAGACAAATTAGAAAGGTCTCAAGTACAAACAACTACAAATGTACAGCTGTAAGTTTAACAACAACTCAAAATTTACACCCAGACTCCTATTGAATGTGTGTGTGTGTGTGTTTAGGTGGACGGCCCTGAGGAAACCAGCCAATCAGAAGTGCACTGCAAGTTTCAGTCTGTCGGCATTCAAGTAGAGGAGGAGAGTTGGTAAGTTTATCTACACCCACTCACTCTCTCTCACACACACCCAAGTAACATATTCCATTACATCTCTAGCCTTTAACTCCAATCATGTACTCATGTAAATAAGACAAAGTCATTCAAAACATTACAGATGTGAGGATAATGATTATGAAAGTGTCAGAAAAATGGAAGCTGTAATTGGAGAGAGAAAAGAAAGTGAAAGAGAGAGTTGTCATTTCAAGCACATGCTCCTGTGACAAAGACCCTCCCATTCTCTGTCTCTATTTCACACACACAGCTGTCCCTATCATGGTGGTTTGGACACTGGGGCCTCCTGAAAGGGTAAAGGAGTGGGAGGCAGAGAGACAGCTGCTCTGTGTGTATGCGGGTGTGTCTGTGTGTACGTGCACGGCCATCTGTTGCTGTGCCCATTATGAAGCAGGCAGGCTGCTGGGTCATAGACATGGTCAAGTATCGACCCCCTGTCTCATCTCTCTCTCTCGCTTTCTTTTGCTTTCTCTGACTCACACTCCCTAAGATGTCACTGTTTTAGCACCCTGTGAGAGGGAGGACATAACGCCAGGAGGAGGTAGAGTGAAAGAGAGAGTGGTAGGGTCACTAGATGTTCAGTCTCTGTGTGTTTTCCTTTAAAGTTCAGCTATAGGTTCAGCCAAAGCATCGTAGAATCTTCACCTTGTAGCCAAATTGCTGCCCAAGAGTACAGATCAAATGCCAGAACAAATGTTACACACACACACACACAGACATAATGTGTATAAACAGTAGTTTTACAGAAGGTCAGTTATGTTCAGAGGCACACACAGTTCTGTTCAGTTCTGTTATGTATAAAAAATAATTTTGTTTATAATGGACTATTTTACCCAACATTTATATATTTCTATTTTTAGAGTATTGCATTGTTAGCTTAACAACATGCTAACATTGAAATTTTGTTTTTTATATAAGTTATTTTTATTCAATATTGATAAGTATTTCAATTTGAAATTTAAAAGTGCAGTGTGTAAATTTTAGCGGCATCTAGCAGTCAGGTTGCGAATTGCAATATAGAGAAACTACGGTGGCCAACACAGGACAAATATGTCGTCGCCTGAGACAACACTGAGTAGCTAGTCAATCAAAAGCGCTCTTGTAGAGCAATTTGTCAGTTTAGGGCTGCTGTAGAAACATACCGGCGCAAAATGGCAACTTAACATGTAAGGGGACCCGCGGTGTTTGTAGATGGAAATGGCTCATTCTAAGGTAATAAAAACATACCGGTTCATTATGTAAGGTCGTTATACACCACTGAAAACATAGTTATGTATGACATATTGCATTTCTGTTAATAGATCCTCCAAAAATTTACACATTGCACCTTTAATATTGGACTGTTTTACTATCTTGGAGTATTGTGTTGTTAGTTTAGCAACATGCTAACATTATATATATATATATATATATATATATATATATATATACATATTCCTCATATTTTGATGATTTAATCTAACATATAGAATCATTAAAAACAAACAACTCTGGACATCACTTGTGGCCAACACTGTAGATTGTTTCCTGATTGTGTTTAACACGCTGCCTTAGGGAGCTGCCAGTGTAGACAGTGAGGTCGCTTCAGGTTTTGGAACTGAACTAGTGCGTGTGTTTGTGTGTGTGTGTACACATATATAGGAGGTTGTAGCTGGTAACTGCCAGCGTTGAGGAGTCGAGGGCAGCAGATTCCTAGACAGTGAGAGAGGGACACACATAACCCACACACCCGCACAGGTCGCCGGTATTTGGACTTTGCTGAAGCATGCCTTTGTAACTGAGAGGGAATACATCTGTAAAACACTGGCACACACACACACACAGCTCTCCTAGCACAGGTCTGCTCTTGTTTCCTGTTGAAGTCAGAGCCCTTGAACTGTATGCAGTCTCCTTTAGCGTGTCATACACTCTTTTCCTCCTCATTGCAGTAGGAATGAAGGAAATGAAGGAATGAGTTGTCTTCCCTTGTGGCTGTGTCCCAAACCACTCACGTTTTTAGCTCTAGGGAGGTTCAGTACAACAGGTAGTCAGACATGTTTGATAACGGACAGTGATAGATAGATAGATAGATAGATAGATAGTTAGATCTTGCATCTTGAAAAATGAATGTGTGTGGGTGTTCTCAAGTCTATTGATAGCTTTGGTTAATATGTAAAACACTGACTGCACCATAGGTTAGTTTCAGCCTCAAGCGTCACGCCCACTCTTTGCACAATCCATCTCATACATAAATGGAATATCCAGATTCAACCTGATTGGCTGACTGTTACAAAAGTTGTGGTACACCGGTAAACTGATATCAATGTATGGATGTATGTAAATCTGTTCTGCTCTCAAGTTTAGATCATCATATGAACATGAACAATAACTTAATACTTAATACTTTAATTTGTTTTAGTATATTGCTTTGCCATTTATACTTCTTTCAAATGTTTGGCATTTATTTTGAGATTCTGTCATCTAATACAATGCAATTCTTTTTTGAGTGTGGCTTAAGTGTCCAGATATTTTTGGGGACACTATGTATTTCAGGCTCAGATGTGAAAAGAATCTGCTGTGAAACTGTCTGGCATAGTTACATTTAACTGTGAACATGAAAACCACACACACACACACACACACACAGAGAGAGAGAGAGAGAGAGAGAGAGACATTCTCGAACGTTTTCTTATGATATGATTTACAGAAGGCAATGATTACTACCATGTGAGCGGAACAAGAAATGAATACTCTTTTCTCTCTCTCTCTCTCTTGCACCCTTTATTTGTCTCTCTTCCTCTCTACAGGAAGTAGTTAGCTGATATGAAACAGGCCTTTCTGACACACACACATACACACACACACCAACAATCTAAAATGGTCTTTAATGGAAAACAAATGGTTAAAAAAGAAATCAGAACTCAGTAATGTAGTGGAGGAGAACAGACACAGATTACTAGATGGATGGATAAAAACACATTGTTAGGTCCGCGAAAAAGAAAACCTAGCAATTTATGGCTTGTATGTGCTTTTTTTTTTGTTTTGTTTTGTTTTTTTTGTTTGTTTTTTTGTGCCTTTCAATAACCCAATATTAAAGCACTCAGATGCACGGGCACACACAGGCGACGCACACTCAGGGCATGGTGAGAGATGTCAGTGTGCTTCAGTGCACCTGAATAGAGCAGGTGTCCTACCTCTCCAGAACACACACACACACACACACACCAGGCAAACACAGAGTAGCAGAACTAAGCCAGATCGCTTTGATATGTTACCCCTCTCTATTCCTAAAGGAGAGGAGATGTGTGTGTTTGTTTCACTTGTATACAATATCATAGTCTACAGTTACCTAGAAGGAAGTTTCAACTGAAAATTACAAGCCAATTAATGTAACTTATTTTAACATTATAAGTACATTTTGAGCATTTGTTTCTACAGCATTTTGGACATTATAGGGGCATTGGGAACATTTCATTTCACAGGATTTTGAGAGTTGCTGATATGTTTATAACTTTCATTTCAATAGCATTTTTGGCTACAGTATAAAACATGATTTCATTTTTTTTTTTTTTTTTTACATTTTATTTGACTTTTTGGAACAGGAACAATTTAATCATATTTTTTGTATTATGATTAAAATGTTCTTTAACTTTAGCCAGTGTTTTGTCATATCATATTCATCCATTTTAACATATTATATTTGACTAAAAAGACATGATTTCATCAATGAAAATAGCATTTATAGCATTTTAACCAAAGTGTACCATTTAGTTTACTTTTAGTTAACTTTTTGAAATAACATTTTAAAAAAACAACAAAAATACAACATATAATTTAAAAGGTTGGGTCAGTAAGTTGTTTTTGAAAGAAATTAATACTTTTATTCAGTGTTTATAATGTTACAACATGTTGTTTTGCTGTTCTTTTGAACTTTATTTTCATAAAATATACTGAATATACTGTGTGTGTGTGTGTGTGTGTGTATATATATATATATATATTTGGGACCAAAAATTAGTCAGACACTTTGACCTGACCATGTTTTGCTTAAGTGTTATCTATATGTTATGTGTTATATATATATATATCTCAATTTCCACAAAAATATTAAGTAGCACAACTGTTTTCAGTATTGATAATAATAAGAAATGTTTCTTGAGTAAAAAAAACAGCATATTAGGATGATGGTTTTTCCATCACAGGAATAAAATATATTTTCAAATATATTAAATTAGAAAACGGTCACTATAAATTGTAATAATATTTCACACTATTGCTGTTTTACTGTATTTTTGAGCCTTCATGAGCAGAAGAGAAAAAATCTTACTGACCCCCAACTTTTGCATTTTATGAAACTGTCCTTGAAAGCTTTATTTCTGAGCGTTAGATGCACATTTAGCAAAGTTGATTTGAAACTATACAGCACTATTCATCTTTTCTTTCTAGCTACCGCAGAGTCACACGCTCTAACAGCGTCACCACTGCCGTTCAAGCTGATCTTGACCTTCTGGAGGGTCTCGGTGATGACCAGTTCACGCAGACCCACCAGGGGCCCATTGTCCGCCAGCCGTCCAAGGATGCAGCCACTTCCACTGTCAGCATCCAGGGCTCTGGGAACCACTACCATGCCTGTGCCCAGGATGACTTCACCGACGTAGGCTTCGACCCCTCCATTCTGCCCCCGCCGGTCCCCTGGATGGATGGAGTTATGGAGGAGGAATACTCAAGTGGAGTGTCAGGCTCTGTGTGTCCGCAGGACGGACGCTGGTTTCTGAAGCTGCTGCATGCAGAGGTGGAGAGGATGGAGGGCTGGTGCCAACAGATGGATCAGGATGAGCGAGAGAACGAGCTACCGGAAGACAGTGAGTAACAATGACTCTAAAAAAAAAGTAGTAGGCTGCCCAGCTAGACAGCATTTTGATGAATTATAGATCTTGTGGAAGTTTCGATTTGGGATCATTTTTAATCCTTATAGACTCATTTGAAACTTTCAGTTTGACAGCATTTGTGGGCTTTATGTACTCATTTAGAATGTTTGATTTAAAGTGTTAGTTCACCCAAAACTGAAATTTCTGTCATGAATTACTCACCCTCATCTCAGAAATCTGAGAGGTTTCTGTATACACAGCAATGCCATTCCAAATTTCAAGGCCCAGAAAGGTGGTAAAGACGTTGTTAAAATAGTCCATGTGACTACAGTGGTTTAACCTTAATGTTATGAAGTGACAAGAATACTTTTTGTGTGCAAAAACAAAATAAAAATAACAACTTTATTCAACAATTTCTTCTCTTCCTTGTCAGTCTCCTACGCTGTTGACATAGTAAACACAGTGCAGCGCTTCCGGGTTCTACCTCAGATTGGTTATTGGCCATCTCCTGCGTCAGCATCTCACGCATACGTCGTTGTGCTCACGTGTACAACGTCAGCCAATAATGAGCCACCATTCTGACGTTGAACCTGGAAGCCTGCACTGTCTATACAACATAAACAGCATAGGAGAATGACAGGGAAGAAAATGAATTGTTGAATAAAGTCGTTATTTTTGTTTCATTTTTGTGCACAAAAAGTACTCTTGTCGCAACATTAAGGTTGAACACCTGTAGTCACATGGACTATTTTAAAGCTGCATTCCGTAACCTTTTTTGGTTAAAAATGATCCAAAATCAATTTTTGAGCAAGTACATAACCAGCCAGTGTTCAAAACTATCTCCTTATCTTAGCCCGATTCACAATGGTAAGCTTGTAATAATGTTTTCTAATTCGAGTGGTACTGGTAGGTTTCCGCTGGAAATTCGAGCATGCAGCCATTCGTCTATGCATCATTACGTCACGTTTGTTTACATAAAGAAGGAGTCCAAGCTAGTAGGCTATATGGCACGTGAAGGATGCCGCAGGTGACGGATCATTTATAGCCTTTTCTCACAGCAGCTGCAATAATTAAACTTATCATTTTGATGGCGGATTGTAATCCAGAAAGGTCCAAATGACAATCATCAGTGACAACTAGAGATTCACCCAAATCTACAGGTAACGCTAAAACAGACTAAATACACATAGTCACACAATGCTGAATTTGTTAACATTAACAATTTAAGAACAAAGTATAACAATAACAATGATTTGCGCAGTTTGACGTGATCCGAGCTAAGCGATCGTTAGATTTAAACACCATCGGCAGCGCGATTTATTGTAATGCTTTTTTTCTCAGTTGGTCAGAACAAAAGTGGCAGACATGTTACTTACTTGTTCAGATGACATTTTCCGGTGAAAATTCTTATTTTTGGTCATACTTCCAAGTACAGTATCTACACCGGTGCGGTGACTGACAGCAAACATTACATTCATCCGCGCTGAGGAGCCGTGCCGATGCACAACCCACGTAAAGATGATAATTCTGCAAATAACTGCAATTGCAGGTTTCAAACAGAGATGGCGACAAAGAGGCAAAACTTACGGACTGCAGCGTTAACAATGTCTTTACTACCTTTCTGGGCTTAGAAATTTGGAATGACATTGCTATGTATAGGGAGATAACTCTGTGTATAACCCTTTAACAGCATTTTTAAGCACTATAGACTCGTGTATAAAGTTCTTTACAACTGCATTTTTGGACATTATAGATTTAGAATGATTGATTCAATGGCATTTTAGGTATTATAGATTAATTTAGAACATTTGATTCAACAGCATTTTTGGTCACTATAGGCTCATTTACAATATTTGATTCAACAGCACTTTTTTTGAGAGATTCACATGTTCGATTTCAATGTTCTAAATACATCTTTGATGCCCCCAAATACTTTCTAGTCAGGCAACTCACTAGGTTTTGAATTAGTTAAAACCATATAGCAAAGTAACTATAGAAAAATGGTTATTGTAGCTAAAATTATTGAATTTCCGAATCCGCTATTTTATTTTTAAAGTCAAGTAGTCATTTGATTAAAAAACTATATTTAGAGTGACATTTGTACAGTCTGTGTCCAAGTCATTTGAAGAATAATCAGCCACTTTAACAAAACTACCAGTGCACAAGGTCATTTCACAGTCTGGTTACCTCCGGCCAGCCTGTTTCTTCTTCTCCCACTTCCCGCCTTTTCCCCGCTCAAGCACACACACCCACACACACAGCGCAGTGACCGTCTTCGTGTCAGTCACAAAGCCTGCTTGTTCATCTATCTCCTGTCTGTCTCCCTCGCACATACCAGACATTTCTACCAGCAGGGAGCCACCCGTCTCCCTGGTTTCTTTTCGCTCCCTCTTTCTCTGTATATTTTCCTCTTCCTCTCACTGTTTCTATATCTGTCTCCTTCCACTCTCTCTTCTCTAACCCTTCCCTCTTTTCCTGAATACATAAAATATGCTAATCTCCATGTCCTATGACAGCACATTGTTTGCCATATGGTCTCTTGCTGCTGCATATGTTAAACAGAGCGAGTTCATTTCGTCAGATCACTGTTTAAACTGCCTCACGGCTCCAATCCACAGAGACACGCTGCAGTCACTCCTCAGGCCAAGGCGGAAGCCTTTATATGACCCCCACATGGCAAACATTAGTTTCCTTTAGGAGAATTCACCCTTGTTTGGTAATCTGATATGCTGTTTACTCTCTTTCACTCTCAATCTGTCTTTTTACATCACACTCTTGTTCTGTATGTGTGTGCGTGAATTTCTTGGCTCACTGGCTTTGGCGGGTGTTTGTTTGGTGTGCACGGTAAACACTCCCCCTGCTCCTCTGGTTCCTGCATTCAAGTTCCCAAGCCTTAGATATTTATGACCCCCTTCTCGCTTCAAAGAGACAGCATTTAAACATTAACCGACTGTCTAAGCCTTTGCAACACAAACGCACACATTCACTGCTGTGTTATTAGAGTTTCTCATACTGTGCTAATCAACTTTTTAATGCTACTTCTGTTTTACTAAACTTGTTTTGCACAGCTGATTCTCTTTTTTTGTGTGTTTAGTCCTCGGCAAGATGCGTAGCGCGGTGGGGAGCGCTCAGTTGCTGATGTCGCAGAAATTTCAGCAGTTCCGGGAGCTCTGTGAAGAAAACTTGGTATGTATGAAGCGCACATCCATCAGCCAATCAGAGTAGAGCGACACTTGGTGACTCCGCCCCTGATAGGCTGTGTTAGCCTGAGTAGCATTAATATAAGCTAAATCAGTATCACCCAGTTAGATATTGTCATTTTTTTCCAAATTAACAGACATTTTGTGTATAATCTGTTCTCTGGCTGTTAGAATCCCAACGCCCACCCGCGGCCCGTGTCTCAAGATCTGGCAGGATTCTGGGATATGCTGCAGCTGTCAATTGAGAACATCAGTCTGAAGTTTGACGAGCTACACCAGCTGAAAGCTAACAACTGGAGAGCGCTGGAGCCTCCTGAGAGAAAGGTACAAATTTTACATCACAAATCCAGATGCATTACACACTCTTTAAAAATGGCTAAGAATACCACAGTTGACACAAAGCAATTTGCGACGCTGTATAAATACAGTGCCGTGAGAGTTACATTTTTTAGATGCTGAATAGTTGGTTTATCGTAACTGTTTGATTATATGTCAGAGTAGATGCAATATTTAATTAGATGCAAGCAAAAAATGACCCAGTGAGGGGTGGAAGTGCAGTCTGTTCAATATGTCATTCATCTAAAATGAATATTCTGTATTTAATTGCTTGTTCCAAACTTTTGGGACTTTTGTTGTTTTTGTGCCATGCAAAAGGAAAGTTTTGAAGGATCATACAGGTCACTGTTCATGATGAAGCCTGAGGCCTTAAAGCTTAAAAAAAAGAGCATAAAAACACCACAAATTTGTTTGTGAATCAGACTTAACTACTCTCATAAATTCTTACCAACAAACCAAGGAGTGCTAGGGCAGATGTCAAGTCGCATTGACTACTTAACGACGCTTTTATGGTGCTTTTGTGTCCTTTTTGAAGCTTGACAGACCCAGTTCCTATTTAATGGAATTGCAAGGAAAAGAACAACAAGCATATTATTCAAAATTTCAGCACAATGTATTGAACAGACACTTTTTATGTATTTGCCTCCAGTTAAATATTGTGTGTACTCTTACTTTAAAGGGTTAGTTCACCCAAAAATGAAATTTCTGTCATTAATTACTCACCCTCATGTCGTTCCACATCCGTAAGATCACACATTAAGATATTGTTGATGAAATCCAAGAAGTTTTTTTCTTCCATAGAAAGCAATGTAATTACCACATTCAAGGTCCAGAAAAGTAGTAAAGACATCAATAAACATCATTTTAACAATGTTTTTACTACTTTTCTGGACCTTGAATGTGGTAATTATGTTCCCAGACAGCAACATAGTGTTGGCCCAGATCTGGCCCACATCTGGTACGTCTGGATTCCATGCGGGCCAGATGTGGGCCGGATCTGGGCTGACAATATGTTGCTGTCTGGGTTGCTTTTTATGGAGGATAAAAAAAACCTCTTGGATTTAATCAAAAATATCTTAATTTGTGTTCCGAAGATGAATGAATGTCTTATGGGTTTAGAATGACATGATGGTGAGTACTTAATGGGATAGTTCACCCAAAAAATGAAAATTCTATCATCATTTACTACCCCTCAAGTTGTTCTAAACCTGTATAAATTTATTTGTTCTGCTGTACACAAAGGAAGATATTTGGAAGAATGTTTGCAAGCAAACAAGCAAACCAAGCAAATCTCACCCCCCATTGACTACCATAGTATTTTTTCCATACTATGGAAAAAATGGGGGGCAAGATCTGCTTGGTTACAGACATTCTTCCAAATATCTTTATTTGTGTACAGCAGAACAAAGAAAGGTCCCACTTTATGTTAAGTGGCCTTAACTACTATGTACTTACATTTAAATTAATCATTGGATACAATGCACTTATTGTGTACATACATGTTTTTACATTGTACTTATATTTTAAAAACACCTGCATGTAATTACATTTTTTTTTTTTTTTTTTTATGTAAGCACATAGTAGTTAAGGCCACTTAATATAAAGTGGGACCCAAAGAAATTTATACAGGTTTGAAGCAACTTGAGGAGGAGTAAATGATGACAGAATTTTCATTTTCGGGTGAACTATCCCTTTAAGGCTGTTGCTTTATTATTTTATATAGTATTTTATTTGAATGTTTATCTTATTTTATTTATGAATGTTGCATGAGTTATGCATTTGTTTTATCTGATTTGTTTTGCTCACTTTCTTATTATTTTATGTGTTGACAGTGATCGGGTTTTGAGGTGATGCTCCCATTTGCACGCTGCATGTGATTCACGTCCGGAGGTCCCATTTACCTCATGCCAAAATGGGTTTAACTCTTAGTTGACAAAAACGGCCTCTGTAATGGCCCTGCCACCCCTGAGAGCTCACTTAATGCATTTGGCTGATGCCTGGCACTCAAACAAAACTAAATATTGCAGATGACCCAACAGATGACCCCACATTTGCATGCATTTGCTGTGTTGTGTTACATCGCGGAGTGACACTAACCGGTTTGTCGTTGCTGTCCAGGAGAAGCGCGTGCCCCCTCCAGTACCCAGGAAACCTGGGAAGGGTCCCGTGCAGCTAGTGAGAGACCGGTCTCTGGAGGGATCCCAGCGGATGGAGGCTCGTAAGCGACTGCTAGCGGCTAAACGTGCCGCCGCCTCTCAGCGCCAGAGCTCTGCCACAGAATGCGCCGACAGCATCGAAATATACATCCCAGAGGCCCAAACACGATTATAAACACTGTCACACTGAAAACCGGGTGCTTAGAAGCCTAAATAGACACACACACACTCATCTTCAACCATAACACAATAGCACTGAATGACAAAGGAAGGGTAGCTGTAACATAATCGCTCCTCTTTTCTTGTGTAAAAGAGAGTTTCTTCACTGTGGGCTTCTACTGTATTTTACAACTTAATTTTACTCTCTTCCTCTGTCCTGCCATTTGTAGCTCCATTGTTAAACTCCCAAAGACTTTAATATTACTATTATACACTCTATATTTAATTGTTAAAATAACCTATATACATTCATGCCTAAAACACCACATATTCTTATGTCTTTTAATATTACTACCCAAATATTGCACACTACTGAATTTTATTATTTCATTTGTAGTTTTTGCGGTTACCGTGTAAGAGCCATATGTCTTGTGTTCTCAAAGAGGACATAACTTCTAAAAGGGCAACATACCGATCACTTCTGAACATTTTACCGGCCAATGTAGCTTTGATTGCCGTGTATGTATGTATACATGTGGGTGTCAGGCTTTCTGTACATGTACCACACTCTCTCACGTGTCACCCTGTACCTTGGAGACAGGGCGAGGTTGATCTGTTCTCAGTATCAGGGGAAAGCATGGAAAAACCGCCTCTTCTTTCTTCTCATATTTTTCAACCTCCCACTCGGTCATCCTCTCAAACCATCCTATCTCCTTTTTTATCCACTCTCTATCTCTCCTCAGCAGTGCCACTCACCTGTTTTTGACTGACATAGATGTCCATCGTATCTGACAAATGTGACACTTTTATCTGTCACCACTCAACGCGTTCACGCCATTGACAGAAGCACTGTCAGAACAAACCACTCTTCACGACTCTGACTCATTAGCCATTCATAAATTAGCAATGTGTCATGTTATAAAACATTACATACGGGCAGTCAGGGATTTCATTCAGCATTAAGCCCCGTTCACACTGACAGCAATGAAGTGACCCGAAGTCTTTATATATCACAGTTGTGACCCTATATATCACAAGAGATTTTATTTTGTGTAATTCTGACTACTTAAAGGATTAGTTCACTTTAAAATGAAAATTCAAATTGGAAAAAATTAAAATTGGAGTTATATTAATAAATATCCTGATGCATCCAAGCTTTATAATGGCAGTGAACAGGATCAACGAGTATGAAGCTCAAGAAAGTGCATCCATCCATCATAAATGTCCTCCACACGGCTCCGGGGGGTTAATAAAGGCCTTCTGAAGCGAAGCGATGCGTTTGTGTAAGAAAAATATCCATATTTAACAAGTTATAAAGTAAAATATCTAGCTTCCGCCAGACCGCCTTCTGTATTCAAGAAAGTGTAACACCTCTTGCAGTTCAAAACGCTTAAGGCCTTTGTCCGAAATTTTCATATGCATTTTTTCGTATTCATGATCCTAAAAATTCGTCACCTTGCAAGACCTTGCACACTGAGTCCGATGTGTATTAATGAATCCGTTGCGAAAACAAATCGCAAAAACAATACAAAATGGAGTTTTCAAGCAGTGAGCATGATTTAGTTGTCCTCTCTCTTCTTAAAAAGAGAAAAAGAAAGAGGAAATATTGGGTCCATCCATCCAATCCCGAGATTGCATAGAGAGGAAGGACAGTTCCACCTCATTAAGGAGCTGCGTAATTATCCCGAGCGTTTCAAAGTTTACTTCAGGATGTCAGCGGCTCAGTTTGATGCTTTGCTAGCGACACTGGTACAATCTGTCTTTATATTCTGTATCTTTGTATTTCTGCACTTTGTTTGTCATACAGTGCTACTACTTTGTGCTGTAGACGACGTGGATCAACTTGTCAGATTCGGGATTTTGGCGTTCGCTTGTACGGTGGCTCTGAATTGTCAAAACATCTCTCAAAATGCATGCCACGGATGCAAAAAACGCAGGAAATCGAACCTGATCTGAATTTTTTTATGATGGACAAAAGTTTCGGAAGGCAGTGTGTAAACGTGATTGACACAACGTGAGGTCGTATTTATTTTTTAACGTGCGAAATTTTCGGACGTGAATTTCGGACTCAGTGTGCAAAGACCTTTACACTACATCCTACGCCTTCCATATTCAACTTACAAAAAAAGCGCTTTTTCCATAACTGGAATACGGAGAGCATTCAGGCGGAAGCTAGATATTTTACTTTATAACTTGTTAAATATGGATATTTTTCTTAAACAAATGCATCACTTCGCATCAGAAGGCCTTTATTAACCCCTCGGAGCCGTGTGGAGTACATTTATGATGGCTTGAAACCCATTGGTCTTGTTCACTGCCACTGCCACTGCCATAAAGCTTGGATGCGTCAGGATATTTATTAATATAACTCAGATTGTGTTCATCAGAAAGAATAAGCTCATATACACCAAGGATGGCTTGAGGGTGAGTAAAGCTTGGGGTAATTTTCATTTTAAAGTGAACTAATCCTTTAATGTATTTGCGATTTTAAATGTTAATTGCGACTTTATATCATAATTGTAACTATTTCTCGCAATTGCATTTTTACATCTCACAGTCGCACAATTAATATATCACAAGAGATTTATTTCTCGTAATTGTGACTTTACTTAATGTCATTGATTTTAAGTGATAATTGCAACTTTATATCGTAATTGTGACTTTATTTCTCGTAACTGCATTTATTGACAGTATATATCACAGTGAATTTGTCACAATTTTGACCCTATATTATCACAAGCAATTATATTTTTACGTAATTGCGACTTTACTTGACGTAAGTAATAACTCTGACTTTATATAGTAATTGTGACTTTATTACTCATAATTGTTTTTTTTATATATCACAGACGCACAATTAATTTATCACAATTGTGACCCTATATATCACATGAGATTTTATTTCTTGTGATTTTGACGAAATTGCAAGCTTATATCGTAAATTGCGACTTCATTTCTCACATTTCTCACATTGTGACTTCTTATCTAGATCTCACAGCTATCTTTTTTACTTAGTTATGGCTTCCATAATTTTCTGTATATGTGTACAATTTGTGTTTGCGTGTAATTATTATTATTATTATTATTATTTTGTCACCATTTCTGGTGACAAAAGCAAAGTAATTCGACATGAGAGTGTCTAACAACTCTTCCAGCAATAAAATCGCTGTCAGTGTGAATGAGCCACGACCACAACCACTAACTGGACATTTTCTAAATCTGTGGCATTTAATAGCTCCGCCCACTGTGAAATCTCATTGGTCCATTCTGCTCTTTACAACCGTACGTTAAACATCTGATTGGCTGTGATTGTGTCACATTGCTTAGCAGTTTCCCGTTCAGCGTGGATAGACAAATAATCACATTATGCTATGTTGAACTTGACATTAGTTTAAAAAAATGCACATTGTTTAGCGTATTTTGTAAATATATAAATGATGAATTATAAGACGCCTTCCTGACTGCTCACTAATATAGCTCCTCACTATATTTGTCTAAATGTTTGTATAAATGGATATAAAGTAAAATATCAGTATTTTGTAATGAGGGAGATGTATTTAAGACTAGACGAAACATTTAAACTGGCAGACATCAATAATTTCTCTCATAGCTTTTGAATTTCATAATAATGCTTAAAGAACCATTTGAAATATTAAAACTGCAATGTCACAACTCTATAAATGTAATACATACATATTTTAGTAAAAACACCAACTGTGACAGAGCAATTTATTCATTATATTTATAATCACAAGTTAGCATGATAGTCTTTATCCTCAACCAAGTCAGTCAAGTGTGTATGTGTGTTTTTTCCACATCAAGTGCATGTACCCAAGTGCTTCCTAATTTTCCTAAAGGCATCTCTTTTTTTTTTTCAACCGATATGTAGCACAGTTAATACTTTGTAATATAGATCAGCTACTTTCTTTTGTTTTTATTTATACGTAGATGTATATAATTTCAGCAACCCTAAGGAGACAGTGCAAGTAGACACATGTATCAAATCAGAGTACATAGCATTAGTTTATTATTTTTTCTATTTAAGGAAACCTATGTTGAATCACATACTCTTGTGCTGCTCTTGTAATTGATTTGTAAACAGCGCCTCGTCATAGTTGCACTGACAAGATACTCAATACTAGTCAAATCCTGCACTGTCTCATACTTTTCAATAACAAATACTAATTTGCACTTGTTAAATATGTTAAATAAACAGAGCTATTTCTTTTTTCTTTTTCTCAAAATATTTCACTGTGGATAGACACGTCACTATAAATATATATTGATATTAGTTTCCCAGCAGCCAATGTGCAGCCATTCTCTATTTTCATAGACGGTTCAGTTGCATTGACTTTAGTTTGATTCTTGTAGTGTTTATCTTATTAACTAAACTCTTCGTTCCAGTTATTATGCACTAGAGCCCTTCTACTGTGGTTAATGTTTGTTTGAAATATTATTGATGTTTAAACGCTCGGCCTTAATTTATGAATATATGATAGTCATGCACAACGTAGCCTCAGGGGAGACTATATAACGTGTGTATGAGTGTGTGTGTGTGTGTGTGCGTTTGTTTATGTGTATATCATGAAGAGATATGATGATACTGGAGATGTTACCTAATCAATTTTAGCATTCAATATTCATGACAAAATACCCATATTGATATTAATTTTTTTACAGTTCTGCATTTTGTCAGCCAAATAATATCAGACTGAATTAATTTGGACAATCAGTGATTAACACAAATAAAATCAATGTGATTTTATTTGTCAAAATGAAATGAGTAAAATGATACTGAAATATAAGTTTATAGAAATATTAATTGGTTACATTTCATTTGATTTAAATCTCCATTCTTTTTAAAAGATATATATGAGACATATTTTGTGAGACTAGCACTACACTTTTTGCTGGAAGTGATCACAACTTCATTTTCTTAACTGTTGTCATTCACTGATGTGAAAATATTGGTTTATATTCGGCAACACAGTAAATAAGTCCTGACTTTTTAGAGTTTTATCTTCCAAAATAGAAGAAAATCAGAAAATGTTTTATTGCCAAACTGTGGACGGTGCACTCACCACAATGTTTTGGGAAATGAAGGCAGGATATTATGTATTTACTGTTCTTGTAAAAGCATAAACCTTATCAAAATGACTGTGTGTAAATACATGAATGTTCTTCATTGTAAATGTAACCTACATCTAAGGATATCTTACTACTTACATTTTGTATTTATTGTATCAACACTGTTGATGTTATGGCACGTGTATGAAATTTTGATCATTAAAATGTTACAGATGCTCACAGCCATGAAGTGATTCATTTTCAAATAAATGTGTCTTTGTTTTATCCAGTAAATAGAGATAATTGACTGTTTTACATGGAAGCCTAGACATTTCCTACTTTATATCTCACAATTGCAAATTGATTTCTCATAACTGTGACTTTATATCTCATAATTGCGACTTTGTTTTTCGCAGTTGTCTTTATTTTTCAGAATTGTGAATTTATTCTCAAAGTTTGCAACTCACAATCACAACTGTTTCACGATTACAATTTTATTTCTTGTAATTGAGATGTTACATCTCAGTTGTGACATTGTTTCTCATAATTGTCTTTATAGTATGATTAAAAACATTTAATATATTGTCATATTCATTAATAATAATAATAATAATTTAGAATATAGACAAACCTTATTACTGTAATTGTCTATATGCTAGTTTAACGATGGGAAAAATGGTCGGCGCGCCCGGTGCATGGTCTAAAAGGGTTGGCCCTATTCTTTTAAATAGTAATGGGTGTGTTTTGGGCAGAACGTGCAATAAACTAATCAAAGTCTTATCTCCCAGTCCCTTTAAAAGCCAGCTGCGCTCACGCCATGGCGGATTCGCTATTTACACAACGGAATTTGCAAGCGGAAAAACTAAACGCATCTCTAGCGAGGAAACGGATCTGCTCGTGTGCGAGGTTAAAGCAGGAAAAACAAAAAAAAAGGTTAAAGCCATCTGCGGTACAATACGGATTCCACCAAAGCATTTTTATCTTTATGCACACAATAATAATCTTTTACATTGTAATCCTTTTATTTTTTATATTTGGCATGTTTGTGTGCTGCTGCGCATCCCTGTGTGTGTAATAAGCAGAGTGTACACGTGTTGTGCACCTGCATATAGGCGCATATTATTAACTCGCTCTTTAAATAAAACAAATATTGCTCCATTGACTTTAGACCAGGTTTCAGTTGGTCAATGGCGCAGTCTATTTCAGTTGCCTCAAAATAGCAACGCGCCAACAATGCGCCTGAACACACCTCATTTTCAGACCAGCACGCCGATGGGCGCACAAATGGGTACAAATGCATTTGCTAGTTAAACAACGTGGCGCAGCACACGAAAATGATAACTGCGTCAGGCTGAAACTAGCAAAAAACACTTGGTGCTGCACTGTGCTGGGTGTAGGGCCCAAAATGTTAAGGCAATCAGGTTAGGCTACTTTAAGTTAGGCCTAAACCAATCATTTTTACAGTGTGATTGTGTCTTTAATAAATTATGTGCATGGTGTTAATCTAATGCCACATCCACAATAATACATTTTAATTTAGCAACTGTACTGGCAACATGTGAGGCGTACCGGCCCACTTTGAGCACTGATTGCAACTTTATTTCTCCAAATTGTGATCTCACAACTTAATTTTTTTCTTAATTGTCTATATTTCTCAAAATTGTGTCTTTATTTCACAATAACGTCAAATTCTCACAATTGCGTCTTATTTCTCATAATTGCAACTTTATTTTTCAGTTTTGTAGATTTACAATTTTTAAAATTTACCATTTTTAATTGTAACTTTATTTCACACAATTTTGACAACTGTGAGAAATACTCTAGCAATTTGGCTTATTTTAAACTTTCTCACTATTATTCTGGCTTTGTCTTTATGACTTTCTAGCTCATAATTGCGACTTTATTTTGCGTGACTTCTCACAGTTTTTCCTTCATATCTCACAGTTTTGCTTATTTTAAACGTTCTTACTATTAGCTTCTTTATATTTTACTCTGAGTTGAAAACAGGCTTCCATAGTTTTAAATCATTGCCTGAGGCCTGAGTAGGAGAACAGATCTTGACTATTATTAGTAGACAGCTTCAGGCTTCTTCCACAGATAAACCCAGAGAACTGATAAACTCTCATCTAATATGTATGAGACATACAAAAGTCTTTAGTATTATAGAACGTAATGTCTTTTTAAATATAGGTGTTCGGTTAATTAACTGCTTTGAGCTGCTAATCACTTTGATCACTTGTTGCCAACCAGACCAATGACCCTTTGAGTTGTTTGTTTGGATCTCAGCCCAGTGAGAAGTCTAAAGTAAAGAACAGCTGTCTAACCGAGTGTGATTGAATATCCAGGACAGACGTGTCCCCGCTAATCCGTCTTTATTGTCTATGCTCAGATACAGACATGCACTCTCACAGACGCCATTGGCAAGCCATCGTTGACGTCTGGTTTTAGCTACCGCTAATTAAATGCAGGATTATGCTAATTGGCGTTCTTGTGAAGCTTACACACACAGAAGAATGTCAGTATGATTTAGCAATAGCCTGTAAGAACATGCCTTTAATATGTGTAAGATGTCAAGGTAGGGCAGCGTTGGATTGGTTGGATGTACCTGCTCATGCTGGCTTTCACTTTATGAAAGCAATCCACATTTTCTGTCTGACCTTACATGTTATTTCATTTTTCAAACACTGCTGGAAAGAAGTGTCATCTGAAGGCTAGTTTTTTCAATGATACTCTTTGTTTAGAGGTAAAATAACAGCCTTGAATATAAGAACCTTTCCATTTCCCCACTAAAAACACTTGTTGAACAATGTAGTTAAAAATAAGCAGAAGAAAAGAGATTAATTTTGTAGAAAACAAAACTTTATTTGAACACCGTGTGACCCCTATTTGCCACATACATTGCACAGTAAGGAGGAGAAGTCACATCATTGGGCATCATGTCACATTGGCTACTGTAAATGCACTGGTCTAAGGTCCCAAAACCTTGAAATCAACATATTTGGTGACATAAAACCATTCTTTCCTTTTATTCTCTGAAAGTGGTCTCAACTTAATAAACAAAAAAGAAAAAACTTAATACAAGTCATGTAGTGTTCATTCTTCCAGCTCATTTGTCCAAGGTGTGTATTTGTGTATATGTGTGTGTGTGTGTGTGTGTGTTTAGGGGTGGGGTGGGGAGCATGTGGGCACATTCACTGGCCGTTTCTACACTGAGTATTCAGAGGAAATCTCAGACTATAGTTCTGCTACATCTGAATATCCCTCAAGAGTAATGAAAGGAAAAAAAAGAAACATACTAACGACAGCATC
This sequence comes from Hypophthalmichthys nobilis, assembly GCA_037950665.1. Classification (NCBI taxonomy): domain Eukaryota; kingdom Metazoa; phylum Chordata; class Actinopteri; order Cypriniformes; family Xenocyprididae; genus Hypophthalmichthys; species Hypophthalmichthys nobilis. The sequence goes on along the minus strand of CM075482.1, from coordinate 10,516,040 downwards.
TGAAACTTTACAACAAAAAAACAATACAAAAAACTGAACATCTATGAAACACAGAATGACCCGGTGCAGTAGTGATTAGAGTCTGTTGGAGAGAAAGCTAGAGTTGATAAGATACTGAGATGACCTGCCATTTTGTGCAAAAAAACGAGGCAGAATATCAGACGTGTTCTCTAAAAATGAGGCAAAATCAACAATCATAGAGCCGAATCTCTGAAAACGAGAAAGAAAGACTCATGAGGAATGGGAGAAGCGCTCATCTTCTCGTAAAGAAGGAAAGACAGGAAGTCGTATTACTGTTTGGTTTTGGTCCCCTGTGTACAAAATGAAAAGATACATATTTATTTACATATAAATGGAATACAAAAAAAGAACTGACTGCCAAGGCACCTTGAAATGCTTTACATAAAGGAATCCTCATCAATTTGATTTACATTTACCAAAAATAGAAATGATCAGGCCATGCTTGTTTGCTTTCTGTTGCTCAGTCAAGTTTTTTTGAACTCGCTGTGGAGTTCAGTTTTGGGGGGCAAGAAACAAACATCGATGAAGCTTTTTCATTCATCCATCCGTCTTTTCTGTCTTCAGGCGAGGAGCTGTTTGGCCTGCAGCTCCATTTCTGCGGCCCTCTTGAGCGCCACGTCAACCAGCAGCTGGAAGCCGCTGAAGTCCTGGGTGAGATCGGGCGGGGTGGGCGGTGGGGTGTTGAACAGGCCGCTTTGGGGGCTGATGTTACCCTCCCCGCGACACCCAAACAGGCCGGTGGCGTCTGTGAGCGCCAGCTCCGTGGCTCCCTCGACGCCAAGGCGCGTTGTCGTGCCGATGCCTTGTGTGCCCGTGGTGATGGTGGTGTGGCAGATGACGGAGGGTCTGGGTAAGACAGGTCCGGGTGAGGGGGGTGTTTTGGGGGACAGGGCCTTTTTGGGGTAACTGTTAGAAGTGGGCGTGTTGCTGGTCGGGTGAGGCGAGCCAGGCTCGTAGCTGTTGCGGTCCTCTCCGTTAGCGAGGAGACCGTGTTTCGGGGACTGGGAGTTGTCGCTGAGCATCTCGCCGCCCTTGCTGCCCCGTCGTGAGATGGTGAACTGGTTGGGGTCCTTGCCGTCTTTCCGGAGCATCTCAGGAAGGAGTCGTCGCCGGGCGTTTATAAACCAGTTGCACACCTGTGCAGAAAAGAGCAGATTATAATACATTAAAATGCTAACATACTTCATATCATATCAATATTAATTTTTCAATATTTTTATTTACTTCTTTGTGCATCCATAACATATATCATGTCCTATAATCCAATAATGAAGAAGTAGATCATCTAAATAAGCCATACTTTTTTTTTTTTTTTGTTCTTTAAAACTGTAAAACAAGACCATTTTTAAATATAAAAAGTTACTTTTATTAACCTAAATTAAGTTTTTATTAAATAAGAACCAAAAAAATAAGGCATTTTAATCAAAAATATATAATTAAGCAACTAAATAGTTATTTTCTTATGGGATGAATAACCTCACATTCTATCTCTAACATCAAACCCTATAGTCCAATAAAACCTTTTATTTTTATTGCGCAATGTCTTGCTCAAGTTTAAAATGGAAATTCATGAGTCTGTATTGAGTTAACATGTGACGGATCTCTGACTCTATTTTTGTTTTTCCTCTTTTAAAAAGCTGAGTTGGCAGTTGAAAGCAGGAAGCTATTGGCGATGAGGATTTCTCTCAATCACCTAAGTAACAGTTCACCTTTATCCCTCAGATTGTTCTCTTTGTTGGGCCTAAGGGCTTTAGGCCTTAATCATGCTAATAGCGCTGTATCTTTCACGGCTCTGGTGAGACTCACCTGAGGGGGTGTAAGATCTACTCTAATGCAAATCCAACATTTCAGGGTATAGAAAACACATGCTTGACTTCAGTGTGCATCTCTACAAAAAGACCAATTACTTTCGTTAGTAACGGCCAACTGTTGACACCTTTAGTTTATATCAACAATTGAACTCTGCTGGCCTTTTTAGTCAATGAAGATAATGCACCACAGGCAACTGATAATTTACTAATTTACATTGAAGTGTAAATACACACAGAAGTCTAAAATTAATTCTATTCAGCTAGGAACATAAAATCAATGTTAATTTAACTATATATATATATATACATATATATATATATATGAAATATATTTATTTATTAAATTTATCAAATAATTTTATTATATATTATATTTAATAAAATTATTACAATGAAAACTATATACATTTACTTAATTTTTAATGTTGCATTTTATTTAATTTTTAATATTTTTTTTTTCATTATTTTATTGTCTAATTTGACACTACACGTACAACAAAAACTTTTATTTAAACTTAGTACACTTGCTACAACAATAAGCAGAGCTGTTTTGACTTTTACAATTCTATTCTGGCCTACTTTCCCAATACACACATTATGCCATAATGAAATAACTTGAGTTCCAACTTTTCTTGCTCAGTTTCTAAAAGGGCCGTTTTCAAGATGCAGTCCTCAGTATGGTAATGCTCCTGTATTGTCTTCCAGTGAGTCTCTTCAGAAGAGAAGCCTCTTTGGCTCTCTGGGTAATGGGGCTGTATTGTGTATCCAACGGTCCGCCTGAGCCTGGTAGTCTTCACTATGTTAATGTGTGTGTATTGTGTCTCCCTATTGTTAGTGAGACAGCTGGCTGAGCGCAGGGGAAATTCCTGGCCCAGTGTCTGAGCAAGTCTCTCTCTCTCTCTCTCCCTCTCTATGTGGCTACATCTCAGATGACTCAAAACAGTTATTCACTCATCTGTCCACAGGAATTCTCTCCATTGACTGCATTCACAGGAAGTGTTGTTTATATGACGCTAAAACTCAGCGGGAACAAAACGTGTGATCTTTAACGCAGTAGCGCTAGCGAAAAGAGCTGACTCTTTCTTTCTCTGACTTTTTTTTTTTTTGGCCCTCCGCTATTTATGACATTGAACCTTTCGGTTTCCTTCACACGTCAGTTGAACTAGACATTGATGACAGTTAACTGCGCTCCTGTGAAGCATATAAATAGATTACTGATCAACAAAGCAGAAAACTGAAAAAATCCCCTTTACATTCTTGACAGAAATAAGCGGTCGTGAGAAACTTCAGACCTTCTCTGAAGCATAACTTCAGAAACTGCTTTGAGTCATTCAAATATTTCTCAAACTTTTGGCCTCATGATTTTGTATATTATATTGTTTAACCTATTTTTATATACAGTATTTTAGATGCTTCAATCACAGAGCAATTTCTAAACAATAAAATGTATACAAGGGAATTTTTTGTGACTTTCACAAAACACCTGGAAACAGTGTTGTTGTTAACTAAAACTAAAACTATTAAAAATTGTTTTTTTTTTGTAATTGAAAAAAGCTTTAATAAAATAAAATATAAATATTAGATGAAAACAAACTTTAAAAACGTAAGTGAAAATTAGAAATGTTGTCTTAAAATATAAAAATAAAAGCTAATTCAAAATATTATTAAATACTATATTAATATACAAATAATACTAAAATAATACAGCCTGGAAATCACAGTTTTAACATTCCCTGATATTCCAGTTTTCCATAACCATGGAAACTTTGATTATTCTGATTAGCTGCATTACATGCAGTTGTTCCCTTGTTTGTTTGTTTTTGTTCTGCACTAGGCCACATATATACACTTCTATAACTGTTCAGTACCTGTAGTGTGGAGAGATGGGTCTGCTTGGACAGCAGGGCTTTTTCCTGCTCTGATGGATAAGCATTGTAGCGGTGTTGGTAGAGCCAGTCCCGGAGTATCTGTACCGACTCTTTGGGCAAGTTTCCTCTCCTCTTCCTCTTCCCTGACACTCCTCCATTTGAAGAGAGGTCAAGAGGCACATCCAAACTGTCCTCGTCCTCCGTCTCGCTTCCGGACATCGCCAACACACCTGTAGGCATTCGAGACGAGAAATACTGCCACTTAAAACTATGAAGTTTACAACATTATACTTTCTATACAAAAAGGCTTTCAAGTATGAAGTCAAGTTGGTGTATGAGCAATGTGTTTTTAACAGTCAATAAGTGGGTTTCAGGGAATGGGAATCAGTGTGTACCCATGTGTGTGAAGGAGGACAAAAGACACCCAGTCAAACATCAACCCCCCAACCCCTGCTGAGGACCCTCCTCCTCCCCCTATTTTACACACACTGTCTCTCCCTCCAAAATGCCAACTGCGGAACGCTTCACAACAGCGCCTGGCCGTCTGTATGCATGTATAAGCGTGCATCTGTGAGAGAGAGAGAGAGTGTGTGTGGCAGCTGATGTGTCACATCCCTGCTGTCAAGCGAAGCCATGTGATTCATGGATGAAGTGGAGGCGTCACAAAGACTCTAAACAGTGTCAATGTTTCATGGTGCATTTCCGAGCACTGTAAATACACTCACAAAAACTATGGTTAAACATACTGCTTTGCTTTAAAACTCATTTAAAGGGCCAGTTCACCACAAAAATAAAATCCTGTCATTATTTTCTCACCCTCAAACCATGTGTGATTTTCTTCAATGGAACACAAAGGCAGAATGACAGTATCAATCACTATTCACTTTAACTGTATGAAAAGGAAAATGAAATGAATCATGACTGAGTCTCATTCTGCCTACCAACTCCTTTTGTGGAAGAAAGAAATGCGGGTTTGGAATAACATGAGGGTGAGTAAAAGATGACAGAGTTATTAATTTGGTCGCACTATCTCTTTAAATGCTGATCTGACAACTTTCTCTGCTTATGATGATGGCTTGAATGTTATTATGACTTGATCCTAAGTATCATAAACCGGTTAGTTTGTCAATAAGACGTTTCACTCAGAGTGCTGAAGGGGACTTTTAGTTTATGAGCACTCTGTAAGTGAAAGAAAACTTTCCCCAACTTCAGCTAGAGCGTGGGACTAAACGGTCTAAAAACGAAACGAGTGAAATCACGTACACGTTTATCTTTGATGTTGTGTGAGAAAACGACTGAACTTGTGAAGAGGAGTAATAAGGAGTAACTTTGTCGTCGGCCTACATGTGGAGGAGGAGGAGGAGGATGAGGAGGAGGGGGAGGGGAACCTGTTGCAAATCTCAAGACCGAACAAAAGAATGTCGCTTGTGGAACATTTCAAACTCTGTTTTTTCGACTTTTCACAAGTTGAAAACTTGTGAAATCACGTCAGGTGACAGATAAAAGGTTGACACGACTCTCTACACGGTTACACGTCATAATATATGAGAAATATTAACTTGATAACAGAAAATAGCTCGGACTCTATTGTGTGCTGTGAGAAACACGAGGTCGGAGAGAATGTGAAAGCGTCGCCTCGAGGAAGCGGCGCGAAATACACAAACTTCACAAAAGGAGGTCAGCATTTATTGTTGCACATTTAAACCGCGACAAACTGTTCAGATGCAGAGAAAGTAGTCGTCAAATAAAGAAAAGACACACTTGGAAACTTGCCCTCATATTCCCAACAAAACTTGAGTCAGTGTTATGAGAAACTCTGAGCGCGTGAACATTTTTTCCCAAGCCAAAGGAGTTCAACTATAACACGAAGGGATTTTATACCCACCTAAACATGCACGACAAAAACCTTATTAGAGTTACCTTTGAGACTATTTAAAGTTACAGCTGTAGATTGGTTCGTGGAACAACACTTTAAAACATCTAAAATGAACACAACTGTTAAATAAGCATGTTTGAACAAAACCAAAGCTTATATATTGTGAATAAAAACCACGCGTGTTAATAACGCGAAACGGCTCATTGTGACAGCCCGCCAGCACATGGTGAGAAAAAGGCTGTTTTGTCTGCAGCGGAAAACAATAGCAGGCAATGCCAGACATTTTCTGTTCAACCATCATCGACAAGTTCTATCCATTTGTTACAACCACCGATAAAAATATAACATATATCGCCGCTATCACCCATATCGAGAGGATACATACCCTTTTTGGTCTTCATGTCCGTCAAAATTCCCCTTTTCACGTTGGCAACAAGGAGGTCGATTCTTCCTCGCTTTAATCACACACAACTGTATTATTCCAGATTGTTACGAAGTATCGAGCGAAATACTTCTTTTTGTCGAGGAATCGCCGCGGAGCGCGTTTTTCATTTGTCGGAGACGCAACACATTGTCGGGTACCTGGGACAGGCTGCGCGTCTCATTCAGTGTGTTTGATGTGGAAACTGGGTGACAGCTATCTTTGACAGCTGCGTGACTCAACGCGGTTAGATCCTCCCCCTCCGAGGGCAAGAGGGAAAAATCTGACATCAGACATACAAAAAGGATAAAAAGAGACTGAAAAAGGGCTTTTTGACAAACCGATTCGAATCTTAAACGTGTTTAGAGACAGATCCAGCACGAGGGATGTGTTTGTGGAGACGTGTTTTGGACATTGAATTGGATCTAGTTCCTGCACGTTTCCCTTTAATGACTGCGGCAGAGAGACAGGAAGCTGGTTTATTATGAATGTAGGTTAACATTACCAAGAGGCAGACACATGGCAGGGATATATTTGGGGCTGCTTTCATCAGCATACTTCTGTTAGGCGCCCTACTCCAAAACAATATTTTTGGTTGCGGTGCGTTGCATTTTTGACAGAGATGTTTGAGTGTTACTTGTGTTTATATGGCAAAAAATGTGTTATAGTGTTGATGTGTTATCAGGTGCAATGCGGCATTTATTTCAGGTGACAGATGTCCATGATGCTGTTGCAAGCTTCAGAGAATCCTAAGGAATATCCGGGTCCATTAATGATTCTTTTAGAACGTTTAAAATGCTATTCTTATTAGCTATAAGCTACAATGCCCTCAGCAATCTTAAATGATGGCACGATTTCAGATTTCATCAGAACAGATACAAAACATTAGAAATCAGTTTAGCATAATTCTTGCATCAATATGTTTACAGTTTTTAATTGACTTCTTGGACTTTTTAGAGGAGGCATAAACGCTACCCAGCAGTTGCTCATATCTATAGGCTAGGATATATTTAATATACGAACTAAACAAAACTGTAATTTTATAAGACAGGCTACCGCTGAATATTACAACAATGTGCGCTTTTAATTTATTCTCACAAGTTTTGAGTAGCCTAAAACATAATACAGCAGGCTATTGAAAGTTTTGACGTTACGAAAGCAACTTGCTGTTTAGTAGGCTAAGTGAGTCAGAATAATTAAAGTGTTTTGATTCACTGTAAAGAACCAGCCTTAAGAATCATTCGACCGGGAACTGAACTATACACTGGTCGAGTTGAATGTGAGTGATTCACTGAAAAGAATCAGCTCGTAAGACTCATTGGTTCTGGAATCGGACTGCTCTGTTGGCGCTGTACGTGTTTTCAATTCATTAAAAAGAACCGACTCAAAAGACTCACTTGTTCAGGAGTCGGATAAACTGGTCGCTTTATGTTTCGCGCTAGTAGCGGTGTTACGCTGCTAATTAGTAGTGCAAAAAAAGGAAGGTTTTCCGAATGCTCGTTCGAACACTTTTAACGAAATGGAACGTCATGAACAATTTTAAAAACGGGGTTCTAAGCTCGGTTCCCAGCACAGCCCCATTTGTAAGCCGTGAGTGATGCTTCCTGTTGGCGCAGCGCTGCGTGATATCCAGTTGACCGTTGGGATTATGGTTGTAAAGCAAGAATCGCTTGTTTCTTCAGCTGTCCTGGTGACGCGTCCCTAATTCAAATCACAGCAGTCTCAGAATTCTTAACGCTGATTATCTCTCTTGCGTATGGAGCCCTGTGTTCATCTGTTGTTGTTCCAACTAGGCGTATAATCCAGAACGGTTCAGAATTTTAGCGTCAAATAGTGCTCAAACGCACAGGGTAGTGTATCCGTTACACACGTTATTATATGTGTCAGAACAGAACATACATGATTCAGACACAGACCTTTAAAACCAAGCGTATCTGCTTGTCAAAACACAGGCACATGGCGGTAAAGGCTTAGAATGCTGTATTTGGAGTCTGTAGATATAGGTCAGGTCGTTGACTTTTCCATGCGAGGCGTGCATGCGTCATGCGTCTGGCTGGCCTTAATTCTCAATTTACTGTTGATAAGAGCACAGGTTACTCTGGAATATACAGGCGTAAACAATAGCCCGTGTCTATACAATCTGATATGATTACAGAAATCTTAACACTGCATCGTCTCTGTTAAAGTAAACAATTAAAACTCGGTGAGGTAATGTCTTTATGCTGACTGGCTCAACAATAGATGTGAGAAGACGTGATGATTCACGATTTCTCATAAACCTGACACAGCTCACTTCGGATTGTGTAACATCACAAAAAGGCGTGTTGCTGTTATCCGATAAACAGAGACCAATAGCTCCCCCTGGTGTTACATTGCGCAACTGCAGGCGTGTCAGTCCAAAGCGTCATAGAAGCATTTGACTGCCACCTATTGGTAAAAATGACTTGCTAATGACTTATCTTTTATATACAATACCAAACCGATATATTTTGATCCTAAGTTAAATAAATTTACCCATGTTGAATACCAATATTAAATGTCTACACCGCTCTTAATCTCTGACCTATACGCTATAATATTAAATAGGCAGTGCACAGTGATCTCTTTTAGAAGGTGTATGAGGATATTTTCCCTTTCACTGACACAAGCATAAAGGGACATGAGAACATGGCGGAACTATGTATGACACTTATGTGGAAGCTATTTAAAACTTGCGTCGTTTCAACTTACCTTCAATTTAAACATGATCTGTTCAGTGACTTTACTTCCTCTGTATTCACCTATAGATAGATAGATGACTCGGTAGAGGACATCGGGACCCATTTATTAAGATAATAAATTAAAAGACATGAATAGGCAAAAACTGTTGGGTTTTTTTCCATTCACCAATCAGTTTTTAGGTTTCAGGCTTTTTTTTATCCAAACTATGTATAAAGATGTTTCTCAACTATGTTATGAAAGATATAACAGATAATTATTTGATATACCATCTTACTTTATGTAAACATGGCCATAAATGCTATTCCCATTCTATGCAATGAATCTATACACTGTATCTAATTTGCATATTAATGTGGTCTTGAGGCAACATGTAATGAAAAAAGAAGTGTAATAATGGGTGTAATAATTGGGAATATTTTCATAAGAGTATCTCATATTTCATAAGAACATTGATATTCCTTATTCACTTGTTGTGTCTCCAAAATGCCTGATATCCCATGATATAAGTCCTGGTGTCCTCTACAGAGGTCATGTATGAAATCCATGCCCTGTTTTGTAACAGAAAGTCATATTCTGATTTGAAACCCCATAATGTTTTCCTGAGATGTTAATTTCTGACAATTTGAAAATTAGTCTGATTTTAATGATAATTATAAAATATTATCATATTTCCATAAGAGTGCTAAATTTGATCATTCAGTCATTTTTAAAGACCAAGAAGACCCAACATTTGGTATCTCTGCAAAGCCCTGAATGTGCTCTTTACAGGACATCCAGACTTAAATCTGTGACATGTATGGTGTCAGAGTAATTTGTTAAAATATAATGTCCTCTACAGAGGAATAAACTCCATTGCTGCAGGTCTCAGGAGGATACAGATAGATAGATAGATAGATAGATATAGATACATAGATAAGATAGATAAAGATACATAGATATATACATTTATAGATATACATATATAGTTACACATAGATGCATACATAGATAGATGATTGGGAACTATGAACCACTAAGGAACTATGCAAGGACTACTAACCCACAGAACAGGTGCAGTAAAAGGTTGTTAAGACCCTCCTTGCAGAATATGATGTCATGATGGATGAGGTCATGAGTCAGATTATTCAGGAACTCTGGGATTAGGGGATTAGTTGTGTGTAACAAAATGTTCACAATTCTGAAACTCTTGGTGTCAAATTGGAGTTTAAAACCATATAAGGGAAAACGAAAGATGAAAGCTACAACGAGCAATTATTTGCGTTACTTTTAGGGAAAAAGAATTGGATTGAAGCTTTATGCCGCATCGACCTGACGTAGATTTCCTAGAAAAGTCTTTAATATGCTTAAGTCGATTTATAGCCAACTCTTCTTGATAAAGTAGAACCAATGAAGTTTTGTGTGAGGCGGGACTTCCTCGCTGTGAGAGGCAGTGTGGTCCTCAGAACTGCATGGGAACCCGCGGCCTCTTGGCAAGCTGCACGCATTCCAATCTGGCGACGCCGCCCTGACGCGCGCGCGCTAGCGTAAACACGGACAGAAGCGAGAGAAACGCCGAGAGTCCCAGTGACACATCACATCTTTCGCATTCCCGCGGGGTGCGGGTCGTCTCCTCGGCCCGGGCGGTGTGTCAGAGACTCGGGGTCCGGTTACCAGTGCTCGCGCTAAAATTAGGGTTGTTTTGGGGCTGACGCAAGACAACTTTGGAACGAGGATCCATGGAAACGAGCCCTACACATTCGCTGCTATTGATGACAGAGTGTATTTTTGGACTGTGTTGTCATCATTCGGTAACAACGAGGCCAAAGGCGTATTGTATAAAGGGAGGACGTTGAAAATGCACTTGTACAGCAGCGCGTTAACACACTACCCCGGCTCCTCTCGGAAAGTTTCCGTAACTCTCACCAGTGTCGCTAATAACGCAACAGCGGCAAGTTCCAGTTCTTTGGAAGTGGTCGGAAACGCCGTTAACGGAAGCGCCACAGAAGCTCACACGGAATATTTGTCTGGAGGGGAACCGACTGACGCGAAAATGCCTGCTTTTTCATGTTACGAGGCCACCTCGATGAGGCCAGTTTTCTACACTTCTACCGCGGAGATTATCATCACGCGACCGGATGGTGTGGAGAGATCTGTGCCCATTCACATCGTGAAGGAGCCGCACACAAACCGTAGACCTCTGGAAACGCATTACAAACGGGTTTCTTACGCAGTTAACGGAGATGATCATCACCACTCTGATTCCGTCTTGGATTTAGATCCCAGAAGAGGCGTTTTTGAGGATGACAACGATGAGATAAGTGAGAAAAAATCAATCCTCTACGATAGGCTTTTTGATAATGACACTTACAGAGTTTGTGAGAGAAGACTGGAGCCATGTTTACAAAATGATGCCACACCCTCCAGAAATTTTGAAACTATACAAAGACCCTCAACTGAAGCTCTTAAAGACCCAAAAAGGCAGGAAAGCGTCGAAGATGACAATCCCGTCTTTGAGCTGCGCATCCTTCAGGAGCCCACCGTGACACCCAACAAAAGTGACGTCGACAACAAGGTAACCCGTTACTTGGCCGAAGTGGAGAAACAAAACAAATACCTCCACGACAGGCAGAAATACCGCTTTCACATCATCCCAGATGGGAACTGCCTGTACCGAGCCATTTCCAAGGCGGCTTACGGGGACCAGTCTATGCACAAGGAGCTGAGAGAGCAAACCATGCACCACATCGCCGACCACCTGGAAGAGTTCAACCCCATCATCGAAGGCGATGTAGGGGAGTTTCTGATCAATGCGGCGCAGGACGGTGCATGGGCTGGCTATCCAGAGCTGTTGGCCATGAGTCAGATGCTGAAAGTGAATATCTACTTGACCACTGGGGGTAGCGTGGAAAGCCCGACGGTATCAACCATGGTTCACTACCTGGGCGAAGAGGACTTGTCTAAACCGGCCATATGGTTGAGCTGGCTTAGTAACGGTCATTATGATGTGCTGCTGGACAGCTGTCAACCCAACCCGGAGTATGACGACTGGTGCCGTCACACCCAGGTGCAGCGCAAAAGGGACGAGGAATTGGCTAAGTCCATGGCGGCGTCCCTTTCCAAAATGTACATTGAGCAGAACGGTCTACACTGAAACCGACAGACTCAATCAGAGAATGTACCTGGGGATACTGTAACTCATTCTGATGTTTCCAAATGGATTGCACTTTGATTCCTCGCGTGATTAAATATTGCCTTAATTTATTACATTTCTATCCTTTATTTTTCCATGAATGTGTTGAAGTGCAGTGCACAAGATGATTTGTGGTGTGGTATGTAAAATAAGGACTGTTTGGGTCTGAGTGAATGTTTCTTAGGCTTGATTGCATGTTTGTCTACAGAATTTGAAGTCTTGTATATATTTTTTTCTGTATATTGTTTTGTAATCTGTTGTGCAGAACTGTTCATCAACCTGAATGGAATATGTTGCACTTACACAAACATTTCCAGCAGTTCTTGTCAATGTTTATGTGTATGTATTTTTTTCCCCCCTGTAGTCCATTACCTGCACTGCTGTGTTATACACTAAACTGATGATTCTCTCATGTTCAAGTGCCTGAAATCTATTTTACAAATATGTATTTTTGAATAAATTCTTTTCAAGCAATTTTAAAACTTGTTTATTTACATAAAAAATTTTAAAAAATAATTTACTCACCCTCATGTCGTTCAAACATGTATGACTTTAATTCTTCTGTGGAAGACATAAGACATTTTGAGGAAACTTTGTCATTTATGAGGGTAAATAAATAATAACAGATTTTTTTTTGTGAACAATTAACCTGTAACAACATTAAAATGATTTGAAGGGTTAGTTCACCCAAAAATGAAAATTCTGCCATTAATTACTCACCCTCATGTCGTTCCACACCCGTAAGAACTTCGTTCATCTTCAGAACACAAATTAAGATATTTTTGATAAAATCCGATGGCTCAGTGAGGCCTCCATTGACAGCAAGATAATTAACACTTTCAATGCCCAGAAAGCTACTTCAGACATATTTAAAACAGTTCATGTGACTACAGTGGTTCAACTTTAATGTTATGAAGTGACGAAAATACTTTTTGTGCGCCAAAAAAACAAAGTAATGACTTTATTCAACAATATCTAGTGATGGAAGATTTCAAAACACTGCTTCATGAAGCTTTGAAGCTTTACGAATCTTTTGTTTCAAATCAGTGGTTTGGAGCACGTATCAAACTGCCAAAGTCATGTGAACCATTGAAATTTCGAAACACTTATGACGTAACAAAGCTTCATTTACTGAAATCATGTGACTTTGGCAGTTTGATACACGCTCCGAACCACTGATTCAAAACAAAAGATTTGTAAAGCTTCGAAGCTTCATGAAGCAGTGTTTTGAAATCTTCCATCACTAGATGTTGTTGAATAAAGCTAGATATTGGGGGGTTTTTTTGGCGCATAAAAAGTATTCTTGTCTCTTCATAACATTAAGATTGAACCACTGTAGTCACATGAACTGTTTTAAATATATCTTTAGTAGCTTTCTGGGCATTTGAAAGTGTTAATTATCTTGCTGTCAATGCAGGCCTCACTGAGCCATCGGATTTTATCAAAAATATCTTAATTTGTGTTCTGAAGATGAACGAAGGTCTTACGGGTGTGGAACGACATGAGGGTGAGTAATTAATGACTGAATTTTCATTTTTGGGTGAACTAACACTTTGAACACCCAGTTGTATCACAATACAGGGCTTTTTAAATGGGTCCGGGGACCCCCAGGGGGCCATAGTGATGTGTTAGGGGGTATAAAAATAATGAGTTCAAAATATATTAAAATAAATAATGAAAAGATTTAAATAAATAAAAAATAGATTAAAATCCAACTTTGATCAAAAAAAAAAAAATGAACATAAATATTAGATTAAAATAAAAATGAATTATAAAAGTCAAAATAATACACAGTACAGTACTGAATATAAAAAACTTAATATTTTCCAAATATCTTTTACATATATTTATAATATTTTTCACAGTATAAATTGGGTCTTTATACATAAAACATTTATAGCTTTAAATATTAAGATGTGGGTCCCTTGCATGAGAATGATCATATATAGGGGTCTGTGGCATCTAAAAGATTGAAATTCTCTGTCCCAATACATTTTAGCAACACGGGAAAAAAGTTGTAACATCTGTAAAAGTCTAAAGGAAATTTTCTTTATTCCCAGAACATGGCTTTACATAAATGTTGACCTTTAAAGACACTGCACCCAGATTGTGAGAAAAAAAAATGATACAAATGTGCAGGAATGAGAGGTGAGAGTGATCTCATGTGAGCATATGTTCTCATAGACTACTCTGAAGACTGACCTCAGTGTGGTTATCTCTAATTAAAGTGGCTCCTTTAAGGGGTAGATGGGGGTCTTCGAAGTTCTTTCCTTGAATAGAAGGATCACTCTTTACTGTTGTAGGCCTATATGGAACAGCACAATCTGGTATTACAACCAGATAAAGCTTAGCTACTCATATGACCTGCTGGCAGTAGACAAGAACACAGAGGCACTATTATAAAATAAAAAAAATAACCGAGTTCGGATCATAATATTGCCTCATGTGGCTTGCACGTCAAAGTGCAAAGTGCAGTAACTCCCCGCCTTAGTTATTTCTCTACATAGTTTCAAGAGGTTTATTAAGAAGAAGATGACCTCTGTATTATGTGGTATGTGTAATCTGTAAATACTAACTCTTTTCTAATATTCTTCAAAAAATATACCCCTTTTTAATGAATGATTTGATTTTCTAAATAGGAAATGGTAAGTAGGCAGCTTTACTATTGATTCAAAGGGGCAAACTGTTATTTTTTATATTTTATTTTAATTCAGTTAAAGCTGCAGTCAGTAACTTTTTTTGGTTAAAAATGATCTGAAATCAATTTTGAGCAAGTACATAACCAGCCAGTGTTCGAAACTATCTCCTTACCTTAGCCTGATTCACAACGGTAAGCTTGTAATAATGTTTTCTAATTCGGGTGGTACTGGTGGGTTTCCGCGGGAAATTCGAGCATGCAGCCATTCGCTATTATAACCCTATTAGGCCTATTATAACCCTGGTTTCTACATACGACTGTTGAACCAATTTAAATATAACAAACAAACAAAATAAAAGGACTGCACTTATAAGGTGCGAGTACAAATTTTACCCTTTACATGAAAGAATCACATCCTCCCCAGATTGACTCTTTCTGTCAAGAGACTCTGTGGTAGTTCCTGTGTCAGCCACTAGATGACAGTATAAGTCAGAACGCCCAGCGCTGTATGATAAAATACAATGCCTCAGAAATTATGCAGCTTTTTATGCAAACCATAGTGCATCGTTTGGATCATGCGACAGGACACACGAATAAACCTCGAGGTTATATGACACGTGCCACTGTGTATGTGTGAGATGGAGCGTGTTTTCATGATCTGATAGTTTAAAGTTGTAAGTCAGCCCAACTAATCAAACCACTAATTTTAATAGTTTTTATGTCGATTAGGGCGCTAATAAACGTTAACGAATAAACAACTGGTCAGTTTGTGCATTCTGCATACCTACTGGACAAGGTCAAGCACTATGACATTTTGATTTATCGTCCATAGTTATTCCTTATTTAATGTAAGATTATCATATAGCCTATTGATTATGTTGAAGACACACATTGTTTTAAAAACGTAGGAAAATATGCATAAATAAGATTTCACAGCAAAATATCTTTCACAGAACAAACTGCTTTAAATTGAAATGACGTAATTCTGCAGTCATGTGGACTTTAAGTTCCTTGTTTATTTATTTATTTATTTACTTTTTGGGATGAAACCCCCCTCGCTTTCTCTCTCACCCTCCCTCTGAGTCTCTCTCCTCTCTCATGAAGGAGTTTGTGTCCGTTAGTCATACATCCATATCGCATATGCCGACTCAGAGCTCCATGTGTTTTAAGCCAAACGGAAGCGGGAAATAAGCGAAAGTTTTGCGGATATCTGGTCAGGGTCGAGCAGTCTGGAGAGGTGCAGAAGATGTCCGGACACCGGGTTCAGTTCGCGGATCTTCCTTCTACCAGCGAGCGCAAAGGAAGCCCGAAAATTAGCAGTAAGATTTCGGAGTTTCTGTTTCCTCCGGCTATGACTAAAAACCGAGTATGCAGCCTTCCTAGATAGTATTTTTGGGCATCGGAGATGCCGAGCTCATACACAAATACTATAATATATGCCCAAAAAGGCAGTCTAGGTAGGCAGCACACTCTGGTTTTGACGCACAGCCTCAGAGTTTGAAGTTAGAGAAGAGTTGGGTAAGCTGTGTCACATTTTACTTAAGTTGGCCTCGAGGTAAAAAGAAATGCGGTATCATCAACTGTATAATGCTGTAATGAAATTAAAAATATTAAGGACAATAAAATTATGAATTATTTTAGAAAGAGGTCCAGTGGCACATTTTGCCCTACGCATGTCAACACTGGGGAATATGATGTACAATATAAATATAAGCATTCGAAGTCTTGTTTTGCTGCACACATTTACATTTTCATAAACTCATACAGGATAACCTTTAATATTCAGAATATTTGAATGTAGTGACAATTATAAAGACTGTATTTAAACTTCCTGTATACATTTTCAGAGGAAATGCCTTATTATTTTAAAAATAGGCTACATGACTTTTTAGTTATAGTTTGCTAGATTAAGGGGGCGACACAACTTACCCACTGACACATCTTACCCCACTCTTCCCTACTGATTTTGATCTTTGCTGATATAGCCTACGCTTCCACTGAAAGCAGTGGCTTTCTGCTGAATGAAGCTTATCAGAAAACTTGAACAAAAACAGCTGTTTCATATCTCATCACAGTCTCATAACCTTTAAAACCCTGAGCGAACATTTGAGTTATTCTTGCTTGTGTTGCTACATTTTCTGCTGTTGTAATTTCTGCTCTAATGCAAGACATTTGTCTATGACATTATAGTTGAGAGAAAACAACCTTGCCATGTATGTATGAAATGCTATTCTTCATTAAATATCATGACTGAAATAGTACTAGTCAAACAAATGGGATTCCTTTCATAACTTGGAACCAATCCTTAAGGATCCTCAAAAAATCAAACAAAATCCTAGTGGATAAACTCTCATTTTATACGCAATTTATTTGGTTAATTTAATAAAATTTAAGTTAATCCATTTGGATCATATTTGAGTTTTAGCTGATTCCTGTTTGATCCCATTAAAATGGTTCCAAATTATGATAGAGGTTTCATTAGCAATCCTTAAAGGATTAGTTCACTTCCAAATGAAAATTACCCCAAGCTTTACTCACCCTCAAGCCATCCATCATAAACATACTCCACACGGCTCCGGGGGGTTAATAAAGTCCTTCTGAAGCGAAGCGATACGTTTCTGTAAAAAAAATATCCATATTTAACAAGTTATGAAGTAAAATATCTATCTTCCGCCAGACCGCCTTCCGTATTCAAATTACGGAAAAAAAACGGAACCGGCATTGCGTCAGTTAAGCTTTTTCCGTAAGTTGAATAGGGAAGGCATTGGAGATAGCGTAAGCTTTTTGAACTGCCAGAGTTTTATTCAATTTGAAAGTGAACTAATCCTTTAAGGATTCTGTGTACATTCCTTTAGGAATCCTAAAAACATGAATTTTATAAAATTCATAGGTTACTGGATAGAAATTTAGATTTAGACATTTTATTTATGATATTTATTTATGTGCAAAAATATCAGAAATTGAGTGCATTCCATTAACCCAAACTATCCACACTTTCACAAAACTCTTTTCACGGTGCTCTGTCTATTATTTGCTTCGTGGCTGTTTCTAATCAGAACATGTGAAATGACTTTGAACGGCTTTGATGAGTCCTTTACTCTACAATTGAGTGCCTCCTGGACTATCAGATGTGATGACAGAAGAGAGAGTCAAGGTAGTGGGGAGAGATATAAGAAAAGAGCAATATAACAGCCCGAGAGCTGTAATATTATAAAGTTCTTCCTCATTCTCTCTCTTTCACTTTCTCTCTGGGTGCAAACCAGAGTAAAAATCCCCCTACCACCCAGCTGAGAAGTAGCAGACTATTCAAGACTACTGAAAGACTGCAAGCTCCACTTAGTGGAATCCAGAGTGTTGTAAGGTTTCACTGTTTGGATCCCTTCCACTGATACACAATCTTAAGGACAAGAAGTGTTTGCCAGGGCTGCAGTGCTGCTCAGATAGAAGAAGCTGTTTGGAAAACACACATAAAGAGACTGAAGTGGGTCAATGAAGGTTTTGAGCCTTTTGAACTTTAGATTAAAGCTGTGTCTTAAATTAGGTACTAAACACTCTCCATCGTGTATGAAAAGTAAAATGTTATTATTATCATAAATGGAATGCTAATGTTGCTAAATTAGATTTTTTTAGGCAAGTTCAAGGAAAAGTCTGGTGTTGCTGCTAGCTTTAGCATGGTTGCTAACCTGCACTGTTATTACCATTCCAATGATTATTCCAACACAAAACACAACATGGGGTGACGGTAAAGCTTCTAACTCAACCCAAGTTTCAGTATTTGCCATGTCCACTACTTGACATTGTTTTGGACCTCATAGCCCCTTTCCTTATTTTTTCACTTTCTTTTGACCATTACATTTTTAATTAAAATGTAATAACTCAATCTTCCGGTAAAACAGATTTCTCTAATCATTTGTAATCAACCTCATGCTTGCATTCAGATTTGCTTCCATCCAGTCATCAACCAATAGATAAAAACTAGTTCCCTGCGCTACATTTTTTTTTTATTTTTCAATTATTGGTTTCACTTGGAAGAAAAAAAAAAACGGAAAATCGGAAAAAAAAAACTGTTGCGCACTTTAGTTAAACAAGTACATCATCCAAGTATTTGTAGCGCACTACCTCACATTTGTCTTGTATGCAAAATGGGACAAACCTTTACTTTTTATATAACCTTTTTTGAGCTCAAACAGCACAAAATGATCTATTTTAAGCTTCTAGTACCATGTTTGGTTCAGTGTGCTAAAGCCAAAACTTATAACTTCGAGGAGGAGTTGTTTATTAGAAAAATGTGATTTGAAGTTTTACAGCATTGTATCTTACTCAGGTTTCTACTTGTCATGGCTGGTTATGCAGACTCATAGAGTATTGCTTAATCTGGAAAATTTTGAGGATTTAGCTGTCTGAATATGGGCTGGGAAGTCTTAAAAAAAAAAAAAAAAAAAAAAAAACTGTCCTTGGTCTCACTCCGTTTTCTGAGAGTTGTTGTGTCTCCTCGCCTGCTCAGCGATCAATGAGAGGGTGTGAAATGAAGAGTATATGTTAGATTTATTCACTGTTATTTTAATAATATAGCATAATATCCCTGTGCAGTCAACAAGTTTACCCCTTAAAACTTGTCTTTATTAATCAAAATGACATATTTAAACTTCCTTCCCCTGTGAAAATAATTTATTTATGCCTTAAAATAGCTTGAATGTAACCATGAATATGAAAATTAGTCCCTGCCTCCACTCAATCACACCAGCTCGGACTACAAGATCCACTTGGTCAACTGTAGTAAATGCTACAAAATAGCAAGTATAAATATTGGTTTAATTCAGCCATATATGTTTGAACCAGAAACTGATTCAGAAGAAGAGGAAGAGTGAATTATACAGGCAGGCGGGGTTCTACTGGCTGCTAGAGGCTGCTAAGCACCATCAAACGAAATCAGCAGGGAAACAGTATAGCCAATAACAGATATGTTTACAATCAGGGTTGTTTAATTTAGTCAAAATCCACTCACTGGTCAAAATGCTGGAGTTTTTGTTTAGTGCCTGGTTCTGCACACTCGCGAATCCTCTCATTAAAGGGGTGGTTGATTATGATTTCATCTTTTTAACTTTAGTTAATGTGTTGCTGTTAGAGCATAAACAACATCTGCAAAGTAATGATGCTCAATGGTGCTCAAAAGTTTAATGCAAAGGGAGATATATTTTTTTAAAAGAATTCACTGTTTAAGGACTACAAATAACGGCTGGTAGGGACTACAATGAGCTTCTTCCGAGGTTAGTGACATCACTAACCCTAAAATTTACATAAACCCTGCCGCCAAGAACACGCAACAAAGGGGGCGAGGCCATGTTGGGCTGTTTTAGAGAAGAGGAAGAGTTGTAGCAGAGTGTTGTTGCCATGCCGTCATTTTACACCGGACTGCTTCACAAACGAACGCTGGATTTGCACAAAAGATTAACATGACAGCACATGCTAGTCGATGAGTTGATTCAACTCCACAGCAACTACATAAATTTACCCACTAACCGTTCAGAAACGTCCAGTTGCATTCTAAAAGTTGCACTTCTTCCTGAATCTCTCTATCAGTGTCCGACTCCGGTTTGAACAATGTAAGGCTGAACACCATTACTGACCATCGTCATTTTGGCTGCGTGAGATTTTCCAGCTTTGTTGTTGTTAAGCAGCCAAAGTGTGAGCTGTTAAAGCTCCACTCTCTTTTGGAAAGTAGGCTGGGAGCAGCAGCTCATTTGCATTTAAAAGGGACACACAAAAACGCTCACACCCAAATAGGGGCAAATTTTACAAGCTATAATAAACAGGGCTCCAGACTGCGCCTAAAACGGTCGCATTTGCGACTAAAAATATTAATTTGCGAGTGATATTTTTGCCATTGGCGACCATACAAATTCACACATTATGACTATAAAATTTGCATGTTATTTGCGTGTTCCGTGACCAGTAGCCTATCACATCATTTGCTGTGTTGACGTAATTAAATGAGATGCTGCGTGTGAATGTTTCACTAAGTTAGAGCGCCGAAATATGAACAGGTAGGGAAAAACTTCACACACCAAACAGACGCCAAAGAACTAGAGCTGATGAAAGCCGACTGTGTTGTTGCCTCGCGTCGCCTGCGTCGGTGCCAAACAGCTGCATTTGAACACACCATTCTGCTCCTGCGTATAGGAGACAACTGCCTATTTCTTCTTATAAATGCGTATCATTCAAAAGGGGAAACCGGCTCTACGGACTGTAGATACACACACAATGCATCACGTGTTTACCATTTTGAATATCAATCATGCTGATCACTTTCATTATTCTACTCCGCTCATGTTCATCAGATAAATTTAAGGTCATTAAAAGTCTTCAGTGCCTTAAACAGTATAACAAGAGTATAAATGATCATTTTAAGGCGTCTTATATTTTGTGGATGGAAAAACAAATCGTGATACTCCCTAATGTGATTATTATTAGTTTCATTAAATAAATGTGAGCGCTGCATGTTTTAAAGTCAAAAGATAGCGCTGTTGCGCGTTCTTCAGAGCAGCTCGCATTCAATGATTAGTGCACATTTGTCAACCGATTGCTTATGAACTAATGCTGATCATTTATCACAAAGTTTACTTTATATTATTTCACGAGTTCACACTTACAAATAATCACATAGCTAAAAGTATGTGTATCAGAGAGTAATAGTATGCGTATTTGGCGTGCTGTCCGAGGAGAGGGCTCTGAGCTCGGTATTTGGCCTGAACCCAGAGTACTCCCCCCGTATTTCTGGTTAAGGAAAGTAACCAGGCGACTGTGAGGAGAAGGGGTGGTGGAGGGATGCTGAAAACGGTCAAAAAAATATAAGTGAGTCAACTGCCTTTATATATAGGTCTCCACTCATGCTGACTGGGTAGATATGTTGATTGCTGATTGATGACTGCTGGTTGGAGTGATGTGATGATTAGTTAGATCATTTGAACGTGTTCCTCCCGAACTTTGTTAATAAAACATCATTTATATTATATTGTGTTGTAAATGGTTGTAGCAACGTAATTTTTTAATCCTCATCTGAACTTGAATGAGCAGCAAAAGTAAAGCACAGACATTTCAAAATAAGAGTCCCGCTGTATTTCAAAGTAATCAAAGTCAAGCAGTATGTATATCAATTGCCCCTGTTTGTTATTTAGTTACACAAACCAAATTTAATATATTTATATATTTATTTCCATATATTTATATTTATTTTCATTTGATTCACAGTAAACTGTTGTAGCTTCAGGAAGGAAGGACTAAGAACATTATTTGACACATATTATTCAATATAAAGATTTTACTAGCATCAGGGTTAACTAAAACCATTAAAAACATGTTTCATTGCTTTAAATAATTGTTAATACTAAAATAAAAATCTATACAAACTTAACAAAAAATGAAAGCAGAAAATATAAAAATCTAATCGGATTCAAAATATTAACAAAAACTATAATAGTATTAAGTGAAAATAGTGACATTCATTTCCCAGAAAAGTCAAACGATGAAAAAGCTGAAACTGTAAAGGGGAGATATATAAACACAACAGGATGACTAAAAGTAAGTGATTTAAAATTTTAAGTTCATTGTTGTGTGGGTCTTAAAAAAATTATTTGGCGCCTGTTTTTTCCCCCTATAGGAGCCAATGGCTCCTTAATGAATTTTTTTTGTCTGGAGCCCTGATAAATAATCTGTGGGGTATTTTGAGCTGAAACTTCACAGACACATTCTGGGGACACCAGAGACTTATATTACATCTTGTAAAAGGGGTCCTCTTTAACAAAGTGTAGACACAATGAAAATAGGAGATTCATTGTGCAATGTAGACAACTTCATTCACTGTAACCGGGGCTTTGTGAGATCGCAAACTGAGATGAGTAACAGCTTTTTAGTGATTATAAAGTGAGCTGTTTTTGCACTTTCTAGGCTATATATAATCCATAGAATAAAAAATAAAAGAATAGAATAAAAGTCGACATATAATTGTAATTGATATGATTAGCCTCTGGCTTGACTACGTTATCAAACAGCTAATAATGTGTTTCTGATGTTACACAAACAATGTTCCCGTTCGCTATCACAGAGTCAGATAACTGCATTCCTTATAAAATAAGCTTGAAAAGCACTATTAATAGGAAATCAAAGACAGTTTACGTCAATCAACTCATCAAAGAGTTGCTTTTGACTAATCCAAATGTCTTCTAAATCTTTTTTAAGAAGGTGGTTTGTGATTGGCTGATTGGTCATGACAGATTCGCTGAAGGGTTTGAGGATCCTGTTCATGTAAATCTCTAATTGGATGCAGATGTCACGCATGGCCATATGATGCTCTCCTCAGCAAGGCTTTGAAGTGACTCCGGACTCGAAATACTTGAGGACTGGGTTTAATTTTCTGGCTCATCAGTTAAACCCAATACACAGAGAAAAATAGAGAGTGAGAGAGAGGTCCTAGAGGAATGCATGGCTGCATGTGTATGTGTGTGAGGGAGAAATGCAAGCTCAGGTACAGACACACATCCCTGGATGACAGGGCAGAAAATGCTGAATCTCCATGGTGACAGGGCAGTTGACATACCACGTGAGATCCGACACAGTGGAGAACTGCCAGACCTGACAAATCCCTCCGAGTGGCATTAGCTCAGCACATGTAAGTGTGTATGTGCGTTCTCTACTATAGTCAATGCATGTCAAACACAAGTGCTGATTAGGACAGAAGGAGGGATTGAGAGAGACGAGAGAGGGATTGAGGCAGCAAAAGGAACAGAAATATCAAAGGGTAGCTACAGGGAGAAGACAACATTCAGAACTATAGAATAGCACATTGGGATGTTTAGTAAATTGGGATGTTTTCTTTAGTTAAATGGGGACTTCAGTCTTGTTTTTTAGATTTTCTCCCACTAATCTCACATGTGTCACCTCTGGAATTTCCAAAAGAGATTTAAAAAAATGTCAGAGACTGCAATCAAATGTGAGATGTTTCAATATGAATTCATTAAATTCCAAGATTGAGCAAGATTTTGTGTGTGTGTGTGTATACAGTATATGTATACAACAATAATTATATTTTAGCATTAGAAATACTGTGACTAAAGAGCTTACACATACTGGAGTGGAGTTAATTACTATAATATTCAGTATTTACAATAATATACAGTCAATGCAGATAGATAGATAGCGTAACATCTGAGCAATATAATTTTCATCTAAGTTGTGTTTCTAGGTGGATTAGTAAAGGCATGACAGCAACTTAGAAAGTCCCAGACTTATACACAACTGTTGACCTGAATCTCCAGGGTCATGCTGTGGCATGCCACCCATTTTTAAATGCTGATGAAGCTACAGTACTGAATGGTATCAGGTTTCTCCAAACGGAATTGGGGAGAGAACTCCAAACATGCTGTACTGTCTAAACACCCCTCCTTCCATCACTGCTTCCATCCAAGGACAGCTAATATATCACATACAGTTTGCCATGAAACTCTGGGTAAGGGGGCGTTCAAATCTCCAGTGATCACAGAGTAAAAGGTGCCGACAGCAGATTTTTATTAAGTCTCTCCACTTTATAGTTTTGCCCACACTGGGAACTTTGCACAAGTTGCTATATTACAGATGGCAACCTAAAGTTGATGACACTTTTCCTCGTCTTTTCTATACTTAAAAGCAGGAGTTTCCAACTGGTGGTCCTTGAAGGTACTGCAGATGGTCTATGAACTGATATGTAAAATAGTATTTTTTTTAAAGAATATTCTGTATATTTTAAAATTTATATCTAAATATGCATTTAATATTTAAAGCTGCTGTCCGTGACTTTTTTTTTGGTTAAAAATGATCCAAAATCAATTTTTGAGCAAGTACATAACCAGCCAGTGTTAAAAACTATCTCCTTATCTTAGCCCGATTCACAACGGTAAGCTTGTAATAATGTTTTCTAATTCGGGTGGTACTGGTGGGTTTCCGTGGGAAATTCGAGCATGCAGCCATTCGTCTTTGTGTCATTACGTCACGTCTGTTTACATAAAGAAGTTCCAGCTAATAGGCTATATGGCATGTAAGGATGCTGCAGGTGATGGATCATTTATTGCCTTTTCTCACAGCAGCTGCAATAATTAAACTTATCATTTTGATGATGGTTTGTATGGTATGACAATTAGACTGTACAGAAATTGAAATCTACAGGTAATGCTAATACACACTAAATACACGTAGTTACACAATGCTGATGTTGTTAACGTTAACAATTTGAGAACAAAGTATAACAATAATAATAATTTGTATGGTTTGACGTGATCCGTGACAAACATGTTACCTACTTGTTCAGATAACATTCTCCGGTGAAAATTCTTATTTTAGTCATACTTCCAAGACTGTCGGTAATCTGTGATTTCGAAGTACCTGTACAGTATCCACCGATGCGGTGATGACAGCCACACATTCTCCTTAAAACATTAGATTCATTCGCGCTGAGGAGCCGTGCCGATGCACAACCCATGTAAAGATGATAATTCCGCAAATAACTGCAATTGCAGGTTTCAAACAGAGATGGCGACAAAGACAAAACTTACAGACTGCAGCTTTAATTAATTCAAAGAAACAACCTCATGTTTTCACCTTAGCTTGAATCAGCTACAATATTGTATTAAAGTGGTAGCTAAAATAAAATAAATAATGTGAGATTATTTTGAAGTAACAGGATACAAATCTGAGACTAGATGAAACATAAATGTGGACATACAGTGGACTTAAACAGCTCGCCCTTTTAGAGTAGATTTAGTTCACAAATAACTGACAGACGTGACCTAAATGTGATTTTCATTTACAATAACAAATCCTAAAATTTGGCAATAACTTACTTTTCGTGCCATCAAGCTCTGAGGATCTCCCATTCTCCCACTCATTTTGAGTCTTGTGAATTCAGTGAATTGTTGACTGGAGACTTGCTCTGACTAGATCATTTGAATCACAGAGTTGCTGACCTGAGAACAGATGCAGTCGGATCTCTCAATTCACGAATTAATCGTTTGGTACGATTTGCGAACTGGTTCAACAGGTTAATTGAAAAGAATCAGCTCTTTCAAGAATCAGACACCACTACCTTGTGTCTGAACAAGTGATGATTTCAGTTCAAAATAACGAGGAATGACATGTTTTTATGAAATGTAGTAGTAAAAAGTACGATATTATGCTTTGGAATGTCGTGAAGTAAAAGTGAAAGTTTCCCAAAATAAAAATACTCAGATAAAGTACAGATACAGAAACTGTTAGTTCACCCAAAAAATGAGAATTCAGTCATTAATTACTCTCCCTCATGTCGTTCCACACCCGTAAGACCTTCGTTCATCTTCAGAACACAAATTAAGATATTTTTCATAAAATCCGATGGCTCAGTGAGGCCTCCATTGCCAGCAAGATAACACTTTCAAATGCCCAGAAAGCTACTAAACACATATTTAAAACAGTTCATGTGACTACAGTGGTTCAACCGTAATGTTATGAAGTGACAAGAATACTTTTTGTATTAAAAACACTGCTTAATGAAGCTTCGAAGCTTTACGAATATTTTGTTTCGAATCAGTGGTTCAGAGCGTGTATCAAACTGCCAAAGTCACGTGATTTCAGTAAACGAGGCTTCGTTACGTCATAAGTGTTTCGAAATTTCAATGGTTCACCACTGGGGGGCGTGACTTTGGCAGTTTGATACACGCTCCGAACCACTGATTTGAAAGAAAAAAAAAAGATTCGTAAAGCTTTAAAGCTTCATGAAGCAGTGTTTTGAAATCACCATCACTATTGTTGAATAAAGTTGTTTTTTTTTTTTGGCACACAAAAAGCATTTTCGTTGCTTCATAATATTACGGTTGAAACACTGTAGTCACATGTTTTAAATATGTCTTTAGCTCTCTGGGCATCTGAAAGTATGTTATTATCTTGCTGGCAATGGAAGCCTCACTGAGTCATCGGATTTTACCAAAAAAAATTTGTGTTCCGAAGATGAACGAAGGTCTTACGGGTGTGGAACGACATGAGGGTGAGTAATTAATGACTGAATTCTCATTTTTGGGTGAACTAACCCTTTAAGTACAGTAAAAATACAATGGGCATTTTCATATAAGCGGATCCTTGACAATCTGGTGCAGCTCATCGGGTTGGAAAGGTCTGGCAGCCCTGCATTAAGAAAAAGTGAAAAATGTTGTTACTTTATAGCACTTGACATTCACCATCTGAAAACGAATAAACAATGATTGACAAAGACAAATACACTGATTAGCAAAGAGAGTAGAACGGGGCCAGAAAATAAAATGTTAGTGTAATGTGTGGTTGTGTAGCCTCTAGTGTGTTAGAGGTGATAAACCCGTCTGAGAGTGGTGTCTGATTGGCTCTACAGTGTGGGATCATTCCGTGTTAGAAACACTTTCACAGCATGGGCACCAACATTATCCACTTATTCATGGAGATAAGCCTCCACTGAGTGTGTGTGGAGGACACTGTGTTCTCTTTGAGAATCCAGACACTTGTTGTGTCAATATCACCCCCAGCAGGGGATAAACAGGCCCACAGACCAAATCTAACCTTTCACCTTTCACACGTGACGTCCGACAATCACAAGAAACCAGTTCTCCAAAATAACAACCAAAAAAAACTTTACTGTTATTCACATTTATCAGTTTTTCTTGCTTCTTGTTTTTCATAATTGTTTGTTCCTAGCAGTTTTTTTCCAGTCCTCTTGGCCTCTAAATTATGTAAAGTGGCAATATTTTATGAAGTGTTTTTTTGCTTTGATAAGTTGCTGAGATTGTCCCTGCATGCTGTATATCATGTTGGTGTTAATGAGATGGAGGGAATGGAAGGACAGACACGAGGAGCTGGGGAATCAGGAGGAAACAGAAAAAGAGGAGGGAAAAACAAGCAGAAAGGGAAGAAAAGGGAGGAGAAGAAAATGGAAGAAAACAGTACATTTAAAGGTACAGTTACTCAAAAATATAAATTTGAGCATCATTTACTCATCTCTGTATGACATACTTTCTCCTGTGGAACACAAAATGAGATATTTTGAAGAATGTTCATGCTGCTCTTTTTCATACAACAAAAGAGGATTAAAAATCTCTTTTGCACTTGCCATTTAATATTTATATTTAATTTTTTTCTGCGTTATTTCAATTAATGATTCAGTTAAATTGAATAGTTAATATTAAAGTTTCTTATAGTTAAAGTTTAATAGTAAAGTTTAATAGTTATAGTTATAAAAGTTATATAAAGTAATAGTGTAATAGTTAAATAGTTAATAAAGTAGTTTTCGATAACAATAACAACACGTGCAATTGAACGTAACGGAAGTGCATAAGCCATATGGAATACACTATGGTACTTTTTTGCTTGACAGCCCCTGGTTTCTATATGTTTTCATTGAATGGAAAATAGCAGCATGGACATTTTTCAAAATATCTGTTTTTCTGCTCCACAGACAAAAAGAAAGTCTTGTAGGTTTGGAACAACATGACACTGAGTAAACAATGACAGAAGTTTTATTTTTGGTGAACTGTTCCTTTAAAGGGTTAGTTCACCCAAAAATGAAAATTCTGTCATTAATTACTCACCCTCATGTCGTTCCGAACCCTTAAGACTTTCAATCACCTTCGGAACACAAATGAAGATCTTTTTGATGAAATCTGAGAGCTTTCTCTACGCAACTACCACTTTGACACTTCAAAAAGCTTATAAAGAGATTGTAAAACTTCATATGAATTGAGCAGTTTAGTCTAAATTTTCTGAAGAGACACAATCACTTTATATGATGAACAGATTGAATTTAGGCTTTTATTCACATATAAACATTCATCAACTCACACATCAGTTGTGGTAAACCAACGGAAGCTCAAACATGTTTGCTTGACATGCAAGAACCAATGAGGTTTATTCTCGTGTTACGCAGCATGTTTGAGCTTCCGGAAGAGTTTTGTTCTCGTGTATCAGGCAGGTTCATTGAGCTTCTGTTTATGTTCGCTGACCAATGTTTATATGTGAATAAAAGCCTAAATTCAATCTGTTCATCATATAAAGCGATCGAGTATCTTTAGAAAATTTGGATTAAACTACTCAATTCATGTGGATTAGTTTTGTGATCTCTTTATGAACTTTCTGAAGCGTCAAAATGGTATTTGCGTAGCTGTCTATGGAAGGAACAGAAAGCTCTCAGATTTAATCAAAAAGATCTTCATTTGTGTTCTGAAGATGAATGAAAGACTTACGGGTGTGGAACAACCCTTTAAGAACTAACCCTTTAAGAAAGTAAGAGAAAAAAAGAACTCAGAGAAGCTTTGGAGGAGATACTTGTTGGTTTATATGTGAAAGAACAGAAGGATTTCCTCTGTGTGAAATAATTGTTTTCCCCAGACAACACTAGCAGCTGTTTTTGAGCAGATTTACTGCTCTGCTTGCAAGAGCTCTTAAATTCCCCCATCTAAAATAACACTAGCACAGCAGCCTCTACGGCTCTACCTTGATGCAAATCATGAGCATTGTCTCAGGCAGTTAATTTCTGTTTCTCTCTTCTCATTCCTCTGGTCGGGAAGGTATGAATCACACTTTAAGTGAAACAGTGAATGAAAGGTTTCTATTTCTCACTCCTTTTTTGCTGACATGCCGAGACACTCACACGGTGAGAAGTTTAGTTTTACTTCCCCGGCCACAGAAATTTCCCTTGAATTCTACAGAATTAACGACAGACTAAACATTCTTATAAAACTCAAGCAGAGGGGAGTGTTAATAAGCACATGCTCACACACACACTGAGACCCATGTACTGAACAAATGCACAAATCAATGAAGCTGCAAACAGATTACACTGCAAACTAAACACACTGCCATAATTCTAGAGTGGTTGCCAGGGTGTTGCTATGCTGTTGCTAAGGTGTTAAGAGTGTTTTTAGCTCATTGTTATATGGTTGCTAGGGTGCTCTAGGTGGTTACATCAGTCAAACCCAGCCCTAATTATATTCTGGTTTTTACTTATGACCCTATGGAAGCCAATGGAAGCTTGTTTCTGCCACAGAATATAAAAAGTAAAAGATAATTGCAACTTTTTATCTCACAATTCTGACTTTTTTTTTATAATTGGGAGTTTACAGCTCACATTTCTGACTTTTTCCCTCAGAATTGTGAGATATAAACTCACATTTGCACGTTATAATCTCAGAATTGCGAAATATGCGCATTTGCGAGTTAAAAATAATTGCGTTATATAAAATTGCAATTGCAAGAAATAATGTAAGTATTGTGAGATACAAACTCACAATTCTGACTTTTTGTCTCACAATTGCTAGTTTATCTCACAATTCTTACTTTTTTCTTGCAGTTGCAAGTTTATATCTCTCAATTCTGACTTCTTTTCTTGCAATTGCGAGTTTATATCTCAAAATTCGGACTTTTTTCTCGCAATTGCAAGTGAAATCTCTCAATTCTGACTTTTTTTCTAGCAATTGCAAGTTTTTATCTCACAATTCCGACTTCTTGTCTCGCAATTGCGAGTTTATATCTCTCAATTCTAACTTCTTTTCTTGCAATTGCGAGTTTATCTCACAATTCAGATTTTTTTCTTGCAATTGCTAGTTTATATCTCAAAATTCTGACTTTTTTTCCGCAATTGCAAGTTTATATCTCTCAATTCTGACTTGTTTTCTAGCAATTGCGAGTTTATATCTCACAATTCCATCTTCTTTTCTCGATATTGCGAGTTTATATCTCACAATTCCGTCTTTTTTTCTTGCAATTGCGAGTTTATATCTCACAATTCCGACTTCTTTTCTCGCAATTGCGAGTTTATATCTCACAATTCCGACTTCTTTTCTCGCAATTTTGAGTTTATATTTCACAATTCTGACTTCTTTTCTCGCAAATTGCAAGTTTATATCTCACATTTCCGACTTCTTTTTGTGCAATTGTGAGTTTATATCTCACAATTCTGACTTCTTTTCTTGCAATTGCTAGTTTATCTCTCACAATTCAGATTTTTTTTCGCATTTGCGAGTTTATAATTCACAATTCTGACTTCTTTTCTTGAAATTGCAAGTTTATATCTCACATTTCCGACTTCTTTTCTCGATATTGTTAGTTTATATCTCACAATTCTGACTTCTTTTCTCGATATTGCGAGTTTGTATCTCACAATTCTGACTTCTTTTCTCACAATTGCGAGTTTATATCTCACAATTCTGACTTTTCTCGAAATTGTGAGTTTATATCACAATTCTGACTTTTTCTCTCGCAATTGCGAGGTTATATCTCACAATTCTGACTTTTCTCGAAATTGTGAGTTTATATCACAATTCTGACTTCTTTTCTCAGAATTGTGAGATATAAAGTCACAATTGCAAGAAACAAAGTAACACTTATGAAATAGTAACATTGTGAGAGACTGCAAGATATAAAGTTGCAATTATGAGGAACAAAAGTCACAGTTACAAAAAATAAAGTTGAAATCGCTAGATATAAAGTCACATTGTGAAATGGAAAGTAGCAATCACGAGTAACAAAGTTGCAAGTGCGAAATATAAAGTCACATTGTGAAATACAAAGTTGCAATCACAAAGTCACATTGCAAGAGATAAAGTCAAATTATAAGATATAAAGTCACACTGGAAGAGATAAAGCAACTCCATAGCCTTCCATAGGTCACTCCTTAAAAACAAAGTGATTCAGTGTGATTTGGTTTAGCTGTAGTCTTAATCTTCCATGATCTGAATGAGGGCTTGATCCCATACACATTAACACCCACAAACTGTGTGTGACATACAAGAATATGGCAGAAAGTACCAGTGTACCATGTACCAGTATACCATGTATTATTCAGAGGGTACCTGTAACAGGACCTGAGAAACAAGACTCCAGACTGCTTGGTGTAGCAGATGGCACCTATTTCTCCCAACACAAGCCACTTGTGAGATAAAAGCAGGCACACAAACAATCACACATCACGCTTTCAAGCCTTCATGAATATGTCACTCTGTACCCATCTGTATTTCACTCCTCTGTAAGATGTCAGGTCGCTGCAGCCATCCAGACTGTTCTGACAGCTGAGGAGATGAGATGACAGGCCAAAATAATGGTATGGGAAGAGAAATATATGTGTGTTTTCCTGGTGTTTTCAGGGGTTCTCTGATACAGATATGAATCTCTGACCAAAATTCTGTTATTTACTATTTATATTCAAGGGGTTTATATTCAGTATTTATATTCAATGCATGTTATTTTTTTTTATTTAGTACTGTCCTGAATAAGATATTTTACATAAAAAAATGTTTACATATAGTCCACAAGAAAAACTAGCTGAATTTATAAAAATTACCCCACTCAAAAGTTTATGTCCCCTTGATTCTTAATACTGTGTCATTACCTGGATGATCCACAGCTGTTGTTTTGTTTTTTTTGTTTTGATTTGTGATGGTTGTTCATGAGTCCCTTGTTTCTCTTGAGCATATGATATTTAAACAAAATAAGAAAAATATGGACAGCTTCAACCTGTTCAAAAGTTTTCATCCCCCAGCTCTTAATACATCATGTTTCCTTCTGGAGCATCAGTGAATGTTCAAACCTTTTTTAATACTTGCGTATGAGTCCCTGCAATGGGTTAACAAACTTTCAAGCAGCACTGTATATATACACATATAATCTATCTATATATATATATATATATATATATAAAGGTTACTTCCTGTCCTTGATTCTGATAGGTCAATTGCTGTGTTTTAAACACGACTATGACCGCTTCACCCAACGGTTCTGTGTATCATTACACAACACCCTTAGCAACCACTCTTAGCAACGTAAACTGTTTGTTCTCAGTTGATATTGTTCATTGAAGCTTACTGTATTATGTAGAACTAGAAGAGTATTGTGAGAAAAAGATTGATTGAGCGAGTTTATTACCTGCATTCAGTTATGTTCATAATAAAAAATCTGTTTAAATGTCCGATGTATTATCTTGTCCTTTTAACAGTTAAGCGGTTTTCCCGTGACTGAAAGTGCTAGTCAAAGCATTGGTCAGTTGCGTCTTGTTCACAACAATTCAGTCTTTTCAATGTAAAAGTCTTTGCTACTGACTGACACACTCATAAAGGCAGTCTTTGCCGCCATCTAATGGCGTAATAATGTAACTTCTGTTGCTGTTCACGGTCAGGGACTATTTTTTCCGGCAGAAGGAAGGCTTTTAGTGAAAATGTACTTCATGAAAGTTGTATTGATCCATATTTTTGTCTTTAATATTTTTATTGTGTGGTAACCGTTTTATAAAAGCAATAAGGTACTCGAGGCTAGTGCTGTATCATGAATAAGTCACGGCTGAAAGGGTTGCTTAACAACGCCCTTCAGCCATGGCTTATTCACGATACAGCACAGCCTCTCGTACCTTATTATAAATATATATATATATATATTTATTACCCAAGTATAAATAATATTATAATTTACCCAAGTATATTATGTCACCATCATAAACAAAGAGTAGGGGACACTCAGTGGGTCATTCTCACTAAATCATTAAAACACCATGGCACTAATGATTTTAAATATTAAACATGCATTTTAGTAATATATAAAAACATAATAAAGACATTATTGTTCTCTACACTGAACAAAGAGTAATTTCAACATATAAATGAATTATTTTTGTATTTTACTATATTTTCAGCTGAAATTCTCATTACTGCAATGCATCCAGTTATGTCTGAATGTATGTTGTGTTCTAATTTTAAACAGAAAAAAATGAAAATATTCTAAAAAATATATATATATATATATATATATATACGGATGTTTGAATAGATGTTTTCAAATGACAGAAAAAATATTAACGTATATTAATATATAATAATAATGAAATAATAGTGGAAAAATTAAGTGTCCATGACTGATGTTTTCAGTTTTAAGCAACACATGTTCTAGAACCTCAAAGATGGCTACCAGGTAGGCAGATCTCTTTATAGTAATCCAGTTAAAAGTTTAAAAAAACTCTTGTCAGACCATGTACACGACAGTTTGATTATTATTACCGTAACAGGAAATTTTCCTCATTTAGAAAAACTTTAAATTAACAATTTTCTGTGAAAAATGTACTTCATTAATGTCTAATTATGTACATTGACTAAAAGTTGGCTAAATCATCATGGCTTCTCTGAATTTAATAAAATATGCTTAGGTACCTCATCCTCCACAACACCATTCTCACTTACCGCAACAATTTAAGGCCATTTGTTTTGGTAATGAGAATTTTATCATACAGGCTATTTTTAAATATATATTATGAGGTATTAAGTCAAATAATATTTACTAACTGTTGGAAAACTTTTGCAAAGGCTAGGGTGACAAACTTCAGAGAAAAGGTTTACAAACACAGAAATTTACAGTGTCGGGAAGTCTACACAAATGTGGGTGTTCAAACACATGTTGACACATCTATCAATATGAAGACTTTCCACATAATTATTTTGTATACTAAGCTCATATTTTCTATTCCCTAACCTCTAAACACAACTTTCACAGAATACTTTTGGCCATTTTACAGTTTTAATAAAATGTTGTATGCTTATTTTGCCATTTGATTTACGAAGACAGCTCATAATGTAGTGGTAGAGACTACATTATGAAGACAGTTAGTCCTCACAAAGCAAGTAAAAAAAGTATACACACAGGTTTGTTGCACTATATTAGTGAGAACAGTGATATTATGTCCTAACTTGACACCTAACCCTCACAGAAAGTTGCGTAAATCATTAGATTTAAATATAAACAAGATTTGGCCAATTTATGAGCATTTTAAAATAGCGAGCAGGCTGGACTTTAACCAATAAGTGAGGTAAGCGGCTGCTTAGGGCCCCGGGGAATCAGGGGGGCCCATTGATGGCAAAACTTTTTTGGCAAATGCTCCAGTGCGTATTTGTGTTTGAGCTTTGGAGAGCATTAAAGGTTTCTATTTACAATGCGTTTTGCAGCATTGAGCTCAGTAGCCAATCACACACATATCTATTGCTTTCTTGAACGCAATGGCCAACCAGAGGTGTTCAAGTTAGAATCCACTCACCCCATGAAAAGCAAGTTTTTGTTCAGAGTCGAGTTCTGTGTGCTCACGATATGTATTTCAACTTAATTCACATTTATTTGTATAGCGCTTGTCACAGTGCATATTATTTCAAAGTAGCTTTACAGAAAATGCATGTGTCTACATTACAGTTTAATTTGATCTGTTATCAGAGGTGACTGAAAGTAATGTCCATTTCAGAAATTAGATTAAAATTAAGATAATAGAAATTATGTTAGCTAACGTACTAATTTTAGGCAGAAACAATGAGCTACTTAATTATTACAAGTTGTGATCATGATTACAATATATAGAATTTTGGCAGACATGATGTACGATAAATAAGATATTTATTTTCAAGTATAGAGAACTTCATTGGTTATAACAGAACTTCATGAGATCGCTTTTTAGTGATTATAAAAGGAACGCTCTTTTTGTGGATTATAGGCTAATACGTATAAAATCCATTCAGAATTTTAATAAAAGCTTTGCTTTTCATGCTGTTGAGAGGACTGATGAGGATTGAATAACATGCTGCAACGTGTTGGTAATGACATCCTCATCCCCTGTATTGTTAAATGCACATTTTTAGCCTATGTAAGGCTATATTTTTTGAAGCACTGCAAAATCAAAATGATTGAACTTGAATCCATGATTGTGCCAATATTATCTAATTTATTTTCTACATTAAAGTTTATATTTTTAAACTATACCTCATTCTTAGTATACTTATTATCATTACCGAAATCAGCAATCTCATTTCCGTAACCCATGTATCATCACCGCAACAGGTGTTTATTTAATATTTATTTAATAGATGGAAAAATAGTAGTTTGCTTTTAAATGCATGTGCAGAATATATACAATATGTTCTTTCAGGTTTGCCACCTCATTTTGGAAATATGTCAGGTTTCATTGAATATATATATATATATATATAAAATAGGAAATTGTGGAAGGTGTTGCGGTAATGAGAGAAATCAATCAAAATTTTAAAAACTGTTAATTTAAAAATAAATATTATTTCAGAATTTCAAGTAACTCTCCATGACTGTTAATAATCCATTTTTAAAAATGTGAAAATGTATTTGCTTTTCTAACAGTGTTGATGTTTTCAGACTGTTGCGGTAATAAGATTTTTTAGGACTTGTTTTAGAAATTGTGTTCAAAAAGGTCTTAAATTGTAAGTAAATGTTTTTAAATTAATGTTCACAAATACTCCAGACTTTGTTTTTAATGTCTGAAAAAAAAAAAAAAAAGTTAATTAAATGTTTTAATTTTTAAGTTTTCGTGAGAATCACCCCAGTATGTTTATCAGTACTTCTTTTAGAGAGCACTTTGGGCTGCTGAGACTGATAGAAAGCTCTTGTAGTTTCTCTCTTGCAGACATGTAGATGCACAGACACTCAGCTGTTAAATAAATATGGAGAAAGGCAGCCAACAGGGTGGGTCGGATTTTTACACATTCCTTTGGGGAGCCAAAACTAGCTGCGGAGGTCTAACCACTAGATTTATTAGTTTCATTCAGCACAATTCTCTACCCCAAATCCACTTTACAAGGGAGTTACACTCAGTCTCTCTGAATTTTATTCAGAAAAAATGCCATGAGAAAAAGTCTTCACAAAGATCTGGTGCATGCCTGCCCAGTTTTTCCATTGACACTGGTGGAGAGTTTCAGACCACATGGCAGCTTGAGTTTGACCAGTACAAGCACGTCTTTCTCACACAGAGAGGAAATGAATTAGTATAAATAAATGGTCAGTCAGCTTTTTGGAAAGACTAATTTGTAATGTTTCAACAACAGACAAGCATCTTTTTCTGCTTGGGTATGTAATTTATTATTGAGACAATTCATTTTCTCTTTCTGAGTGACCTTAATATGATTGATTCCATCTACATAATCTCTACTCAGCTAGAAGACTCATGCGCACAAACTATTTAGGGGTTATATTGTTTATATATGTTTATTCTGTTCTTTTTTCCTGTCCTACCTAGTGCACATACACCCTCCTGACTCTAGGTTGTATAATAAAATCATTTATTTTTTTGCATATGGGGCTAAATACAATCTTTTCAACTCTGAATCCATCAGTGCTCCTGAATTAAATGGTCTTATGGATTTTTATTTATAATCCAGACCCTTAATTAGTAAGTGTATGATTTACACTATTTGAACAGACCCACATGGCACATTTTTCTTTTAAATACTTTGTAAAAAGTATATCTAGGACAAAAGTGCTTGCTTATTTATTTATAGTGTTACAACAATAGCAGTAACAGTGAGTGAGTGATGTATGTAAACATGACCTGGCCCTCGAAATCCAATCACAATTGTTAAAGAGACACATGCATGTTACATGTGGTACAAGTATTAATGCTTAATATTTGTCATGATTTAAAGGGGTAGTTCACCCTCATGTCATTCCAAACCTGTATGACTTTGTTTGAGTTCATGAAAGTAGCAGTGTCTTAAAGGGATAGTTCACCCAAAAATGAAAATTATCCCATGATTACAATCTTCTTTCAGAAAACACAATCGGAGATGTATGCATACTGCACAAGTCGACTTGCGCCAAATGAGTAGGTTCAAACAAATACGGCTGGGCAACAAACTCAAGCTCCTTATATCGAAATCCTCTGACATTTCTCTTTAAAATTTCTCATTTTAGACTTCTAATTCATGACCAGTGTTTTGTTTTGTTCTCTCCTCTGCACCTCTGTGTTTGACATTGCATCATAGTGTCGGGTCAAAGGTTAATCGACTTGCGCAGTATGCGGACAGTCGTCCGCCGGAAGCTAGTTATTTGAATTTATAAAGTTTTAAATATGGATATTTTTCTTACAAAAACACATTCATTCGCTTCAAAAGGCCTTTATTAACCCTCTGGAGCCGTATGGATACTTTGATTATGGATGGATGTGGCCCCCCATTCACAACAATTATAAACCTAGGAGGACTAATTTTTAAATATGTCTCTGATTGTGTTAAGCCACACCTAGGATGGCTTGAGGGTGAGTAAATCATGGGATATATTCATTTTTGGGTGAACTATCCCTTTAAGTTATTCATGAACGAATCATTCTTTTGAATCATATTTTCAATGATTCTTTTGATCCAATTCACAAAACAAGTCTAAATATTTCTTTCACAAATCATACTGATCTCGGTTCTCAAATTCAAATCACTGATTTGGTTTCAGGCGTTAACAGCTCACTGGAAGGGAAGATTATCAATAATTTTTAATCAATAAACAATTCAATGGCTTAATTTCAATCTGTTCCTCATGCACACAAAGCTATAATTTGATCTCTGAAGACTTCCAAAGTCATATTGGCTACTTTTATGATACATTATTGGTGCTTTTGTGTCCTTTTGAACCTCAGTTCTCATTTACTTTCAATATATTGAAAAGAGCACCAAAATATTCTTCAAAATTCAAGTCATATGGGTTTGGAAAGATATGATAAGTAAATAATGACAGACTTTGATTTTTGGGGTGAACTATTCTTTTTAATTTGGAGCAACTCAGATAATAAACCACATTTCAGCATGATGGCAGCACAGAAAGGTGAGCTGAACCTTGCATTAAGATATGCAAATCCTTGAGGTTTAGAACCGTTATTTGTGTGTGTGTGTGAATTCATATATGTTTGCGCCAGCATTGTCAGCTATTCTAATCCCATTTTGCCCAGACATTAAATCACAGGGTGCCTGCATTGTAGATGAGGAAACACTAGACTGCATCTATAAGACATTAATGAGAGAATTGCTTTGATGCCTTTTTGCAACACAATCATGCACTCAAACAGACCAAAACAAATTCAGCAAGTCAGTGAGGAGGTTTATTAAAACCATTTCTCAGAACCCTCAATACTATTGGCACAGGGTTCAGTGTTCAGAGCTTCTTTTGGTTCATTTTGTCTGCAATTACATCCATGTGAATCTAAGGACAGTCGGCCCTGCAGGGTGTTTGGAGGGCAGAAGAGGGTGTCAGACCCAGTGATGTGAGAGTAAGACTGATTCCAGTGTGAACACTCCATTACAAACCATGCAGTGCAGTTGTGTATCTGAAATGCTGCTCTCTAATACAAACATATTCAACACACAGACACACAGTGACCTCTGACAAGGTGATATAGGATGTAGCTTAAATGACATGGAAATGAAATTGAATTTGTGTTACAGAAGTGATCTATGAAATCACAGTTTGTTCTTTCACACTTAATAATGTGTCAGAGATGTTGCCTGGTTGTTACTGCACGTTTGGACCTGTTGCATGATGATGCAATCTGAGTTCACATCCTGCTTTTGTCATTTCCCGATCTCTTTTGAATGAAAAAGAAAGTGTCTACTTTGACCGCTAGTACAATACGTCTGATTCTCTACAGATGTCTAGATTCAATTAGATTCTGATTTTGATTTGGTGAACTGTTGACTCTTATATATACACTACCAGTCAAAAGTTTGGACATGGTAAGATTTTTAATGTTTTAAAAAGAAGTTTCGTCTGCTCACCAAGGCTGCATTTATTTAATTAAAAATACAGTAAAAACAGTAATATTGTGAAATATATAATTTAAAATAACTGTGTTCTATTTGAAAATATTTTAAAATGTAATTTATTCTTGTGTTGGCAAAGCTGAATTTTCAGCATCATTACTCCAGTCTTCAGTGTCACATGATCCTTCAGAAATCATTCTAATATGATGATTTGATGCTCAAGAAACATTTATTTTAACATTTATAACAATATTTGTGTACAATATTTCTTTTTCAGGATTCTTTGATGAATAGAAAGTTCAAAAGAACAGCATTTATCTGAAATACAAAGCTTTTGTAACATTATACACTACCGTATTTTTTTTTAAAAGAATTTAAAGAAATTAATTATTTTTTTCAGCAAGGATGCATTAAATCGATCAAAAGTGACAGTAAAGACATTTATAATGTTACAAAAGATTATATTTCAAATAAGCGCTGTTCTTTTGAACTTTCTATCTATCTATCTATCTATCTATCTACTTCCCTTGGTTTTACTATTACAGTGAATTTGATAAAGCTAAATGGAATAATACTGACAAAAATATTCTCATTACTTAACCTAATTGCAGAAGAAAACAATTAACACACTTTCTAATAACATGACTGTGTATGCAGAAATTCCTGCCACAGTTTGGAATGCCGAATGCATTTAATCTTTTCTAGAGACATGAAGGAAAGCTAAGTAATTTCAAACAGTTGGCAGAAAGCTGGGCTCAGGAGAAACAGATGGTGTTTAGTGTTGAGTTCTTCTGGGTCCTGTTATAGGGTCTCGTCCGAACAGGAAGGCATGACCTCAATGTCCTCCATCCAGCTGTGAAGCCATTATACTGGTGTTACTCTTTCTCTCCGTCTCTTTTTAATTCATGGCTGCTATTCTTATGTTGCTCTTTCCTCTGTGACTCTTACACTCAGCATGTCTCTTGACCTTCTTTATAGATCAGCATTAGTATGTTTATTCTTCATCCATCACTCATATTGACTGTCTCTTGCTGTACAGTATCTCTTTCTTCTGTTCTCTCTCTCTCACCTGGGAAGCCTCTTTTCACCTTTTCATTTTCTCTCTCTTTTATTCGGTATTCTCTCTCTTATTTATCCTCTCTCATTCTTATTCAGTTCTCTCTTATTCAATTGGATTTTTATTGACATGCTTATTTTACATATAATATTGCAAAAGCAATAAAAGAAAAAAATCAAAGTGCCAGCAATGATAATAAAACAAGTCATATAAAATAAAATATGGTGAAGAGATTTTTTTACTTTCTATATGAACACCCCCATTTTTTTTTTTTTTTTTTTTTATGCATTTATTTTTGGGATGAAGGACATTCTTGTGGTTTGTCACCTATGTAAGTCATAAGGAAAAAATGTAGCAGC
This sequence comes from Hypophthalmichthys nobilis, assembly GCA_037950665.1. Lineage (NCBI taxonomy): Eukaryota > Metazoa > Chordata > Actinopteri > Cypriniformes > Xenocyprididae > Hypophthalmichthys > Hypophthalmichthys nobilis. The sequence continues at coordinate 10,475,515 of CM075482.1, read as the reverse complement.
TCATGCTAACCCATTGAAGATTTGTAAAAATGGTGACCACTTTAATTCAAATCTTCCCATTGACAGAAAGTTTCTCTCCAGAACTTCATGACTTTGAGAGAGATTCTAATGCATTCCAAGACCCTCCATTGATTTTTATGACCATTTCTCTGGAACTCGTTGCTCAGATTTAGGCAGTTCATTGTCCTGAGAATTGTAGATAGGATGTGGTGGAGAACGTGGTAAGTCTTTGATGTTGAATTGAGGAATTTGATGAGGATCTAATGAAGTGATGGTTAATTCAATGCCTCATTTCGGGAAAGAGGCCAACAATGTCTTTCACCTGCTACCTCTTTCACTCTCTCTTTCTTTTCACGCTGTCCTCCATCTCTTTGTTTTCTTTAACACTTTCTTTAACTCTCTCTCTCTCTTTATTCCTCCTGTGAGATTTCAGCAGTTCATTTAGGCCCTCTCTAGCCAGATGTAAAATCATTCTTACTGACTTTCCATGAGTTTCACAATGAACATTTTTGTGTGTGAATACGGCACAGGAAGGTCTCTAGGAGGGTTCGGCTGACACACATGTGCCAAAGAGGTCAGACTGGGTGTGTTTATGTCAGAGCAAAGGCAGAAACACATGTGTACACACGTACATGACATGCCATTCAGTCAAGTAGAGAAAGAAGTGGGCCAAGCTTTGTGACCCTTTAACTCCAAGCTAAAGCAAAGGACCAATCAGAAACATGTGTGAGCGTTTTCTAATTACCAAAGAGCATCTAAGACTAGGGATGGGTCATGATGATCGACTAGTTATCAAGCAATTGAATCCAAGGCATGATGGATGTTAAATACCAGGGGTTTTCAGGTTGGTTGTTTCCCTGTCCGTGGAAAATTTGATAAGAAAATGATTTTACAAAACATATTTTTAGGGCTGCCAAAGTTAATGTGTTACAGATATATTATATACAGTATCTCACAGAAGTGAGTACACCCCTCACATTTTTGTAAATATTTTATTATATCTTTTCATGTGACAACACTGAAGAAATGACACTTTGCTACAATGTAAAGTAGTGAGTGTACAGCTTGTATAACTCAAATAACTCAACACACAGCCATTAATGTCTAAACCACTGGCCACAAAAGTGAATACACTCCTAAGTGAAAATGTCCAAATTGGGCCCAATTAGCCATTTTCTCTCCCTGGTGTCATGTGACTCGTTAGTGTTACAAGGTCTCAGTTGTGAATTGGGAGCAGGTGTGTTCAATTTGGTGTTATCGCTCTCACTCTCTCATACTGGTCACTGGAAGTTCAACATGGCACCTCATGGCAAAGAACTCTCTGAGGATCTGAAAAAAAGAATTGTTGCTCTACATAAAGATGTGTAGGCTATAAGAAGATTGCCAAGACACTTCTGTGAGATACTGTATATATATATATATATATATATATACACACACAGTAACTTTCCCATAGTGTCAACGTCATGATGCAACATCAAGTTCCACTCGAAAGGGAATGTCTCAGGGTATGTATGTAACCCAGTTCCGAGAGGAGAACGAGGTGCCAAGCCCTGACTACGACTGAACGTCTTCAGACAATTGAATCTGTCGACAAGTGTTTCTGCCGTCTATTTATGGACTTTGTTACGCACTCATGACGTCCATATGTTCGGCCAATCAGATTGACATGTTTACGCACATGCTTCAGACACTGGCTCACGCAGAGGCGTTCCCATAGCGTCAATGCCATGATGCGGCATCTCGTTCCCTTCTCAGGAAACCATGTTACATATGCAACCTGAGATGATTTTCATCTAATATTTATATTTTCATTTATTTCAATTAATGAAAATGATTTTAAATAGTTTAATTTAATTAGTTTTACAATGCACAACATTTGTAGCATCTGATTGGCATTTTTTTTGTTTTAACAATGTACAACATTTGTAGCATCTGATAGTCTCTTCATTGATGACAGGAACTAGAATAATTATATCTGCCTGTCTGTCTCTGGTGTCTTTGGTTCAGTCTGTCTCCTGTTCCTTCCACTTCATTATCACAAATCCCTTATATGGACATTTGCATACTCGTGCATATTCAGGCTCTGGCCTCGCAGATTGGACGGAGAATCATCACTACTGCCTGACTGGTAGTTGTATAATGAGGATATAGCTGCTTCATCCCTTCTGCATTATAACACAGCGAGACATTCAATATGCTCGCCTAATTACCAGTGACTAATGAAGCTATTTTAAGAGTCGAGCTGACTAAGAATAAGACGGTGAATGCTCTAGCGATCATTAATTAATTTGGTATTCCATTAGCACCACAATGTGAAACGACACCCCTTCCTGTTTTTCAGTGTGAAAATGCTAAATCAGAGGATCATGGGAATGTCATTATATGCTATTTCAGTTTGTTTTGTGTCAGGTTTTGCTCTAACAGTCCACAGCTGCTGAACTATATAATGTGTTAATTCTCTGAAAACTGCAAATTCAGTTTCACTTGAATTTATCACAATGAGTATAGATGAAATAACTGTGATGATCTAGTTCTAATTACATTTGCTAAGTGGGAGTATGGTGTGAATGTTGATTTTGCTCTGTCAGCTGAAGTATAGGCGTCATCAATGTACCTGTCTGTACGCGCCATGGCCTCAGGATGTTTTTTGTCCTTCCTGTTAGTAATGTAGCAAGAGACACAAATCACATACTCTCTTGACTTTATACTTAGGGGAGAGCAGGGCACAACCTAACGCTTTTTGACTTTCTCAATTTGTGTAAATCTACTTAGGGTTCAGGGAATTTCTTTTGTTCCCCATTAATTTCACTCATGTCTGGTACAAATATGTGGCCTTGTTTCATTAATACAGTGTATACTTTTTCTTTATTTTCCCCCGAAAGAAGGGAAGTGAAATGTGACAACATGCCCCATAGGTGGGGCACATTGTAACGTGATGGGGCACGTTGTAACATGACCATATGACAGCTAAAAATTTTATCTGATTTAATTAAAAAAAAATATACATGACAAACTAAAATATTTTGTCAATAAAAGACAATAATTATTTTTTTCATATAAAATAATAAAAAAAAAAATTATAAATTCAAATTTAAATAATTTTGTAGTTTGACAATGAACACTGCAAAACAGCTATACAGCACTGGTCAAAACAATACTGGCAAACAGATGAAGAAACATATTCAAACATTCAGAAAAACACAGATCTGAACAAAAACACTCCTCTCCCTCCACTCACAGCTCTCACAGAACACGAGATAAATAGACAAGAGTACAAATGCTGAACATTTCTTGAAATAATATTTTCTGGATGTTCAGGTTCTTCCTCTCAGTCTTTATTCACCTTTTTTCCCATAGTTTATCAACAGAAATTCATAAAAGTTAATTATGCCAGTTGTATCGTAACTGTATAGAACAGTATAGTTCTAATAGCGGGACACATTGTAACGCAGTGTTACAACAAACCCTATCTGTGCAACTGGAATTTAAACCTGGTTAGTGTCTTCTGATAGTTAGTGAAGAATTAAAGAACTACCCAAACTGCTAAACAACAGATTGGAGATTAAAATAGTATCAGATTTGTCTAGTTTTAAATAAAAACAAAAAATATAGATGAAAAATTAGCTTAAGTAAGAAATTTACTTTTGCTATTGTTAAATAAATGTTCAGTGATATCTTCCAAAGATTTTTTAATTTTGGCGCAATTTTTTTTCTATATATTGCTGAAATGGCAACTAGTAAATATGCTAAATTTCTTCATGCTAGCGTGTGTGGAAGTATTTAAACCATGTGTGTTACAACTAACCCCGCGTTAGTTTGTGCCCCACGCTCCCCTACTTTGCGAATGCTAAAAAAGTATGTTCTATATTGTATGAATGTACGTTCACCATGTTGTCATTATCATGTGACCTACCAGTGTCAATTGTGCCGCTTCACTGTCATTCACAAATCCTCTCCCGTGGCCTCATGGGATAGTAAAGTGTCAATCGCACTTCTCCAGAATCTCGCTGGAAGTAGTAGGTCATCTGGGTACTTTTTGTCTACTCTTTTTGAGTACTGTGAATTCAGACATACTTCTTTTGTCATATACTGTTTTTCGTATACTACATAGTACAGAAGTATGTGATTTTGGATGCAGCCATAGTCTTGAGAGTAAGTGCGTCTCCACATGCATGTGTCTGTGCAGACAAGCAAGTGTGCAGGAGAAATTACTGTGACAAAATGACAAATGACAAAAAATTGCATTGTTGTAAATAGTTTTCTTGCAAAAAAAAATTTTATACAGTACTTTGTGTCCTTAGTCATATTGAACTTGGTGTCAGTAGACCTTTATTCAGTGACAAAATTATGTAAAATTCTCAGTTTTCAAAATGACACAGGGTCTCCTAATCCACATTCTGCACACATTTATTTCAAAATTAGCCTTATGCAACCTTAACTTCCATTAGTGTTAGCAGCTTTAGGTCTTAAGACCAGGCTCAATTTAGCAGTATCAGAGACAGCATGCTCACTCACCTTATCCCCTGAAAACACACAATTCCATTCATTTTATTAACAGCCAGTAAATGGGTAGAAAGTGAGTAAAAAGCGATGACTCTGTCTAGCCCCTTCCCCTTGTTTGACTCCAGTCACACTGTTTTGGTGTTCATGCTGGTGGTTATGTTAGTCACCCTCAGACTGAGCACTGACCCTGGCTTTTATAGCTGCTCTCACACTCACTGCAGTGACCTTTTAAAATCCATTCTGATGGTTTGGACAGTGGAATAATTACATATTAACATAACCCAGCTGCATGCTGAAAGGGCCAAGAAAAATAGCCTGTGTTCGTACAGGGGATAGAGAAAGTGAGAAGAACAAAGAAACTAAAAGGATGAACCTGAACTAACAAGTTTAGAGTAGAACTAACAACAGAGGCGTTCAGGTGAGTTTCCAGTCTCAGGTGGCACAGCTGTAGGCCATTCAGGGGACCATTTGTTTGATATAACTCATCCATGTCTTTATGGACCTTGCTTTGTGCACTGGTGCACAGTCATGTTGGAACAGGAAGGGGCCATCCCCAAACTGTTCCCACAAAGTTGGGAGCATGAAATTGTCCAAAATGTCTTGGTATGCTGAAGCATTAAGAGTTCCTTTCACTGGAACTAAGGGGCCAAGCCCAACCCCTGAAAAACAACCCCACACCATAATCCCCCCTCCACCAAACTTTACACTTGGCACAATGCAGTCAGGCAAGTACAGTTCTCCTGGCAACTGCCACACCCAGACTCGTCCATCAGATTGCCAGACAGAGAAGCGTGATTCTTCACTCCAGAGAACACGTCTCCACTGCTCTAGAGTCCAATGGCGGCGTGCTTTACACCACTGCATCCGACGCTTTGTATTGCATTTGGTGATATAAGGCTCAGATGCAGCTGCTCGGCCATGGAAACACATTCCATGAAGCTCTCTACGCACTGTTGAGCTAATCTGAAGGTCACACAAAGTTTGGAGGTCTGTAGCTATTGACTCTGCAGAAAGTTGGCGACTTCTGCGCACTGTGCACCTCAGCATGCGCTGACCCCGCTCTGTGATTTTACATGGCCTACCACTTCGTGGCTGAGTTGCTGTTGTTCCCAATTGCTTCCACTTTGTTATGATACCACTAACAGTTGTGTGTGTGTGTGTGTATGTGTATGTGTGTACATGTCAGATGATTTGTAGCTGTCTAAATGGGCAGGTCTTGGCCAGAACGACAGTCACCTCAAAACGCTACAGCCCACTGAACCGTTGAATACACATGCATTTGCTCCTTAAACGACAGATTCCGTACAGATTCTCCATGTCTCTCCTTTAGAAAGCAGCGTAATTAGTCTTACACAAGAGTGCTTGATTTGGTGCTCAAAAATCACATTCACCATCTGAAATGAATGCGCTTCTATTGAAGGCTCTAACATACAACTTAATCTCCTATCCTTTTTCTCGATGGTGCATGAAATACCAATTGCATGATGTTTAATGTACATAAGCTACAAATTCTTCTCACTAACAAATAAACGTGTCTAAGCGAATGTAGTATTAGTTTCAAAAGCATTGATTTTGATTTGAATATAAAAGTGGCACAATTCATTTAAACTGAGATTTTTCTTCTATCTGGAATAGTTATTTTGGTTTGTTTGGCAGCTCTGTAACGGTTCTGTGCTCATCTCTCAGACCTGTATTAGCCTGGCACAGAGTGTTGAGCTAAAATCAATAAGCCCATAAGGCTGCTGTCACTGTCTCTTATTTACATCCTCTTCAAGAGTTCCTCCACCATTACTCCTCGAGCTTTGCTAACTTATGGTGCATTGGTCTTAATAAAGCTTGGAGTTAAGAAATGACAAAAAAGTTTATCGGAGAACAGAGATAATAGGCACCATTTGTAATTGTAATTCTCCCAGCAGTATTAAAAAATGCAATCAATAAATGTGGACTATTCAATGTAATCACCAAAGATAGATAATGCACTTTTGCTCAGTAGAGTGTGTTGACTCTCTGGCTTGCAAAATGTCAAGACTGTCAAATATTCATTTTATTTGTTGTTGTGACAGCGGGGGAGGTATTTTACCTACACCTGTAGAAAGAAATACTCATTGATAATTGAAAGAGGCACCCAAAAATGACTCAAAATGCACAGATTGAAACCAGAGCAAGCATTCATTAGTTTCTATTCACTACAGTGTATCAGATGAAGATGGAGTTTAATGGTCAGGCCACATGGGGGCCCCAGAGACGCAGAGGTCAGGAATCTCAGCAAATCATTTTACTGTCAAACATTGTCACAATCTTTTATCTTTAAAGTATTTTAATTGTAGCTTTTTCAAATTATTTTATTTTATTATTTTATTTAATTTAATTTAATATTTTATTTTATTTTATTTGCTCCTGCTGCAATACCATCTTGCAATGTCCTTTGAAAGTTTGATACTGCTTTAATTACATGTTTATATAATTTTATTGTAAAATTTTCCATTCTTCCATCAATCCACTGAATAAGATTTTGTAAGATAAGACATTTTTGTCACGTTTAGAGCACAAAAGGTTGACAGTATTTCCAACTATTTTATGACATGTCTATTACATTTTTATTACATGTCTACAATTACATGTCTGTGTCATTTTATCACAGTTTCAGTCTGTTCATTTGTGCATTTGTCCATCCATCTAGTACTGAATAAAAGTCTTTTTGCAGGAGCTTAAGATATTTTTATGATCTGTCTTGATTGCTCAGGTTTGGAGGAAAGTGATTATGGCTGTTTTAGCTAAGGAGTTGACTATTTTCAACCTTGAATTTTTTTTCAGATGACTTCTGGGCATTTTTAAGTTAATTATTCCCTTTCCTAGTATCTGGAATTTCAGTCCCTGTATATTCTTGTAATGATGTAATGTGCTCTCTGGCTCATTACTGAGGAATGCAGAATAATTGTTTGTCTGCTGGTTAAGCTCTCTATGAGGCATTTTTAAAAGAGTCGTTTTACTCGCTTCAGGTGAGCTTGTCTCTTGTTGCAAAAACCTGAGCTGGCATTATTAAAAGAGCTGTGAATCAGGAATAGTCATTATAGGCGTCTGGAGAAAGAGCAATGTACCATATAGTATGTGTCTCTGTGGAGGTGAGGCGATGAGTTGAGGAGGTGTGAATTGTAAAAAGGTTAAATGGTCACAAGTTCTAAATGATAATGTAAGCAAATGTAAGTTGACTGAAATCACTTTTGCTAAATAGCAAAACAACAATAGTAGTATTGTGTAAACTACATTCTATAAAATGCTGGGTTTAAAACAACCCAAGTTGGGTTGAAAATGGACAAACCCAGTGATTGGGTTGTTTTAACCCAGCAGTTGGGTTATTTTTACATTTCTGACAAAAGTGTGAGTGGTGCTTATCTGTGCTAAAGTTGCTGCCACAATGCTGTGTTTTGGGTGGTTGCTAGGGCGTTACCAATGTGGTTTCTACACTGTAAATAAATAAATAAAAATTATTATTAAGTACAATCAGCTTGGCTGTATAAGTAATTTCAACTTTCAGCTTGGCTGTATAAGTAATTTCAACTTAAATTATGTTAAACTGACTTAAAATGAGTTATATCTTGTATAACTTATAAGAAATGTTGAAAATTGTTTAACATATTTTGATGAGTTAAAGTAATGTAAAATATGTTGTCACAACTTTTTTTTTTACAGTGTAGGACATTCTGGGCAGTTGCTAGGTGGTTGCTTAGTTGCATCCCATATTTTCTGATATTCTGGATTTTGCTGTTTTATGGTCCACAAGGTAAAAAGCAACAAAATGCATGATTTGAGGTATCATTCAAACAAGAAGAGTTGTGTGACTTGTAACACACAGATGAGCAATAGTAAGTGATGCTTGCCTTAATGAACAACACCAGTCATTATATATAAATATGCATAAAATTGTGTAAGTAAAATTATTTTTGCTGCAATGCACTATTGACCCAGGGGTCCTTTTAAAGAGACAGTGAGACTCGTATAGTAGTTTGTGTGATTACATCATCAGGGATGACAGGAAACACTTGAGGATCTGTATGCATCTTGTGGAGAAATCAGTTCTGGCTCATGAAAATCTGAATGTGTTTGAAGAAACTGGCCCCTGGGGGCATGAAACACACACACACACACACACACACACACACACACACCCTTTTCATGTTGCAACAGTAATGATTCACTCTGCTGATAGTCAGGTATGAGACACTCAGGATATATAATGATGTATCTGTTTTCTTCTGGGAAACCCTTAAGATGTTTTGGCTGATACACAATCTTTGTTTGCTCTGGATTATTTAGTCTAAGGACATGAGGGTTGAATATGTCAGGTGGGGGTCACCGTTATCCAAGAATCGAAAATTCCTTAGACTTACTCAGATCCACCTACCAAAACTACCTAATTATATGCAAAACTTGGAACAATGTAAATACAAAGAAATTTAATGAACAATTTACACAAAATTATTTTTTTAAAAAAATGCAACAGTGAAACTATCATAAAATGATAGTTAATGAGTGCAGAAATTGAAATAAATAAAATAAAACAAAATAAATAATAAAATAAAATAATGTAAAACTATAAAAAATGTCAAAATTTAATATTATAAATAATTATAAATTAAATATAAAATTGTGTAATGTATCCTATATACAAATTCAGTTTACTTGTGTTTCATGAATAAGACTCCTTATTAAGAACTTGTTAGCAGAAACAATGCATATGATTTTGGTATAAAGTCCCTGGGTAAAATGAATGGAAAATGGTTTAAAATGAAGCAGTCTCATAGGTCATATATTATTTAGAGGGTTAAATATAGCTTACACTGAGCTATAGCAGTGAATGGAGTCCATAGGGTGGAGCCATGAGGCAGCCAAATATATAGCGTATTATTAGAGGGCTTTTAATTTACCCCATAACACACATAAATACATATGCACGCTCACTGACTGAGGCACACACGTGCATATCACATGCAAACCACACATATGTATGCGCACACAGAAGCCAATACACAACATCTGCATTATACAGGTTTGAATGTTTGAAAATGGGCCCATCTGTTTTGTATATAGCATGGTCAAAGGTCATTAGGTTTTAGTAGAGAAAAAATGTAGGTCAAAAGTCAGCCATAGTACCCTGGTTTAGTTTTTCTCTGCATGGATATGCATATGCATACTTGGGAAATTTGCAAAGAACGTCCATTTTGGTGATCCATTAACAAAAAAGTTGTTAGGATACATATATCTGTTTGTCTCTTCTTAAATAGGTCACTTCTCACTCCACCAATACATCTGCCACATAGATATGTTCCGATATGATCACTTCCCCATGTTAAAATGATTGATGTATGGTTTGTCCAGATGGCCGAATGGTTTGAAGCCATGTCAGCGGGGGTTTAATCCAGTGATGAAATGTTGTACATTTAAATCTCTTGTCTAGATGTGTATGCATTTTACCCATAGCTTTTTTATGGATTGTGTGGCAGCCAAATCTGCTCCACTGGGAGTACACTGAAAGTTATTCTGTGAGACAGTGTAGAGCAAATCTGGGTGATGAAGAGAGATGGATGATATGAATTTTGACAAGGTCAGCATATGCCCTGAGATTTGATTAGATGTGAGTAAATTCTGACAGCAAAAACACGTCTAAGATGTTAAATTTAATTAATTTAAAAACTAAAGATAAAAAATACATTTTAAATACATTTTAAATAAAATTGTATATATTTAATTTGATGATACTTTTATGTGAAATAAATGATTGTGGATTTTAGAATTATGTTTTGCAATTTGAGAAATTAGATTAGTAATTTGTATAATTTAGTTTGTGACTTTGAAATGTAGGTTATTTTAAATTGTTGGTCTATTTTATGGAAGCTTGTTTCCACCACTGAATAAAAAAAAAACGTAAGGTAAGTCAGTCAATCTGACTTTTTTTCTCGCAATTCTGACTTTTTTTTTCCCCTCACAATTGCAAATTTACATCTCGCATTTCTGAGACAAGAAGTCAGAATTGTGAGATATAAACTCGCCATTGCGGGAAAATAGTAAGAATTGCGAGAAAAAAAGTCAGAATTGCGAGATATAAACTCACAATTGCAAAAAAGCGTCAGAATTATGAGAAAAAAGTCAGAAGTCAGAGTTTTTATCTCGCAATTGGTTGTTATAACTCGCAATTCTGATATTATAACTCGCAATTGTGAGTTTATATATCCAAATTGTGAGACAAGAAGTCAGAATTGCGAGATATAAACTCGCAATTGCGAAAAAAAGTTTGAATAAAAACTCTCAATTCTGACTTTTTCGCAATTGCAGTTTTATTTTATGGAAGCTTGTTTCCGCCACTGAATAAAAAAATTAAAAAAATAATTGACTGACATAAGGTAAGTTAGTCAATCTGACTTTTTCTTGCAATTCTGAATTTTTCGTAATTGCGAGTTTTATTTTATGGATTGACTGATTTAAGGTAAGTCAGTCAATCTGACTTTTTCTCACAATTCTGACCTTTTTTTGCAATTGCGAGTTTTATTTTATGGAAGCTTTTATTTTATGGAAGCTTATTTCCGCCACTGAATAAAAAATGAAAAAATGTTATAACTCGCAATTCTGACATTATAACTCATAGTTGTGAGTTTATATCTCCAAATCGTGAGAAAAAAAGTCAGAATTGCGAGAATAAAATCAGAATTGCAAGTTTATATCTCACAATTGGTTGTTATAACTCACAATTGTGAGTTTATATCTCACAGTTGTGAGACAAAAGTCAGAATTGTGAGATGTACAGTCGCAATTGTGAGAAAAATGTAAGAATTGTGAGTCGCAACCCAGCAAACATTTGGACGTTTAATGACCATTGAAAAGACGTCCCTCCGACACGTCTTGTCATGGTTAAAAAATAGTTCCAAAATGAAAGTTATGAAACGTATTTGAATGCATTTTTAGGTAATGTTCTGTGTTACATATTTTTACCGATTTATGCCATCCTGGCCGCGACTGTTTTTGGCCAGGGACACAACGTTGCCGTCAGACCAATATTTGCTGGGAGTTATCCTTTACATTTTCTTTTATTCCGTGGTGGAAACAAGCTTCCATACTATTTATTGGCAATAAAACAAAATAAAACTCCTTAAATATTTCACTGGCATAATGAAATGAAAGTTAATCTGTCACTCACTCTTTCTCTCTCTCTTTTTTGCTATTTATTTGTGCAAACTTTCTTCAAGTATGTTTGTGCTTGTTTTGACAACAGCAAACAGGATTTTTCCTCCTTTTCTAACTCTTTTCAGTACAAAGTGAAGCTTCCAGCATGCCTTGCTTTGATACACACACACAGACTGCAGAGCTCAAGTAGCAATGTTAGTGTAATCCCGCTTTCCTTTTTGCCGCTTTGTAATTCTCCAGAAATACCCGGGCACGTGTGTATGTGTGTAATTTTCTACAGCACACACCACAGCAATGGTCTTCTAGCCTGTTAAATTGGAGACAGAAAGAGCATTTAGAGAGAGAGACTCACATGAGGATCAGTATACACAGCTGTGACAGCAACAGAAGACCATTTCTCCTCCTTTTTCATTCTTTTCTTTTTTTATTCCCATGCATTAAGACTTTGTCTGCTGAGAGCATCTAGACAAGAGGGGGGAAAAAAAGGTGGAGAAAGCGAGAGAAAGAGAGTTCGAGTTTAGGAGGACAGAATGAGAGAGAGATTGTGACTGTGTGTTGGAATGCGCTGATACATGGGAACAGGCTGCTTATCTCCGTTTGACCGCTTGTCAGTCATCCTGAGGTGCACACGCAGACACTTCGGAACGCTGGAGGCTCCGTTTGGAAAGGTGGTGATTAACCCCTTCCCCCTAGTTCCTCCTCCTCCTCCGTCTCTCCCGCCGTCTGGTTCTTTTACCTGCACTTGTCTGGACTCGTTCAGTGAGTAAAGACACGGAAGGACAGGAAGGAAGAGAGATGAGAGAGAAGGAGGGAGAGTAATACCAAGACGGTACAGTTCATTCCCTGTGGAATACGGAGAAAATCCAGGGAGGATTTGGACACCTGTGGAACACAATTCTGGATATCCTACTAGTGCAATTTGATTGGACGACTGAAATGGAATACCAAGTGAGTGACTGATGAACTGACTTAATTGAATTCACTCGAGGTAACCCAGCATTTCTAAACTATGTCTAAACCTTCACGACTTGCTCGCCCATCCTCGGCGGGTCCCGGCTCCAAACTACCCTCGCCCCGTCGGGATACACCTGCCGGCAGACCCAGAATGCTTGGCATGGGGGAGAAGGTGATGCGGACAGGAAGTGAGGGCAATATAGCTGGACAGAGGCCCCCCATCAATGGGACAACACATTCGCATATCCCGCAAAACACTAATATAAAGGAAGAGGATGAGGTGGCCCAACCAAGGAGCAGAATCAGTCCACCTAAAGGGTCCACGGCTAGCATAACCCAGCAACAAGTCACACAGCCCAGTAAGTATGAGATAATCAAAGGAGGATAGCCATATAGTACATTTACATTTTACAAGCGACTTACAAAAGAGAAGTAAAAGCAATTCATTAAGATCCAGCAATATTCATAATATACAATGCCAGATTTGCAAAATGTACAACTAGATTACAATGTACTGCTGTTCTCATATTTGACCGCTGCTGTTTGGACTCTTTGGTCACTGTTGATCGGAGATTTTGTGTATTCATTATTTTAATGAATCAATTCCCAGAGGAAAATGTTACTGTGCAGATGTTGCTTTTTCTTGGCTCAGGGGTCTTTAAGAAGTTAACTTTGCTGCAGATATTTCTCCAAAAATTCCTGAGAATTGGAAACAGAACCAATTGTTGACATAAAGTAAGACCAAAAATCTTGATCTTTTAATTTAATGACAAATGTCTACTAAAATATCATGCTTTTGATTGCAGACTTTGGTATCTTGGTAAATTTGAGCACAGTTTAAGACATTGTTGAGATCTCTGAAACTGTAAAGGAGACAACTGTGAGATTTGCTATATCTTTTTCACAGAAGACAAACCAGAACCACAAGACTTAAGCCAAAATCTCCATTTGCTTCTCTTGTAATCTCATTGCTGGAGAAAAATATGAGATAGTAAGAAAAATGGTTCATTACTACATGTAATTCTTCTTCCCTAAGATTTAAGACCTTCCAGAGATGTGATATGTTATATAATTTGTCTTATTTGTGATATTAGTTGTATAGTCTTAATAGTGTGATATATTTCCGCCACTGAATAAAAAATGAAAAAGGTAATTGACTGACTTAAGGTAATAGATATAAACTTGCAATTGTGAAAAAAGTCAGAATTGTGAGAAAAAGTCAGAATTGCAAGTTTATATCGCAATTGGTTGTTATAACTCGCATTTGCATGTTTATATCTCACAATTATGCGAAAAAAAGTCAGAATTGCTAGATATAAACTTGCAATTGTGAAAAAAGTCAGAATTGTGAGTTATAACAACCAATTGCAAGATATAAACTCGCAATTGCGGGAAAAAAGTGAGAATTGCGAGAAAAAATGAGAATTACGAGATATAAACTCGCAATTGCAAAAAAAGTCATAATTGCGAGAAAAAAGTCAGAATGACCTTCCAGATATGTGATGTTATATAATTTGTCTTATGTGTGATATTAGTCATAGGTTGAATAGTCTTAATAGTGTGATATATTTCCGCCACTGAATAAAAAATGAAAAAGGTAATTGACTGACTCAAGGTAATATATATAAACTCGCAATTGTGAAAAAAGTCAGAATTGTGAGAAAAAAATCACATTTGCAAGTTTATATCTCAAAATTGCACAAAAAAAAAAGTCAGAATTGTGAGATATAAACTCGCTATTGTGGGGAAAAAAGTCAGAAATGCGAGAAAAAAAGTCAGAATTGCGAGAAAAAAAGTCAGAATTGCTAGATATAAACTTGCAATTGTAGGAAAAAAGTCAGAATTGCGAGAAAAAAGTCAGAATTGCTAGATATAAACTTGCAATTGCAAAAAAAGTCAGAATTGCGAGTTTATATCGCAATTGGTTGTTATAACTCGCAATTCTGACATTATAACTCTGACATTAGAAAAAAATCACATTTGCAAGTCTATATCTCAAAATTGCATGAAAAAAAGTCAGAATTGTGAGATATAAATTCGCTATTGTGGGAAAAAAGTCAGAATTGCGAGAAAAAAGTCAGAATTGCAAGATATAAACTCGCAATTGCAAAAAAAGTCATGATTGCGAGGAAAAAGTCAGAATGACCTTCCAGATATGTGATGTTATATAATTTGTGATATTAGTCGTAGGTTGAATAGTCTTAATAGTGTGATATATTGATTACACATTTAGTTTTAATTGTTAACTAAACATTGATATTTATAATTAAGTACATGCTTAAGATATTATGTTTTGTGTGAGATGTTGAAGTATTCGTGTTGAGTATGAGTAAAAATGGAACATACTGTTTTGTTTGCAGAGTTTAAGTGTATTCAGGTGTGTTAAGGATATTTGCATTACTGGTTTGAAGTGTGAATGAAAGTAAATTGCATAGAGGGTATTAAGTGTTTGGTGCAGGTTTTATATTTATTCATATATGACTATGGGTTTTGTGGGATTAGATCAGCAGCAGGTTTGATTCTTGTGGGTTTTTGCTGCATTCCTCACAACAACAACAAAAAAAACACATGGGCTCACCATCACATTGCCTCCCCATTCCAGCACAGTGGGATGCAGATTAATGCCAGTTTGTGTGTGTGCATGTGTTTGTGAGTGTGATTAGGCACCTCTTTATCACATTCCACCCCAGTGGGTTTTAATCCTGCTGGTTGTGGTTGAAGAGCTCCATGTCAACCCAGACTTGCTCTAAAGTGGTGATAAGGCCCAAATCCTGTCACCTCAGTGGCCTTCTGATGCCTGTCAATCACAGCTCTTGATGTGTAGTGATTAAAAAGCATGTCATGTCCTTTCAGTGAAATTGCAGGAACGCACCCCTGGGGTGGGGATTTAGACCGTGATGATATTAAGGACTGGAAGTTCTTGAGGTTAACATCCCTCTTTTAGTTATTCATGCAGACGAGCACACACATGAACGCACAGTAATGAGTGTCTCTTATCGCTGAAAAGTGATGCATGATGTCAGTCGGAATCTCTGTAAAACCTGGTTTCTGACATTTCTAAGTAATACATGTGTTTGCCTTCCATCTAAAATGGCAGTAAAAAGGACTAGAATCCAGATGTTACCATGAAAACTGGTCCTCCGTAGATGTAGTGATATGTTTGAAACATTTTCAAGGTGAATCATTAACACTCCACACAGACATTTTACACAGTTTGTGCCGTTGTTGGATGGATGATGACTACAGGTGTCCAAAAGACTACTAAAAGAACAAAAAATATGATTCATACACAATTGTTTTTTACTATAGTCCTTATAATTAATTCTCTATGTTTTTAAATAATTTTTCAAAATAAAACATCTTCTGAAGTCATACAATGGTTTGTGGAAAAAGTAGAAAGAGTCGTTTCTCATTAAAAATCGTGACTTATCTCTCGCTTCTCATGTCAAATATTGTTTGGGTTAATTTGCCACAGCCTATATTTATTGTTAGCCTCAGGTGCACATGTTGAGTTTAAAGTTCAACCAGTGTTAATTTAGTACTATTTATATACTATTATTATACTATACTATTATTTTGTGGGGTTTTAATTACATTAAAGGTGAAAAAAGGTTTTTATTTTTATATTTTTTTTCATTTTTATTACTAAAACGTTTTATTTTATTTTATTTCAGTTAGTTGTCAAGGCAACATTTCTATTTTTTACGTTGTACATCTAATTTTTATATTTTATTTTATTTTATTTCAACTTTATTTCAATTAAAGGGGCTATATGTAAGAAATTTCATGTATTAATCACATTTTTATTGCCAATGTGTGAACAGCTTGTAAGGAAACTTTAAAAACGAGACCTTCCCCGACTTCCTTGGTTGTCTATGAAAGCCTGTAGACTGATTACACCTGAAACCATTGCTTATACAATGTTCAGGATAATACCGATAGAGGCTTTTCATACTGTAATGTCAATGTGTCATGCAAACAAAAGGGATTAATTCAATCTATAGTCTCACATAGCAAGATCTATATAGTCTGTTGTCTCTAGGGCTGCCCTCGACTAAACATTTATCTGGTCGACTAGTAGCCGTTCATTTTAAGTGATTAGTTGACTAATCGCATGTTTATTAATAAACCATATAAATCATAATAATGAGCCTTTACTGCCTACATAGCCTAATCAGCGCTCAAGTGCACGCATAAAGCTTGCCACAGCACACTGGCAGAAGTAATGATTATCAATGCATCGGGAAAAATAGCAAGAAGATTGCTTTAACATTTTAAAAATTAATTAATAAACTAGTGTTTTCTGTATTTTCAGCTGCAGAGATTAAGCCGATGATGCTAATTCGTCATCTCCGCAGTAGTGGACGTGCCTATATGCACGTTTCATACGGATTACATAACCTGAGAATATTTGTTTTCCATTTGAATTAGACGTTTTGCTTTCTATAGATATATTTTTCAAAAGCAAGACCATTGTTATTGTTGTTATTGTGAGTGCATAAGTAGACTCTTCACAGATTCAAAAGATGTATTACTCTTATCTGTATGACTCCAAAAAGAGTATTTTAAGTGCAAGTGATCGCACCGGCGCCTCCACGTTAGCTGTCATGCAGTAAGCACGCTACTATTCAGCTTTCACACTCCACACAAACACTTGAATAGCCCACATTTTTCTAGGTTAACATTAAAGCGAGCGGCCATGTAAAGTCGCCTCTACTTACATGTTTCATATGATAAATCATATTTGAGGTTGATGAATGATAGGAGGGCGTTTGGATGTCCTGCCCGATGTACTGTATTTACCACATATACCAGCTGTTAATGATCTGTACAGACTTTGTGAGTTCGCCAATTCCTGTGGGGGTTTATTTTCCCTGCAACTAAGCGACTAATAAAATTTTGGTCAACTAAGCCTCTTCTCGTCTTCTAACAGTTAGTCAGCTATTAGGGGGGAGTTTTATAATCAAACTATCATAACAGTGTCATTTTAATTTCCTCATCTGTCAGTGCTGGTGAATTGCAGAGCTTGTGCAAACATATCCACATTGCTACAATCCAATGCTTTCTTGCCTCTGTTTTCTCACTGCTGTCATTTTTGTTGTGTGTTTATTTTATTGAGAGGAAAGCACGCAGCATATTGGCATATTCGGTGCATGGATGTTTGTTAATGGTATTTCCAACTTCATTTTACTTCTAAGCAAAGAACAAAAAAGAACTTCACCATGAGTATACTGGGGCCTTGAATCACGCTCAGTCTCTTGTATGTTATGTGTGCATGAGTGCGAGCACGAGCAGTAAGTTGCTGGCTGCAGTTCACTTAACGGCCAGCGGTGTCGCTAATAACAAGGGTTTCTGAATTCTACATATCGCCCCTTTAAGAATAGTTTTAATTTTTAATTAACAATAACAACAAATGACAGAAATGTATTTTTGGGGAAACAATCTCTCTGATCTGTTATCTTTCTTTTTAGATTTTTACTTTAAATGGACCATATAAGAGGTAATGTTTTCTAGACTTTAGAGTTCAAGCACAGGTCATAGCATGCTGGATGAATGACTCTCAAAAAGGGAATGAATGATTACATTTCCCAACTGGAGAGATAATGTGTGTGCATCTCTTTGTAATTAGAATTTCATTTTCTAAATAAATGTAATGCAGATTTTAGTATTTAATCTTGGAAATCAGACTGCCAGTGAAGAGTTAAGTGCTCTGTCTGAAGAGCAGAATTACCTGTTTATATTTAAATACAAAACTGTGTACTTTTCCTTTGTGCTATGAAGAACCGGATTCAAGCAAACAAGAGTCTATTATAATCACCTGTGATCTGATACTAATGTTTTCTACCTAAACATGCCCTCAAAGAAACATCTGGAAGGAAATCAAATACATTCTCTTTTTTCTTTGCCCTTTTTATGTCTGACAGATATAGTGATAAAGGAGAGTTTTGTTTATCAGCAGTCAGCTTTCTTATAGAGGTATACTGTTTATCTGCAGGTAAAATGGTTCAGTCTTTTGTTTAAACTACTGTTAGCGCTCTTTGAAAGTTTATCACAAGCAGGTGTAGCTGGACAAAGAACTGTATCACAGTCAGTAAATTTCATGGCTGGGTGGTCTTGCTTACTCATGGTTCAGCCAGACAGAGGTTATGGGAAAGAAAGAGGGCAGAGAAGGAGGGAGAGACAGTCCCCTCATCATAAGTTTATCTTAAGCTGGTTGAATCTGTACTCAGGCCTTTGCTGTTTAGTTTTTCAATGCTTAGACTATAAGTGGTCACCCGGATTGATGTGTTTAACATATCAGTCTGAGATCTGCTGATGTAACAAGCATAACATTTCACTGGGGCTTTATAGGATAGCTAGTGTAGTACAGCAAAATAATGCAATTTGACTTTTAATTTAGCTTTTTATTACATTGTGGGACTCAAATCAAGAGAAAATAATACAGTTCAGTCATATGTTATGTAATTTTCTTTTCATTTAAACAGGCCATCCCTAGTGAAAAATAAGTATACTAAAATGTATTTGAAATACATTTATTTTATGCTAAGTATACTACAATTGCATTTACATATTTATGTACTTAATATAAATACCCTGCAATTGTACTTTTATTATACTAAATTGGTATACTTAAAGTCTGCTAAACTGGAACAGGTATTTTTGTGTTGGGGTCCAACTAAAGATATACTTAAGTATATTTGATTGTGCTAAAGTGGAACTATTGCAAGTATACTTTAGGTACACTTTATATATCTTGCATTCAAATTATACAGTGATCATACTATCCTTACTAATAGTGATATTAAACACATTTTAGGCTTAATATTAAGAAATATGCATTGTGCAATAAAGAAGAACTCCAAATAAAGTTTAATTAAAATATTTATGTCAGTAAATATAGTAGTCAACATTTGAAGTGGATCAAAACCTTCTTCTTAGGACAACTTTGATTAACTTTTTTGATCCACTTCAAATGTTGACTGCTGTATATTAATGGGTTTGTAGTTAGTGTCAAATGAATGTAGGCCTATTTTAAATACATTTTGTTAGGTTTTTTACTTGGGCAGACTCTGCATCCATTGCCTCTGACATGAAATTGATGTATGTTTCGAACACGCCATAAAGCGAATGCCATCACACTCACCAACAATTGGTTTAGCTGTACTTTTGCTTAACAACCGAACTCGCTGGAGTGCACATTTGTCAGAAGGAAACTGGGTCTAGAAACTCATTGTAGCTAAAGACGCAAGTCTCAGCATGTATTTCATATCTGAGAATGATGAAATTATTTTTAGATGATTCTATATAATTTTTTAGATGAGACTTTCTTTTTGTGCAAACCAAAGAAAACGTGAGGTATGAACTGAAACATCTAGTTTGTTTATGCTAACTGGCTTTAAGGGAGTTTGCTGAGGCATTTCAGGGAGTTTAGAAACAGTGCTTTCTGACATAGAGAATTACTCCCTTTGGTGTGGACTTTTTAACTTTGCAGACCTTGTTCATGCTCAAACAGCAACATTACACACTAAAGAAAGTTGAAAATGTAAAAAAGCATAATAGGTCCTGTATAAAAGGATAGGTCCAACCAGTTTATTGATTAAATTTGTCTTTTCCTCACACAGTGCTCTTATAATTTCAAAAGATTTCATAAAAGTTCTTAGTTTTTAAAATACTTTTATTTAAAAAAAATAATTAAAAAATTGTAAGGATGCAAGGATGCATTACATTGTTTAAAAGCAACAGTAAAGACTTTAAAGATTTCTATTTCAAATAAATGCTGTTCTTTTGATCTTTATATTCATCAAAGAACCCTGAAATCATGTTTTCAACATTAAAGGGTTAGTTCACCCAAAAATTAAAATAACGTAATTAATTACTCACCCTCATGCCGTTCCACACCCGTAAGACCTTCATTCGTCTTCAGAACACAAATTAAGATATTTTTGATTAAATCCGATGGCTCAGTGAGGCCTGCATAGACAGCAATGGTACTTCCTCACTCAAGATCCATAAAGGTACTAAAAACATATTTAAATCAGTTCATGTGAGTACATTTGTTCTACCTTAATATTATAAAGCGACAAGAATATTTTTTGTGCGGCAAAAAAACAAACAAAATACCGACTTTTTAACAATATCTAGTGATGGCCGATTTCATGACGCTTCGGAGCTTTACAAATCAAATCGTTCGGAGCACCAAAGTCACGTGATTTCAGCAGTTTGGCAGTTTGATACATGATCCGAATCACTGATTCGACTCAAAAGATTCATAACGCTCTGAAGCAGTGTTTTGAAATCGGCCATCACTAGATATTGTTAAAAAGTTGTTATTTTGTTTTTTTGGCACACAAAAAATATTCTCGTCGCTTTATAATATTAAAGGGTTAGTTCACCCAAAAATGGAAATTCTGTCATTTATTACTCACCTTCATGCCGTTCCACATGCCGTTCCACACCTTCGTTAATCTTCGGTATGCAAATTGAGATATTTCTGTTGAAATCTGATGGCTCCGTGAGGCCTGCATAGGGAGCAATGACATTTCCTCTCTCAAGATCCATAAAGGTACTAAAAACATATTTAAATCAGTTCATGTGAGTACAGTGGTTCAATATTAATATTATAAAGCGACAAGAATATTTTTTTGTGCGCCAAAAAAAACAAAATAATGACTTATATAGTGATGGCCGATTTCAAAACACTGCTTCAGGAAGCTTCGGAGCATAATGAATCAGCATGTCGAATCAGCAGTTCGGAGCACCAAAGTCACGTGATTTCAGCAGTTTGGCGGTTTGACACGCGATCTGAATCATGATTCGATACACTGATTCATTATGCTTCGAAGCTTCCCGAAGCAGTGTTTTGAAATCGGCCATCACTAAATAAGTCGTTATTTTGTTTTTTTGGCGCACCAAAAATATTCCCGTCGCTTTATAATATTAATACTGAACCACTGTACTCACATGAACTGATTTAAACATGTTTTTAGTACATTAATGGATCTTGAGAGAGGAAATGTCATTGCTGGCTATGGAGGCCACACTGAGTCATTGGATTTCAACAAAAATATCTTAATTTGTGTTCCGAAGATTTACGAAGGTCTTACGGGTGTGGAACGGCATGAGGGTGAGTAATAAATGACATTATTTTCATTTTTGGGTGAACTAACCCTTTAATAATAAGAAGAAATGTTTCTTGAGCAGCAAATCAGCATATTAGAATGATTTCTGAATGATCATGTGACACTGAAGACTGAAGTAATGGCTGCTGAAAATTCAACTGCCATCACAGGAATAAACTACATTTTTAAATAATGTATATTACAATAGAAAAGAGTTATTTTAAACTGAAATAATATTTCACAATATTACAGTTTTTAATGTATTTTGGCTCTACAGAAAAAAAGAATATCATATGGGTTTGGAACAAGTTAAGGGTGCGTAAATTCCTTTCGTGATCACAACAGAACAATCCCATGATTTTTGGCGAAAGTGTCAGACAGGGACGAGCTCTTGTAATTAAGAGAAATCTAAGTGATTACAATGGAGACTGAAGCCAGTGAAAGTGCTATAAAGAGAGTGGGATAAGATTAATGAATACTGCTCATTAACCCTTAATCCTCTCTGATTAAAAAGTGAGACACACTTTTAATCCAGAACTGCCCAAACTGAAGACAACCCTGCTGGTAAAATCCAGCATTGCTGGTCACCAGCATAAGGTATGTAATGCATGCGGGGATCAATATGGGATGCCAGTTGTTGGTTTGCTTGTCACAGTTTTGAGAACAGCATGACTATGCTGGTCCACCAGCTAGACCAGCATATACCAGCATAAACTAGCCTGGACCAACATGGAATTCATGCTGGTTTATGCTGAATTTTTCTGCAAGGAAGACACTCCAGCAGAACATACTGTGCCAGCAAATTCCTAAAGAGGACAGGTTTGCTTTCTTAAAATGAAAAATATTTTCATTCATGTTATTCCAAACCTGTATGACTTATTCTGTGGAACATAAAAGCAGAATGACTGCTTATATTTCCATTTCATGGAAAAGGGCAGCATGAACATTCTTTAAAACATCTTGTTTTGTGTTCCACAGGAAAAAAGACAACAATTCGGGTTTGAAACAATATGAGGGTGAATATATGATTTAAAAAATAATTTTGAGTAAATTGGCCCTAAACTGTCAGGCAACCAAGCAAGAATCTTGTATTTTAATTATTTTAGTTTTTTTTTTAAACAAATGAGAATTATTGTGCTTTTTATTTAAGCATATTTTTTAGGTGTTCGAAATACAGAAAGCAGACATGGAGGGACACTATTTGCTCATCCCAGATTTATTGTAACCAAATTACTCTCTTAAATGAGGTATTTTGTGCTTGGAAGCCACTACATTAATCTCGGAGCAGCAGACTATTATTCCTTCAGACAGATGGAGTGCTCTGTTTGTGAAAAACTAAATTCATGTGGGCAGAAGTTGATCCACAGGTCACCGACCAGCTCAGCTAATGAAAAGTGCCTGAGTGCTTTAACTTAATGGCAAATGGAATCTGGTAATTGTTCACTGTTTGGCAGGAAGGATCGAAAAGGGGAGGGAGAGAAAGAAAGTAAAGGTTTATCATTCTGTGCTGCGAGATATTCTAGTCTCCTAAAGCATTCAAGGAGAGTTAATGTCAGGAGAGGGAGTAGCACTTAGATACTTTTCCTTACTTCAGGAATTTTCCAGAATCCTTTCTGCTGAGCTCATAGGCTGCTTAATCGCCACTGCGGCTGCGAAAAAATGGCTTACAGGACACAGTCGCCAGTAGATCAATGAAATCTGGAAGAAAAGGGGATGGAGAGACCCTTTCAACAATGCCCACCTTAGACAAACTTTGTATTAGGTCACTGACTAGGCAAGAACCAACAAGTTGTGTGTATTTGGACAAGTATATTGACATTTGAGGCAGTTAGTGTTGATTCATGGTGTAGCTCTACATGGTTTAGATGTCACACACTGTCTGGGTGATATGAGTCAGAGCAAGAGCGGAAGACAGAGGGGGGAGGAGAAGAGCTCCATTCAACACACCTGGTTTTGTTGTTACTGTTTATCTCCCTCTGAGCTGAATTCATGCCCTGAGGCTCATCATGCGTGAAGACTGCAGACGTTAAGTGCTGAGGGTTGTTATTGCTACAGAACTTTGCACTTCGTAGATATACACGCTAACAGATACATGGTCACATTCTGTTAAGTGCCTCTTCATGAGTATGTCCAAGTTTCATAGGAGATAACTCTAAGCAGAAATCAATAAAAACATGTGTAACCTCTAGGAGTTTGTCTGAGATGTTGATAAAGCGTTTGAAGATGTTGATTGATTCCAGCAGAAAAAAAAAAAATGCTCTTGTGTGCACTGTAAGAAAATGGGGTTAAAGAGACACCCAAAAAAATTCACCCTCATGTCATTATTAACTAAAATTTTAGTCTGTTCCTCACATATGATACTTTTATGGTGCTTTTTTGACAGCTCCAGTTGCTTTTGTGTTTCAAAAAATAAAGGTACAGGTTTGGAATGAAAATTTGGTTACACTTTATTTTAAGGTGTCTTTGTTACAATGTGTTATACATTTAAGTAGCCTACTAAGTAATATTAAGTAACTACATGTACTTACTATAGGGTTAGGATTAGGGTTTGTTTTGGTTTAGGGTTAGTTGCGTGTCATTAGGCGTAATTTATAGTTATTACTATAGTAACTACATGTATCGTATGTAACGACACTGTAAAATAAAGTGTTACCGAAAATTTTGGTGAGAAATGATGACAAAATGCTTAATTTTAGGTGACCTACTACTTTAATAACCTGTCTCTTTATCATGTTCCATGTTTCCATTAGTTTGGACAAACCTATTCTGTGGTTTAACCTCTTAGGGTGCGTTCACACTTGGCATGTTTGGTTCGATTAAAACAAACCCTGGTGCGATTGCTCTGTTAGTGCGGTTCATTTGAACATGTGTGAACGCTGCCATCCGAACCCTGGTGCGCACCAAACAAGCGGACCGAGACCGCTGAAAAGATGGGTCTCGGTCCGCTTCCAAACGAACTCTGGTGCGGTTCGAATGATATATGAACGCAATATTGACCAAAGACATGTAAACAAACCAAAAACAGGAAGATGAGACCCTAAAAAGGACAGAATTCTCACGCATATCGTTTTTTCTCGTCATAGTGGCGAGATTACTCATCACAGGCATCAGACGCACGTCTTCACGCAGCAGATCGTTTGTGTGTGTGACGGATAGATTCCCGCCACTGTTTTGACTCCTTTACACATTTTATAAGCTCTTCACAAGTTCCCAGCTGGCCAAAATACCATCATATGCAGGCTACACACACACAAGAAGTGCATTTATCAGCATTGTTTTGGATGTTCGGTAAGTTCCATCTCAAAATAGGCAATACTGTACGTCATAAAATCCAACCAATCAGGTTGTGAACGTATCCCTATGCCTTTAGGTTCTGTATCTTTTGGTTTGGTGATAAAACTGCCAATCTGAGTGCTAATCGGACCAGTTTTTTTTTGTTCCAGACCAAACTAACCAAATGAACTGAACTACAAGTGTGAACGCACCCTTAGACTTTCAGTTCAGACATATATACATGTATTTACACTCTCCTCTCTATCTTTCTATATCTTTAATTTATTTTTATTTCATTTTTAGTTTTAGTAATTTTAGTACATCAACTTTCATTTAAGTTTTTCATCGAATATTTATAATTTATTTTAGCTTAATTTCAGTTACCAAAAACTATTTGTAATAGCTTTAATTTCAGTTTTAGTTGATAACTACACTGATAATTCAACCTCAGTCAGGCTGATGTACGATTCTTTTTAAAGACTCTGTTAGCAAAAGAAAGAGTACACAAACTAGAATTACAATTACTCCTTCAGTTTTTGTGATGAAATATGCACACCTCCTCACCACAACAAAGAGATTCGGAACAGTTGTAATATGCAGAATGAGACAGATGTTAATTTCTTGACTCTTGAGATTTTTTGAATCCTGAAAAGGCATTAAGTTATTTTGTTTTCACTAGATCTGCAATAGCAGGATTAGACTTAAACTGTTCCTTCCTTCCATTGTAACTATTTCTGGATGGGAATCCAGTCTTTGGTTCCCAGCTGTGAGCATGTTATTTAAAGTAACACAATGTTCCTGTGAAAGTTCATCTGCTTGCATCATTACTTACAATAAGTTAAATAAGTTAAAATGACTAAGACGTCCCTCTAATACTGTATATCGGATACATAAGATGATATTTTTTTCCAAGTTATGGTTAATAAATGATAAATATACTCAAAATTCTATACTATTTTGCCAAAATAAATATAAAATAAAATCATCCAATAACAATGAATGTGAACATTTTTAATTGAATGTAGCATCACAAAATCATATTGTACACTATGAGAAATGGATATTCATTTTGAGATGGCATAATAACAGTGTTCCTGGTTGTTCGTAGTTAAGCCACACTTTAAACGTTTTGCTTGAAAGGTTTGTTTAATGTCTAATGGCATTCATACATTTAGTGTAGCTGAATTCTCCAAATACTTTATGGGGCCATTGTAACTTCTTATGAGGACACTTAATATTTGTAAATATTGACTTGCATGCACTGACACTATTGGATGAGAACTGAACTGAGCTGGATGATGACATTACTGTTTTCTCCAGAGCTCATTTATAGCTAGAGCTAGCAGCAAACAATGCCAAGTATTTGAATATTTGAACTTTTGAGCAGCAAGCTCATTGATGATCGCTACC
The DNA here is from genome assembly GCA_037950665.1 of Hypophthalmichthys nobilis. NCBI lineage: Eukaryota > Metazoa > Chordata > Actinopteri > Cypriniformes > Xenocyprididae > Hypophthalmichthys > Hypophthalmichthys nobilis. The sequence continues at coordinate 10,449,077 of CM075482.1, read as the reverse complement.
GAATGAGTTAAAGACCTATCAGCCTGCATCGTCAGAGTTTCATGGCAGAACTAGGTAATTACTGAACCAACACTGAACTAATTTCAACCAAATAATGACTGTTTACTATTGTTTTTTAGAGCTGCTTTTTAGTATAATTAAATTCTGTTTGCATCATTGAATCATAAATTTCCTGTTTATCACTATAAAGCTGCTTTGAAACAATCTGTATTGCATTAAGCGTTGTATAAATAAAGGTGACTTGACTTATACATCAGAGCCACGTCACCAAGCAAGCTCTTATTAATAATCAAATAACCTCTCATGAAGTCACTTCTCTCTAAGTTTGCAGAAGTTTAATTGGGGATCCAGTGTTCTCTGCCCCAGTTTCCACAGAGGCCTTATGAGACTATGAGCTCTGACAGGTTTGAGGGCCACACATGCAGCACTGACAGAAAATTGTATCTTTTAATCGTAAACTGGTGCAATGGATGGACTGTTCCTCACATTCCTCCAGTGCTTGTCGTCTTCTTTTTGTTCTGTTGCTGTTTCTTCTGTCTTTCCCTTTTTTCGTTCGCCTCTCCGCTCACTGCGTTTGTTTGAGCTTGCCATTTTTCTTGTTTGTCTGTCTCTCTAGCTTTCTCCACCTCCTCTTCTCCTTTTTCCCTCCATCCCTTGCTTTTTCTTGCCCTCTTCTCTCTGAACAGGTTGTGCTCTGGTTTTCTCAGTGCTGATTAAAAGTAGCATCTCTGTTTGAAGTCTATTCAGCAAGCTGTGTGTGGTTGCTTATTAGGGTCAGCCAAGAGGGTTAGACTCACACACACACACCTAATGAACGCCGTCTCCTAAAGAGACTCCTTGTTTCAAGAAAATACTGTTTAAGCAAGGATGAAAAGATGAAGGGATTTCCTGAAATGTTGGCACTGAGTATAGGTTGTGTGCGCACACTCTTTCTTTTCCTCTTTCTTCTTCTCTGTTTGCTCCATTCTGATGCAGCATCTAATGGCTAGACAAGCTCCTGGTACAGAGAGACCGGTGAAATAGAAACAAGGGGAAATGGAGCAAGAAAAAGGGAAGAGGTTTAAAAGGTGAGAGGCAAAGCACTGTATACATGCTTTGAATTTCAACAGCCATGAAAAAGTTCTTTAGAAAAAACACTTTACACTTCTCTGTCTGTTGAATTAGTTTATTAGATTTTGGGATGTTGCAGCTAATGATAAAGCAGGTCTTGTTGTAGATGTGGCTTATTGGGTTACGCACCTGACACATTGAGCCCTGGTGCTCATGTGGGAGATTAGGTTTGAATCCTGATTCTGTTGTGTCCCAAGTTGCAAAAGCCCTATAATTCACTTCCTGGATGCTGATTGGTCAATAGAGCTGTCAATTGCTGTTGCAGCAGGTGTTTCATTGAAGCTAACAAAATGGCATAAATTTGCAAATGACTGAAATTGCGAATAGCATGTTTAACATTTTTAGGCCTGGTTTCACACAGAAGGCTTAGTTTAAGCCAGGATTAGGACATTTAAGTAGCTTTTATAAATGTGCCTTAGAAAAAAACATTACTGGTGTGCATCTTTATACGAAACAATGGCGCTGACATATTTTAAGATATGTCAGTGCAAGATGCTTTCAGTTAAAATAGCTCAAGTATTATTTTTTAGTCTAGGACTAGTTTAAGCCTTGTCTGTGAAACTGGGGTTCAATAGCTGTTTCATAAAACAATTGAGTTCTCTCTTCAAAAACTGCCCCAGTGTCCAGTAACATACAGCAACAGCGATGAACGTCCAATACCCAGCAGCATCACTTTTGAAAAAAGAAGTACACTTTAAAGCACTTATTATGGAAATGATAGTTTAAGGCCCGGTTTCACAGACAGGGCTTAGATAAGCCAGGATTAGGCCTTAGTTTAATTAGGACATTTAAGTAGTGTTTATAAACGTACTATAGGCGTAAATCGCAGGGGGTCAGGACCACCATCTGAGTGCTGTCCCCAAAATATAATTAAAAACCACGCTAAGTATTGTAAATAATATTATGATATATACTTAAAATAATATTGTAAGTAGTTAAACAATACAAACGCAAACGGGCGTTTTAAGTTTAAGTTCTTCAGACAGTAGTTGTGGAACTCCAGTAAGTAGGTTGTCAAGGCTATTTTATTCACTTTAAACATTGGATGAAGTGATTATTTTCTTTAAGACAGATGCTGAGTAATTAGTCATGACAAAAAAAAAAAAAAAATGATGATAACTGATGTATTTTTTCTGTGAGTCTGCTATTATAATGTTACCTAGTTTGGTAGCTTGTTTACCATAGCTTGTTGGAAAGTAAGTCACCCACACTAACTACAACTAACATTGTGATAAGCATATGTGTGAACTGTAATTAGATTATAACTGTAATTAGAACTGCTAATAGATTTACTGTTGTGTGTTGGGTTTTGCTCAATGTGTATTCATCGTATTTTGGTGACTTGGTTGTAAACAAGTTTTGAAGTAGAATATTTTGGTTAATTAGTCAGTTTTTTATTGAACCAAAGAGAAACATTGAGAATAAGCATAATTGCAAAGCATAACTGTCTCCATGCTACGCTAATAATAAATAGTAGTAAGGCTTTCCTCTGTGTACATATATCCTTATAAGTACAATTTTGGCTGTATTATTTGTGTCCCCTTCAAAAATTGCTCTTGAGAAATTTTATGTTTATTGGCATAGGGATACGTTCACAACCTGATTTTATGACGTATTGCCTATTTTGTGACGGAACTTACCGAACATCCAAAACAATGCTGTGTGCTGGGATAAATGTGCTTGTTGTGTGTGCTTAGCCTGCATATGATGGTATTTTGGCCAGCTGGGAACTTGTGAAGAGCTTATAAAATGTGTAAGATGTCAGAACAAGTTACTTTCAGTTAAAACAGCTCAAACATGCATTTTAGTCCAGGATTAGCTTAAGCCTTGTCTGTGAAACCGGGGGAAAATAGTGTGAACTGAATGTAATGTCTTTGGACAATTAACTGCATGTTAATTGAAATTAAATGAAAATATACAGTATTATAATTGATATTAAATGCAGTTAGTTGAGCTTTAGAGTGTTTTTTGACCCAAATAAGTCAGTTTCACAGACAAGGCTTAAGCTAGTCCAAAATGCATGTTTGAGCTGTTTTAAATGAAAGCATCTTGCACTGACATATATCTTAAAATATGTCAGTGTCATTGTTTTGTCTCAAGATGCACACCAGTCCTGGCTTAATCTAAGACCTGTTTGTGAAACCAGGCCTATGTGTAACTTCATAATTACAATTGTTTTTGAAATATGGTTAACGTGTACTGCTAAATGTACTGACATGCATTTATGGTAAATTAAATTATACTTTTATGCCATTTCTATTGAAAGTTGCATGTCGTATTTAAATATATTTGCAAAATGCTGTTGTCGTGTAAATGAACGGCCAAAACGCATAAAAAGTTTCCTGTTTTTGGTTAAAAATGGTGTCGTGTAAACGGCCCTTTAGAGGGAGTTTTATATAGAACCAGGTTCTTGGCTTAATTTTAAAGAACTATTTATGCCAAAATGGTTCTATATAAAAACAAATGTCTTAAATGATTGCATAATGCTTATATTTTTAATGGGTTATTTCATTTTTTTTTTAAATAGAAAATTTATTAAAACTAAATTAATTAATTAAAACTAAATTCATAAAATAATGCCATATAGAACCCCTAAAAGGTTCTATTTGAAATGCCTGACAGAACCCTTTGTAGAGTTATTGTCATGAAAGTGAATTGTTTTAAATACATTTAAGTGGCCTTTTATTTTTTTAATATTATATTTTCTGTAAGTTTTTTTTTTTTTTTCTAAAATATACTTTTAGGATTTGAAGTACACAACAAGCGCACATTAAATAAAATTAAGGTCATTTCATTTTTCATTAAGGACGTGCTGACAAGCACCTGTTGGACTCGGCCAAAAGACGATGTGATGTCAGTGCAATCCGTTTATTATTTTTTTGGCCGCAGTTTCACAGCACTTTGATTTACTGAAGAACCAAGCACAGCATATATACGTCGTAAGACAGCATGTAGATTCATGCTGCTGTAAATCAGCATGTGCTCGTTTAAAGCTCTCCAACATCTATTGAGCCAGTGACTGAAACATCAACAACTGTCTCCATAAAAGGTACTAAAAGATGTGTGTTTGGGTGATCGGATGAGGAATCTTTACTTGTTGAGACAGATATTGTTTTGCTGGCCTAGCTTGACTGTGTCTTGTTCATGCCATTAGGTAATTAAGCATACTTAGTGTATAGGGCAGATTTCTGTAATTGGCAGAAGCTGCTCTATTTGGCTGTGTGTTTATTAAACTATGAGTCAGTCATCCATCTGGTCAGCTTTTAGAAGTCATCTTATTATGCTTTAAAGGATTAGTTCACCCAAAAATGAAAATTCTGTCATTAATTACTCTCCCTCATGTCATTCCACAACCGTAAGACCTTCGTTCATCTTCGGAACACAAATTAAGATATTTTTCATAAAATCCGATGGCTCAGTGAGGCCTCCATTGACAGCAAGATAAATAACACTTTTCAAGCTACTAAACACAGTTCATGTGACTACAGTGGTTCAACCTTAATGTTATGAAGCGTCGAGAATACTTTTTGTGCGCCAGTGACAGAATGCTCAAAGGCATCATGCCCATTCAAACTTCCATGTACATGTATACATTTATAAAAATTTCACACGACAAACCTTCACCTTCATCACAAATTCACATCAGGCACATGACGTCCATAAAAATTTAAAAAAATGCTAATTTGTATAAAAGACTGATTATAACAGCTCCTACTTGTCTACTATTGTCTAGTGTGTGTGCAGAGCAGAGATGAGTTAGTTTCTCATCTTAGGTTCACAAGTCACTAACTGCCTCTGTGCATATTAGAATTTGATAAACGTCCCCATAATCAGACTCAGGAAATGGAACGAGTTCCGCCATTATGATATCATCATTCAGACAGCCAGACCAATCATCTCATCTCATCTGACTCTGAATTCCTTCAGGCTCACGGGGAGACAGAGGATCATGGAATGTTGAGCATAATTAAAGGAAAAACTCAAAATTGCAGAGTTATAGTTAATCTGAAGCCTTCCTGGACCAGCGATCAAATCTCATCACTTGAAAAGCCGTCGTTGTCTGTGTTTTTTGTTTTTCTTTTCCTGTCAGCTCATGAACTTTTGTAGCCTGCAGAAAAATGATATTTAGAGCATGCTCAGTGGCTGGGAATGCTGGAAATAATCACTGCAGTTCATCTGAATTTGTTTCTATGTGAATAAGATGTAAGTGGCGTTTAGTGCTAGTTTGCACTAAACTAGCACTTATTTCCTGACATCACAGGCTGGTTCTCCTCTCTTTCCTTGTGTGTTTCATTGATTTAAAGTATGGCTGTATATTAAGTAAGAAATAATTGACAATGTGCCATTGAATTATTAGAAAATAATGCACACCCGAGGTGGTAAATGCAGCCATGACGCGAACCGGAGTGGCTGTTACACCTCGGGTGTCCATTATTTTTTAATAATTCAACAGACCTGAGTCAATTATTCCACTTACCCCACCTCAAGACAGTGTTCAGATGTTGTATTTCAAGACATTTGTCAGATTTTCATCTTTAAAATGCTCTTGTATGTAGGACTAATTTCTTACGCATCTCATCCCATGCCTTTGTTGCTAATTTCAAATGTAATTTTAGAGCTTGTAACTGTAGTGAAACTGTAAGTTTATCTGCTTCAAGAACAGCACTGTTATTATCTAGTGGGAAATGTCATGTAGCTTTTAAGTTGCTAAACTATTGTCAACTACTGTAAACTACTGTCAGAGCAACGCTGACAACACGTTTCTGTGCGAGTGTATGTCTGTACTGTATGTGTGTGTGTTTGAGTGGGAGAGAGAGCGGGAGAAAGAGCTTTCCGTACATAATGAAACGTAATGTTGTGGCAAAAAACAAGGACATAATTTGTCGTTTTTATCCTATTGTTTACTATACCATTGTGGGTTTTGGTTCTATTGCTGTTGAAGGACCTTTGAAATAACTGAAATCATTTGGCGAAGTGATATGGACATGTAATACGATCAAGACATGCCTGGAACTACTTTAGCCGTGCGTTTCCCTGAAATAATCGCACAACTTAACCTCAACATTCATCAACCAAGCATTCAGCAGCCTCGTAGTATAAATAAACTTAATTCTCTTCGCTCCTTTTTCTTTATCCTTTCACTTTCAGAGTCTTTCATCATGTTCTATATGTTGTGTTTCAACTCACTCTCTTTGCACACATAGAGATATGCACTTTAATTAACTTTGCTGTGCTATTGGGGTCAGAAGGTCATCTTAGTCTTTGGTCACATAATAACTGAGATTTTTTATGAATACTACATACTGTATCTTATTTTTTAAATTTCACCTCCCACATTAAAATGCAGTAAGCAAAAAAAGTACACTACTGTTCATAGAATAGGGTAAAAAAAAAAAAAAACTTAATAATAACTTATTAAGCAAGACATTAAATTGATCAAAAGTGACATTCAAAGGGGTTGTTCATTGCAATTTCACTCTTTATAACTTTAGCATAAACAACATCTGCAAAGTTACGATGCTCAAAGTTGAATGCAAAGCGAGATATTTTCTTTTAAAGAATTCTCTGTTTAAGGACTACAACAAACAGCTGGTAGGGACTACAACGAGCTTCTCACTGGGTTGGTGACATCACTAATCCTAAAATTTACATAAACCCCGCCCCTGAGAACACGCAACAAAGGGGTGAGGCCATGTTTTTGCAGAACAGTACGTAACACAAATGCAATAGCACGTCATAAAAGCAAGATGACAACATGACAAATTATAACATGACATATTATATAATATATAGTAATTAAACTAAACTATACCTGTTCTGTGTTCATGCAGCATATATTCTCTGGCTTTGTAGGCATTTTACAACAGTTCCCACACTAGCGATTTTGATTATCATGACAGAATATGCTAATCAATGACTTTATGATAGTTAACTCCACATCAGCTACATTAATTCATCAACTAACCGTTCAGAAACGTCCTGTTGCATTCTACATGTTGTCACTTCTTCTTGAGTCTCTTCATCGTTGTCCCACTCGGGTTTGAACATAAAAGGCTGAACGGTTTCTGACATTTTCAGTGAGTCTGAGGTAATCAGCGCTGCTAACACAAGCTCTTGAAACTCCGCCCTCTTCGTGGAAGCAGCAGCTCATTTGCATTTAAAGGGACACACAAAAACAGAGTGTTTTTGCTCACCCTCAAAAAATGACAAATTTAACATGCTATAAAAAAAATAATCTGGGGGTATTTTGAGCTAAAACTTCACATACACACTCTGGGGACTTCAGAGACTTATTTTACATCTTGTAAAAGTGGCATTATATGAAATAAAGAAATAATAATAAAAAATATGCCTTTAATTTATTTTTTGGCTTTTCTATAAAACAAAATATGTATAGACAGGAAGTAAAACATGAGGGGTTTTTTTATGATATCACAGACTTGAACCTACAGCCTTTAATTAGAGCATCAACCATTGTGCTACATCACCCCAAACTTTATATAGACTTCAATGTAAGTACTGGGATTGAGTTACGGAGGATTCTTCTGCATACATATTGTGTTCCTTCACAGACAGACCTGCAGGGCTGTCAGATCACAAATAGAATAAAGAATTAAACATACTGTGTTCTTAGACAGTCCTCTTCCTGTTTGCCCTCAGCTGTTCTTGTGACGTGTTCTTAACTACCACAGCAACCCTCCAGCTACAAAGCTAATATTTTTCCAAGTTCTCTGGGTTTTGAGTGTTTGTAGGTGAGTTCTCTCTAGCATGTGGTGTGTTTTTATAAATGATGATGCAAAGGAAGGTGTGTGAAAGCATGAGAGGTATATTAGCTGTCATTGTCTGTGTACGCTTACACGTTTGTTTTTGTCAGTAGATTCATCTAACCCCTCTTGCTTTCAGTTTGTGCTTCTAAACCATATTAATTTATCATGACACCCCATGGTTTATTTTCTATAGTGAGAATAAATTGGAGGGCCTGTTTTAACAGGTATGTTGTGTGTTTGGAGTGGTCAGTTAGGTTAAATTTTGGCAGGAAAAACTGATCAGGAGCAAAATTTGGCAGATGCTCCAATCCAATTTGCATATTTATGCTATACACTAAAAGTATGAACATTTTATTTTATTTTTTTATTTTATTTTATTTTTTACTGTAGCTCTCAACACACTCTGCTCATTGTGTGTGTTGTGTTTGCAGAAGCACACAAGTGTTCCCTATACAAGTGTCTCTTGACATCCACATGACTGTATCCGTGTGTGTGTGTTTGTTTTAGCATGTGTGTGAGTGTTTGGGGGCAGGGCTGAATGTGTCAGTCAGCGTCTCCTGAGTGTTGTAAGTTTTGCAGATAACCAAGGACAGTTATGTCTTTTCCACTATTTACTATCCGCCTTTCATTCCCGCTTCACTCCTCCCCTCTTTCAGTACATCTGCCAGTAACTAAAGGCTGGAATACACTACACCACTTTTGTTCAGATTTTCCCCCCGATTTGCAGTCTGGTCGAGTCGGAAATAGCTGCAGAAAATCTGCGCCAGTCTGCAGATTTTGGGCAGTCATTGTTGACAGATTTCACAGAAAATCTGGTAGTATATGATGGGGACAGACTCTGATTTTTTGGCTATCCAGATGGAGGATATCAAAACATTGATGTCTGATATTTTGAGCTGATTTGATCCTAAGATACCTGTGACTTGTGTAGTCTGTTTTGGTTTTGTTTTCATTGTGTTCTGTTCCTGTTTTGCCTACCTGAGTTCCTAGTTAGTTTCCCTGGCTGTTAATTAGTTTCCACAAACCTGTTCTGTTTTACCTCGATTACTCTCCCTGTGCATTTAAGCTCTTAGTTTCCTGAGTTCTTTGTTCGGTCTTATCAATGTTTTATGGTTGTGTTCTCCATAGTATTCTATGGAAGCTTGTTTCCGCCACTGAATAAAAAATAAAAAAGGTAACTGCGACTTTTTATCTTACAATTCTGACTTTTTTCTCGAAATTGCGAGTTTACACCTAGCAATGCGTGATATAAACTCACAAATGCGAGTTATAAAGTCAGAATTGCGCGTTATACACGAAATATAGTCACAATCTCGCAATTCTGACCTTTGTTCTCAGAACTGTTAATATCTTTTCTCAGAATTATGATATAAACTCGAGTTATAAATTCAGAATTGTGAATTGTAAAGTCTTTTTTTCCCCTCAGAATTGGACTATAACTTGCAATTGCGAGTTTATAACTCACAATTCTGAGAAAATAAGTCAGAATTGCCTGATACAAACTAGCAATTGCAAGAAAAAGTCAGAATTGCAAGAAAAAAGTCAAAATTGCGAGTTTATATCTTGCAATTCTGACTTTAATTCTTGCAATTGTGAGTTTATATCACACAATTCTGACATTATAACTCGCAATTGCGAGATCATAATTCTGAGAAAAGAAGTCAAAATTGTGAGATATAAACTTGCAATTGTGAGAGAAAAAGTCACAATTACCTTTTTTATTCAGTGGCGGAAACAAGCTTCCATAGTATTCTCTATGGTTATATTATTAAATTCAGTTTATTTCATCGCATCTCCTGTGTCGTGTGCTTCCTTGCAGCCTAACATTACATTACCTCATTTTAGCCAAATTATAAAGCAGCATGGCAATCCCACAATGCATTGTGACATGTTCAAATTCATTCAGAATTGAAAAACATTGATGGAAATAGTTCACTGTCATTACAAAGGTATTATTTTATCCAATATTTATGCAAAGTATTTTATGCTTAAATTGTTATTAGCTTAGCATCACATGTCTTTCATTGCTTTTTAAAAGCAATCCCAGAATAGTGGATAGTGAAAAGTATTGATACAATTTGTTAAATATATTTAGAAATGTATTGTGTTACCCAGTATTTGTTTGTGTTGTGTATTTTGTATTTAGAGTATTGTGTACAATTAAATTGTAACTGAAACCTAACTTTTATTCAAAATTTAGCCAAAAACCAAAACTGTAAATAAGGTTTCGGAAATTCAGTTTGGATAAATGAACTCGGTATGCTGTTCAGGGTATCATGTTCACAGGTAAACCAAAATGAAGTTCTTTGGCACTAGCCAAACAAATTTTACCTATTGCTACTCATTTTTGGTAACAATGAAGTGCATCTACACAGCTGACAAGTTTACCTGTTGTAGCTAATCCACGCCGTGTACACGAAATAGATGCTGACACTGTCAAAATTAGTCATCAAAAAAGTGCTGTTTCGGTCGATGACTATTTTGGCCAAAAATGTATGTGTTTCGGGCCAAATATATTCAGTTGCCAACATTTCGTTGCATCACTAGTATTGTGCTTAGCAACATGGTAACAGAAAACTCCATTGAAATCAATTGCAGGTCATCTCTCTCATGAGATGCTGCCTATGTAAAGCAATCCAGACTGGTCACTTATGATGTTCCACAACAGTTAGGATGCTGTCTTAGAAAACAGCTAGGCAGTATGCAAACCTCAGTAGGTTTTAGGACAGATCTATTGTGTGTTTTGGAGATGTTCTGTTGTGATCACTTAAGACTGAAATCTGGCTTTGATTCTAACAGCAAACTGAGGGATTTTGAGAGGAAGCTCTAAATTCACAGACGCGCGCACACACATGGCCCTCAAGTTTGTGTCGCAGGGGGCTCCATAGCAGGAAGTCCTCCACATGTTTTGTTTTAGCTTAAGGGATTCTCTCTCCCTCTCTCACTTCACTCTTCATCAGTGGCTCTTTCTTTCTCTCTGTCACACATCTCCTTTTCTTTTCTTCTCTAAGTTCTTCATTCCCCTCTTTTTCTTCTTGCAATGAGGTGATCCAGGCTCGAAGGAGTGCCAAGAGAGTTACAAAAACTGCATTCATCGCAACACACAATCGAAAACACACACGCTCACACAACACGTCCTGTCTAAACAATGCTTCTTGGCTGAATCTGGGAGAGTGATTTGAGTTGGTGTAAAGGGCCAGCACAGGAAGTGTCAGCGAGAGAGAGAGAGTTGGAGGGTTTGGAGGAACAGGAGCAGCCCTAAAACAAGGAGAAAAAAAAAGTTTCCCTGCTGCAGCAGCAGTAGCAAGCGGAGTTTGTCTCATTCGCTCTTGCTCCCTTGTTCACGCTTCGGGTGTTGTTTGGATGTATGATCCTGGACAGGGCAAATAGGGTGAGTAACACAACTTCTCTATTTCTCTTTCTCCATACTTAAAGAGCTGTAAAGGGATATTAGAAACATTGTTCAGTTCCACTTCTCCTCTGTAGCGCATTAAAAAAACTTTTATTGAGACATGTTTAGAGTGCAATTAAAACTCAAATGCCAACTCCACAGCCAGACCTCCGCATCTTTAGTGCCATATTTATTACTTTCACAGTTCAGCAAGTTTATAGTCTTCCTCCCCTTGCGTTTATTCATTCCATTTCATAGTCTACAATGTTTCTTATATTTTATTGTTATTTAGGGGAAGGATGTGGAGGCATGTTGAGGGGCTCTAAAAAGTTTTGGGCAAACATTTGACATGCGTCATGGTAGTTCACAATCATCACGATCAAGTCTTTTTGTAGATCATTCTTGGACATAATGAAACTTTGTTTTGGTGTGAAACTTCTTGTGCTGTCAATATTTTCTTCTTCAGAAAGGAAAGTTTAGTTTTGACCAAAGATGGCAACATTGCGGTTTTCATGTTTACTTGGAAAGTGACGACTCATCTGTCATTGAGCACTTTATCTATCATTGTGCAACCACAGAATTGTGGTTTTACGGCATGCACATAAATATACAAACATATTGTTTGTGACAACGCATTCCCTTCGAGAATTCCCTCTTACCACTGTTGGCGTTCCATTGTAACCCATCAATGGTCTTCATGATTTGTTTAAAAGTCTTTTTGTAGTTTTGTAAACATGTTTTATGACTATCTCATGAGATACTGTTCAGTGCCTGTCAGTTGCAAATTATTCAGATGCCGTTGACTTTATTTATAATCAAGTGAAATCTGAACTCCTTTTCTTTGGTTGCAGAGCTATGTCGGCAGCTTTTCCGACAACTTTTCCGAGTTTCTCCCTCCATGCTGTTTAAGTAGATTTGCATCTGGAAGTCTTGGGTCGCATCCCATGCGTGTCTGGAAGGAATATCAAAGCTTTTCTCTCAAGGTTGTTTATCCAGAGATGCTGGATATAAATTTAAGTACGATTCAGTAGTGCTGATAGCTGGAACTTGAGTTTTATGATGAGGAAGCTTCTGGATCTGTGTTCAAGCGTGTGTGTGTGTGTCAGGATTCAGAAGCCAGGAAATGAGGCCAGTGTAATAGACTCTTAACTGTTGGGCAGAGGATGCTACTTATTCGGCACTTCTGAGTTTTTTCTGGCCTTGCAGCAGCCTGTTAAAGCAAGCACTCAACCAGCAAATGTTCTTCTGCTCATTTCACTTGAAGGTCATTATATTTTGTATTCTTGATTTCATTTTGTATTTTCCAACCCAGCTGAAGTGTTATGACTTATAATTATGGTCAATTTCAGTTTTATGACTAGTATTTTGGTGACAATATAGTCAATGACTACCCTTAGTGCCAAATGGATACGTTATCTACCTTTAGCTTTTTAAATGCATCCGGGTGTTTGATTTGTGGGTCCACTAGGTGATTATTATGGGATTGTATTGTCCTATCAGGGAGCTCTGGGTGAAGTTCCCTATTCAAAATACCATCTTAGACCAGCAGGTTTTTGCTTGCTTGCTTCTGGTCTAGCTAGCTGCCTTGCAATTCTGTGCTGCATCCCAATTCGCCTACTTATACTACATCCTAAAAGTATGTACTGTTTTTGTGAAGAAAAAGTACATACTTTTGAATGTGTAGCAGAAGAGTATGCAAGCTTTGGGACATACTACCTCGTCATAATTGCGTTTTTAATGAACGTTCTGTCGCTTAGTTACGCAACCTGTAACCGTTTAAACTGCCTTGTCAGTCATCTTGTACCTCCATATTCAATTCAATTTAATTTCCTACTGTTTCAGAGAGAGATGTAGTTGCACGTTGATCTGCCAGTCATGGGTCTTTCATGCAGAGAACTCTTGTCATCTTTGCATAAGGATGCATTTAAAATTTAATGACCGAAGGCATCTTTATAAAAGTTCACAGTGCTGTTGCAGATGAAATATAATGTGGACAACATTTAATAAATATCTTTTCGTCAGGTTAGATGCTGATTATCCCCTTTATCTTAACCGCTCTGCTTAACCGTCGGTCTCGCACATCCATCATGTTTGTAGTTTTTTAACACTTTTTATTCATATTTGTAGTTCTAATCGAATCCTCATCCACAGCGCAATGTGTTATGGGCAATATTAGCCGTTAGAGTGTGCAGGGATCTGCACTTCGGATTCTAACCGGAAAAAGTAGACCATCCGGGTATCTTTGGAATACTCATTTCAACATACTACGATTTGGGACACACTAATTCTAATTTCAAATACTATTTAGGACGGATAGTATGCGAATTGGGACGCAGCACTGGTCTTTTCAATAGTGTTGTGAGTCTGGAGCCTGAGGCCCTGGAGAGTGAACGTGCCATGCCATACAAGCCAGACTATCAATATGCAGCTTATTCTGGCCAAGAATCGCAGCACATGTCCAGCTGTCTGATCATCATGTGATAGTTTGTGTTTTTAACGTCTCTGGGCAAGGAAGCACTCAATAGCTGGGTTTCCGTCCGTATATTTTTATGTAAATTGTGTGATACTGCATGGAAAATAAAATACAGAAACTCCAACATGTGAATAAAATGACCAAAGTGTGCATAAAAAAACACATATGCCCACTTGAGGTGGATAAACATTTTATTCAGACCTGCACTTAAACTAAAATGGAAACATTTACAGAATAAATTCCTATATGCTTATTAAAAAAGTCATGTGACTGAATAATTTGCGTCTATTTCCATGGTTTTGTTTTCTTGAAAACATGGGATGGAAATGTTACTTTTTTTTCTTTCTTTTTTTGCTGCAGTTTTTCACATAAATTAAATTAGCAGCTTGGATGTGAATGGAGCAATTGTGGTAGCCTGATCAACTTTTATGGACTGATAAAAACATCTAGACTCCAGAAAGCTGCCTAGTGGTCAGCCAGACAGATTAGAACTGGCCAACTTTTTGTGTACCAGTTTTGTATCAGGCTGTCAACTGAAACTAATGCCATTAAAACATGCTGCAGTGATGCTAACACTATATTGTATGAAATGGCCTGCAACATACTGTAGTCATGTGTGCTGACACAATGTAAAAATGTTTTTTGGCTTTTGATAGAGCCATTTTATCCTAAGTTTTCCGTTCCTTTCCAGGAATGCCTCTCACTGTGTGTGCCCACCCACATAATAGTCAGCAGTCTTTGAGAATAAGAAAATAGGAGGCAAGACAGTGATGTCATAGTGAAAATTACTGAACCATCTGCGAGAGCCAGATGAAACAGCTGCCTCAGTTGAGATGGACTTAACCTTTTACTCTCAGTGCTTATTTTCCTTACGCATTTGCTCTTAGATTTGGCACACGATTTTAGCACGCTTCCTCTGTTCTTGAGCTCTGAACGACTGCACCTGTAGCACCATCTCAGAGGAGTCTTCATTCATCAGTTCTCCATTAAATATTAATGCTGTCTGAGAGCACATGGCCCTTTTACACAAGCCTGGCTGAGAGATACGAACTAATCGCTAATTGAATCGGCCTCATTTAACAAAATTCCTTAAAGGTTCCTCAGCACTTATCTAATCCTGCTCTCCTTTGGAATGGGAAAGTACTACTTTCTAGTCGGACAGTAAAAAGACAAATCCCTTTCCCTTTGAACAAAACCCTGCAAGTGTTTAGACTTTAATAAACACATGTAGGGGTAACTGAAGTCTTTCCAGAGCTTGTAGTGTTTAGAAGAGGCTGGCCTGATTGTAATAGTGATCAGCAACTCCACAGGTTACGCTTCAAGAAGACAGATATTTTTAAAGGAAGAGATTAAAACTATATGTTTTCCCTCATTTATCCCTTTTAACCCATTTTTAATTCATAAAGCCATGTTTTTAACTTTCTAATCTTGAAGCTGAAGGGTGTAGTTTCAGTGTCACCAGCATCTCAAAACAAAATTGCAAAAATACTAATTGTTTTCACACAGGTTTTCCAAACACTCCCCATTGGCTGTACTAACAGATAGTACAGCAGAAAGCTCACGCTATTGGTCAAACTGTTGCTATGCTGGGCAAGTTGGAATGCTCAAACAAAGAGCAATGATTTGGTGTTGCCACTGTTTACACTTTTCAGTGGTGTCAACCTGGCTAACTTCTGATTGTCTCTGCATATTAAGTATTTTAACACCAAAATAATGAACCCATGCTCTATTACATTTAAAAAATAATGTACTACCTACAGTAAACCCAACCCTAAACAGAACCGATAGTGTTAAAGGGTTAGTTCACCCAAAAATGAAAATTCTGTCATTAATTACTCACCCTCATGTCGTTTCACACCCGTAAGACCTTCGTTCATCTTCGGGAACACAAATTAAGACATTTTTCATAAAATTTGATGGCTCACTGAGGCCTGCGTTGCCAGTAACACAATTAACACTTTCATTGCCCAGAAAGCTACTAAAGATGTATTTAAAACAGTTCATGTTCATGTTATGAAGTGACAAGAATACTTTTTGTGCGGCAAAAAAACAAAATAACGACTTTATTCAACAACATCTAGTGATGGGCGATTTCAAAACACAGCTTCATAAAGCTTCGAAGCTTTACAAATCTTTTGTTTCGAATCAGTGGTTCGGAGCGCGTATCAAACTGCCAAAGTCACATGATTTCAGTAAACGAGGCTTTGTTATGTGATAAGTGTTTCGAAATTTCATTGGTTCACCACTGGGGGGCAGTTTGATACGCGCTCCGAACCACTGAATCGAAACAAAAGATTTGTTGATTTTGTATTGTTTTTGTTGAATAAAGTCATTATTTTGTTTTTTTGGCGCACAAAAAGTCGTCACTTAATAACATTAAGGTTCAACTCTGTAGTCACATAAACTGTTTTAAATACGTCTTTAGTAGCTTTCTGGGCATTTAAAAAAAAATGTTAATTGTGTTGCTGGCAATGCAGGCCTCACTGAGCCATCAGACTTTATCAGAAATATCTTAATTTGTGTTCCAAGATGAACGAAGGTCTTACGGGTGTGGAACGACATGAGGGTGAGTAATAAATTAAGAAAAAAAAATTATTTTTGGGTGAACTAACCCTTTAACAAAAGCAAATGTGAAATTAAAAACATATTTGCTGAAGCAACTATGCTATTTTAGCTGTTTTTCTAAAAGTCTTTGAGCTCTTTTGTCATGACCCGTGTTTCATTGGACTTGCTTCGCATCGCAAGTACTATGTCAGAACACAGTATTGTGGAAGGTATTCCTTTATTAATCAATAATCTACCCCCTTAATCATGTTTTTCCAATGAGGATATGTTGAAAACATTACATACTTAAACTTTAAATTCAGCTTTCTCTTTTACTGTTTTTCTCTCTCTTGACGAAGGCGGGAAAGTGACAGCTCACCACTGCTATTACCTCACGGCGTGGTGAGGAATGAGGCAACCCACAACTTACATAAGCCTGACCTGCTAGCTCGCTTGGCCTGTGTAGGGGTTTTTAAGCCCTTTTTTATAGTTTGCCACATAAAGAAGGGAATGTTGGATGAATGGATAGTCTTTGTTTTTGCTCTTTTATGATCTGAATCCAGTGTTCAGAGTGGTAATCTTACATCAGCCGTCCGTGGTTTGTCTGTATGCCTTGCTGTGAGATTGATTATCCCGTGAAGTAAAATAAGATTCCTTGTTGTGACATGGAATTTTGAGAGTTTAAAGGCAAATCCTAAGAGACTGGGGATATATATCTGCTTATTTGTTCAGTTTAACAGCTGACATAAACAGCTGACTGTGGTTGCTCATTATCTTGCTCCTTCAAAAACGCATATGGGATAATGTATGTAGTTATCGCAAAATAAATGTGACAGGATGATCAGGATCCTGATGCGATGCGGTAGAATAAATACATGGACATTAAATATTGATTTGAGTTACTATTTTATGTGAAAGGAGAGACTGTGGGTTCATACGAGAGACCTGAAAATAGCACTGCTATGTTGGAAATTGGTTGCCTAGGATGGTCATTATACAGTTTAGCAGTCATTATAAAAAAAAATTGACTGCAGAATACTGTGACTGACCAATCAGAATCAAGTATTCCAGAGAGCCAAATAATAAGTACTTAAATGGCCACACAGGATCAAGTATCTTAACCAATGATTAGTCATAGCTGAATAAATACAGTAGGGCTTCTGCAGAAAATGCAAAGTTTTTTTTATGTAATTGTTGTTTGATCACTGGTTGGCACTATTTTCTGTAGTTGCTTTATTAATAAAATTATGTTGACAAGTGCTATACAAATACATTTGAATTGAAATGAAAATGTTTTTCTACAGTTACATTTATTTTGGCTTTAGTACAATGACACATTAATAACCTCACAATTTTTTCAATTTAGAAAACAAATATCTTTATAATATGAAGCATTAAAAAGTTTGAAAACCCTGACTTAACACATTGAAATATACAGTCAGCATTTTCTTCAAAGCATCAAACCATGGTCCTCTGAGATCTATGAAATCAGCCATGTGCCCTCCTTTCTGCACCGATCACATCCCCACGGGTAGTAATGCATGAGAAAGCCTATACTATTTTCCCCAGATTAGCCTGTAACCCACAGGCACCCCATTGCCATGGGAACCACTGAGGCAATCAAGAGCAGATAACCTACAAATGGCACCAAGTCTGAAAGAGAGGCAGTGGATATTTCACTGATGCCAGACGGAGGCTGATACTGTATCACTGCAGCCCAAGACAGATTTGACAAAATCGTTGGTGCATAACTCACCCTGCACTGTTTGTGCTACGGATATGAATGATGCCTCTTGCTGAGTTAGAGGTGTGCTATTACTTTTATTGGACAGGAGTTTGGCCTAGCAAATGATGGATGTGTGGAAATATCCCATAGATGTACACTAAAGGAGTCACCCATGGCATATTTATCGGCTATATCATACCTAGACAAGCTCTTTTGAATTGAGCTAGTAAGCAACCACCTAGGAACCACTCAGCACATCCTAGCAACAAGCATAGCAGCCACCCACAAAAAAGCATCATGGTAGCAAGTTTTGGTAGCAACTTTAATGTCTTTGAAAGAAAAATTCCTGAAGAACTGGCCAAGATTAAGCTGTTCTCTGTGGGTACATGAGCATTGAATGGCCGCTGATGGTCAGGAGCTTACATCTGTAAAAGCGTCTAGGCCTAATGGCGCTGCATGGCGATGCTTTGAAGCACTGCATGGTATGGTTTGGTTGAGGTTCCAAGCGAGCCATACTGATACTAAATGTGACGTATAAACACTGCAGATCACTGATTGGTCAGAGAGAATTGTCTCTACCAGCGTCATTGGATTTGAAACACGAGACACCAAACCCGCTAGATTTAAATAGTCAGTATCGGCCACCGCAGTATCATTTGTTCGCGAAACGACTTGCTTTAAACAACCGACGCAACTTGAAAAAAGAAATGGCTCGTGGTCAGTAGACGAGGTGCAGACTCGTTGGTAGGATGAGGAGTGGATCCACAGCAGTACAATCGGTGCAACTATATGATCAGTCTATAATCCCTCCCACTTTGAAGCGGTACTAACTGCAATGGAAAAGCAAACCGAAAGTAAAGCAAGCCGTGCCGTACCAAGCCGAGCCGAGTAGTACCACAAGTGGAAAAGTGCCATAAACAAATTGTAAAATGTGACCCTGGACCACAAAACCAGTCATAAGTCGCACGGTTATATTTGTAGCAATACCCAACAATACATTGTATGGGTCAAAATGATTGATTTTTCTTTTATGCCAAAAATCATTAGGATATTAAGTAAAGATCATGTTCCATGAAGATATTTTGTAAATTTTCTACTGTAAATATATTAAAAAATGTATTTTTGTGAGTGGATATGTGTTGCCAAGGACTTCATTTGAACAACTTTAAAGGCGATTTTCTCAATATTTAGATATTTTTGCACCCTCAAGATTCCAGATTTTCAAATAGTTGTATATCGACCAAATATTGTCCTTTCCTAACAAACATCAACGGAAAGCTTATTTATTCAGCTTTCAGATGATGTATAAATCTCAATTTCAAAAAAATTTACCCTTATGACTGGTTTTGTGGTCCAGGGTCACAAAATAGGTGCTATGTTTATATATGAATCACATATTTGAGTCACATATAAAAACTCTTATATCTACATTCCATGACACAACAACAGTAGTATTAGTAAAAAAAAAAAATAAAATGGTGGATTTGCTCGACCACCATGACAGTCACCGCAGGCAGAGTGATGCAAATGGTGTAACGGTTCCACTGCTGATACTGAGGGAATATTGCACGGCTCTCAGCCAATGAGATTCGAGGACCAGAAAGAATTGTTGTATATATTATATTATATTATATTATACCAGCAAAAAGTTCTTGAAATCATTCCCTGTCTCCTCTACGGAAACACTGAATGAGAAAAAAAGTTAGCTATTCCATAATTTCTGAGGGTTTATGGAACATTCATATAATCCCTAAGAGTGTCCTCACTTTCATCTTATAATTACAGATTCATCAGCCATGTGCTCTTTTCATCCCAGCTGGACATGAGAGTGTTGAGTGGTTAATTATGTTTGGTCTTTAGTGAGTCTTTGGGTATTAAACTTGGCTAATCTTAATAAAAATGGATGAAATCCCTCTAACTGCTAACAGTCAGGACCTTTTTTCATGCTTTTATGTCATTTCACTTTGTCTCTTACTCGTTCTTTTTTCCTCATTTATCTGCTCTAACCATATGGTAATGACGCCTTATCTTTCTCCACTTTATAATCAGCTGTTAGCACGAATGTACAAAATTGCACTGCACGGATTGGTCTTAATTCAACAGATGAATTTCTGATGTCTGCATTTAGGGCAATTTCACTGGAAAAAGCTTACTGGCTGCTAGGAAGGATGCGATTTTCCATAAGGCCTATTTGGCTGTGGTTACGCGATTATTCGTTTTCATGCGACTGGAATGTGTCTGGGCTATAAATATGTTTGCAGGCAGTTGAATGAACTAGGTGAAACTTGACATGCATGGATAGATTAATGCATCTGGCCAGTAACATCACAATGAAACGGTGCAGCGAAGGAATCCAAACTTTAAAGTAACATCTTTATTATCATCATGACCTCTGGTCTCTCTTTTTGTGCCAGAGCCTCTGATGTGTTCTGATAAGTGAGTCTAGCTGGATGAAGTGGAAAATAGAAAGCCACTTCAGGTTTGTTTATGCAGTGACGAAACCTCCTCCTCTAGAAATATAACAGACTTGAGTTATGGACAAACCAAGAAAACGTAGGGATGCATGATATATTGGTCAGGTAGACCAAATTTAATTTTGTAAATATTTGTTTGTGAAGTATTTTCTTTTTTGGTCTAATATATCAATATTGTATATGGGAATCTTAAATTGTTCATGCTCATTTATTTAGACATTATAAATAGCATAGAAAAATTTCATACTGACATATATAAATTTTAATATACAGTGTTTTAATATTTACGGAAGCCCTGAACCACATGGTGGAAAAAAAAAAAAAACTTATGGCGGGGAGAAAAAAAAAGAAAAGAAAACTTATCTCGTTATTTAAACGTAAGTCGTTATTTCGAGATATTAAGTCATTATTTCGAGATATAAAGTCGTTATTTCGACATAAGTCATTATTACGACGTCATTATTTCGAAATATTAAGTTGTTATTACGACATAAGTCATTATTTCAAGATATTAAGTCGTTATTTCGACATAAGTCCTTATTACAACATTATATCTCGTTATTTTGAGATATTAAGTCATTATTTTGAGATATTAAGAAGTTTTTCGACATATTAAGTCGTTATTTTGACATAAGTCGTTATTACGACATAAGTCGTTATTTCGAGATATTAAGTTATTTCGACATAAGTCGTTATTTTGACATAATATCTTGTTATTTCAACATAAGTCGTTATTCCACCATAACAGTGGCGCAACAGTAGCGTGTCAGTTTGCAGTCCCAGTTTTTACTGCGATCGCCACAGTTTCGAATCCGCCTTTTGCCGAGCTCGCTCTTCTCTATTTTCCCATCACATTTCACATCAGAAAAGCATTTATTTTCAATAAAAATTAAAATGAAATAACGAGTTATGTCATAATAACAACTTATGTCGAAATAACGACTTAATATCTCGAAATAACGACTTGATATCTCGAAATAACGAGATAAGTTTTCTTTTTTTTCCCTCCCCACCATAAGTTTTCTTTCTTTTTTTTTCTTTCTTTCTTTTTTTCCCCCACCATGCAGTTCAGGGCTTCCGTAGTATTGGTTATTGGCCATACCATGAAAATAATTATCAAATCAGATTTTAATATCAGGGCATTCCCATGTAAATTTGATGAAGTTTTACGTGTGTTATATGTCTTTCTCTTAAAAATAAATCTTCTACAATTGTTCTTTGCAGCATCTAATTTATTTGTTCTTTGTGGAACTCTTCTATTGTTTCATGCGTCAAGAACTTATTCATTTGTAATTGGGACCTTTAGTTTAGAGAGTATTGGATATAACAAGAGAGGAAAAACAAGTATAAAACTATAATTGTTGCATAAATCAGCAGTAGAATCATAGCTCGTTTTCATGGTTAGGACATTTAAGGAAAAAAAATATGCAGACACATTTTCTGTCTTAACACTAAAACCATTCCCTTTTCCATCTGTTGTTCTTCAGATATTCAGGTAGAGTTTTATAATGTGTTGTGATTTGACACTGACAGGGGGGATGATGGGAAATAGTTTCAGTATAAGGCAGAACATCTTTCCCACACCTCTCCCCTGTCCACCCAATTCTTTTACACATGCTGCGCTTGTCGTTTTGCACATTGAGAGCTTTTCCTGGCAGCTGTTGCATGCATTGAGTGGAAATGCATCTTCACTTCTCCTCCTTCCTGTCTGTTATTCTTCTTCTTCAGTGGTTTAAAATGGATGGAAGCAAATGCTTTAGAAATTCACAGTGGTGCAGATCAGCAGGAGCAACAACAGATGCTATAAAAGAGAAAAATGTGCTTGCTTTGTTTTGTTATGTAGCAAAGAGAGAAACACATGAACACAAAAACCTATCACGCACATGAATATTTATTATCCCTTCAAATCTCTTCTGGAAATGTCACTTTTGTCTTTCGCTCATTTGGAAATTTGCTCCAGGGTTTGAGTCCACAGGTCTTCGACATCTCAATCTTAAGGTCATGCAATATTCTGAATGTGCTTTGAATGGAAGGAAGAGGGAAAGTCTCAGGAAAATGTAAACAATAGAAGTAGTGACGGGACACATAGTGAGTCCTCCACCCCGATCCTTGCCTGTTCCTCAGATGTTTTTCCTGCACTCCAGCAGCAGTCCCTTTTCCTCAAATGGAAGTTTACCTCCCATCTTCCTCTTCCGAACCTAGCATTCATCTCAGCAGTGGCCAAACAACAAACTGTCACATGTTTTCCAGTAACAACCAATGTGACCTTGTCATAATGCACAAACCACTCATGTAGTACAATAACGAAATCTCTATTGTTTTAAAATGATTGATAGAAACAGGGTTGTTTTGTTTAGACGTATTGTGGGATATTTTGTAGGGTCGCATAATAGAGAATAGTCACGCATTATGTATTTGATTGTGGTTAGGTGAGTTTAGACTACAGACTTAAGACTCAAAATGTTCTTCTTAGCAGGACTGATGTGGTTCTTCGTTAAGTGACATCAGGCATATGGCATTCATTACACACACCCAATGGCTCAGAGAATTTTGGGAACACACACCCCATGAACACAGACACACATATACAAAAACAAGCCCTGCAAGTAGTTTTTCCCACCTAATTCATAGATGCATTAAATTGATCAAAATTGACAGGCATTTATGCCTAGTTCTGTCATGAAACTCTAGATGGCTAAGGCTGATGGGTCCTAACGCAAACTGATGATATTCACAAAATTAACTACTTGGCACAAGCTGATTGGTTCATGTCGCATATGCAGCCAATGAGCTTGCTGGTCACAACATTTAAATGGCTTGTTAGCATTCACTATAGAAGTTTGCAGCGCACTTTCAGAGTTCCTCCAAAACCCTCCACCTTCCCCACCTGTATAGATCTGCTATGGGTAATTATATATATGCTATTTGTGCAGCAGCAGTCTTACATACGCACAACAGTGTATCAGCTTATGTGTTGGCAGTAGCTAATTCTTCAGCATATTAGAATGTTTTCTGAAGGATCATGTGACACTGAAGACTGGAGTAATGGAGTAATAAGCGTAAAATAGAAAACAGTTATTTTAAATTGTAATAATATTTCACAATATTACTGTATTTTTGATCAAATAAATGCAGCCATTGGGTGAGCAAAACAGATTTCTATAAAAAACACAAAAAATTGGTAGATCCATTTAATAAAGCTGTCCTTGTGAATGATTCATTCATGAATCAAATTGATATGCTTCTCAAATTCAACTGGAGAGGATTATCAGTGATGAAAGCTTCATTTTCAGTCTATTTGTATGAATATATTGCTAATTTTATGTACTACTTTCAAGTATATTAATGGCAGCGGCTATTTGCACTAAGTGCAAATAGCGATAGATGTTATTTACACTAAATGAAAATAGCGATAGATAATATTTACACCATGTAAAAATATCAGTTCTTTGCAATAAGAGTATATAGTAATTAGATGCTATCTATACTTTATATTGGCAGATAATATTTCCACCTCAGTATTTTTGTACTTTATCAGGATGCAATAATATCATAGAGTGTAAATGATTATATTTATTAAAATTATTAAACGGATGCTGCCTTACTAGGAGTATAAAAACCCTTCCTACACTTTCCCCTAACCTTACCCAATAAACACTTTTAATATTATTAAATACTAGTTCGCAGTTTATTTCCACTTTTAGAAATTTTTTTTAATTTTTGTTGAAAATAAATGCGAGCTCGGCAAAAGGCGGATTCAAACTCACGTCGGTCGCGTTAAAAGCCAGGTCCGTGAGCCTTACTCACTACCGTTGCACCACTGAAGACGATAGAGTCTTTTTAAAAATCTGAGTGGGCCAACCAGACATTAGTGGGTGGAGCTAGTGTAAATAGTGTTTGCCAACAAGGGAGGCTATTTGCACTTAGTGTAAATAGATACTCCGTATATGAATTATGTGTTTATGGCGTTTTGTGTCCTTTTTGAAGCTTGAATTGCAGCGACCATTCAAAGCATCTCTGTGTTAACAGAAGTATTTCAAATCGATCAGATCTCTATTCTGAGAAGATGCTGTTTGATGTCATAAACAAAATGATGCTTTGTAATGTAGTAAATGTGTGTTTTATAACTCCTAATCTTGTGATGATGTTGACATTTGTGTTAATCAGATTTGCGTCACATGGGCATTAAGGGATGATGTGCGTCTGCTCTAGTGCTCTTTGCCTGTGACTTTTGGGACACTTAATCTGGATTGTGAGAAACTGGATCAGGGTTAAAAAGGACTGGAATCTGGATAGGGAACAGTGATCTTGAGCCTGTAGCGCTTGGTCATTCTTTAACACTTAATTTGTGCAAGCCTTGCCTGCCCTCGAATGTTTTTGTGTTACACAAACAGTGTCTTTTAGCCCTGTGCTCTTGTATACGAGTGTGTAGCTGGGGTCCTGCTGCATTACAGCACTGACATGCCTCAGTGCTGATGACATCGTCCAACTGGGAGGCGGCCTAGCAAGGATGATGTCATAGACAGCGAATCAGATCATTTGCTGCAGCCTTCATCCATTACATCCATTAGAGAAATTACAGTTTTTTTTTTTGTACATCTTTGCCCTCATCTTTCTTTGCCCTCTATCCTTCTTGCATCCCATCCTTCTTGCATACCAGCTTTCCCTTCCTTTTTCTGTAATGCGATATTTTGTACCCTAAACCAGTTTTTCCCAGCCTGATCTGCCTCTGGCTGGGACATAAATCTAATTCTGCCATTATGTTCTTTTTTTCTCTGCATAATGCCTCGGAATAGACGCATCAAAGTTGTTAAACCTCTCGTCGATTGTCTTTTTCAACTGTTTATGATATAATTCAGTAGTTTATGAGTGTCTATGCAAAGCTGGAAAACATTTTGATGTGACATCTAAAGAAATCACTTTGCCAGATGCATGTGAATGTTGTAAACCTTATAAACACTTGAGGGCGCCAGAGTTGTAACAAGAGTAGAAGTGGCCTCAAAACGTATTTGAACACTTCAGGCACACATGAAAATGTATCAGTGTCATTGCATTAAATAACAAAATATCAAATCAAGTGACATAAATTTTCAATAAACAATGCACTTTTCAATTGAAAAGTTTGTCAGGTGTAAATTATAAAATGACCAGTGACATCCATGCATTTTTATTTTATAAATACTTGTACAGACTATATATGTGTTTCCTTAGTCACATAAAGCCATGCTCACTTTTTCACTGATTTATTTTTCCTCAGTCATTAGTTATGCCTGTTAAAAGCCTGTATATTCTCTCTTGGAGTGTGTTTAAGGGTTTCTGACTGCTGTCTTGGACGATATCAGTGTGTTGGGGTCTGTAGTGCTGCTCTGTGTGGGAAACAGTTTCTGTAAGCTGCAGTAATCCAAGCTGGAAAGACTTTGTGTACACATTGAGAAAATGACAGGGAGACTTTGAGATGTTTTCATTTGGCCAGATGTTAATGACAAATTACTTGATTTCTGAGATGAATAATGATGTGGGATTTATGGGTTTATGTGTGTTTCTACACTATTTAAACTTTTAAAGCACACTGAGTTTGTCCCCTGTTGCTTTACCCCTTGACCATATTGTGTCATGTTGCGATAGCTCTCAAATTCTGCATACTTCTACCCTTTTGCTTTGTTCTTTCTGTTTATCTAGGAAAGAGCACATACTTTAAAGGTCACTTTAGAGCCAGGTGTGTGATAAAGGTTTGACAGCGTGAGCAGTGTTATAGGCCAATTCAGTCATCACTTACTCACCCCATGACTTAGACCTATATGACTTTCTTTCTTCACAAAGCAGATGTTTTGAAGAATGTTCACACTGCTCTTTTATGTACAACTAAATGATACAGTGCCGGGGCTTTATTTAAGTTTCATTGTTGGTCTCAGGATTTTTATTTTATTATTTATTATTCTTAAAGAAAAATTGTGTTGTAATTTATCCCATCTGAAGGAAATGCATTAAAGGGGACATATTTAAGTTTATAGCATGTTTAAGTGCTATAATAGGGTCCCCGGTGCATCTACCAACCCAAAAAAATGTGAAAAAGGACAACCCAGTAACTTTGTTTTGGTAAGCCTTTCTCTACAAGCATGTGAAAAAACGAGCCGCACAGTTTTTGCTCCGCTAGTGACGTAGGAAGGGGATCTTATTATAATATTACCACCCCTTAATCTGCATGTTTCCACCCACGGCACTGACATTTTGTTTTTTTTTAAGTTGTAACTTCTTCCTGAGTGTCTCCATCAGTGTCCAACTCCGGTTTGAACAATGTAAGGCTGAAGACCATTACCGACAATCGTAATTTTGGCTGCGTGAGATTCTCCAGCTTTGTTATTGTTGAGCAACCGAAGCGCAAGCTGTTAAAGCTCCGCCCTCTTTTGGAAAGCGGAGCAGCTCATTTGCATTTAAAGGGACACACACAAAAACAGCGTGTTTTTGCTCACACCCAAATAGGTGCAAATTTGACAAGCTATAATAAATGATCTGTGGGGAATTTTGAGCTGAAACTTCACAGACACATTCTGGGGACATCAGAGACTTATATTACATCTTGTGAAAAGGGGCATAATAGGTTCCCTTTAGTAATAATAATAATAATAATAATTAATTTTTTGATATGCTATTTATGCATTCAATCAACCAACAAATAACACTGAACATATTACATTATAATCATCTTCAAAATCATTATTTTAAAATTCCTACCTTTTACCATTACTATTTGGCATGTTCAAATTACCGCAAATTGTATACTGCATGTTATTCAATAGTGAAAGTGTGCAGTTTGTCTAAAGCTGCTTCTGAGGCTCTCAGCATTTACCTAAACATCAAGATGTGTTCAAGCGTGACAGTACCAGTTTAAGTTTAATGGGTGAGACAGAATGAAGAGAGTGAGACAGTGAGGTGCAATCATGTCTGAATAAGAGCACTGACATTTGAAGGTGCTTATCTCGCTTTAGAGCAGCGAAAGGATTCTAATCACATTTTAATAAAGCCATTTCAGCACTGTTTTATTAAAACATAAATTGTAATTTGGCAAAGCCCATGAACAGAATGAAGAATCTGTCTGTGAAAAGACTGATGTGTGTGTCTGTGTTCACCAGACTGTATTCAGTACCTTATTGTCTATATCTCTGGTCAGACAGACAGCTGCATCCCTGCCAGGACAGACTCCTGTTAAATCTCAACAGACAGACAGACAGAATGACTTTGGCTGCTTCCTATACTATACAGAATGCCCATGATGTACCACGTCCCACTTTATCTTATTTATTTCATCTGTCTCTCTCTCACACACATACACATGCACACACCTTTGGATGTCTCTTCTCCAGCTGTGTGAGGAATGATCCATGAGTTCATTCTGCCAAATATAATCAAGATGCAATTCTCACAGCTAGGGCTGGTGTGTGGGTGTTTGTGTGTATGTGTGCATGAGCAGCTGTTCACAGGCAGCTCCCTCATCTTTTCTCTTCATGGTGCCGCAAGCCCCTCTGTTGGCAGGGCGACCGTTGACACGGAGACAAACACACAGCCGAGAGCTCCTTTATTCACTTTATTAAGGGGAAGGGTCAGTCATGGCCAACTGCGTGGTAACTCACATACTCAAACTGTCATGTAATACACATATGGAAACAAAACCCTAAAACTACACAGTACAAAAAAACGTATACTCATAATTTAGAACAAAAACTATTCAGAATACACTGTCACTTGTCAGTATCAGTTAGTGTGTTTCACTTTGTAATAGAGTTATCTCTTATGGCCACTTCCCAAACAATACTGAATTATGACATGTAAACAGTTTAAACATCCATGGATAGATGGTTGGATGGATGGATAGATAGATAGATAGATAGATAGATAGATCCCTTGTACCCTTTTTAGAGTTAGTATTTTTATGCTTATACAAATAAGGGCACTATAAAGTGGATGAATAAGACGATAATCTGATAACGGAAGGCAAGCGTTGAGCAGACTGAACTCTGACACTGTTATCCGGTTCTACTCTTCTGCTTGCAGATCAAAAGATCACTTCCACTGTAAACAGATACTGGAGGCTGAAAGCTGAACTCTTCCTGTGAGAGAGGCAAACATTTTACCAGGCTGTGTTGTTGCACCATTACAGCATCACAAAGTTCTTTATTTACAGTAGAAATACCTTATTAAATAAATCTGGACACTCACCTGCACACATGCAGGAACTACTCCACACCTGTTTTACAGACACCTATAAACGTGTGTGTTTGTGAAAAGGTCTTTAGGTCGTAAACTTTCAGCAGGAAAAACATCTGCTTTCTTTTACTGCATACTTCATGCTCTAGTGGTCAAACGATACAGCTGATGGCTGTTATAATGCCAACATGCAATGTACAGTATAATACAATTTAATGAAAGCAAATAATCAACCATTGCCAATATATCAGTCTATCTATACTTTACTTTAGTCTGTATATATTATCTATATCTTTTCCTGTGATGTATCAGCAGGACATACAGTATCAATTTACATTTCCAAACATTCCTTTTTCCATTAAATGTAATAATCCAGTGAGATTTTTGTATGTACAAACTATGTGCAAGTGTACCTAGGACAAAAGCTGTTTTAAACTCAAAGGGTGGTCACAACAAATATTGATTTGATTTAGTTAATAGAAGTTAAGTGATAAATAAAATCTATTTAAATGTGTGGGCCTCGAACCCGGGTCTCCAGCATGGGAGGCGTGTACGCTAACAAGAATACTAAAGGCCGCAGTCTCTAGCATGCCTCTTTAGGCCAGGGGAGTGAAGTTTATTCGCATAGCTCTTACTAGCTGGCCTCCGTTACATATATGTACACAGGTGATTGGTGACAGGTGTTGTGTTTGTGAAAAGGTCTGTAGGTCGTAAACTTTCAGTAGGAAAAACATCTGCTTTCTTTTACTGCATACTTCATGCTCTAGTGGTCAAACGATACAGCTGATGGCTGTTATAATGCCAACATGCAATGTACAGTATAATACAATTTAATGAAAGCAAATAATCAACCATTGCCAATATATCAGTCTATCTATACTTTACTTTAGTCTATATATATTATCTATATCTTTTCCTGTGGTGTATCAGCAGGACATACAATATCAATTTACATTTCCAAACATTCCTTTTTCCATTAAATGTAATAATCCAGTGAGATTTTTGTATGTACAAACTATGTGCAAGTGTACCTAGGACAATAGCTGTTTTAAACTCAAAGGGTGGTCACAACAAATATTGATTTGATTTAGTTAATAGAAGTTAAGTGATAAATAAAATCTATTTAAATATAAATCTAAATATATATAAATATAAATCTATTTATGATGTTATTTTTGAAAGTATTCTCACTTTACAGCATTTTTACACTAATGCCTAAAACTTTTCAAAGTACTGTAGCTTTACAGGTCGGTTTATTCTAGCATCTTGGAGATGTTGCCACAGTTCTTCTGGATTTAGTCTGTCTCAGTTTGTTCTGTTTTTCCATTTCTTCATGTAATCACAGACAGACCTGTTGTCAGACTCCTTGTACATACAAAAATCTCACTGGATTATTACAATTAATGGCAGAAGGAATGTTTGGAAATGTAAACTGATATTTCCTACTAACACACTACAGCAAAAGATATAAATAAATGGCTTAAAACCATTTTCTTTTGTGTGTGTGAAAATACTAACGTGCCTAAGACGTCTGTAAAGTAATCAAGTGTAGCGTCAGTTCTCGCAGGTCACAACAGTCAAGCTCGCATCAGCTGACTACCTATAGGAATACAACGTCTATCACAGTATCAATATATAAGCTCCTCAGTATTACCAGTAGCTATCGCATTTCTCAGGAGCTAATTACCCTCCTCCATCCCTAGCTCATCCTCTCATTAGTCAGGATTTGGCCTTCTGATTCCCTTGAATCAGACTAATTCTTGAAAAATGTGTACATGTTAAATTATTGATAATAATGATATCTGCACATTTATGTTGGCTCTGTTCTGCTACCCTAAGGGGGGTTATTGCTGCTCTCCTGCTCTTATCCATGCTAGGCTGCATGGATGCGCAGGGAGTTCTTGCCCAGAACAGAACCATACCGCCAATCCAAACTCTATGCAATTATCAATCATATTTGAGATAGTGGTTCTGACATAACTGTATAGATGAAACCCATCAGGCCCTACTCTGCCGTTCTGTGCAGGCCTTGAACCCGGGTCTCTGGCGTGGGAGGCGGGCGTGCTCACAAGGACACAGTCTCTAGCATGCTGAGGTTTCCTTGCACAGCTCTTACTAGCTGGCCTCCGTTACACTCACCCCCCTAAACCTCACTCCCATCCAGGTCACGGCACCAATGTAATCCCTCAAGTCCCACTCGCTCCGCTCTGTGTGGGCCTCGAACCCGGGTCTCCAGCATGGGAGGTGTGTACGCTAACAAGAATACTAAAGGCCGCAGTCTCTATCATGCCTCTTGAGGCCAGGGGAGTGAAGTTTACTCGCATAGCTCTTACTAGCTGGCCTCCGTTACATATATGTACACAGGTGATTGGTGACAGGTGTTGCTGATCATTACTCTGGTTACTCTCACCAGAGTACTGATCAACTCACATTCACTCATTGTCTGGACTCAATTGTGTTTAAATTGCTACAGACTCTCTCCAGTTAAACTTATGTGTGGAATTTACCTGTTATCCTGTGTTGTCATCATCATCCTGTTCACCAGTCTGCTCAACTTCCAGTCATCCTTGTTCCAGTATTTCCAGTTGTATCCTCTGTATTATCATCCTCATCTGCAAAGACTATTATTATTTATCTGCACTGCCTCCAATTATCTCCAGTTATCACTTATATATATATAATGTACATGTCAACATTTTCTGTTGAGAAATCTTTGTCTTAATTTCTCAGGGAATTTGTCAGTGTCTCCTGCCTTGGGCTTGCTGCTTTCTGAGCGAACGAGATCATCTATGAGAATTTGTTTGAACAGAGCGAGTCAGATTTAATCTGGATTACAACTTGATGAAGGAGATGAAAACAGATTCTGCCTGAAGGCTTTGTGAATTCTTTGTATTGTCTTAAGGGTTTATCAGTTTCGTTGCCTGAACATGCTGCCATTGTGATCAGAGAAGAAGAGGCAAAGTCACACCCGTATCACATTATCTTGTTTTTATGCTTTCATTATCCGATAAAAAGTTATTATTCAAGTAAAAGAAGATGAGGACTACTTCTTGCCACCCTACCCCTGAAGCTCATCCTAAATGTGACAGTGATTGACAGTTGGAATCCATCACCCAGAATGCCTCAGGGTTTTAAGGATCTTAAATGGGCTTATTAGAGGTGTATAGAAAGTAAACAATCTGTAAAGAATTGTGTGTATGTATGTGTATGTGGTCCTGGTAAACCCTATGTTGTGAGGTTTACAACTTTTTTTTGTTCCCCCTGAGGAAAACAGCTTATAAATCTTACTAAATTATGTTTTTTGAAAATGTAAAAATGCAGAAAGTTTTCTGTGAAGCTTTACAATTTTACAAGTCGTCATGAGCTTGGTTTAGCTTATTAAACATACTTTTTGAACACAAATGAATAGTAAGATGATCGAATTATGTGGATTTTACTTTTGTGAGGCGTGAGGAAGTGTATTATGTGTATTATGAAGAAGTTATATGTGTGTGTGATGTAAAATTGTGCGTTAGATTCATTTATCTTATTAAATGACACTATCATCCCTTAGTCACTAACTGTCTGCAGTAATGCAATATCCCCAGCTGCACAAAAGAGCACTGTCCAACCAGAAAGAGAGGGAGAGGGATGGAGAGAGATGTACATTGTTTTTAGAAGAGAGGAGATGAAAGTTTATGAGTGTGAGCAGATACACATTCCTCCATAAATCCATTACTGAGCACAACCCTACACCCATGACCCCAAACGCACCGGGATACACACACATCTCCTTACTAAAGACACAAGCCCTGTTCAGGTTACAGCCGAATACCAGGCCATTGTGTCCTGTGACCAGGAATTGTAAGTTACAGGAGGTGAAGAAGACTGGAAGAGAAATAAAGAGTGTTTTTACAGGGGAAAGAGAGAGGGATGTGGTTAAACTTCCTCAGCATTGTTTAATGTGAGTTTGTTTTTAATCGGAAGAGGAGGACTGTGTGGTTTGGGAGATGAGAATTGTGCTGTTTAGGCCTGTGGTTTGGAGAAAGTAAGCAGTTGGGAATATGTGTGATGAGAAAGAGCTTAATCAACATATTGCAGAAGGTGCTTTGGTAGGCATGAGAGGTGCTAATGTTGATTATGGCTGGCTCTATGGATTTATTATGGCTGGTTTGGTCAGTTTGTGGGTATTTGGGCTTGTAATAGCTGGACGACTTTTATAGAGTTAATTTGTTGGCTTTAACTTTTGAAATGGAAGGATGACTAGAAGAGTTTGGTTAACATGAAACAAGTACCTATTTAGAATACATTATTTATGATTAAGTGTTTATAAATTGCATTGTAGCATCTCAAGCTAAATGTAAGTGTTGTATTTTCTTCTTTCTTAAGCTTTTGAGCTAGATCCACCAAACTTGGCATAAACCTTTAGGCTTGTCTGACTCATTTTGCTGTTTCTTTTCTAAGTGCTCTGACTTCCAGTAGCGGACTTCCTAAGAGGCCAAAATTCCCCTTAGACTTACATTGATGGACTGCTCAAAATGGGCCAAGACTGCAACTAAAGTAACGTCACTCTGTATCTAGCAACATGTTAGTAACATGCTAAAGTCACCTTTATTTATATAGCGCTTTTTACAATGCAGATTGTGTCAAAGCAGCTTTACATTGATAACTGGTATATAATTTTGGCTGCACAGCAGCTCTTAAAGAATAGTGTCAATGCAGGCAGATCAAAGCACTGTTCAATATCAAATGTCAAGTCAAATGTCAAGTGTCCCCAACTAAGCAAGCCAAAGGCGACAGCGGCAAGGAACCCAAACTCCAACAGGTGACATCAGATGGCAAACAGGTGGCAAATAGACTGCTGTGTTAAAAATGGAGAAAAGAACCTTGGGAGAAACCAGGCTTAGTCGGGGGGCCAGTTCTTCTCTGGCGAACAGTGCTTTGGTACGATTCATTTTTCTTATGTCCGTTAGGATCGCAACATTCAAAGTATTTATTCCAGTTCAGTCCAGTTGAGGATCGTATTCATCACACCGGTATAGAATTCTATCAACACTGTACTAGCTACATGCTAACAATGCTTAGCAAGATTCTAAAACATGCTAGCAAGTAGCAACAAGTAAATACAAATGGCCTTAAAACTTAAAACTCTACAAATTTTATTATCTAGTTCATTTTAAATATATTTTGGGATATAATTATACAGTAGTACATTTAGAAAGATATCAGGTTTGACAGTTTTACAAGTCTTGTGGTCAAGGTAATGAAATTACTTTATTGCTGATATTTGCTGATATTTCTACAAATACCCACTCTTCAATTATCAGTTGTCACTGTAACAGGGTTGACATTTCAAGATCATCACTCACTCACAAACATAACATGTATGATTAAAAGGTGACTTTAACTTGTCATTGAAGAGTTCACCTTTGAAAGGATCGTTTTGAAATTAATTTCTTTATAAAGAAACAAATATGATGGTAACATGGTTGACATAACCTGGGGAAACAACTCCAACTCTTTTTAATTACACATTATGTTAACTAAAATCTAAATATATGTTGAAAGAGAATAAAGATCAAATGCCATCCTGCATAAATGCTGTTCCATTCATATATATTTTAA
Source organism: Hypophthalmichthys nobilis (assembly GCA_037950665.1). Classification (NCBI taxonomy): domain Eukaryota; kingdom Metazoa; phylum Chordata; class Actinopteri; order Cypriniformes; family Xenocyprididae; genus Hypophthalmichthys; species Hypophthalmichthys nobilis. The sequence goes on along the minus strand of CM075482.1, from coordinate 10,414,786 downwards.
ATAATAGTACAATCTATTGAACAAACTGTACATCTGTTTCACATAGGTCTGTCAAATAAAACATGGGGTCTACCCTGACATAAGGAATAGTGTTTAGTTAACAAAAAACAACAATACAAGACTTACAAGAGCTTACAAGAGGTTCTTTCCTTTCCATGTGTTATGCATTAGCTTTTAGATCTATCTGTCTGAGCTGACTAAACTATTATGAATTACTCACTGTATGCATTCACAGACAGACACAAATATTCTTATATCTCTTTGATGAAATGACAGGCTTGAATAGGATTATAGAAGATATTTGAAACATTTTAAAAAATACCCTTCATTGAGTAATTTACTTTGCTGTGGAGCAGCCGCCCCCATTCAGCTGTTGGAGGATTACAGTTCTCTCACAATCACTTCACATTAGACATACTGTGTCAGGAAAGAAATGTTCTTCAAAACAAGAGTATTTAACTTTTAGAGGCAGCAACAGGAAGCACATTGAACAGGATACAAGGGCACAACCCGTTGCGCTTTTAAACCAGTAAGGGCACAAATCCACATTTCTTTAAATGAAGAAATAATACAAATGTTAGATGAACCATTATATATAACAAAATTATCATAGCACGAAAAGTGGATGTTTTTAAACACATGAAAAATCTGTGACTGTAACTATTCAACCCTGTTGCCAAAGTTATTTTTTTGAAAAATGATCAAATCATTTTTTTTCTCTGTGATTTATGAGAAATATTTTATGAATTAAAGTTTATCAATAACTTGTAACCAACATTTGATGTCACATTACTTATTCTGTACTGATTAATAACATAATGTAGGCTAAACATGTAACCCTGTTACTTGCAGTCCTGTTAATATATTTTATTTAATTGTTATATTTATTTAATGTCTATTTCTAGAAATTACACAAGCACACAAATCACTGTTTTAAACCATATTCAGCTGATCACATTTTGGTAACAGGGTTGCCAACCTAAAAAAAAGTTTAGTTTAACTTCCTGACACTATTTTTTAAGTATTAAGCACTTCCTTTCACTGACCTTTTGTTGTATTTTCTTACTTTATTTTGCAGCTCATTTGTGAAAAGTGGCAGTACATGGCGGAAAATATAAACAAGAAGTTTAATATATTGAGAGAAAATTATAATAAAAAAGCATTTGAGAGAAGGAGAGAGGAAGTAAGGATCTAGCACCTGTTGGCGAGGGCCCCTCGCTAAGCTTTACATGGGAGCGTTAACGTCACTGTCACCTTTTTAGGTCTGGGAATGAGGACACACACACAGACTCCTGCACTCAGCATGCAGCGGGGTGTTTTCAATTGACAAGTTTCTAGAGTTGATCATGAGTGTTGAGAGTAATCCAGACTCCATTAAAGTCAACTGCTAAAGCGTCTTTCACTCATGTGAAAGGCTGTGGAATCTGGCCAACAGCTGCTCTCTACAGACAGACTCTCAAATTCAGTGTCTATAGGGTCATTGTACTGGAGAGCATGGCAGAACTTGGAGAAGAGAATAGGACAGACTTGCCTGGGGAAGGTAAGGGCTGCGTGACTCTGATGTAGACGTGATAAAGCAAGGTTGCAATGACAGGGTTGAATGTTTGCTGTATGGGACAGGATTTCTCGATTTTCTTGTTTACTTACTTTGAGATTGTGTGTACAAGTGTGTGTGTGTATAGCTTAGCAGTTATAAATAGACCTGATAGATTGCTGTCATGTGACACTAGGGGTACGGGGGAAGAGGATGGGTTTCAGGACTTCTCAGCCTTACACTTTTGAACTTAATATTAAGTAATATTATTGATTTAACTGCATTGACGCTATTGGATGAGAACAAAACTTGAAGTGAATTGAGCTGGATGATGACTGTGACACCACTTTTTTTTTCTGCAGAGCTGCTTTATAGGCCCTGTTTACACGTGGTATTAAGATGCGTTTTGCTCGATCGGATCACAAGTGGACGATGCTAAATACAGGTGTAAACAGGATCTAAAACGAAAGCTTGTCCACTTTCAACCACTTCAAGAGGTAGTTGAAAACGCATAAAAGACACCAAAAGACCACCTACTCTCTGCCTACTGACCTAATGAGTAAAAATTTTGGGAAGCGCGCTAGCAAGACAGGATTTAAACTTCTTCGGCTGAAGACCCAAGTTTGGTTTGAAGACTAAAAATGTACCAAGCACAATGTTCTCTCACCATTCCTGATTTCTAACACGCACTAACAGGCTGTCAGAGCAGAAACGAAACCTGCTCTCCGTATGTTTTTCCGTCGTCTCCGGGTGCGTTCATATGTAAATTGCACAAACTTATTGTGTCCATTAGATCGAAAGATCTAAAAAAAAAATCTATACATTTGCCCGCCCATAGACCCTCCCCTTGAAGAAATCAGGACAGTTGAAAGTGGACAAAAGACACTGAATAAAATACCAGGTGTAAACTGGAATGTGCCTCCCTCGCCTACATGTGATCCGATCGATCGACCAAAACACATCTTAATACCAGGTGTAAACAGGGCCATAGGTGATTTGACTTTGTTTCATAATTGACTAATTTTGCAAAATCAACACTGTTATTGAACTGAAGTGATTCGAAGTGAATAACGACACTATCTTCTTCTGTAGACCTGCTTATAGCTGAATTGAACTCATTTAATAATTGATTAACTTTACACAGTTATTGAACTTAACTGAATCAACACTGATCTGACTTCAGGTGAAGCGTTTTGGAGCTGGATTACAACAGAATTGAATTCTTTTTGCATCATTGTTCATTATTTTCCACTGAAAAGCTGCTTTGAAACAATCTGTATTGTATATAAATGCCATATAAACAAGGTGAGTTGACTTGGCAATTTCAGATATTTATTCTCCTTTTGATGGGCTTTTATAGTATACAACAGGGGCGCTTTGCAAGAGTGAACATTAGCCTACTGTTTCTCACCAATCTCTTGGGGCCATATCTCAAAATAAGTGTAAGTACCCATTATTGAGAAAAAATGGCCATGTTAAGTACAAACATCTGTTTGCCAGTTTCACAAAGGAGAGCAATACATCAGAGAGGCAGGTCATTCCCAACAGTAGTTTTGCTGACACCGTCTTTTCTCCTCTGCACTTCTACAATTCCTTTAGCAGCCATGACTCTGTAAAAACACTAAATATGACTGAATGTGCTTGTGTTATTTTAGCATTAAATTTTAATCACCTCTAAGAAATGATATTTTAATATGTACGTCTCTTGTGGGTGTGTGTCACATTTGATATGAGTAAACATTCAGTGCTAGCGTGCTGTGCACAGTTAGCGTTGTTAGGACATGTTTGCTTCTTTTGGCTTTTGGAAACTTTAGCTTGTGAATGATCAACCTGACAGCTTTATTCAATAAATCACACCATCCTGTCCTGACAACGCTCCATCTGAGAATCATCTGTTTGACATCTGTAAAAGTTTTTTTAGCCTGTGTATGTATGTACGTAACACCCATATGTGAAGATAAGGTCCACAAGAAAAAAATTCTCATATATTTAGCTAATCATTTCATCTCTTTTTCCACAGAGCCTCTGAAGGGTAATCTAAAGGTGACTTCCAGTGAAGACGCCGAACACCTGACCCGTAAACAGCAGGTTGTCTCCGCTAACAGCCCTGGTTTCCGCTGCGAGCCCAAATTCACCCGGGCAGGGGCTCCACGTAGACACACTGTGGGCGGAGCGCGCAGCTCACGGGAGATCCTGGCCATGCAGCCCTCAGATATGGACAAAAAACGAGAGGCCTTTTTAGAACATCTGAAGCAGAAGTACCCACACCATGCCTCCGCAATCATGGGCCATCAAGAAAGACTACGAGAACAGGTGAAGACCACCGTCGATACTGTTTGCTGTTCCACTGTCAGCTCCAGAAGTTGTTTACTAATGTATCTGATCTAGAGATGAAGTGTGGAAATAGGTGTATTTAGTATCATAAACAATGTTGAATGACAGATGAATGACAGCCCTGGGCTGAATCTCTTTACAAGAGCACATTTCCCTACATTTGTTTGTCATATAACAGCCACTTATGCAATACTTTCTACAGAAAATTGTAGGCTTATAGAACGGCAACTCAAAAATGACATGCATTTATAATCAAGTAAAAGTTTGAGCCACTTTATTAGGTACACCTTGCTAGTACCAAGCTGGATTCGCTTTTGCCTTCAGAACTCCCTTAATTATTTGTAGCAAAAATTCAGCAAGGTGCTGGAAACATTCCTCAGAGATTTTAGTCCATATTGACATGAGAGCATTACGCAGTTGCTGCGGATTTGTTGGCTGCACATCCATGATGCGAATCTCCTGTTGCACCACATCCCAAAGGTACTCTACTAAATTGAGATCTGGTGACTGTGGAGGCCATTTGAGTATAGTGAACTCATTGTCATGTTCACATAAGATGATTTAAGCTTTGCGACATTGTGTGTTATCCTGCTGGAAGCCATTAGAAGATGGGTACACTGCGGTCATAAAGGGATGGACATGGTCAGAAACAATTTTTAGATAGGCTGTGGTGTTTAAACGATGCTAAAATGGTACTAAGGGGCCCAAAGTGTGCCAAGAAAATATCACCCACACCACTAGCAGCCTGAACCGTTGATACAAGGAAGGATGGATCCATGCTTTCATGTTGTTCACGCCAAATGCCGACCCTACCATCTGAATGTCGCAGCAGAAATTGAGACAAGGCAATGTTTTTTCCATCTTCTGTTGTCCAATTTTGGTGAGCCAGTGCAAATTGTAGCCTCAGTTTCCTGTTCTTATCTGACAGGAGTGTCACTAGTGTGGTCTTTTGCCGCTGTAGCCCATCTGCTTCAAGGTTCGACGTGTTGTGTGTTCAGAGATGCTCTTCTGCAGACCTTGGTTGTAACAAGGTTATTTGAGTTACTGTTGCCTTTCTATCGGCTCAAGTCTGGCCTTTCTCCTCTGACCTCTGGCATCAACAAGGCATTTTCGCCCACAGAACTGCCACTCACTGAATATTTTCTCTTTTTCTGAGAATTCTCTGTAAACCCTATGGTTGTGCGTGAAAATCCCAGTAGATCAGCAGTTTCTGAAATACTCTGACCAGTTTGTCTGGCACCAACAACCATGCCATGTTCAAAGTCACTTAAATCATCTTTCTTCCTCATTCTGATGCTCAGTTTGAACTTCAGCAGATCGTCTTGACCACGTCTACATGCCTAAATGCATTGAGTTGCTGCCATGTTATTGGCTGATGAGATATTTGCATTGACAAGCAGTTGAACAGGTGTACCTAATAAAGTGGCCAGTGAGTGTATATACAGTATCTGTGAATATCAGATTTTGAAGGGCCTGTGCTTATTGGAAAAATGTTTTCCACAAACAGTGATCAAATTTTTTTCTTGGTATCTGTGGTCATGTGTTTTTGTTTTCACCGCCAATACTTTGTCCTGCTGATGGTCATAAATATGGCATACTGTATGAGTGGAAAAATCACATGACAGAAACAGATGAATAGTAAAAAATACAAACTGTGAAAACATATCACATGCAAAACAAATTTGGCATGTTGCAATACCAGGAAAAGAAAGTAAAAATGATCATTCACCAGTGGCTGAATGATTTAAGGCAACCGCCGTTTTATTACATGCAGTTGGTTATATGTTTATTTTATGGTTGCAATGATTACACTGAACCAAGCAAAATCACAGTAAAAGCCACTAAACTTATCTCATTGTTGTAACAGTGCGAATTGTAGCCTCAGTTTCCTGTTCTTATCCTGTTCTTATTATGAGTGTGTGTGTGTGTGTGTGTGTGTGTGCGCGCGTTTTTGTGACATATGAGGACACAATTTTGTATAATGACATGGTTAAGACATACGTATTACAAGGAGAAGGTGACTTATGAGGACATTACCCCATGTCCCCATTTTTCAAAAGGCTTATAAATCATACAGAATGAGTTTTTTTGAGAAAGTAAAAATGTGCAGTTTCCTGTGATGGGTAGGTTTAGGTGTAGGGTTGGTGTAGGGCGTTCGTACAGTATAAAAACCATTACGCCTATGGAATGTCCCCACAATTCACAAAAACAAACCTGTGTGTGTGTGTGTGTTATTTATTGGACTTCCATAGGTCAGTAAAAGGTTGTCCACAGGTTTTTTTTGTTCCGGATCTTGAGGTCTAAGTTATCTAGTGGCTGTTAATATCTTATAGAGGCCATACAGTAATGAAAAGAAGTAAAAAGAAGAGAAACTTTTTGTCTGGTCTACTTTCTCAAAAAACCCTTCAGGGAACAATAAACATATTGAGTGAAGTTGGCAGTTTCTGCAGTGAATGACGCATATACGCAATATGAAAGCATATTCAGTGTATAATTATGAAATTCAGGCATTGCCGTCCTTACGCTGCACATTCTTCAGTTATGACCTCAAGGATCACCTCTCAGCCAACTCATATTATTAACTCCATTTATTATATTATAAATTATTTTGATAATAAAAGACTGAATACTGTGAAATAGTTTTCTTTCTCACTGCAACCCCACAACCAACCAAACTCTAGAGTCCCAGAGTACTTAAAACGGTTGTAAATAGATTGACCTCTCATTCTGAACAGGTGGAGGTTTGTTTTATATTTCCCCCCTTTGGCCGAAAGAATCCATTTTCAGTGTTTTGTGTCCAGTCATTGTTGCCTGAGGTGAGAACTGAAGTCTGTGCCATATATCACACTGACACATTTTTGCTGTCAGGTCATGCTCTAAAATGTCCATTTTCTGTTCTGTTTCACGCTAAAGTCAGAATGTTTTAGAAAAGTGACAGAAAAGTTTAGCACCGACCAAATTTTAAAGTATATGTTTCTGGTTTAACATAACAAATGTTTCTTTTATAGCACAACTCGGGATAATTTAAACATAACATTTTTTGAAATATCATTCTGTGATATGAAGATTGCTTTAAAACAACGTGTTTTCTTTAAAATGCACTCGTTTTGCCCATACTCATCCACTCAGTGGGTCTGTGGAATGTTATTTGGATTGCCCCGGGGGGTATTAAAGAGAAAAGGTGGGGGCAGGGACCGAACGCCTTCCCACAGCGGGTGAGGGAGTGTTGCGTGTTTACTCTGATTGAAAACAAAAGGCTCCTCACCTGCTCTTAAAGACCTACACAGCAGAACAATGGAGGTGATTGACAGCTTTTCAAGAATGAGAGTACTTGGCTGTAGAGTGTGAGTGTGAGTGTGTGTGTGGGAGTTTGTAACAGTGTGGGCGGATATGCACACAGAGAGCGACAGGGAGAGGGAGAAAGAGAGGAATTTTGATTGGTTTAGTGCCCAGTCATCCATACACTTGACCAACCGTATCTTATTTGTATAGTCAATCATTTGCTTTTACAATACTTCACACTTACATATTATTATAAAATAATTGCACAGATCACGTTATGAAAGCATATCTTGTTTTAAAGGTGGGGATTGTTAATAAGTATTTGAACTGTTCAATGCTGCATTAATCAGGTCATGATGCATTATGTGTCATATGACCTGTTGTCTTTATTTTGTATGGGCATGACACATTGCTGACCATTAAACACTATCAGCAGGGATGTGCTGAATTGCACAACAACACAAGGAGTTTAGTATTTAGTTTAGTTGTGTAAGCCTTCACCTGTCCTCCACCTCACACTAAATCAAAAGTAGGAGAGCCTGGGAAGTGTTGCATCATGTGTTGTTTAAACATGGGTAGTATTTAAGCGTTTTTTTTTTTCAAACTTTAAGATAATATTATTAATGCAAGCAGTTGAAATCTTAAAGTGTTTATTAATGCTGTTGTCACTACCGAATGGGTTGTAACACTAATAAAAACATGGGTGTTTTAAATTTATTATGTTAATAACATTTACTTGTTCAAAATAATTGTCCTATTTGTGTGATGATCCGCCAGGTATTTTGAGTTATAGGGATTTGAAGTCACCATAGTAATGTGTGATGTAAGAACAGGCTTGGCTCAGTTTACAAGTAGGTGAGCGCGCAGAGAGCTGCAAAGCGCGGAGAGGAGGGGCGCGCGACTCACACACTCAAACACTCGCTCTCGGGCACTACATTGCGCGAACTGTACTTTCTCCAGGAATAAGGATCTAAAAGTACATGGCATACTAGAATTCAACGTCCTTCCAAATCATGGGATTACTGAGAATGAGTCTCAACTGAGTAGGATTGTTTGTGGAATAAGGTATTGTAACAATTCCTCATACTTTTTTTTTTTTTTTTTTTTTTTAAACTTGCAGTCTATTTTATAATTCGCCAGCACGCACGCTGATGATCGCGCGAGCGTCTCCAGTCTTGTTCGGAAACTTCTGAACTCAGCGCGTTCTGTAAGTAGAGAAGGCGCGCGCATGTTTGCTTTTCTGTATGTTACTGTTGCAGTAAGTAACTCGATATGCGATTCTTTCTGGAGTGTGACACGGCTATAAAGATGCGGACGAGAAGGAAGACAATGGTAGGGGTCTGCTGTTTCCATCCAGGTGTGCTCAGTGGGCGTTTGGAGTAAGTCGTAGGAGGCTTGTAAACTTCTTAGCCATCGTTTGGATGTATTTCGTTGACTGTTCCATCATGCCCGTTTCAGATTTTAAACAATGATAGACTTCTTGAGATGTGGATTTGTGTTGTTTTTCCTGCTCTTGTCTGCGTGGGAAGATATGAGGTGTTGGAGCTCAGGCTTTCGGGTTTGTTGTTGGGTGTGCTGTTTACAGTTTACAGTAGTAATTTGTAGGTTAGCTTCAATTGGCTGGGTCCCAGGTGCGAATTATGGGATGGGGGCGGGGCTTTTGAACGCAGAACGTTCTTATTTGGTTCTAAATGGTTAGGGGAACGTTCTGTGCTTGCTAGGTGCACACTGCATAGCAAGCAGAGTTGGGCAAGTTACTTCCAAACTGTTATACATTACTAGTTACTGTCATTTTTATTTGAAAGTAATTAGTTACATTACAATATTACTGTCTCTGAATTGTAATGCATTACACTACTTTTGCGTTACTTTTGAGTTACTTTCACCAAACTAACCACATAAGTATGTAGTTCTTGTCCTTTTCTCTGAAAATAATGGGAGTAGCTATGTTCATCTCACATAAGTAGAATCCGTCTCAACCATCGAATTCCAGCAGCAGAAACATTTTACCCACAGATTTTTTTTTCTCTGGTACTGGAATGTCTTGCAGTGTTGGTAAAAAAAAATTAAAACACCACTTAATTTCGGGTTAAAATGCTTTGTTGTAACGTGCATTACTGAGATTGTAACGAGTATAATATTGCCCAAATTTTATTAGTAATGCGTTATATTATAACGTTATAATGCGTTACTCCCAACTCTGACAGTGCCGTACCAGGTGAGCTATCGAGCAAGTTTACTACATCAGAAAAGCCAAACTTATAGTGCTGGTTATGTGAAGCAAACATGAAAAAGTGTTATTTTACAAATCATGCACTGTTGTATGCAAGTGTAACATAGTATTGTGGAAGGGACCGTATAAAATAATTCTTTATTAATCAATAATTTATGTAAGAGAATTTCAGCACCTGAATATCCGAAGTATTATATCAAAGACGGATCAAGTTGAGCATCTGCTTATGAACTCAAACCTGGACTTTTTAGCATTGAGTGAAACTTGGTTGTCTACCAGTACACCAACATGTATGATTGATGTTCCTGGTTATAGCTGTTACAGAAAGGAAAGACCATCACGAAGAGGAGGGGGAGTCATGATTTATATTAAGGATACTTTTAAATGTGCTGAAGTGAAACTAGATATTGCTGGATTAGAATGTTTGGCGTTAAATGTTATAATGTCCCCAAAAATTAATTTTAATGTTGTGATTCTGTATAATCCACCCTAACATGATTCTTCTTTTTATTATAATTTAGAGGAATTGTTGAAGTTTTTAAATTGTCGTATTGAAATTATTTTATTTGGAGCTTTTAACATAAATTGGGCAGACAAACGTAATAAGCATAAACTGAAATCAATTACAGCCAAACATAAATTCAGTCAGTTAATAAAAGGTCCAACAAGGATAACAAAAACAAGTAAAACTCTTATTGATCTGGCATTTACAAATAAACCTGAAAGGGTAATAAAAATATATAATCTTCTGACAGGTTTGTCCGATCATAACATGATCCTGGTTGTTAGAAAATTAACAAAGAAACGTTTGCAGAGTAGTTTTCGTCAAACTTTTAAACCAGGAGTAGTAGACATCCCTAAGAGTAAAATTACAAAATTTGAAAATGACATAAAAAATATTAATTGGGATGATGTATTACAAATTGGTGACCTGTACAAAAACTGTGAAACTGTGATGAGAACCATTGAAAAAATTATTCTAAAGTATACACAACCGTTAAAATGCAGACAAAACAGTGCATCCCTACCATGGCTAAATTCAGATATCCATTAACTAATGAAAAAGAGAGATCTTGCTTTGAAAAAGTCTTTGCTAACAAAAACACAGACAGATATCCTAAGTTTTAAATCATTAAGAAATAAAGTAGTTAGTGAAATGAGGAAGGCGAATATATTTTGAGCAATTGATTGAAATAGTTCTTCTCTTTGGAAGTGCATTAACTAACTTTCCAAATGAAAAGGCATACAAAGAAAACCAGTGTTGGAGCTGAACATAAATGGAAGACTTAGTACTGATAGCACTGAAATTGCCAATTAATTTAATAAATATTTTTATCCAGTCTGTGGAAGAACTTGCTGTATGTGCAGTTACTGTACAATTACCTCAACATGCAATAATTTCTGAGGTTGATGAAGATAAGATACTTCAAATTATTAATCAATTGAATGATTCAAGGGCTAAGGATGTATTTGGAATGGATACCGCATTCATAAAAAAATATAGTGCTTGTCTGCTAAAGCCCTTGGTAAATTTGATAAACTTATCTATAAGAGAAAGTAAATTCCCCTCAAATTGGAAAACTTCTATTATAACCCCAATTTTTAAGGCAGGGTCAGTTGATGAGGTTCAGAATTATAGACCAATTTCTATACTCCCTGCAATTTCAAACATTTTGGAAAAGTTGGTAGCTGAACAACTTATAAACTATCTAGAAAAACATGATCTACTTCACTCTAAACAGTTTGGTTTTAGGCCTAAGTATTCGACAGAAATGGCAAACTGCCTTCTCACAGAATTTATTAAGGGAGCTTTAGATAATGGTAATGTGGTAGGCGCAGTGTTTTTAGACCTCAAAAAGGCATTTGAGACCGTGAATCATGAAATTCTCTTACATAAATTAAATTTGTTTAGCTTCTCTCAGCAGGCAATAAATTGGTTTAGATCATATTTAGAATCTCGAGATCAGTGTGTTAAAATAAATAATTCAAGATCAGCTTTACGAAACAATGAGATGGGTCTCCCTCAAGGGTCAATTCTGGGTCCACTGTTGTTTTCCTTATATGTCAATGATTTACCAAATTGTTGTAAGGAATCTAAATGTCAGTTATATGCAGATGACACAGTCATTTATGTATCGGCACAGACTCCATGTTTAGCTGCAGATATATTAACAAATGAAATGACTGTCGTGTCACAGTGGCTGCAAAACAACTGTTTGACCTTGAATTGTTCAAAAACTGTCTCATTGAGTTTTTCAGTTAGGAGGAAGGAAATTAATGGTTTTATAATTAAGATCAAACAAAAGGAAGCAGTTAACAATTTCAAATATTTAGGCGTTATTTTAGATTCTCTTTTGACATTTGATATGCATGTGAAGAGACTGTGTAGAACAATCAGAACAAACCTGAATTGTTTTTATATGATTAGACCACATATATATCTAAAAGCAGCTACGTTATACATGCATGCAATGGTCTTCTCGCATTTATCTTATTGTGTGACTGTCTGGAGTCAGGTTTCTCAACTGACTATCAAACCTGTTATATCTCTATATAAACAAACACTAAAAATTTTGGACAAGAAACCAAATAGATGGCATCATTGTAATATTTTACAAAAATATACTTTGCTTAGTTTTGAAAATTTTATAAATTTGTCTCTTATTAAAATGGTGTTTAAATCTTGCTCCAGAAATTATATGCCAATTAATATTAAAACAGAGTAGTAAGGGGATCACTACAAGAGGTGCAACTAATCAAAATTGCACAATACCAAACAGAAAAACTAAATTTGCACAATCCACATTTTCAGTTCAAGGTACATTGCTTTAGAACAGCCTGCCAGCTGAACTGAAAATGCAAACAGAGTTGAACATTTTTCAAAGAAATTTAAAAAAGTGGTTCAAACAAAAGCAGGTTTGTCATGCACAGTCTCAGCTTTTTTATTATTGTTATATTTTTTATTTTTTGCTTAGTTTTTTGTGTGATTATTGTTTTACTGTTGTTAAAAAAGCCTAACCAGGGACTGGGGCTGCAAATTAGCCTTTGGCTAGAAGCCTGTATGTGGAGCATTGGCTGCTTGAAATTGTAGCAATGTTATACTGCGTTGTCGATGCCACTAGTGTTCATTTCATCTGGAAACTACAGTGAATTGACCCTTCACCAGGAGTTTGATTGACATGCGATCTAACCAATCATAACACAGAATCCACCATTTTGTCCGACATGGCAGTCAGGGGAGTTAGCACTAGCAGATTAACGTAGGTGGACTTGAACTTGAAAAATGGTGTGTACTGACGTCTTTCTGCAATTGAAACAGCATTCCTTATGACTTTCATTCATGTTTATTTGATGCTATAAATTGACTAGTAGGAAGAGATGATCGGTTCACGAGCCGCTTGAACTGAGGCGCTACAACGATCTGTCACGACACATTAAAGAGCCACAAAACGGTATTTATTGTTTAAATTTTTTTAAAAATGACAAAATTTGATACTTTGTTTCATATCAAAAGTAACCTGCTCTGTCTTGTCTGTTGACTCGTTGTCAGTGTCCTCTTTGCTCCGCAATGTATTTTTCACTGCGTGAGAATATGATGTGTGTGGCTTTGCAAAAACGCACCCAATGCGCCCATGTTGGTTAAATTAGGTATTACAACATGAAGCTAATTTTTTACCTGACAAAACATACAGCGCTTTTGAACATCAACAGTGCTGTAAAGAAGCTGTCAGCATTTGCTTTAAAATGAAATGAGCCGTGTTATAGTCTATTAAAAAATTTGGACCTGTTTTGAAAGCTTCACTAAAATTTCTTCCCATTGTAGATTTTGACAGCTAATGCAATGACTGTATTGCTCACATAGGGCTGTGCATTCTGGGTGGAATCTGATTAGGCTGATTAGAAGTGTAAGATTAATTTTTACATTCTTTAGAAAGAAGAATGTTCTACTAATTAGTGGTTGAATGAGTCTATTGTTTATGTTTGAAACACTATCACTCACTAATTATACTGCATAATCATTCCCACCAATACTGTATTGTTGTTGGGTGTCAGAAAAATTTAAGAGAAGCACAATATTAGCACAGTTTTTTTGTTGATTGTGCAGTCCTGATCTGGGGCCAGCATCTTCAGTGCAGTTTAACTTAGTGCAACAACCCCGGCTAGTCACAGATCAACTACTTGGCACCTTCCCAGCTCTCCATCATTTCCGTTGTCTACCGAGAGCAGACATGAGTGAATTGATATATTAAAATGTTCAGTTGTGGGTCATTCCGGGGTCATGAGCTCACACTGGAGACGCTGTCAGTTCCAAGAGTGAGTGCAGTTTCAGTTTTGCATGTTTGGCTGCTTTATTCCTATGAATGGTCCAATTTCACAGGGCCATGCAAATACTATGGCAGCTGCTCTGATGGGGATTTGATGCTCATTTAAGCATGATGTGCAGAGGAGCCGGCCTGCTATGCACTTTTATGGTGGGTGAGAGATACTTCCATTATGTGGAAATCACTGTACAAAATAAGAACAATGGGGCGTCTTCTTGATGTTTTTTTTTTTTTTAAATGGAACTTTGCACATAACATTTGAGAGTAAGTAAATCACTGTTGTATTAACAATTTGCAGTTAAGGCCTAATGGTTAGAGAGTCGGACTTAAAAGGTTGTGGGTTAAAGTCTCAGTACCGGCAGGAAATGTAAGTGGGGGGAGTGAATAAACAGCGCTCTCTTCCACTCTTATTGCCTATGAGCAAGGCACCTAACCCCCAATCACTCTCCAGGCGCCGCAGCAAAAAATGGCTGCCCACTGCTCCCGGTGTGTGTTCACGGTGTGTGTGTTCACTACTGTGTGTGTGCACTTGGATGGGTAAAATGCAGAGCACAAATTCCATCACGTCACTTTCACTTAACATCAGTCTCTGGTGACCCAATCACAAGTGTTGATGACGTCAAGCAAATCAGAGCTGTTTAGTGAAGTTGAAAACTTTAAAAAAATTATCTTATTGGACAATTAAAGTTTGTAACCCTTATTTTGTGCATTGGGTGCTCAATTCACATTTGTTTGTCAGTGAAATGCAGTATATGGAAATAGGTGGAATGTAGGTAAGATGTTTTTAAAAGAAGTCTCTTAGGTTCAAAGCAAATCAAATACAGTAAAAGTATTATTGTAATTTAAAATAACTGCTTTAATATATTCTAAAAGGTATTTATTTACGTGATGACAAAGCTGAATTTTCAGCAACCAAAAGTTCAGGAGAACAGCATTTATTTAAAATAAAAATCATTTGTAACTGTATAAATGTCTTTACTGACTTTTGATCAATTTAATGTGTCCTTGTTGAATAAAGATATTCATTTTTCTCTCTTATTTCATATCTCTGTTTATATAAGTGAAAATTTATTCAATTACATAGTTTTTTTGAGAATGTGTAAAATGGTAACCCCATATAGGTGTGAGCGATGCTAAGTGTTCTCAGAAGTGTTTTGTCTCAATGTCAGACAGGTTTGCAAAGTCTGTTACTATTTGTTTCCTCTTTTTTTATTATTCTGCTCTGTTGTTCCACTCTTCTCTCTTACCCGTACCTTCCCTTATCGTGTCATCTGAAAGATATAATTTCTCTTTCTTCTTGTGCCTTTTTGAGTCATTGTGTGTGTGTGTGTGTGTGTGTGTGTATCTGTGAGTTTTTCACATGTGAGTGTGTGGCAGTAGCCAGTGTCCAGTAATGAGAGGGGTGAGTAAGTGATTGTCCTCTCTGAGGTTGAGGTTAACCAGTCCCTTTCTTTATGGATCAGTACCAGACCAAAGACCAGGATGAGGACCAGAGTTTCATTTTTCTGAGTGGAGCCAGTTTGGTTAAAGCTGTAGTTTGAGACTGGGAACAGTGATATATATTTTTTGGAAAGAAATTAATACTTTCATTCAGTAAGGATGCATTAAATGGAACAAAAATGACAGTAAAGACATTTATAATGTTACAAAAGATTTCTATTTAAAATAAATGCTGTTCTTTTGAACTTTTGAAGAATTTTGAAAAGAAAAAAAAAAGTATTACAGTTTACACAAATCAGCATATAAGACTGATTTCTGAAGGATCATGTGACACTGAAGACTGGAGCAATGGCTGCTGAAAATTCAGTTTTGCCATCACATTTTCAAAATATATTAAAATAGAAAACAGTTACTCTAAATTGTTATAATATTTCACAATATAACTGTTTTACTGTATTTTTGATCAAGCGTTTATATTAAAGGGTCATGTTTGAGTACTAAAATGCCTCAGTATAACCTTTTCTACACAATTATTTCTCAGTTATGCTACAACACACACACACATACTCAAGGTTAATGATGTGTCAGCACATTCCTTCCTTTTCCATTTAGACTCTTTCTCTCCTTTTTCTGATACAGTTCAAACCACCAAGGTTAGCAGAACTAGTGGGAAAACAGCCCATTTTCCAGTCAGACCATGAAATTGCTGATTATTACATTATACTTCTTGAATGAAGCTGACACAGACAGTGTCAGTATTATTAAAATAGCTAGTTTCATTCTATTTCTATCGGTGTGTGTTTATGGGCCTGTTTACATCTGGTCACTTCATGCGTTTTCTCTGATCGGATAGCTATCCGATCGTGAAAAGACCAGGTGTAAATGCCCTCCGAAATGCTTTTGAGATGGATTTAAATCCGGTTTGAGATGCATTCCAGACTAAACTGGACAAGTGTAAATGCATCTGGTTGTTGAAACCTCATATGTCAATTTTACTCCTCCCAAAATATTAAAAAATAAACGTGTGAGAGCGTGGCATGTTATAGCCAGATACGTCAGTGCTACTGTGACACAAATAAAATACAGCTCAAATCTGTTGCTTTCGTTGACATGAACGTCATTAAATTTGATTGTAGTGCGGGAATTAAAGATCGGATTTATATTCATTTTGTGGAGACACATTTATGTGGCCAAGTGTAAATGGAACAGTTTTAACAAATCAGATAGCTATCCGATTTGTAAAAACACATGAAGTGACTAGGCCCTATTTGTCAATATCAGTTCAAATGTTTTTGAAAAGGGGAGTGTCTGATTGTGGTTAGTTTTGCTCTTTGATTGACACATGAGGACAAAGGAAGTTTAACCCTCCAGACAGGGATGTAATGTCTAGAGACAGTTCAGGGTTATGGGGGGTTAAGATCGTCAAGAGGGGTCAAGATGCAATTCGTTAGTTACTATATAAAAGTCCTTATCTGGGGCCACAGTTTAGGCATTTTTTTTTCTCAATCTCTGTGGGAAAATATATAAAATGAATAGAGAGTACTACAGTCTTATTGGCAGCTGATGCATTACATATTTTTCATGGTTTTATGCATCTAACATGGAGCATTAATGTATATTCACATTTTATTTATACCCACAATATGTGAGTATAAATAATATGGTTTGCATTTGTAAATAAGAATGTACTGCACTACAAAAAACAACAAATCAATTTTGCACTATATGTTAAGGTGACATTGTTAAAGTGTAATTATACAAATAAGTACTGAGTATTATTAATTAACTACATGTACTTAAAGGGTTAAGATTACTTGAGAAGCAAAACTGAATATAGGCTAATATTTAAACTCCGTAAGTTGTTTATACATAAAACAAGAAAAAAAATTCAAGTGAGATAAGAAAAACCGAATTTAAAAATTAAAATGTATAAAATCGAATTTAAAAATAAAATGTATAATATGTACTCTAATAAAATGTATCTTAATATTTTCTCTAGTAAATGTATATTATTTAGATATTTTTACTAGAAAATAAGATAAAAAATACTGATTAATAAAATTATTTTTTGTATGTGTGTGTTTACTACATACAATCCAGCTATAGTTTATATTCTTGTTCTAAAAAGGATAAATTTGAACAACTTTTGCACCATCACTGACAGATACACCGACACCCCAGCTAAAAATTCCTCTGTATTATGTGATAGATGAACCTGCAGAGTCAGCAAACATGCCCAAACCCATCTGTGTGTGTGATATTTTCCTGCCAAGGTGCTGATGTGTTGGATCGCTTAGATGTTTATCAACACACACACAGACACACCTCCTTGCCGAACATCTGTGTACCACCTTTGCGTGCGGACGAGACCTCAAGCATTGGCGTGGTGAAAGCCTGTCACAAGACTTTGTGAGCGGAAAAAACAGAGCCGCCATCTGGTTCTGTTTGGCCCAGACAGACTGTAACCTCACCCTCATATGTTCCTGTGCTGCCCTTTCCCCTCAGAAAAAAGAGAGAGAGAGAAGAACCGGCATAAAAGGAAAAGAGGAAAATGGCCTTTATACCTTTCACCAGACCAAAACAAGAACAGATGGACAACTTTTCCAGATGCTCTTGATTCAACAGGATTTAGATACAGTATCTGCAGGCCCTGCTGTGTGTGCAGGCGATAGAGAGCAAACTGTAGGCCTGTTATTGCATTACTGATAAGATTACGTGTCTGATTTAGGAAAGAAAATATTTGGATTTTTAAATGAGGTGGTTTTGCTGGTGGTTGATCGGATTGCTGTACATACACTTGGTCTTTTCATGATGGGATAGCTGTGTAAATGTGAACTTTTAGTACTTTTTAAAGATTCAGTTTTCCCATATTTTGCTTAAGATCGAAGTGACTCGAGGTCATTAATTTTTAAGTGGCAGTTGGTGTTTGAGGTAAATTTAATTTTATGCAAATGTCATGATACAGTGACAGCCAATGGGAGTGCAGATAGATAGTAGATCCGCCTTCTGATGCAGCTGGAAACTACAGTTGTGTAGAAACTACTAGCAACTAGTGGGACAAAACCTTGATACTTCTAGTGATATAGTTAGTATGAGCACATCTATAGTTATAAACACACCATGATTGGATATTTCAGGGGCCATGTCAGCACTGAGGTCAGTTCAACTTGTTCTTTCTAGTAGACTAAACCAGCACTGGGAATCGAATGTGTTTAAGTGTGTATACTGCATGGATGTGTATGTGTGTCCAATGTAGGGTTGTATAAGAAAAAAAAGAGCTTTTTGTTTTTGCTCCCCCAGAACATCTCACACACAGTTAATGAAGACTTTTATGCTCTTTTTGTTTCTTATACACTATCATTCAAAAGTTTGGGGTCCGTGAGATTTTTTTTAAAGAAATAAATACTTTTATTCAGCAAAGATGCATTAAATTGACCTAAAGTGATATTATAAATGTTTTACTATTACAAAATATTTATATTTCAAATAAATGCTGTTCTTTTGAACTTCACGTTATCACTGTTTCCACAAAAATACTAAGCAATATGATATCAATATGATAAATCAGCATATTAGAATGATTTCTGAAGGATCATGTGATGCTGAAGTCTGGAGTAATGATACTGAAAATTCAGCTTTGCCATCACAGACAGGAATAAATGACATTTTAATGACATTTTAAAATATATTCAATTAGAAAACAATAATTTTATTTATTAAATTGTAATAATTATATAGTGTAATAATATTGTAATAATATTATAATTATGAAATAAAAGAGTTCAATGCACAAATCTCCAGTCCACCCAGAACATTTTTTTGAAACTAAACAGAAAATGGGCCATTTAGACGTCATTACAGTGTTAACGACACAGCCGTGAGTGTATTAACATATGACTGCCCATATTTACATATAAACAACTTTTAAGTATCCAGCAACTTGGCATTGTTACTCATTTCACATACAAAAGATCAGCCAATCGCAACAGATAATTTGCATATAGAAGGTATATAAAGGGTTCGTTCACCCAAAAATGAAAATTCTCCCGTAGGATTTTTGTTTATCTTCAGAACACAAATGAAAATCTATTTAATGAAATCTGAGAGCTTTCTCTCCCTCCATTGACAGTCTATGCAACTACCACTTTCAAGCCCCAGAAAGGTAGCAAAAACATCGTAAAAGTAATTCCATGTGACTCCAGTGGTTCAACCTCAATTTTATTACGCAAATTTACCACTTTATTTCCAAAATATTCATCTCCAATGTGCGTTCACAACATCTGCTCTCGCATCAACACAGCATGCATGTGTCATGGTGCTCTCATCAACGTGCTTTGGAGATGAATATTTTGGAAATAAAGTGGTAAATTATTTCTATAATCGCAGTTGCATAGACTGTGTTCCAAAGATGAGGGTGGAAGTGGACATGTAGAACTAAGATTAAGACTGATGTTGCTGCAGGAAACCGTAACTAACATTATAAGTGAACCTTAGGAAAGAAACTTCAAGGAAAAATAAAATACACACCTGGTATTGTTTTTGAGTGTGTGGTGGCAAAAGATCATGGATTCCAATGCATCTTGTGTGTGTGAGTGTGTTTTGTCCGTAATGAGTATAGCTGATGTCACATTACTCTTTCAGCGGGGGGAATCCCAGCATAACTGAAGTATCATGCTCAGAAAAAGGGTAAAACAACTGGCAGAGCCAGAACAGTTCAGCTTTAAAATCATCTCTGTACACAGCCATCCACATCTACTAAAAACATGGCCTGGTAAACTTTGGTCTGAAAAAGATCTTAGACTCATTGTAGTATCCGCTGCAGTTATCACTTTTTTATTGCCTTTCTTTCTTGTCTCTCATGACAAGCCTTATTGGCTTGATTATAAAGACTTTGCAATATTATCAAATATTGCAAAGCAATATTCAAGTACATATATAGTAGAGGTACAGTACTCCTTATTTCTGTTTGTATCTTTATCATTCTTGCCAACTCACACAAAACTTCTTTTCATTCTCACAGCTGCAGATATGAATGTTGCTCGCTATTTTATTAGCCACAATTTCCATATTGATAACCATAAAGTGAATAAAGATAAGTGAGTTAGCATAACTATATCATTTGACCAAACCACTTCCGGAGCAGTAGTTTATGCAGTGCTGTGTTTGTTACAGTATCTTACTGTATTCAGGAGAGCAGACATTCTTATCATTACATCTGCCAGGTGGAATACACACACACACACACACACACATATATATATATAATACTTTACAGACCTTCTAACAAACAGTGTTAGCTGTGTAATGCAAGGGATAGTTTGTGTATCTGTGTTCTTTGTATGTTTTAGTTCAGTTTCCTGTGTTTCAGTTAGTTACTATGGTTTCTCATTGTTTGATTATCATTTGCTCCTGTTGTTCATTTTGTTGATTAGTTTGGACTGTGTATTTAAAGGCACAATATGTAAGATTTTTTTATTAAAATATCCAAAAACCACTAGAACAGTGTTATATATTTTGTTGACTTGTGTAATTACATTATCCCAAATATTTCCAACAATGTTTAAATCCAGAGAAATCAGCAAATTTAACCAGGACGTGTCATAGCATCGCCTGTCAATGACATCATATGCGTGCTCCCTTCGATTTCCAGTTTTACTAATATCGATCTAGATTACTGCAAAGTGAAACAAGTTTCTTATACCAGCCATCGAGCAAACACACAGAGTAATGTTATAACATATCTTTCAACACACTCAAATGTATTTAGTATGCTTGTTTTAACCATGTAAAACAGCGCTGCGTTACCCCACATTAAGCATAATAAAATAATTAAAAAGCATAAAAAAGCATAATAAAACAGAGCTGAACTTGAGATCAGTGTGCATTGCAGATGTCTATCATTAGCATTCTCTTTAGCGGCCTCATTCCTCTCCCACGGCTCTAGACCCGACCTGCTTCATACCACTGTAACGTTAGTAAAACTTTAATACATTAGCTCATCCTTGAACATGATTCCTTTCCATCGACTGTAGAGCTGAAGACGACAGCGCCTATGATTCACACGCTTATTCATCAAGCTACGCCTTTGTTTTGAACAAGTGACCTCTAGTGGCGAAAATTACATATTGTGCCTTTAAGCTCCATGTTTGTTTTAGTTCAGTTCTTGTTGCGTTTTACGTCAAGTTTATAGCGGTTGTTCTGTTTTCTTGCTCTGAGTATTTTCAGTTCTGTTTAATAAATCTTGATACTGCTGCAAATAGATACTTTTCTCACCTTTATTGCAACCGTTTGCAGTGACATGCAACTGCTATTGAGGTCAATAGCAATGTTAACGGCATGTTGTGGGCAATATTAGCTCTAAAAACATGCACAGATACATATTTCTAAAACTAACTGGCATCATCCTATCACCACCGGTATACTATTTTTAACACACTATGATTATTTTTTATACTATTTTATTGTAGCATTTTTAAAGTAATATGATTATTTTTTGTACTCTTTTAGTGTTACTATTTTTAACATACTATGAATATTTTATAATTTTTTATTATAATTTTAGTTTGATTATTTTATTTTACTATTTTAAACAGTATGATTATTCAATATTTTTGTTATATTTTACTATTTTAATGTACTATGCTTATTTTCCCATACTATTTTATTGTACTATTTTTAGCATACTTTGATTATTTTATTGTACAATTTTAACATATATATATATATATATATGTACTATAATATACTATAAAATTAACATACTATAACTATTTTTAACAACTGTTTTAACCAATTATTATGAAAATCATATTTATAAGTGATAAATTATTATAATACTTATATTATTTTTTCATATAATTTATATTTTTTCTATTATTCTAAAAAGTTTAACTAAAATGAATAGTATTGACCAGTATCTTAAGCTACATTATTGTGTTTATTTGGTATTTGGTATTTCTTGGTTTTGATATTTTAGTTGAGATGTGTAATTTTGCTTTTTGAACTCACGGTGATCCTTTAAGCTAATTATAGAAGATGTCTGAGAATAGGATCTAACCTGTGGTGACTCACACACATACAAACACACCCTTGAGCCTGTATTTTCATCAGTCAGTTGACAGTTCCTGTCTTGTGCGTGCCCACTGAATATCATTGTGTTGGTGGTTGTGGATCTAATTTCCCACCTCCTTTCCTCAAAAGAACCCCAGGACACTTTTCTGTGGTCTGGAAAGTTCTGATCTGATCCTGTTTCATCTGGTTAAGTTCAAACTCTCTCTTTTGCTACCTTATATCAAAGAGATGAATAAACATCTAAATTACAAGAAACCGCAGGTGTGTGGGCGTTTCAGTGTCAAGAGATCTGCTCTTTCATACATTCAGTGACTTTTAATAATGCATCAGGCAATTTAAATATCAAAAGCGCTTTGTATCAGATGTCATGACTCATAACATTTATTTAACTGAAAGTGATTCCTGTTACCTGACTTTAAAGGAATAGTTCACTCAAAAATGAATATTCTGTCATTCTTTTTGAATGTCTTGTAAACAAATGTGTTTGTATTCAGGGACCCCCCTGAAACCTGATTGGGCTATGTTTGGGATAGTTTTGAGAAGCAATTGACACACCATTTACCCTTCTCAGGACCTTTCTTCTGCTTGCACAATGGCCCACATGTGCTTGGCAGGAGCCCGGACTGTCACATACTTCTCTGTACCTTCATGTGTAGGATGAAGTACTAATAAAACACATTTTGAAGGTTATAAAATGTTTACAGTGAAGGTGCTCATCAGCAGCTGGGTTTGTGGGCATTTTCAAACACAAACATCATTACTCTCTGCTGAATTCCACATTTTCTGTTCTATTATGTATGTGTTCCTCATCAATGTTTTTGCCTTCATACTCTGCATCTCTTTCTCTCTGTTCTAATAGTTATTTCAGGGGATGCTGTCCGCTCTGCACTCTGAGATAGACATTCAAAGATATCTGATGAAAATCCAGAACGTTGGTTCACGCAGAGTCAGTACTAGCACGAATGAGAGAATGTGATGCATGTGTGTGTTTAACAATACCACAAAATCACCTAACATGGAAAAACGTATTCATTTGAAACTAATTAACTGACTATATTGGTACAGGCAGGTCCAAACTGCCTTTGTGTTTTGATGTATAAATTCTGCATATGTCTTTGAATCTAGTTTTTGGTATATGTAGTCATTCTGATGTGTGTCTTGCTGCATGACTGATTGCAGTGGTCACAGTTGACCGGTGACTGTCGCTTTAAATGAAGTGTGCAGTATGTGTTACAGAAAATGTTAATATATTCAGTAGGGCTGGCCTCGACTATAGATTTTTCTAGTCGACTAGTAGTCGTTCACTTAAGCGATTAGTCGACTAATCACACGTGTATATTAATAAGCCATATAAATCTGCTTGCAGCACCGCATCGGCAAAAGTAATTTATTGATAATGTTTTCTGTGTTTTCGGCTGCAGAGATTAAGTCAACGATGCTGACTCATCATCTTCGCAATAGTGGAGCCTATATGCATGTTTCATACGGATTACATAATCTGAGAATATTCGTTTTCCTCTTGAATTGGTTGACAATCGCTTGACATTTCAAGCTTTCTATAGATATATTTCTCATGTCTGTGACTGTGAGGGAAGTATACGTGGTTATGAGGTTTGGTTTATTTATTTATTTATTTCTTGACACATTCAAGTTCATAGAGTTTACACACAAAAAAAAGACCCTTTCAGTTTCAAATGATGTATTACTCTTATCTGTATGACCAAAAATGACTAGTATTTTAAGTTTTTCTGCTGTTATCAGGAAAAAATGTCAATGATCGCGCCGGCGCCTCGATGTCTTGCAGTAAGCACGCTATACTTCAGCTTCCTTGGATATGCTATGGATATACACTTGGATATGCGCCTAATAATAACATACATTTATAAAAGGTTAATGTTAGAGCGAGCAGCCATGTAAAGTTGCTACTATTTGCATGTTTCAAATGATAAACCATATTTGAGGGCGATGAATGACAGGCGAATGTTTGGATTTCCTGCCCGACATAGGCCTGTAATTACCACAAGGATCCGCCGTTAACGATCGGTCCCTCACGGACTGCTTGACTTTGCCACAAGTTTTTTTTTTCCTGCGACTAACCGACTAATACAACTTTTGGTCGACTAAGTCTCTTCTAGTTGATTAACAATTAGTCGACTATTAGCTGTAGTATTCAGACAATGAGTGGTTCACGTTTGATGCATGTAGTGTTGACAACCCTACTGGAAATCCAGCTAAAACCAGCTTCTGATAGTTTTACAAGGTTCTACCCTGCCCATTGAGAGTCTAGATGGTCATAAGCTGGTCTAGATGGGCTGTCAGTAGATCATCTTATTAAGGTGGTTAATGCTGAAAGACCACTTTGAAACAAATACTACAAACCAGTTATCATGTCCCCAAAAACAGCCTGACCATCTTAAGCTGGAATGATCTGGTTTTTCCAGCAGAGAAAACAAAAATGGTTTATCATGCTGGTTTGTGCTAGTAGACCACTTTGAACCAACAACTACAAACCAGCTACAATGTCCTAAAACAGCCTGGCCATCTTAAGCTGGTATATTTTCCCAGTAGAGAAGCCAAAAATGCCATGGTTTTCAGAATTGGCACTGATGATGTGTCATCAAATTCAACATATTATCTAAAACTTTTTTTTCTTCCTCCTACAGAACCGGAGCTCTAAGCAGAGTGTGGTGTGTTCGAGTCCAGTTCCTGTGTTTGTGGATCAAGTGGAGCACGACTCGCTGGTCTCTCTAGATGCTCTGGAGGTCATGTCTGAGTGTGACATGCCCATCGCCTTCACCCGAGGCTCCCGGTCTCGAGCCAGTCTGCCTGTGGTCCGCTCTACTAACCAAACCAAGGATCGCTCACTAGGTATACACACTGATACACAAATACTAAATTATATACAGATGCACTCATTCTAAATATAGCTATTAGAGTTATCAAATGTACTAGTACAAGTCGGTACTGAAATTTTAAAAATGTGACGCTTTGAGCGCTGTTAAACGGATTCGTAAACACCTCTGATTGGCCATTGTGTTCTCGCGCTCATCGGATATGTCTGTGATTGGCTACAATGATCAACGCACAGGAGCGTTTGAAAGCACACGGAAGTGTTTGAATTTGAAAGCTTTTTGAAAGCGAGAGCGGAGACTGGTCCGCGATAGACGCCTGCTTTCAAACACTCCTGTGTGTATCTGTGTAAGCACTCGGTGAAGAGCATCATTGATGTCCATTTACAATGTTTTTGAAGCATTGATCATTGTAGCCAATCACAGACATATCCGATGACCTGTGAACACAGTGGCCAATCAGAGGTGTTTACGAATCCACTCAACAGCACTCAAAGCCTCACATTTTTAAAATTTCAGTATCGACTTGGTACTGAAGTCAGTACTTTTGACAACTCTAATAGCTATGGCTAAACGATTCATTGAAATAAAACTGAAATCACTGTATGGTTTGGTATGATTATTAAATTGCAATTGCTGCATGTTTCTGAGTGAAGCGCGGCACTGTGTTCTTACACGTGAGCAGCTCATTATCTCATTATTAGCTCATTATCGTCTCTGCGTCTGCTGGGTCGCTTTAACATGCATTTGGGAATGCAACATGCAACAACTATCTTCCCAATTTTGTAATGAGAAGCACATATCAACAAAAAAAAGAAGCTTTAAAGGGATGGTTCATCCAAAAATAAAAATTCTGTCATCATTTACTCACCCTCAGGTTGTTCTAAACTTGTATGAATTTCTTTCTTCTGCAAGAAGATATTTTGAAGAAAATGGGTAACCAAACAGTTGATGGACCCTTATTGACTTCCATACTATGGGAAAGAAAATACAATACTATGGAAGTCAGTGGGGTCCATCAACTGATTGGTTACCAACATTCTTCAAAAATCAAATCAGCCCTACTACTAGCCAGACAAAGAAACTCATAGAAATTCAGAACACATTTGCAATCACGTAGCACCGGAATCATGACTTTGACGTTTATATACAGTATATCATTATTTCACATTTAATTCAAACTTCAGTTACAATAAGGAAAAGCAAATAAACGAACACACAAGGGTTAAGGAGCGTGTCAAAATTTGAATGATGGGTGTTCGATTTCTGCAGTAATCTGCTGAGCTTCCTGTGGAATTCAGCTGTATGAATGAGCCATCACACTGCTGCCTTTCTTATTTTCCATCTGCTGCAAAATGATTTAGTTGCAGAGTTTAAGTGTCTGTGGAAGTGTGTGTATACTTAAGTTTGTCTGTCTGTCTCTTGTATATAAGTTCAATGTCATAACAGCGAATTTGGCTCTGTCATTATCGGTTCATGTAATGGAAATATACCAGGCTCCACAGCTGAAATTCATAGCCTGTACTTAACATCTCACAGGCGTATATTACCGCACAGACTCATGCTTGTGGACACACACAGAAATACACAGAAATAGGACTCTTTTGCCAACATATACACACACACATATATTCACTAGCACACTCCGAATGCTCCCTACATCCAGATAGAACGACGGTCAAACACACACAGGCCTTGAAATGGGAGCCTTCTCTGGCTGCTTAACTCTGATTGGTTGGTTTAAACAAGGACCATCTGGAAAGAGAGTTATGGGGAGAAAAAGTGTGTTCACTCAAACTATGCCCTCAAAATTCCTCTGAGAAGATGTAGATGTAGACAGACCTGCAGGGAAAAACTAGATGTTGTTTAATCTGAAGAAACACAAAGGCGAGGAGACCTGCATCTATTAGAGACCGGCTTGCTGTAAGTCACCATTCCTCTAGTTCAGCGGTTTTAAGTTTCTTAAGATCTTCTTTAGAAGAATAGAGCACAACAGTCTGGTACTGGAAGTACAAATCCCATTCATTAAAAATGTATTTTTAACAATATCTTACAAGCCTTGCTTAATATTTTGCAATAAACTTAAAATATGTTGTATTTAATTTAATTATATATTGCCTTTTTTGTCAGTAGTTTCATATTGTACCATTTTTATTTGTTTATTTGCAGTGTTTCATGGGATGTGTAGTTCATTACCTGGTAAAGGATGTTAAATATACATGTTTTTCTTGGATTTTCAAATACAGTTTCGCTTTAAGCCACGTTGTGATTCCTTTCAGAGCAGTTTGAATCATAACTGAATTTTTTTAAATCCTTTTCAGATTTGTTTTGTTAAATAAATTGTTTTCAGTAATTGAAATAAAGCTGAAATACAAAAATAAATATAAAAATTAAATGAAAAAAAAAGAGAGAGAAATGAAATAAAATATGTTGAAGTACTAAAATTATTAAAACTGGAAAAAAATTAAGCTAAATAGAAATATTAAAAAAAAAAAACATAAAATAAAAATGACCAAAACATAACACAATTACTAACATTTTTAACTAAAAATAAAACTAAAAATAAAATTTAATACAAAATATCAAATACTCTAATAGTATATAAACAATACTAATATAACAGTGCTCCTTATGGAGAAAATGAATGGGAAAAATATTTTTTTCCAATGCTGCTGAAAAGAGCGGTTACTGATTGAAAGGATATCTTACATCTGTTTTCTCATTGGACAACAAGACAGTAACTTGGATGATATAAGAATACATCTGTAATCAGAATTAATCATCTTTTTCCACAGTAAAAGTATGAATGGAGATGACTGAAACGTCTCATGTGGATAATATTAAAATTCAAACAATCAGAAGCTTTTTCCTCTGAGGGTTTTCCAGTTTGGCTGAGGGTGCTTGTATGTGATTGTGAATAAAGCAATCCTTCAGATGTGGCTCGGCATTTAGCCAAAGGTGCTCTTCTGAATTATATGCTGTTGACGGTTTGATGCTTGATAATTAGTTATTAATGTCGGTCATTAGAGTGAAATGGTAGGGTAGAGTTTCAGAGACTGATCCAAACCCAAGTGAGCTGTCTACTGTTTACATGAGCAACTGAGTCATATGCGTTAAACACAAAAATCTGCCATTAAGTGTTCTGCAAGCTGAAATTTATTAAATTTGTTCAAAAAAATCTTTCATGTAATGGTGTATACTTTGCAGCACAAAATGAAATAAGTGTGTTTAAAATAGGGGTGGGGATCGATCTATCTTTTTAACACACAACAAACACTTTCACACGCACACACAGTTGTCTCACCTAGAAAGCGAACATGGAACTGCATATTTCACTTATCTGCATTCATATGGTCCCTTGTGAACAGATGTAGACAAACATTGAACTCCCTTCATCCGTCCCAGAACACTCTACCACACCCTACTGCTCTCTCTCTCTCACCCACTTGCTCTTCCCAACAAGTTTTCCCACAAGATGTTACACACCCACACATAGAACTGATTGGATCCCTCATAGAGTGCCACGAAGGAAGAGATAAATGATTTATCGATATGGTCGCATGTAGAAATGCATGATATATCAGATATCAGATATCTGCCAATGATAATAATTAATAACACTGCTAAATGTCATTTTTAGCATTTTTTATAATGTACATGGTAGCACTTTATTTTACATTCCTGTTTCACATGAACATACTATGTGCTTATTGTAGTAATGATACTAACTGGGTAATAACTAGGTACTAACCCTGAACCTACTCCTAAACCTTAACTCAACCCATGTATATACTCAGTTCTTTTGTGGGTAAGTACACTGTAAGTACATAAAAAATTTTTTTTTTAAATTGCCGTAAAATTTACGGTAAAAAAAACGGTAGCAACGTTTTAGGTTTTATGAGACAGCACTAAGTTTACTGTCTATTTTACAGTTCAAAACCATATAATTTAAAGGTTCAAATTGTAATAATTACGGTTCATAACTGTTTATTTTTAATTTCCATTAAATTTACGGTAAAAACGTATTTCATTAACTGATATAATGTTAATTTATCAATCTATTGAAGTACTAATATCTGTTTTGTACCTTTGTAATACACCAACAACCATCAATAACACAGTAGTGATGAGAGTCACATGATGAATTAAAGTTCATCACAAGCAGCTTTTCCACAAGCTGAGAAGGACAATACTAATATATAGAAGGTGCACAGTGTCATTCAGACAAACACTAAACACCATCACGGTAAATTTTAAAAATGCAATAAACATTAATTTAACAACATTAGATGTAACATAAAACCCTAAAGTACATAACTGATTAGAAAAAAAAACTAAGAAAAACTTAGAAGAAACAGTTATTTCAACGAAAATACATCAAATGTGAAGTGTCATGCAGGGAATTGTGGGAATGTCAATTTATGGTTTTTCACTGTAAATTATACAATGACTTGTTAAAAAACTGTAAATGTAATGGTATTTTACTTTTATTTAAAATTACATTAAATGTACCGTTAAATCTATTACAGTTATTCACCGTATATAATACGGAAACTTTCTGTAAACCAATTAACTGTTTTCACCGTAGCATTTTACAGTCTTTTACCGTTAAAATCACGGTCATTTTTTACAGTGTGTAAAATAAAGTGCAACCATTACAGTGTTGATGCCACAACTTGTGATTTTAGTTTTAAATGTTGTATTTTTATTTATTTAGACAATATAGTATAGAATTTTAAAGGTAGTTGCATACTTCTCTCACTTTTTCTTCATGTTTCCTTTTTCTGTTTTTCAGGGGTGTTGTATCTGCAGTATGGAGATGACACAAAGCAGATCCGCATGCCTAATGAGATAACGAGTGTAGATACAGTCAGAGCTCTGTTCGTTAGTGCCTTCCCTCATCAGCTCAACATGAAGATGCTGGAGTCGCCCAGCACTGCCATCTACGTGAAAGATGAGACCAGGAACGTATACTATGAACTCACTGATGTCAGGTGAGTGTGTGTGCATCAGATTCAGCCTCCTTAAAGGAATAGTTCACACAAAAATGAAAATGATCCCAAGATTTACTTGCCCTTAAGCCATCCTAGGTGTATATGACTTTCTTCTTTCAGCCGAACAATCAGAGTTATATTAAATAATATCCTGGCTTTTTCCAGCTTTTCAATGGCATTGAATAGTGCCCGAGTTTTTGAAGCTCCAAAAAGCGCATCCATCCATCATAAAAGTAATCCATACGACTCCACTAATAAATGCCTAAAGCAAAGTGATGGGCTTTTGTAAAAAAAAAATCTATATTTACACCTTTATTTAACTATAATCACTGGCTTCCGGCAACGGCCGTACGTGCGTTCACGAGAGAGTTCACGACGTAGGACGTGTCTCCTCTTCTCTTATATCAAAATCAAAACATTTTTCTTTGAAACATGACCAGCATTTTGTTTTACTCTATCCTCTGCGATTTCGCATTCGTCAATTCTCACCTAAGCTTACACTACGCCTACGTACACCTAGTATGGCTTGATGGTGAGTAAATTATGGGATTATTTTCATTTTTGGGTGAACTGTTCCTTCAAAGTTTACTGTCTTCCTTCCTCTTTCCACACGGCCTGCTTCCTTTAGTTCCATGACATCAATCAACACTGCAAGTGACCTTCGAGGTCCAAGTGAACTGCTTCCTTTTCTATTACTTTTTCCTTGAGAACCAACTTAGTAATCAAATCTCACATGCATTCATTTTACAGGAAACGTGCAGCTGTTAAATAATTGGAAATGAATATTCCGTCATCTTTTACTCACCCTCATGCTGTTTCAAACTCATATGACTTTCTTTCTGCTGTGGAACATAAAATGAGATTTTTAACAGAATGTTCATGCCGCTTTTTCCAAATGACAAAAGCATACAGTGACCAGTGACTGTCAATTTCTGAAAATGTCACAAAAGGACCATAAATGTGTAATGAAAGTAGTCAATCCCACTTGTTCACTATATTCCAAGTCTTCTGAAGTCATACGATAGCTTTATGTGAGGAACACATTGAAATTTAAGTCATTATTTCCTGAATGCTCTCCATCTTGGCTCTCAAATCTCATTTGCAAAACTAAGACATTCATATTGGTTGGAGTGAATAAAGGATGACAGACTTTTAATTTTTATGAATTATTTGTGTAATATGGAACTATAGCTCTGGAAATCTTCAGTAATATTTCTTTGAAACCATCTAGACTGTAAATAAGCCACCCTCACTCACATACACATGAACAGACATTATAACTAGATTTAATTTGAACAGAATTACAGTCAAAGCGAGACAAAGCTAAAGTAAGAATGGCCTCACACCATTTGTTTCTTCTGACTTTAAACCAATAAACCTGACCGTTATACATCACCCACCAGCACAAACAAACACTCCCACATATCTTTCACTCTCATTCTCTCTGGTCTTTCATCTTTCCCTCTGCTTCAGCCAATCTCTGAACACTTATGTGTGCATTGCTTTCCTTACCTACTGTATCTCTCTACCTGTTTGCAGACTTATGAGCAAACCATAACACTTTCTCAGTTGGGAATCACCTTTGAAAGACCCAGTGAAATGAAAACTTGAGCTATCAATATGCTTGTATACTGCTAAAAGTTAACTTCTAGTACACTTTCATACAGTATTGTTTGGGGCCAGTAAGATTTTTTAATGTGTTTGAAAGAAGTTTGCATTCATTTTATCACAAATACAGTAAAAACAGTAATATTGTGAGATATTATTAAAATGTTAAATTTGAATATATTTTAAAATGTAATTTATTCCTGTGATGTGTCACATGATCCTTCAGAAATCATTCTAATATGCAGAATGGCTGCTCATAAAACATTTCTTGTTATTGTTGAAAACAGGGTAACACTTTGTTTTAAGGTGAGGTAGTTGCATGTTGTTAAATGTAAATTATGCATAATTTCAAGTAACTAACCCTAAACCAAACCCTAACTGTAACTATATAGTAAGAACATGTAGTTAATTAATATTACTCAGTACTTACTTGAGTAAGTACAATGTAACTACATCATCTTAAAAGTGTAACCGAAAACAGTTGTTGCTTAATATTTTTGTGGAAACCCTGAAACTTCACCGCAGTTATCGCCGCACTGTCACCGCAGTTCTGATTTGAAATTTGTCCGGTGCACGGCGCTAAAAGTGTAATGCTCTATTACGTTTAAAAAAAACCATACCACCAACACTACACCTAAACCTACCCGATAGTGTTAACAAAAGCAAATGTGACACAAAAAGCATCCATAATCGTGCCGTCTTATCTCGTGCCGTCTTTTGATCTCTCATCTTTGAGATCTTTTACTGTGACTTGTTTTTCACCGGATTCGTACCCATGACGACCTCGTCCAAAGCACAACTCCGTACCAGCTACTGAGCAAGCTTGTTATTTCAGAAAAGCAAAACATATGGAGCTGGTTAAGTGATACAAAGTACAAAATATATTCATTTACAAATCATGCACTTTGAATCATCCAATGATTTTATGGGGTTTTTAAAGAATTGGCCAATCACAACCAAATTTAATCATCTACTTTTCCTCAGATCTAATGAGACTATAAATAGTGACTCATACACACATTGTCTTGTAAACAGAGGAGTGGTCAGTCTCCTTACATTTCCGTGGTGATGTAACATGTACTTTGAGACAACTTCTTGTTTATCAAGGCTGTAAATCTGAATTACAGCCACATGACCACATATCAGACTTCATGAGAAAATGCTCACGTCACTTTATACAAATAGGTTTAACATGCAAACGCATTTTGAGAGGTCCAGGAAGACAGAGACTTAAAAACATAAATAGACAAACTTGGTTACTTAGTAGACAGTTAATGTTTTAGCTCAATTAGTAAATAATTTCTGGACCTACAGAGAATTGTAGTCTGGACATTAACGGACATTTCAGCCACCATGGATTTTGTCACAGAGAGCCGTAGCTTCTCAGTTTCATCTCCAAATTCTCGCTCCGACTCGCCTGTGTCTTTCAGTGAATCGCTTTATTCTCACGATTCCTTTGACCTTTCTCGCTGCCACTCTCCACTCTCGCGTGTTGAAATACCGTCAGCCCTTGTGCACCCTGCTGTGGCAGAGCTCAGGGGCCGACATTCAGTACACCGTATGCGACCCTATTCGGATGGTGTCATGTGGTCTGTATATGTGACCGATGTGGATTTCTCCCCGCACAGGAACATTACAGATCACTCCTGCCTGAAGGTGTACCACAAAGACCCAGCGCATGCCTTCAGCCATGGAGCCCGGCCAAGCAATGGAGATGCAAGGGTGAGTGCCAATAAGACCAATAAGAATTCAGAATCCTTAATGGAGATATCTTTTCATGAATGGTTAGATAGCTGATGGGAAATTTTTGTTTCATAGGCTTTGTATTTGGTCTTCATAATGTCAAATTTATATTGGTGATCTAAATACTTCAGTACTTCCATGCTGCAAGTCAGAACAGATACATATTACTCAAGTAGAGCACTAGATAAATGAGAATATCAAATAATTTATGGAGTTTGGTGCATTTGAGAGCTCTGGTTGACAGGTTTCTGGATAGTCGCCCAACAATCTACATGTGAGGTCCACTAGTCTATACTGTTTAAAAGTTTGGGGTCGGTAAGATTTTTTAATGTTGTCTTATGCTCACCGAGGCTGCATTTATTTGATCAAAAATAAAGTAAAAACAGGAATATTGTGAAATATAATTGCAATTTAAAATAAAACGGTTTTCTATTTGAACATATTTTAAAATGTAATTTATTCCTGTGACGCAAAGCTGAATTTTCAGCATCATTACTCCAGGCTTCAGTGTCACGTGATCATTCAGAAATCAGTTGATGCTCAAGAAATCAGTTGATGCTCAAGAAACATTTCTTATTATTATCAATGCTGAAAACAGTTGAGCTACTTAATATTTTCAATGAAACCGTGATACATTTTTGTTCAGGATTCTTTGATGAATAGAAAGTAAAAAAAAAAAAAAAAAAACATTTATTATAAATAGTAATCTTTTTTTAACATTATAAATATTTTAACTGTTTAACTTTTGATCAATGTAATGTGTCCCTGCTAGATAAAAGTATTAATTTCTTAAAAAAGTACTTACCCCAAACTTTTGAATGATAGCATATATATTGTTTGTTTTTAAGTAATTTACCCTATTTATTTGTCAGTATCTATCATTAGGGATGCACAAAACATTTAAAACCATTCATTTCAGTTTTTTAATTTTACAAGTGAATTTAGGCATCAAAGCATGTAATGTACAGTTTGAAAAATGAATAGTAATTTTTAGATTTGCTTAAGATTTAACAGTGTTGTTAAATGATTGATGTTCAAAGATTAACTTTAATTGAGCGTTTGATGACAGCAAAGGTAATCTAAATGAGAGGCTGCGCATGAACGATTAAATCAGCTGATAGAGTATCGATTGATAAGATAATAAAAATCCC
Organism: Hypophthalmichthys nobilis; assembly: GCA_037950665.1. NCBI lineage: Eukaryota > Metazoa > Chordata > Actinopteri > Cypriniformes > Xenocyprididae > Hypophthalmichthys > Hypophthalmichthys nobilis. The sequence continues at coordinate 10,380,225 of CM075482.1, read as the reverse complement.
TGATATCGGCTGATAACCGATACGTTGCGATACATTAGCATCCATGTGTTTGGTGGACGTGACTCTTAACAAACATAATTATAGCGGGCTTCTCTACTTGTTCAAACATCCTACTAGTCAATTTTTGCAAATCCTTCTGTAATGCCCACGTTACCACTTTTCATTTTTTGGCTTGCTCAGAAAAATGAATGAACTGAGGGCATTATTTAAATAACAGGTCCCTTCCCGGCCTCCCCTTTTCTTTTCGGCCATCTCCAGGGATCCCTCTGCTCTTCACAGTTAAAGTCACCCCCACCCCAGTCACCCCAATCCAATCCTTTCATGTCTGTCTTTGTCTCCCGGGTCTAATTTCAGGGGGATTGGATCAGGATTGAAGCAGAATTGGTGGAAGCACTGAATAGAAAGCAAAGGCTTTTTCCTCGTTCCTTTTCCTCCCATAATCCCCTCTAATCTCTTGCCATGCCAGCCCTGTTTGTTTGGTGGTGATGTAACGGAAATTAGATCGCAAGGCTTTCAATTTCTCTCTGTGTTTCCCCAAATTTAACAAGGTAGCCCCAGACTTTTGTCTGTGGTAATCCCCAGTTTGGCTTTGACCAACTCGCACAACTAATATGCATTTGATTAGAGCTTTAGACGCTGCCATAAGAGCCCTTAAGGGAAGTTGTAAAAGTTCCAGGAAGTGAAGGACTTTGCTCGCTATATTTTGTTTGATTTTCTTATTAACATTTTGTGTCACTTTTAGGACTATGTGTGCAAAGTTAGAAGTTGAAAGGCACATTGTTTGTGTCACGTGTCCATGTCTAAGTGGGTTAATGTGTGGTGAGTGATGCCTTACATTCGTATATGTACATATTTAAAGGGAGAGAGAAAGAGTACAAAAGATAGAGACTTATCTGTTTTCTGACAAGAGAGTGAGAACGTTCAGACAGTTGCCAAAGTTCACAGGAAGTGTCAGTGTTTATCAGTTTAAAGAGAATTTTTATATTGCTATGTGATTTGTATGTTAGTATTTTACTTTTAGGCAAATGTGTGACTGTAGAAGTGTTTGGTCTTGGGTATCCCTCATGCTCAGGGACAAATTAGAACAATAGTAATACATTTAACGATTCAATGAAAGTATAATCATCTAGAAACTGTAACAGACTTCACAATTGGACTGTGACGGGGTAAGCGTGGTTCCTTGTCACTATTAAAAAGCCTGTTCCACCTTCAAGAGGTTATTGCATAACAGCTATCAAGGCTTTAAGTTTCAAACAAGCTCTCACATGCTTTACCATGTGACTGACATGGATCATAGGTTTGACGCCCTGCTCATATTGTGTGTCTGTAAAAACATAGCTGCCACTTTGCACAAAAAGGATACAAAATAAGACCTGAAGAATTTAAATGATCTTTAGCAACAAATTATCAGTAAAGTAAGCTGCTTAACCTTCAGAAAATATTCTAGTTTAATATTTCTAGTTTTCTACTTAATAGATACACTTGCACAAATGTGACGATAACATTTACAGTTACAATAACATTAACAAATATAAATTCAGCAGAGTATGTCAAAAAAAATTTACTTTTTTGTTTTAATTATCGGATCATAAAGGTCAGGACTAAGACTGAGAAAAGACAGACTGGGAGGAATGCAGGTGTGTGATGTATTTAAAGGGGCCCTTGGTTATGATTTCACTTTTTTAACTTTTGTTAGTGTCTAATATTGCTGTTTGAGCATAAAGAACATCTGCAAAGTTACGACGCTCACAGCTCAATGCAAAGGGAGAATTTTCTTTTACAGAAATCGCCCTTTAAAGACTACAACAAATGGCTGGTAGGGACTACAACGAGCTTCATCCCCTGTTGGTGACATCACAAACCCCAAAATTTACATAAACCCTGCCCCCGGGAACACACAACAAAGGGGACGAGGCCATGTCGGGCTGCTTTAGAGAAGAGGAAGAGTTGTTGTAGTAGAGCATTGTTACAATTCTGTCATTTTACGCCGGACTGCTTCACAGAGGAGGGTCAATTCAACACTGGATTTGCACAAAAGATTAACATGACGGCACATGCTAGTCGATGAGTTGAATCAACTCCACAGCAACTACATAAATTTATCCACTAGCCATTCAGAAATGTCCAGTTGCATTCTAAAAGTTGTAACTTCTTCCTGAATCTCTCCATCAGTGTCCGACTGAACACCGTTACTGACCATCTTCATTTTGGCTGCGTGAGATTCTCCAGCTTTGTTGTTGTTGAGCAACCAAAGCGCAAGCTGTTAAGACTCCGCCCTCTTCTGGAAAGGGTGCCGGGAGCAGCAGCTCATTTGCATTTAAAGGGACATACACAAAAACGTTGTGTTTTTGTTCATACCCAAATAGGGGCAAATTTTAAAAAGCTATAATAAATGATCTATGGAGTATTTTGAGCGGAAACTTCACAGACACATTCTGGGGACACCAAACTTATGTTACATCTTGTAAAAGGGGCATTATAGGTCCCCTTAAAGACTAGATACTTTTCAAGCAATGTAAATAATAGTAAGATACTTCATCAAACATAGCTAATGCACCTCACAACAAATACAAACATTGTATTTTGTGCCTCTAATGCTGTAATGCGACACCCAAGTTTACTATAGTAGTTGATTGTACCAGTTGGCTGATAGTCTGATAGGTGAGTGGATTTGATATGAATATTCTGGTCTGTATGTGTACCAGAGTGATGTGATATAATGTAAATGTCTTTAAACTCAGTACAAATGACTTTAATTTCATCTCAGCCAATCAAAAAGCAAGAAATCGTAGCACTTTCATGTCAAATGATAGTCATTCCTCTCCTTCCATCTTCCCCCTTTGTGGAAAAAGGAAACATTCAATATCAACACACAGCAGGTGACGTTCATAAACATTGGTTTATATTTACATGAAACCTGAGCATGAATCAATATGCCAATGAAAACTTTAGGACATAATTATTTGTTGCTATGTAACATAATAAGACACATGGTTAATGGTTTATTGACTCGTTTTTGTCAGGCGTGACAGGCTAAACGACATATTGTATAAATTTGGAAATATATCCAGTAGAGAGGATTGCCTACAAATCTCCCAGTATAATTGTGTTTGTTTCAGTTATTCAAATATGGCAATTGAGCTTGATCTGAGGCCAGTATGCAGAATGCACACACATGATGAAGACCATGCACAAACACTCACTCTGATGTTTTGACCACAGTTGACTGTCGAGGGACAAGAGATCCATTATGCTTTCATCCAGTGCTTATACTGAAGTACACATACACACACACATATATGTGCATGAGTGAACACACACACATAAACACATGATCAGCCAGTCTCAGTTCAAGCAGGCATGGAGATACTCAGACAGACTTAACAGACTAATCAAATAAGCCCTGCACCTGTTCAAACACACCATTTGTGTCTGTGACAGAGAGAGAAGAAGAAAGAGTCTTGATCATTGTCGTAACTTCCTGTTGATAGTCTACTTGATAGGCCCATTTTTTATTATTATTTATCGTATCTGTGTAGCTGTTTCTTGCCTTTGAAAGTTTGTATGTAACACAAGTGTCTTTGTTGTAACACAGTTTGAATCTGTGTGTATCCGTACTACCTAAACGCGCACACTCCTGAGCTCATACGTATTCAACTGCATGCAACTGCTGTTAAAACAGAAAGCAGATTATTGTGCAGCGTGACTGACCACAGTTTACAGACGGCTGTTAATTTGAAACAGACCCATAAAAACCAATGCCGTCTGCTGAATTTAGCTCTCTGCAAGGAACGTATGGTCAAACTAGTCTCACTTAGCCAGACTTTTGACTGTTGGGATGAAGTTTGGTCCCTTTGCAGATTATTCTGGCCAAAAACAACTTCTAAAGTGACCAACTGCAGTGTATTTAGTTTTTGGACAGGCATCTAATATGTTTTTGGGTAAATCTGGGACTATGTCAAGAGTAATGGCGTCTTTTGCCTATACTTAGACTTACTGGTCATAGGTTTTAACAAGGCCTTGTGGCGTTTTATCTAAGAAAGAGGAGCAGAAAATGAGTGGAAAAGGGGGCAACAGAATTTGTCTTTAATCCCTCTTGGGCCAAATTCAAACCAAATGTTCTCATTCCGTCAACTTTTGATTTCTTTATTTATCACAGGTTTAATGTTTCATGTCAACCTTCCTCCAGCAAAATTCTCTACCTTTTAAGGTAATGCAGAGAGAAAATGAAGAGATGAGAACCCGGAGAGGTTGAGACAGGCAAGAACTTTCATGTTATTCAGACAGTGTTGCTCAGGTAACATCTGGAGGTGATTGTTATGCCTCCCAGTCTATCAAACTCCAACTAATACTGCACAACCTTCTCTCTATAATTGGTGGGCATTAAAGAATTCTGTAAAAAAAATGTAGCACTTTTTCCATGAACATTAGGCAGCACAACTATTTTCAACATTAATAATATAGTGATTGGTGGAGAATCATGTGACACTGAAGACTGACCTTTTGGCTGCTGAAAATCAAAAACAGTCATTTTAAATCATAATATTCACAATATTACTGTTTTTACTGTATTTTTGATCAAGTAAATGCAGCCTTGGTGAGCATAACATTGGAGAGGAGAGGTGACAAGAAATGGGCATGTGTGCGCAAGCACTTTTGGTGGAAAGTAAGGTTTAATTAGGGCTGGACGATTATGGCCTAAAATCAAAACCTCGATTAATTGAACATTTTACCTCGATTACGATTAATGAACGATTATTTTTTTTTTTTTTTTTTTTTTGCCCTCATAGTTCACTGACAAGGTTTGTACTGTAAATATGCAAGACTATTAAAGGTGGGATATTTTTTCCCATTGAAAGTGTGATCTGACATAACAGCTCACTTTCAGAAGTTATTTTATCTATGGTTTGTAACATTTTATTACAGATTTCTGCTCGTTGTAAATCAGATAAAGATAAATTAGCACAGTACCAGTACGTAATGAGAGCGATTGCGTGTGTGAATTAGTCATACCGTCTCTCTATTAATTGTGAAGCTGTGGGTTGTACATAGTTACTTCAAAAGTAGAAAAATATATGCTATAATAAGTTGAGTTTCTAAACTACTTTAGTGATAAATCACAGGACAAGGCTGACAACTACTTTCTGTGTTCCTCTGTGCGCGCGATCTTCACGTTTTGCGCAGCTACTGTTTGTATGAGTGTTCGTGCCACAATGCAGCTGCGCGAGCACGGTAGCTCGAAATAATATACATCCAGTCGTATAAAAAAATTGCTTGAATGTCCAAACTGTCAAACCTTAAAACAAATACAACTGACAAAGTTTAGTGAAGACGCAAGGCTCACTGCTCGCACGCCATCACTATGTGTTGAACCAGCGTTCACGTTTAGTCTAAACACGTTTAGTCTTATTGATTAAATCTAATTTTCTTGATTTTTTGCGAGTACCATGCTTTACCATGCCTCAGAGAAAAACACTATTTTGTGAAGTAGCTAACATAGCATAATCAGATGCAGCTTTATTTTTATTAACAGTAATACATAATTTTCTCCATCAAACAATACGTTTTAAAATTAATTGCATGCCATTTATCAACACAAGCCATCCAGCATTTAATATGATAATCTAAAATCGATCTATCTTACTGCAGTGTGCAACAAGTGTCTCACAGCAGCCACCGAGCGAACGCACAGAGTAACGTTATAACATCATTTTCAACACTCTCAAATGTGTCTAATATGATAAACAGAGCTGCGTTACCTCATACTCATAACCGGAAAAGCGGAAGCGGCGCCGGCGACTGTGTCATAATAAAAGTTCCGCTGCTCGTGAGGCGTGTTGCGCAATCGCTCCAGCGGCCTCGTTCAGCTCCCACAACACTCGGTCCTGCTCTGCTTCATACTACAGTAACGTTAATAATCGCATCCATGAACATGATTTCTTCCCGACTCCAATCCCTATTCTTTTGCACCGTCCGTTGAGATGGAGACCACATGTCCCAAGATTCCCCTCTAAAACTTGGCGTCATCAAGCTACGCCTTTGTTTTGAATAGGCTTCTAGCGACCTCTAGCGGACAAAATTATTACATATTGTACCTTTAACAAATTACTCTTATGAACTGGTTCTTTGGGAGTCAAAAACACTTTCACTTGTTCACTTACTCTTTTTACTCTTATGAACCGCCAAGTTCACTTACGAATTGTTTTTCCATTTGTGCGTGAATCGGAAAATTACTGCTTCTCAGCTAACTCAGAAGTCCTCTGAGAAATGTAATCCCATCCGAATATGTCTGAGATTCATTTTTGTAATTTTTTGCGAGCTGATTCACCGACCGCCCGCTCCACTTTCATCATGGATAAAGGTCTTTTTGCCATCCGACGAAAGAGTAACATGAAATCAAAAAGATCCCGATCACAGAAACTAATAGCCGAGTTAGGTAAGAATCTAAATGTGTTTTAGCTTTTCTCAATTCCTAACACATTATAAGTGATTCAGTTGGCCCAGTTTCCCAAACCATTCGTTCAGTTCTCAAAACAAATACATTTCTCAAAAAGTTTAACATTGACAACATTAGGTAGCAAAACTGATGACACACCAGTCAAAATCTGAGAGAGAGCTGAATGAATAATTTACAGGAGTTTTAAACTTACACAGTACCAGTACTTTAGATGAGGGAAATTTCACTATTCTATGTACAGTAAACTGGAGCACATGTTGTACACCTTCAAACTTGTGATTGTCAACTTTCTTTGTAGCCATTTGTTATGTGTACTGTATTTTGCAGGACTGAGAAATGACTGCTTAGGGATATAGTCTTGTGTCAGAAGACCAATACACTGCTATAGTACTGTATATACTGTAATAAAATTTGGCTAAATGTGCAGAGGATGCTGAATTTACTTTTACTATAATTGACAGTATACTGTATTGTGGTGCATACCAAGTTCATACATATTTTTCTCATGCTTTTCATCTACTGCCAGATCAATTTACAATAGTAAAATGAAAAAAAAAAAAAAAATTCCTTCCTAAAGTTCATTGCTGTATTTTACTGTATCTGCATTTGTAAATTTATTGTTGTATAGTGTAGTAGACAGTGAGCTGCAAAATAATTCCTGAATCCCAGTAAGAGGTATTTTTGTTACAGGGTTATATGAATTGATCTCACTAGTGTTCACTGGGCAGTGCAGTAGTTTGTGTATTTGTTAAGTTTTGTGTGTCATCTGAGGCCAAAGTTTGATTTTGTCAGACAAGAAAAGTTTTTGACTAGAACATTTTATTTTGACCTGGAAGTTTGAGGTTTGTACAAGTTGGTGTATAGCTTTGAGATTGTGTTTACAGTTGTGAGAAAATGTTGAATTGTTTCATTTCAACTAGATTGAAAAGTTTGAAAGACAAATTTATGCTGGCTTGTCATAAAGCCAACTTAAAATCTTGTTTAAAAAACATAAATAGTTTGGTCAGTTCAGCCAGAATATAGATGTTCTGGGTGATTGCTAAAGTGTTGCTAGGTGGTTGCTAGGAGATTCTGGGTGGTTGCTAGGCTCTTGCTATGCAATTGCTGGGGTGTTGCTAGAGTATGTAGTTGATAGGGTGTTCTGGGTGAACACACACACATTCCCACCTCTGTTAAACAGAAACTCAAAAATTGTTTGCAAAAAACAAGTTTTGAATCTGTTGATGTTTTTCATATAGTGTGTTTACTTGGTGCCATGATGGATATTGAAATCTTGTTATTTATTTTTAATTTTAAATGGTATATAGGACTACTTTGTGGTAATGCAATGTTTGTGAACACAATTGTGTATGTCAGGCCATAAATCTCCAAAAACTATGCATGGGCGCTTGCTTTGGTGTTGCCATCCCTCATAGACCTCATGCCACCCCTTTGGCACCCCATAAATAATTTTCTAGATCTGCCCCTGAACAAAGGTAACAGAAAATCACGCACTGCTCTTGACTTAAGAACTTTTGTAGCTTTAATAATGATTAATCTATATTTAATTCAGGCTATAAATTATGCAGTGCAGACTGTTTGGTAACTTTATTCAGTTTCTGTATATTTCTGTATATAGAAAGGGCACAGGTAAATATGACATTTATTATGGGTTTATGTGAGGATTGTTCTAAGTAAACTTAGATTAAAAGTTGTTATATTTTTGAAACCTAATACATGTAAAAATGATATTGCTTTCAATTACACTGTAATGTTGAGTGGCTATAATTTATAATGTTTAAAATTGGGAAAAAAATCAATTTCATCGAGACGTCAGTAGCAGTATTAGTATCAGTGATACTGGCCTTCATTCATAAAAAGATGCCAATAAACAAGTATTTAAAATATACGGTCTTCATGTTGTTTCTTTATGTTGTTTTAATTTGGAGATTAACTGTGAAATTATTACATTATAAAATAAATTAAAAACATATAAAAACTTAAGTGTTTTTAATTGTGATTGTATTTTTTTTTAATCGATTGACAGCACTTATGTGTATATATATATATATATATATATATATATATATACAGAGAGAGAGAGAGAGATATGATGTTGCTGGTGTCCTGAAGCAGATAAAGACTCGGAAGTCTCACCTGTTCTGGGTGTAGCCTGAGCGCTGACTCACCCCAGCACAAAGCTCTCATTGTTTCAGATACAGAGACAGGGCGACTCTTGAAGCCAAGGAGCATCATTTTGTTGTCTATCTATTATTTTACAAATCTCTTTGCCTTAAAAGAGCGTTCTTGTCTGTTTCTTCTGTATATCTCCACTTTGTTTGTCTTCTATTTTTGGATGAGGCAGACATATTCAGACAATAACTGTTTAAAACTGCCTTCTTCTGCCTTCATAAGCAGCTGCCTTCTAAGATGGCATCCGAATTAAAACGGAACTTGATTTGATTTGATACATTTGCCTTAAATGAGTTACCGATAAACAAATTTAAAAAAAAGGTTTTGTGCTAAATTAAATTGGGCCTGAGGTGATGAAAAAGTCTGAATGACTTCTTTGTTTCTCTGTCATTTTACACACCGAAAAAGGAAGACATGTAGTTTCACTCTGAACCAGTTTTTCCTCTGTCAAGTCATATGGTTTTTCCTGTTGCTCCTCATTGCTGAGTTTGGAGACAGATACTTCTGAGTTTTCTGTCTAGTATCCTCAGGCGTGAAGTTCTGCATTCTGGAGCTAATCAGAAATCTTTCATCTGCTCAAGTCATACTTGAAGAGTTTAAAACTCTTAATACATTTTCTTTTGCTTTTTGTTGCACTCAGTTACTTACCAGATGCAGATACAACTGAAGAATTATTTGTAAGTGCTCTTAATCATCCTATGTTGTTGTTTTTTCCCTGTCTCCGTCTGTTACATTTTCTAATTGTTTCTGAATGAAATGGCAGTTTATCAGTACCTTATCAATTCATCTTTTACATACAGATTACTTATAGATTGGATTGGTAAACCAGTAGCATTGTTCTATGGATGCAGACATCTGATTAATGCAATACTATACTCACTTTTGCCTTTTAAGTACATTGTGGGATGTATGTGAACCATAACCACTTGTCTCGATGCACAAACACGCACATACTTGCACGTTTTTTTTTTTTTTTCTTTCCAAAATATAATCTTCCATCTGAAGCGTATTAGTGTGATTAGTCTACTCTGTGGGACCTTCTTGGGTGGTCAGGTCAGGCTGCCCATGCGTGCTGCCTGTTAAAAAAGGTTACAGGTGCTCTGAATTTAGCTGGAGAACAGTGACATATTATTTGATCCAAGAATTTTTGGGGTTTTTTTTAAAACCATGAATACCATGGTCTCTCAGTCTTTCTTTCTTTGACTTCTCTCAGCCCTTTCATTTCACATGTGAGATGGAAATGTAACACTCCTTTCTCACTGTGATGGCTGAACAGAAAAGTCTTTCTAAACTAGAACTAGTTCACATGGACCCTCATTTTTATGTGTATTCATTCATCAGTGTTGTTATTGTTAACTAAAACTTTTAAAAATTGTTTTCGCTAACTGAAATAAAGCTAAAATAAAATATAAATTTTAGATTAAAAACTTAAATGAAAATGAGAAACGTTGCCTTGTCAACTAACTCAAATAAATAATGTTAATTCTAAAATAACAATGTTTTTTTAGTATTAACACTGATTTTGAACCATGTAAATGTACTTTTAGTGTAGTTTTATTCTCTAATTTTCTCTAATAACCGCTTTTTTAGAGACTAAATACTTGTTTATGTTTCTAAATGTAGAAATATTGTCAGAAATATAATTTTCATGTGATATCAGCAAGTATTTTCTAAGGTTCTTAGGTTTATAATTGTTTAGATTTTTTTGGGGCTGCATAAGCCACTTTGTGGCCATGCATGTTACCAAATACAATGAACCTTTTGTATCACATATATGAATACATAATGTGTAATTTGAACATATCTTTATTTTCCCTGCTGAAAAAAACCATCTTAAGCTGGCTGAAAGACCAACTAAGACCAGCTTAGGCTGGTTTATGCTGTTATATTTCAGCTGGATTTGAAATATTTTACTCCCCGTTAATGAGAAATCTTATGTCCTCTCTCTCATTCAGGTTCACAGGGAGATGATGTATGCTGGACGGGATGGTCATCCTCTCCGGCAGCCCCCGATGGGTCCTCCTCCACCGCACATGCAGGGCTCCATGTCCCCTACCACACCTCATGCATTGCCCCCCTCCCCGTCTCGTATCCCCTTCGGTCCACGCGCCACAGGCGGTGGGGTTGCCACAATGCCACGTGAGCGAGCCGGACACACACTCCCTACTCCCGCCCGCGCATCCTCCCCCTGCCCGAGCGCCATCCTCGAGCGGCGTGATGTAAAACCGGACGAGGACGTAGCTGCGAAGAGCATGTCGCTGCCCTCCCGAGCCGAAAGTCATTATGCTGACCCTTATATGTTACATCATCAGGCCCTGCCCCTTGATGCAGTAGATCACGCCTACCACCGTGCCACCATACGCTCTTACAGTAACCCCGGCGTTCCCATGGAACCCATGGACCATCATTCACTATTCCGACAGAAAAGTAGGAAGTACACGGATAGCCAGCTTCCCATGCTCGGCTCTAAAACCCCGCCCTCTTCCCCACACCGGATGGGTGAGATGCGAATGATGGACATTCACACAGGCCAACCGCAGAGTTCCATGACTCTGGAGAGGGCCTCACCTGTCAGACAATCATTTAGGAAGGAGGCTCCTGTTACAATGGATACCATGGTAAAGACAAGGGGTGGCATGGGGTCCCCGGCCACTCCGGATCTTCAGGTTCACAATCCTCTGGCCCCGTCAACAGACCCTCAGACACGGTGAGTCAATCTTTAAGAGCAAACGGGGATATCTGAGCATGGAAATAACTAACAGGGAACATCAGCATCCATTACATGTTCATGTTCTAACTCTGCATCAGTTGTCATGTTGTTTTCCACTGCATCATGTCATTCCCTAACTGCATCCAAAATACACTGACAATGTCTGGTCTAAATACTATCAGCTGTATTATTAGTGCTGTCAAATCGATTAATCGTGATTAATCGCATCTAACATAAAAGTTTGCTTACATAAAAAAAAAAATATATATATTTTATATATAATATAATATATATATATATATATAATATTATTATTATTATATTTATATATATTAAATATATGTGTGTGTGCGTGTCTGTATATATACAGACTGGATCTCTTTTATTGAATCCAAAAGGTTTTAATTATATTTTGCTACATATAAAGGTATTTTAAAAATTTTGAAGTGTCAAATGTCATTTGGTTTAACCGTCCAAAGACCAATACAGCCATTTCATTCGTGATTAAAATATCTTAAAATGTAATAAACTTATATATTTTGTATTCTGGCATGATTTTATAACATCATATATCAACATAGTGCAAAATGGTATTAAATTATGTGTAGAAGTCGATGCTTTGTTATGAGAAATAATGTCCGGAAAAATGAATTTCATTGATGTCATTCGGAGTAACCGATATAAAGGGACTATTTTGGATCAAGTCATGCTGTCAGTATCAGGATGTGACATCCTTTAGACAACTGCAAAGGACCACATGGTCGTGAAGCAAAGTAACTAACTCTTTTATCTATTTGAAAAATTCATGTTTTCACTTGCTCATTCGCATTTCCCGAAACATCAGGTCATTCGGTACAACCGCTATAAAACATGGAAAATGTTGGAATATTTTGGAATAAAAACTTGTACTAAATATAAAATGTTTGATTGTCCTTTTGCTAGCTAGCTAGCTAGCAAGCTAACTAACTAGCTAGCTAGCTAAATATCAGCCTGTTAGCACTGTTTGAAAATATCGTCATTCGGTATAACCAAAAGTGTCATTCGGTAAAACCAAAATTTTGGTTAAACCGAATGACTTTTTTGGTGGCAAATTTTATCCATCTTGTAAAAAATGACAAAAGCAGTGTTAATTGATTATAAAATCCACATAATCTCATAGTTAACACTTAATAAAACCTTATTCGTCAATGACCAATATATAGAATATATATGTACTAGTATATATACTAGTATATACACACACACACAGACATATATATATATATATATATATATATATTTATATATACACACACTATCAGTCAAAAGTTTGGAATCGGTAAGATTTTTAATGTTTTTAAAAGAAGTTTCGTCTGCTCACCAAGGCTGCATTTATTTAATTTAAAATACAGTAAAAACAGTAATATTGTGAAATATTATTACAAGTTAAAATAATTGTTTGAATATATTAGTAATTTATTCCTGTGATCAAAGCTGAATTTTCAGCATCATTACTTCAGTCTTCAGTGTCACATGATCCTTCAGAAATCATTCTAGTATGATGATCTGCTGCTCAAGAAACATTTATTGTGTACAATTGTACAAAATATTTGTGTACAATATTTTTTTCAAGATTCTTTGATGAATAGAAAGTTCAAAAGAACAGCATTTATTTGAAATATAATCTTTTATATTTATATAATAATATATATATACACACATATATTATGTAAACAAACTTTTATGTTAGATGCGATTAATCGATTTGACAGCGCTAGTTATTATGCTCACATCAATTATTTAGGTGGGTTTGTTTTCAAGAATATAGCCTTACATAACTCACAAAAAGACTTTGTACTGTAGTTCAGTCAGCTTTGTTTTACTTAGTTGGTTAAGCGGAGTTAATAGTACCCTTTATGCTTGTATGTGCCTGTAAGTCAGATTTATTGTGTTTGGCGATGTACTTGCTACAGAGAACAGTCAATACACAGAGTCAACATGCTAAACTGTTTTTACAGAGCAGAGCACATGCAGGCCAGACATTTCTAACGTTATCTTGTAGAGCAAAGAAATAGTGGTTTGAACAGTGTGTGCATTGGCACAGAAAGGCCAAATGGGCAGCGTCCTATGAGAATGGGTGCTTAGTTAATTAATCATTTGGTGTGACAAGTTAATGATTGTGATGTATTGTGTTTTTTTGTACATGCAACAAAGATTACAGGCAGGAGTCCAGATTATACTCCCTTTCGCTTAATGCTTTTTGCAGTTAAATTTAACCTTGAATCGTTTAAGGAAGTGATTCGTTATTTAAATGTGGTGAATATATTTCCAAAAAAGTTGTTTGTTCACCCAAAAATGAAATTTCTGTCATTAATTACTCACCCTCATGTCATTCCACACCCTTAAGACCTTCGTTCATCTTCAGAGCACAAATTAAGATATTTTTGATGAAATCTGATGGCTCGTGAGGTCTGCATTGAGAGCAAGTTAACTTTCAAACACCCAGAAAGTTACTAAAAATATATTTAAAACAGTTCATGTGACTACAATGGTTCAACCTTAATGTTATGAAGCGACAAGATTACTTTTTGTGCGCCAAAAAAAAAAAAAAAAAGACTTTATTCAACAATATCTAGTGATGAGCGATTTCAAAACACTGCTTCATGAAGCTTCAAAGCTTTAAGAATCTTTTGTTTCGAATCAGTGGTTCGGACTGCCACTGTCAGTTTGAGATTGTTTGATACACGCTCCGAACCACTGATTCGAAACAAAAGATTCGTAAAGCTTTGAAACTTCATGAAGCAGTGTCTAGTTCAGTGACGAGTGCTAAATATTGTTGAATAAAGTCATTATATTGTTTTTTTGGCGCACAAAAAGTGTTTTCGTCGCTTAATAGCATTAAGGTTAAACCATTGTAGTCACATGAACTGTTTTAAATATATTTTTAGTACCTTTCTGGGCGTTTGAAAGTCTAACTTGCTCTCAATGCAGGCCACACTGAGCCATCGGATTTTAACAAAAATATCTGAAATTGTGTTCTGAAGATGAACGAAGGTCTTACGGGTGTGGAACGACATGAGGGTGAGTAATTATTGACAGAATTTTCTTTTTTGGGTAAACTAACCCTTTAAAGTTTTACCATTAAACTACCATTAAAGTTTGGGGTCGGTTAGATTTTTAAATTCATTTTTAAAGTGTCTTATGTGCATCAAGGCTGCATTTATTTGATCAAACATGCAGTAAAACAGTAATATTGTGAATTATTACGCTTTAAAATTACTGTTTCTAAATAACTGTTAACTGTTAAAATGTAATTTATTCCTGTGATGCAAAGCTGATTTTCCAGTGTCACATGATCCTTTGTTGATTTGACGCTCAAGAAACATTTCTTATTATTAGCATCTGGAAACAGAACTGTCTTTTTTTATTAATGGGGAATTAGAGTAAAAAAGTCTTAGGTAACTCAGCCATTTCATGAGGTACATAGTCCCACTGTTATTTCAATTTGCTTTCCCCTCGTCCTCCCCCACACACTCCATCAGTAGTAAGAGTGCGATATGCTCTATCTCTCTACAGAGAGAGAATGAAGGCCATGGAGGAGCAAATAGCCAGTCTGACTGGTCTTGTGCAGCACGCTCTCTTAAAGAGCCACAGCACTAACAGCAACAAGGAACACCCCAGGTAAGCAGGGCAGGCTGGGTAATGTAGTTCCCAGAATATCACAACGTTTCCCAAATCAAACAGGAAAAGAAAATAGGAGGGCTATAATGGAATAATGGTGGTGGTAATCAGACACTGGGTGTTTGAAAAAGACTTGGTGGGTAAGATGACTACTAACTGTGCATGAACTAAATTGACTACTCATCCTCACTGTAACCAGTGCCTGTATGAATGACGATGCCTGTGCCACTGTAACAAAGACTAACTGCAAATGATTTGTTTAGTGATTTTATATGTGTGTGTATATGTGCATTCAGTCATTTGATATCTTTTCCATTCTTCCAGTGAGAAACCTGTAAAGTCCGGATCACCGGCTCACAGCACATCTAGCACTGGTAATTTCCTTTTTTCCGTCCCTCCCAGACCCCCACACCCCATATGTTTGTGTGTGTTTTTGGTGGCTCTTACAGCAGCAGATTGTAATGCAGTGGCTGTAAATGCATTCCAACAATCCTACCTCTCCCATTCATCTGTCACTCAAAAATGCTGCCTGCCACAAGTTCTCCCACTCTTTCCACACATACACACTGCCATGAACACAGAGAGCGAGTCCCTCAGACAGCATAAGCCGCAAAAGAACAAACATGTCTACACGCTGTCTTGCACACTTACATAAATATGTACTTTAGAAAGAACTGACCTGAATTGCTGAATGTTTGTTTATCAGTTGTGCTCAGTGGAGTTTGTAATGTAATCTTGCCAAGTGTTCTGGTCAATTATAGGTACAGCAACAACAAATATCACATATTCCTAAGCTTAGTACCAATATATGTGAATATATATATATTTGTTTAAGCACTCAAATTGATTAAATCAATCATTATTTTTGAGCTAGACAAAGATTAAACTCCCGTTTCAAATGTTTATAATCTATAAAACTTGAATTGTCACAATATTTCTGGCAACCCGTCTGCATAACTGTCCCACACTTACGTTTGTGAGCACAGTCTGACTTTGGCACCTTCTTACCACACAGACCATGAAAGTACTTCATGTAGTTCATGTTTTTTTGTGTGTTTTTATGTTTTGTTTAGGAGGTTCTCCAGTATTACCACCAAAAGTTGCTGCAGCACCTCCTGAGCATAGCCCCACCCCTACACCACCACTAGGTCCCGCCCCCTTGCATGTTAACCTTCACCTGTTCAGGAGGAATGTCTCTGAGCTCCGCCTCCAACTGCAACAAATCAGACAACTACAGGTAATACAAGTGCCAGTCAGTTTGCATAATGAGAAATCTGCAGTTATAATATGTATTTTGTTCAACAGTTGTCTTATGTTGGGGGCAGTTGTGGCCTAATGGTTAGAGAGTAACCCGAAGGTCATGGGTTCGACTCTCAGTACCGGCAGGAAATGTAGGTGGGAGGAGTGAATGAACAAGGCTCTCTTCCACTCTCATTATCCACAACTTGAGCAAGGCACCTAACCCCCAATCACTCCCTGGGCGCTGCAGTTAAAATGTACTAGTGTAATGTGGCGTGTTTATGAGTAAAACTTAATAGTCTGAGCAAAATAATTTATGGGGGGACTTAATTTTAGCCATTAGGATTTGATTGGATTGTAAAACGTGGGTTTTCATATTATTGGGTTATATTTTTCTTCACTTGCGCTGACTTTTATATAACAGCCGAAAGTAAATGTTAAAAAACGGTTTAAAAATAATGTGTACTGATGAATCATGCAATAATTTCTTTTTTTCTTTACATTTAGATTTTTTTAAATTATTTTTGCAGTTTTTACATTCAAATCATTATACAGTTATATACAGAATCAGTAAGAATTTTTTTTTTTGAAGAAACTAATACTTATATTCAGCAAGGACACATTAAATTGATCAAAAGTGACAGTAAAGACTTTTTTAATGTTACAGAGGTTTCTATATTAAAGAAATGCTGTTCTTTTGAACTTTCTATTCATCAAAGAATCCTGAAAAAAATGTATCACGGTTTCCACAAATATATCAAGCAGCACAACTGTTTTCAACACTGATTCTGGAGGATCACGTGACATGCTGAAAATTTAGCTTTGCATCACAGGAATACATTTTAAAATATATTCAAACAGAAAACATTAATTTTAAATTGAACAATATTTGACAATTTTGATTAAATAAAATGCAGCCTTGGTGAGCCTAAGAGACTTCTTTCAGAACATTTAGAAAATCTTACAGACCCCAAACTTGAATGATAGTGTATGCTGTAGTAAATGGTTATGTGTGTGTTTTCAGCTTCAGAATCAGGAGTGTGTGCGTGTTCAGATAAAGCGTGCGGAGCAAGAGATCAGTGTGAAGCTGGCTGAAATACTGAGACGGCAGGACGATCCGACGCAGAAACAGAGGACACTGGTAGATGAAGAGAGACACCGATATCTCAGCATGCAGGAAAGAGTTCTCACACAGCTGGGGTACGACACACACACAAACACATACTTGTATATGTGGTTTGCGTGGACTCTCCATAGGCGCAATGGTTTTATAATGGTTTTTAACTGTATATTCTATCCCCTTACCCTACCCCTAAACTTACACATCACAGAAAACTACTTAGTATATTTTTTAAGCCATTTGGTTTACGAGGACACAGGAAGTGTAATACCCATGCCATTATAAACACTTATGTCTTCATAAATCATATATACAAGAACACACTCTCTCTCTCTGGGGAATCTGAAATTCACTTTCCTGTGGGCAAACAAATGCCTTTTATTCTCAATCATTCCTTATACAATTCATTACAGCTCCTCTTTTAACTCATAGCCCTGTCCGCCCTGCTGCACGTAAACCGTAATTAAATCCCGCTTTAATTTAGCTGGTTAACAAGCGTGCTCTCCAGACAGCTTTAAACACGCAAAACAGAACTCAGTGGGATTTAACGCTGGCCAGAGATCAGGAGCAGCATTAACACTTGTTTTCCTTGGTTTTATGCCAGTGCCCAGTCAGCAGAGGACTGTGCGCAGTGAAATGTTGAGCCAACAAGGACAGTTTGACTTTTACATGTGTGGCGGTTGAGGCATCAAAACAGCATTTTCTCCTTTTTGTGAAAGAACTGCCTCATCTAATAAACCAAATTAAACATCATTTATATAATGATGTGGATAATATGATGTACAATTTAATTTTATTTTAATTTCTTAATTTAATTTTGCTTGTACTTATGATAACAGGGTCCAAAATTAACACTCACCAAGTGCCAAATGGGATTGAAAACTGTAACTCTTGGGAGTTGCAACATACAGTGAAGCATAGTTTAAATCACAATGTAAAAATGAAAGTTGTACAAATGAACTTCTTATTACTGGTATAGAACTTCAGAGAAAAATAAATTAATTAATAATATTTAAGTATATTTTAGCAATTCATCAGGTTTATCAGGTTAATGTAGAAACCTGTACAATAACATAAACCACTGGTTCTCAACCAGGGGGCCGCAGGGTGACCTAAGATGATTTAAATTAAGTTATATTAAAATAATCACACTTAATTTAAAGGGTTAGTTCATCCAAAAATTCCGTCATTAATTACTCACCCTCATATCGTTCCACACCCGTAAGACGTTCTCTCATATTCGGAACACAAATTAAGATATTTTTGATGAAATCCAAGAGGTATATGACTCGTCCATTGACAGCAATATAACCACCACTGTCAAGGTCCAGAAAGGTACTAAAGACATTGTTAAAAAATTCGACGTGACTGCAGTGGTTCAACCTTCATTTTATGCAGCGACAAGAATACTTTTTGTGCACAAAAACAAAACAAAAATAACGACTTTATTTAACAATTTGAACTGTTGACGTAGTGAACGCAGTGCAGGCTTCCATGTTACGTCTGAACGGCGGCTCATTATTGACAGACACTGTTCACATGAGCAGCACGATGCATGCGTGTGATGCTGACGCAGGAGCTGGCCAATAATGAGTCGGCGTTCTGATGTAGAACCTGGAAGCGCTGAACGAAAACAGAATGACACAGAAGAGAAGATGTTGTTATTGTTGTTTTGTTTTTGCGCACAAAAAGTATTCTCATCGCTTCATAACATTAAGGTTGAACCACTGCAGTCACGTCGACTGTTTTAACCATGTCTTTAGTACCTTTCTGGACCCTGAAAGTGGTGATTATATTGCTGTCTATGGACGAGTTATCAAAAATATCTTAATTTTTGTGTTCCAAAGATGAATGAAGGTCTTATGGGTGTGGAACGACATGAGGATGAGTAATTAATGACAGAATTTTCATTTTTGGGTGAACTAACCCTTTAAATTCTAAAAAACACATAAAATCAAGGTCTTTTTTTGGCTGCCCGTGAACAACGTCTACTTTGACACGCCCTCAAACACTGCAGTTGTACTTGAGGCCCGGAAGAGTTCGGTTAGGAAGCTAGGTTTGCTAAGGAAGCTTCCTGAGCTGAAATTCAGAGACGCAATGGGCATTTTGTTTCCGATACGCACTTTAAGCAGTAGACCAATCACAACAGACTGGACCATTTGACCAATCGAGAATTTAGAGAGACGGGATCCTTACTGAACTATTTCAGAGACTGTGAGAAAAGGGGTGATGCTGCAATGTATATTATGAGCAAAATTAGTGTTTTTTTCTTTTTTTACCTTGGATGCATGTAAACCTATTGTAGTAGACCTCCAAAACAAAATTATGAACATTTAAAATAGCATAATAGGGGCACTTTAATAAAACATTTGAAAACAAGCAGTATAGTTATAGGGGCCTTTGAATATTGTGTTGGACAACTGAGAAACACTTGATATAAACATGCATAGGTGTAACATAAGCAAATCATAGTGGCCATAATGTAAAAATTCTCAATAAATTGCCCTCAAATACATAAATTACTCCTCCCATAGTTTCCCCAAACCAGGAATTTAGCATAATTTAAGACACTGTCAGTAGGATAAAGTGACATCTGCACTGCCCTCTGGTGTCACAACAGTGTCATTTCATGTATTCACTGGATAACTTGAATTTGAATCATAACAAAAACGTGAATTTATGTAGATGGATTGGCTCATCAGTGAAAATATGAGCATATTTGTGTTGTTATTTGTGTCATAACTGTCCCGTATGTTTGTGGTTAGGGATCTGGAGCAGTATGTGGAGGCTCTGAGGACTGACTCCAGCCCTGCCGTGTCTCAGAGAGCCGTGACGCTGAAGGAGGTAGAGGAGGGAGCTGTCAACCTGAGGAAAGTGGGCGAGAACCTGGCTGGACTGAAAGGTACAATAAAAATTACTCATTGAAACAGCTTAGGCAAACTATTTTGTATAATAATTGGTGGAAATTGGTGGTAAGTAAGTGAGCTGTTTTCTTGAGTGGCTTCCTTAGTTACAGGAAGTTGAATATTCTCTATTGTTAGACCTGCCCGCGCATGCTAAAGCAATGCAACTTGCAGAAACTGTGGGCCAGCTGTGTCCCTGGAGGAGTGAATTGTGATAGATCCACCACGATAAAGATCACACCTTTGTAGGTAACAGATACAACAAGACTTGGCCTGTGACGCAGTTTGTCACTTTCTTACAGTACTATAATGGCATCTTTATACAGAATAAACTCACATTTCACACCTCCAGGGAAAAACCTCCCACTCAACTACGTTTCATAAACCGCCATGCATAAACAGATTTAAATGTCAGGGAGTTTTCCTAACTGAAGATGATTCTCAGAATAATAGCAAAGCATCTTTTTTTTTTCTTGCAGGAGAGTTTCCAGCCCTTCAGGCCCGCATGCGAGCAGTGCTCAGGGTGGAGGTGGAGGCCGTAAAGTTCCTCAAAGAAGAGCCCCACAAACTCGACAGCATGCTGAAGAGAGTCCGAACCCTCACGGACACACTCGGAAACCTTCGCAGGTACAAACAGAGAGAGTAAGAGATTGAGACAGACATTTCATTTGCAAATAAAAAAAGATTGCGGTTCATAAATGCTTTATGACAAACTTTATGGACCTATTGTATACACCTTCTGATCCCAGCCGCGTATCAGTCCAGCCAGAGCTTTATGGAATTGTATATGCAGTTTCTGTTCTGCATCTCTCATTCATATTGTAATCATGTGTGAGCAGAGACTCTGTATAGGTTTAGACAGAGGAGAGATCTGGAGCATCTGCTACTAGTCACTTCCTTTCTCCTCCATGTCAAACCTGATCAGACTCAAGCCTGTTGCTGTTTTATGAATGCGAAAATGTAATGAATATTACCGGCACTCTAGAAAATTGTTTTATTTTAAAGCTGCTGTGTGTAATTGCAAAATTAAACAGCTTTTTACACGTTCTAATGAAAATGTGTGTGAAAATGTTACCGGCTACAAAGGGGTGCTGAGGGTTGTTGACACAGTGTTGGTCTGTGGTTGCTAGGGTGTTGATAGGTGGTTGCTAAGTTGTTCTCGGTGGTTTCTAACTGGCCAAGGTCAAAAGACTTCAGTAATAGTCACTGGGATTTTTTTCACCCCTTTTGTCATCTGCTGATCAAAAATCAGACAAAAGCTCCAGTGCTTAAAGTCATTTAAATTAAACTACATTGACACATTTTTTTTTTCGTTTTTACATTTTCTTTTTATTATTTTCTTTTTATTTATCTTTTTTCCTTCTCTTTCTCCCCTTTTTTCTTTTTCAATATTTATTTTATTCATTTTTTTTAAATAAATTACATTGACTTTCTTTTCCTTTTTTCTTTGTAAATTTTATTTTATTCATTTTAATTAAATTAAATTATTTTATGACTTTTTTCTTTACCTTTTGTCCTTCTCTTTTTTCCCTTTCTTTTTTCTTTTTAACATTTATTTTATTCATTTTATTTAAATTAAATTACATTGTGATTTCCTTTTTATTTTTATTTTTTAATTTAATTTTATTAAATTTAATGAAATCAAAGTGTTATGACTTTTTCTCCTTTTTCTTTACCTTTTTTTTAAAAAGAAATATTTCTATTATAAATTATTTCTAATCCTATTTACATTTTTTTAATGTTAAAATGTATGTTTATTTTTATGTTATATTTTATTTATAAAATGTATATAATAATATATTTTATTTTCAAATACAAGAAACCTAATATAGGACTCATAATATTCATGTCTGTAAATGTGCAGGACAAAGTTACAGGTTTGATTAAACCTCAACAGGATTATCAGATACTCTGTCTTCCATTGTTTGTTCAAACAGAGTATTGAACAAACGTTGGGCAATTGACCCCATATAGCCATCTGAGGAAATCAGCTGTGATTTCAATTCTTCAAAAACTGCACAATGCAGCTTTTAATCCTCATAAATATTAAGAAATCATAAAAATAAGCTTGTGATTTTAAATTTGACTAAATTTTAGTTTATTCTGATTGTTTTTCTCATTGATTTCTGTTTCAATTATTATATGTTCTCTAGGTGTGCCACAGATAGTCTGCTGAATCCCTCTGACCCTGTTCCCTCAACCCCTGCCTCTGAAAAAGCAGAATCAGCCATCGTTGAATCCTTTGAGCCTGCCTCGGTCATACCTCAGAGCTCCATAGTGAGGTCAGAGGTTATGTCGTCAAGCCCTATGGTGATCCACCATGCCCAGGCCTCTCCTGTAGCCTCACAACAATCCCTGAAATCAACAGCACCTTCACCCATTCCCCCTGCAGCACAGAGACGAGAGTCTACACCTTCACCTACCAAACAGCTCAGAAAACCTTCACTTGAGCAGACACAAATACCAAATACCAGCAGTAATGGAGTCTCTGCTAATGACATTCATAGTAAAGGTCCTTCTCCAAACTTGTTAATTGAGGAGATCCAAGCAAGCCACAGCAAGAACTTGAACAGGGCTGTGTCAATAGAGGTGAGTATTGTGCATTTTAAATCAAATGAGTGAAAGCCCCCATTTTTCGTTCTTCACTTAGGGGTAAAAAGAAGTTTGAAATACTTCAGCAGCAGCATACTGTTAGTGAACATCCTTACTCTGCCTACGCTGCTGTAAATATGTGCTGCGCACTTCACTTTCAATAACAAAATAAACACAACAAAAATGACAGCGCTAAGAAAACTGCATTTAAGTAAGCATCTGCAATTTGCTCAAGCTCTGCAATTCAGCACTCCAGTCAAGTCACGTCACATTTATTTATATAGCACTTTATACAATATATCGCATTAAAGCAAGCAGCTTCATTTTTACTATAAATCAGCTCTCCAGGGTGTTCATGTTTTACTTGAGTCTGACCTCACCAAAATGAACAGAAGAAATGAACCAGAGAAGATTTCCACGTCAAAAAAGGCGGAGCCTCAGCGCACACCTACCTACTACGCAAAGTTTGCTTTTAAAAGTAATGAATAACAATATTGTGTTACTCCCTAAAAAAGTAACTAATTGCATTTCTTAGTTACTTTTTCATGAAAAGTAATGTGTTACATTACTTTTGTGTTACTTTTTCTCACCTGGGCTGGGCTTGATTATTTGTTTTTTAATAACAACAAAAAAAAGTTATATTTTTGACAAATATTAAGGCCCTTTTCACACCAAAAGTGAAATGAAAAAGCCTCAGGCTGAAGGAATTGCATATTTACGCTTGTACAGTAGAGGACACAGTTCAAACAAACCTTTCAGCTGTGCTGCCATTGTGGTTTAAAGAAGAATAGGATGAGTGTTGCCAATTGCAACAATTTAGGGACAAATCTTCTTGGACAAACCTTATCTAGATTCTTATTTTGCCCACTGATCTATATTCATATTTATAAAGATCAATGAATTTGCCGTTATGATGTCAGCTCGTGACATTTAGCTACCAGTTTTAGCTACTTTCATTTGAAAGCAGTTGGCAACACTGAATTGGATACAGGAGAAGAAAGTTCAACACTCTTATTTCTAAAAATAAATCTAAAGTTTCTAAATCTAATCTAAAGTAATTTTTGCTTATTAGTATAGTTGAATTAGATCATTGAAGGTCAGCAGCAAAGACATTGGTTAATAAAGTGAGATTAAATACATAAAGTATATTTGTGTAATTTAATATAGTTAATTATTACAGGTTTGCATAAAATTCTGAGCTTGCATTTTACTGTTTTTATTCATTTTGAGGAATAATGAATGTTTTCATGCAAGTGAGATGAGTAAATGCATGTTCACATTTAGTCTAGAACTACAATAACCATCATGTTTATACAGCACAAACAACGCCTCTGCAATTTATTTCTCTCAACATGGGGACATCAACATCAGTCAATAAATGTGAAAAAGTAACTTGCTTTACTTATTTGAAAAAGTAACTTAGATATTTTGTTGTAAATTGAAAAAGTAATGTGTTACTTTACTAGTTACATGAAAAAGTAATCTGACTACGTAAGTTACTTGTAATGCGTTATCCCCAACACTGCTACTACATAATCTCCACGGGCCAATGGTAGTTCGAAGGAGTTTATAAGCCAGAGTAAACTTTTATGGAAAGTTTGCTTTAGTAAGCTTTTTCGAACTCCTGAAAACTGGCCAAATTTTGTTCGGAATTACGTCATACCGGTATTAGTATATTGTGGAATTTGGGTGAAAATGTGCATTCTCTTGTTTACTTACTGTTTTGTTTGGTATCTTCAGGCTGCAGAGAAAGGATGGGAGGAGAAGAGGCAGAACATTGGTCATTATGATGGGCAGGAGTTTGAACGGATGCTCCAGGAAGCAGAAGCCAACATGCTGAGAGGAATACCAAACCTTGAGGTGCCCAGCAAACCTGAGGGCTCTCCTGCTCCTCCTGCAGTGCTTCCTGCCTCCCTGGAGGAGGTGATAGAAAAAAATGAACCTACAGCAGCGCCAACAGAACAAGGTAAGAGACCTAAAGACATGTTAGTGCTCTTGAGACTACTATTTGGCGATGTTTATGCTTATTTTTTCTTTTCGCAGATGACAATCAGCCAAACTTTGAGAAACCTACTAAGACTGCTCCAGAGAAACCTCCCAAACCTCTGGAGAAGCCAGTTAAGTCAGCCTTGGAGAGACCTATTAAGCCCAGCCTATCCATCAAATCCAACCTAGAAAGACAGAGTAAGACTCAGGAAAAAGTTAAGCTTCAGACCACAGAGAAAGCCAACAAGTCCCCTCCTCCACCCCCACCTCGACGAAACTACACCACCAACACTGGGATGACCACCACCCGCTCTGGAGAAGTCATTTACACCAGCAGGAAGGAGTCTGTTACGGTATAAGTTTATTTGTAGGACAGACTTTGACTTAAGTCCAAATAATAAAAATTAAATATAATTTTAAATCTGTATTATATTTTAAAATAAAATTAATATATAAATAAAATTGAATTAAATAAAATGTTAATTATTAGAGATGCACTGATGTATCGGGCGATTTTTGATCAATTTACAACCAACGGCATATCGGCTACAGCATTAAAAGGTGATATAACAAGCCAATGGTTTATTAATTAACTGCGTGAAGACACTGAGCTGTATAATGTCTGTTGCATAATCCAAGATTAATCCATAATCTAATATTCCTGCTGTGCTGCTGTCTGCGTTTGAATGTTAATGAAACAACAAAAGACAAAAAAATGGCTCACTACTCTTGCCTAAATAACTTTTGTAACTTTGGTAAGGATTAATATGTATAGGGCCCTATGATTTTCGCGACGTGGAAAATGCGGACGGAATCGCGGGAATCCAGTCATAAAAACAGAATTTACTGTAGGCTATAACACGGAATGTTTTGATGAATAAATAACAAGTAGGTCAGTACACTTAAATCAAATCTTGATATAGACTAGTGTCTGTGAATAATAAGCCGCAAAAAGACTTTAAATATGAATCCTGCATGTTCTGCGTGTCTCTGTGTGAATGAATGGCACAGACACACGGTTTCATTTACCTCACACACACACACACTGAAGCACGCGTGACGCTCGCAGTGTTTTTCAGCCCCAAAAAATCCTATCGTTGCATCCCTATTAATTATATTTTAAAAATTATTAATATAATTTGTTGAAATACTTTGTAGGAGGGTGAAGAGGAGTCCAACAGTACAGCGTCTCAGTCTGAATCAAAAACCCCTCCAGAGGCGAAGCGCAAACCCATTACTCCTCCACCTATTGCTGCCTCCGCCATTACTGAGGAAGAGGATGAGGGAGACAAAATTATGGCAGAGCTACAGGTGAGATACACACAGAAATTTAAACATACATACACATGCACTCTAATACAGACTTATAGCAAGCATAACATAATGTTCTTAATGGGTATAAATGTTAATATATGTATATGTGCTCACTGACTAATTATTAAGTGTTTTGATTTTAAAATGTCTTGGGTGTGAAGTTGCTTGGTGTGGGTGTTAGGATGCTTTGGTGTGTGCCTTGAGGCTTATTTGGTGGCAGTTTCATTTCCCTGCACTGGATTAGTTTCTGTTCCCCACCATTCTGTAGATCAACAACCTAGTTTTCCTAAATTCTAAAAAATATTCAAAAATATTTATACACCATTATTTGCAGTTCTACTGTCAAAGATCGAATTATTTCCTTTTTACCTTTTAAATTAGTAGAGATACATTTTTAAATAGAATAGAACGTGCACAGTAATGTAATCAGAATATATGTAAAACAAATGTAATTATATTATATAAAAAATATAATACAATTAATCATATATATTTCAATTATGTCTAATTAAAAATATTTTATTATTTAAGCTTTGCTCAAATAAATATAAATATATCATCTCTAGATTGCCAAAGTATCAAAAGGCAGATAATAATTTGATAAAACCCACTGTAGATAATTTCTGTTACATTATACAGTAATCTTGAACAGGTTTGCCCAATTTAATGATGGGCAGATTCTTATCTTATCCATAATCCCCTTCCTCACAAATTCTTCTTCTCAGGTTTTCCAGAAGTGCTCTGTTAAGGAGGTAGGGCTCAAGGGTTTGGTAGAGCCACAGATCAGAGAGCTAAGACCTGGGGTCTTACTGCCCCTTAAAGATAAGAAGGTAAAGGATATGATGTCCTTTAGTAGACCCTCCAACTGCCTGCCTGTACCAGCCGCTTGTCCCTGATGGCTGTCCTTTACAATGCTTGTTTGGCTTTCTTACCCTTTGCTAACTTCCTCTGTACACTCTTGTGATGGGTATCTGACACCAAAAATGTTCTCACTGTTCTTTAAGTTTAAATTCTGTTTCTTTCCTTTTATTTCTACTGAACTCATGACCTGTGCTGATTGTAGTGATGTAGTTTGAGCCAAAAGGGGAAACAGATATGATTGGCTTTGTGTGCTCTGAGTCATCCAATCAATAAACTAGATTTTCGACACTCTGCTGTCAAAAGGGTGTTGTGTGTGTGTTTTCTTTTTTTACATTCATTGTAATAAAAAGTATGTTATCTCAGTTGAACACAATTCAATTTCCAAAAGCTTTATTACCTAAGGTTACATGATTTTCAAACATTTATCATTTACACTGTGCACTTACAGCTTGAGTTATCTAACCAGGTGTAGCATTAACAAATTGTCCTAGCCAAAGTGTCATTTAGCAGATTTATGGGAAATTATCAGGACCTACTTCAATGTGGCCATCTAATTTTCTCTTTAGAAAGGGTCCAAACCATATGCATCAGTAGAATGTAGCTTAGACTTGGTTTAGTCGTGAGGATTTTAGAGGATACTTTCAGCTAGCAGTCTGGAGTTCAGAATTTGTTCTTTGATCTTCTCACTTTGCTGCATGCCTGCTACTGTATAAGCCTCCTTACTTATTTGATGGATTTTCAGTCTCGCCTTTTCTCTCTTTACCTTAGTTGCACCTCTTCACTGAACATTTTCACAGTATTTTTTCACTGTTAAAAATTGTGCAGTCTTATTTACTGGTGAAATATTATAGAAAAGCAACCTTTTGATCTCAAAAGTGTATTCAGCATACTTTATTTTCGAAAAATAAAGTTTTGGAAAAAGTTGGAAACAGTGTTGATACATGCATTACAACTCTTAAGTTTTCATTGTTTCGTAAATTTTACATTTAATTTTGGGCTGTTTATTCAGATTAGTTCTCAAATGCTTTAGGTCTAGCTCCAAATTATGATCTGTTATTAAATTATGAATCAAATTAATTGCATATTTTAAAAAATATGTCTAACATTAATAGAGAGAAGAGAAATGGTCTGTATTTCCAGCTGTAACATATTCATCATTATGGCATCATTATGGTTAGAAATTTGGTTGATTTTATGACTATTCTTAAAATAAACATTTTGATATGATAGAATGTATGATCCAAGAATATGTTACATGAAAAGCAGCCTAAAGGTCTTCAGTGGACTTAGAGTAGCTTGTAGACTGAGATTTTTTCTTTGTGAGATGATGTTGTTCCCCACAAACCACAGAATACAGAAAACCAAGACGACAAGAATCCTGACACAGACGAGAATGGCAACAATACAATTCGTCAGAGTCCTGGGGTGAGCGGCAGTGTTTCTTATCATAATGACACAATTATCATAGACTTATTGTAAACTCCTACAAGAAATTTATAAGATGTTATGATAGTATGAGCTCTGAAAAAGTTGTCTTAGTGACAACCAGTCATTTAATAATTGAGACCCCCTATAAGCAAAATAGTTATTAGCTCCCCTATCATGTTACTCCAAAGTGTGTGTCCCTGCAATAGTGTTCTGTGAAACCTCATAAAGACCTGGTAATGGTCAAACCAATTGTAGAGTATATAATTATTCCAGATATGATTAATAACAAACTTAACTAATGGAAATTTCTTTTTTTTCCTGACCTTTGACCTTTTAAGGTCATCTACTATGTCACAGCTCAGATCTCCAAGGGGATTTCATCAGCATCAGAGGAATCAACAGAGCGTAGAGATGCATCTCAGTCTCCCTCATCACAGGTGTCACATGTCAATGCTTCTCACCAATCCCAAAGCCAGCTGCAGGTATCCACTAACAAATTTGGTGCCCTCAAAAGTAACGGCCCAGCCAGCTCTTCTAGTTCTCTGCACCAAAATCAGCTGTCTTGTTCACCCTCTTTGAAGTCAAATCCACCCTCTCCATCGGAAGAACTTCCAGGTAGCCCAGCCCAAGGGAAAGTTCATGTGGTCAAAGCTGCTCAAGTGCAGGTTAGCATAGAGGAGAGGGTAGAGTCTCCAACATCAATTTGCTCACCAGTCTCCTTTGGAGACACTGAACACAGTCTTTCTAAAGCAATCCATGTTGGGCCAGATTTAGAAAATCAGAAGCTTCTGTTTGGTTCATCCAAGGTGAAGGAAAGGAAATTTGAGGAAATTGAGGAAAATGATGAGGCCTTTCTTAGTCCTGATCTGCCAGGAGAAGAGCCACCTCCACCTCCTCCTGATAACTTTGCCTTCATGATCACTAATACCAAGGTACAAGCCCTCTCCACTGGAGAGTACCATCAGCTTGTTAATGCCAAGAAAGGTAGTGTGCAGACAGTAACTGTTGGCAACAAACGACCAAGTGCTTCTGACAGTGGCTTAGCATCACGAGGTGATGCCAATATCAATGGTCCCGCTGGTGCTGACAAAAAGCCAGTTATCATCATCTTTGATGAGCCAATGGACATCCGCTCAGCTTACAAACGTCTCTCTACCGTCTTTGAATGTGAGGAGGAGCTAGAGCGGATGCTTGCAGAAGAAAGAATAGATGAGGAGTGTGAGGAAACCGAGGAAGAAGAATGGGCTAAAGGAGTGCAGGTCAAACAGAATGGAGATGGTAGAGATTCTCGAAAAGTTACTGGTTCAAATTCTTCTGCAGATGTCACAGACGGTCAAGTCATTAACTCTTCATCATCCTCATCTTTATCTGAGGGAGGGGCATTAGAAGATGTAGACAGTGATGCAAAGCAAGATGGAAAGAAGAAGTTCAAGTTTAAGTTCCCCAAGAAACAGTTTGCAGCATTAACGCAAGCCATTCGTGCTGGAAGTAAAACGGGCAAAAAGACTTTGCAGGTTGTTGTCTATGAGGATGAGGAAGAATCAGATGGAACAGTCAGGCAACACAAAGAGACCAAGAGGTTTGAAATTGCTTGCTCCAAAACAGAGTCCTCAAAATCAAATAAACAGGAACCTAATGGACGAACTGACCAGATTCGTAAGAGTACCTACAAAACCCTTGACAGTCTAGAGCAAACAATAAAGCAGCTTGAAAGCACAATTTGCGAAATGGGGCCGAAGTCTTCGGAAGACCCCGAAAGCTTGGTTACCCCTGAAACTCAGGACAACAAAGTTGGAGAGAGTTCAGGGCACTCAGAGAAAGGACTTTCTCCCAAAACCTTTGTTCCTAGGTCGACTTCTGCCAGTAAAGTTCCTGGTCTCCGAAAAAAGACCAAACCACAGCTCCTTCCTCGACCTGCCACTGTACCAACTACAGGGGTCTCAGTCACACCAGTTCCCACTCAACAGGTCTCTCTCTAGCTCCTACTACCTTAACAAAGACTATGGATCTTTCCCTCTCCTCTTGCTCACAACAGTTCCACCCTATCCAATGACTTCTACAGATCCTTAGCCTCTCCTGTGGTGGAGGCTACCAACTCTGGGATCTGAACTTTTTAACACCTTCACATATTTTTATAAATATGGTGTGTTTGTTTCTGGCGTGGCGTTTCATGGATAGACCTTTGTGTGTTCACTGGTGCTCTAATCTTGGGTTAAGGTAGCCAACAACTTTCACAGTCTTAGAACCACAGTCTCGCATTGTTTCTGGTACCTTTTGTGGGTTCTTAGGCAGTCTTCAAAGAAACTTGGTATTGGTATTCTGGGCTGGTTTGCATGCCTCCTTCTTTTCTGGTATACAAACTCTACAGTGTCTACAGATGTGTTGTGCAAGCTTTGTCTTGCTGTGATTTAGTTTAAACCCCCCTGAAATATGGCTCTCATTTTTTGTTTCTTTCTTTTTATTCCTTTTCTTTTCTGTTTGGTTTAAATCTTTTTTTTTGCAGAATGCCAGCGTGGTCTCACCTACTAGTCGGATGCCGGTGCCTGTTTCTGCCAAGGCGCGGCAGCAACCGGGCACCTCAGAAAAAGAGAGGGCAACAAAACCGCAAAAGCTACAGGACTCTCAGAGGCAGTTCCGCCAGGTAGTTTTATCATAGGACCACTTGTCCAGTCAGAAAGATAGACACACCTAGGCATAGACTCGAGAGGAAAGTTAGTTTTGCAGGGCATACATTGAGAGGGAAAGAAACTAACAAAGAACCTGATGAGACCAAACAAACTGTTCTTTGGTGAAAGGCCCAGTGCCGAAAGCTGTCTTTGAACTGTTGACGTCTTCTTCTGCTACATTTTTTGAATGGCTGTGACCGAAGGCAACTGACTGTTATCTCATAATACCATCAAATGCTTCTGCATGTTTGCTTTGCTTGTGGCTTTGGTGCTGTAGAAAACACTACAGCCAGTGCTTACCTAACACTGTTGGATGCTTAGACTAGGGATTCTTTAACTAAAAAAACCACTGACATCTAACCCCTACACACTCTAATGCCTGTGACAATTCCCTTGCAAGTCAGGATGCTTCTCTACTTAACCCATTTTTGGACCCTTTACCTGTTTACCTCTCTGAGGAATCCCCAAACCCTGGCCCCACTGCCCAGGGTCCACAGATCCACTTTGTCCCCATTATCCTGTGGATGTCTTTCCAATTGTACCTCCTCTATTTCTCCTGGAGCCTCCTATGGTCTTGAGGACTGGTTGGTTGCACTTTACTCTGCACATTACTCACTCTAAAACTCACAATCCTACCATCTATCATCTTCCCTCTCCTTTCCATTTTACAGTCTACTTAAAGTGATATTTTTTTGTATTCTCACCCTGTAGACAGATAGTTTTGTGTGTATGCCTTTAGTACTTTCATTTATAAATGTAGCTTCTGTGTCTTTGATAATCTGTCATGATTAACTGTAGATCCCAGTAGTATGATTTTAAACATGCTTAGAAATTTTGCGTATCTTAATCAAGATCCTTTTTTGACAATCAGTGTGTTTTGGCATCTTTCTTCGCAGGCTAATGGAAGTGCTAAAAGATCAGGAGGAGATCCCAAATCCACTTCTCCTACTGTGCCTGCTTCTAAAATTCCTGCTTTTTCCTCTAGTACAGGAAAAGGCTTGCCCCAGTCTGATTCTACTAATATTGTTAATTCTTCTCCTTTATCTTCCTCCCTTCCCGCTAGCAAATCTTCTATCCCTCCTCCTCGATCCAATTCCACCCCCTCATCTCATATCCCCTCCCTTTCTAATGGTTCTTTAAAATTTGCCCCTCCCACTCACAGCACTAAAGGCCTCTCTATTCCCATGCAGACACAAAATGGTCGACCTTCCACCTCTTCTCCCTCTTCCTGTTCCCACTCCCCTTTGTCCCCGACCATGTTGAGTCAGAGTGCGAAGAGTATCCGTACCATTCACACACCCAGCTTCACCAGCTACAGTCGGCCGCACAATGGGAGTGCCGGTAAATCAGCTATCCCAACAGTAACTGTCGCTAAGGATGCTGTGTAAATTGCTTTGCTGCTTTGCAACCATTTGTTTATCTCTTAATGAGGTGGAGTCACTCCTGATTTACTTCGATTAACTTTTTTATGTTGTTTTTGTAATTTTATTTGTTTGAACAGATAATATTGTTACATCAGAGTGAAATTTGTTTTGGCATGACTTTGGCTATTGCATGTTATTATTTTCTCTGTTCAATTGAATGGCCAGCCTCCATTATTCAGTGTTTTAAACTTGAATCTCTGCAAATCATAGACGTATAAAAAGATAAACTGTTTTATTTTAAAAAGTAAAAAGTTTAATTGCAGAGAGCAGGCTCTTGATCAAGGATTTTACAGAGCACTTCATTTGAAAAGAATATTTATTTTTCATACAAGTTGAAGAGAGGCTAATAAGTATTAAAGTTAACATAGTAAAAAGTATGTAAACAATGTTTTGGTTATTAACATCCTCTAAATGATTGTAGATGATTGCATATGCATTTTTTTTAATAAACTGACAGACATTGGTTGTAGCCACAAGTGAAAAAGTACTGTAAGTATATTAACCATTTACACAAATTGTCAAACATTGTCTTTTATTTTCTTTCTTTCTTACATGCACTGCCAATGTCTTTAAGATTTATTGTTATAAATTTACAACAGTTTTGCAATGAACAGTTGTCTGTCTATTCAGTAGTTGTGCCTGTTTGCCAAAGTTTGTAATTTACTTCCTTACAAATGACTATATATACTGTGTTAGACACTATGTACATTTAGGATAGGTTATATCTGGCTTAACCTACCTATGTCAAAAAATCCTTGATTTACCCATGCAGTCTATGGCTCTTAAATTAATGAGTATTGATATCTAAATGTAAACTAAAAATTGTAGTGATTGATAAAATCGCTCTCTACTTCACATGTATATACTGTAACATCTCTATTTCAGAGATTGTCTTTAGTTTTGTTAACATATTGTACCAAAGTTTATTTCTATGCATGCCTATACAAAATTGTAGAGAGAGAGAGAATGTAATAGAAGAAAATCATGCTTGCACAGACAGATTTTGTAAATAAATATGTTTTCTTTGGTTTTGTATAGCTTTAATTGCAGAAGCAATCTGTGTAAAAGAGTGTAGGTATTAAAACAAAGTTCTGCATGCTTGTCGTTTACATGGCCTCTCGGCTATGGTTTCTCCACTTCAACACTGCAAGTCCTTCTATTAAACATTTTGGCAGATATTTCAGGTGACTTGTGGTTTTTTATCACATATATTGTATTTTACACCTTTACACTTTGATATAGTAACAGCATTGTAATGACATTCTTGTAAAGTACATATGTTGCGTATTCATAGACCTGCGTATAATAAATAAGGCAAGGGCGTAGAGTTACATTCTAGCTATTTTAAGGCATGAACATTTTTTTTTTTTCACAGGAAAAAAATGTTTAAATGTGTAGTTTTAAGGGATAAAATTATTGACTACAGGGGGACTTAAAAATATTGGTAAAATCCCCATTCTTCCATTTGGGGGCCATTCCACCGAATGGGTAACATTTGCTTGTTGAAACTCTTCAAAATTAAACTTTATTTTTTATATTTTTTCAACACTCAATCTAATAATACACATATTTAACTATTCAAAATGTGTATTGGTCAATCTCAGGCAACTTTATTTAATTTTTTACAAGGTTTCAAAGCAGAATATAGATGCATGTTTTCTCAGTTCTGTTACCAAAACTCATGTACCATTTAAAAAGCATGTTTAGAAGCATGTCAATTAATTCCTTTGTATTCACCTCAAGAAAGTGTTTATTTTAAAGAAATGGTTGGTTATTTGTTCAAATAATTGATATTTGTGACAAAAAAATCACTTTATATTAAGGTAAGGTGTATTTTAATAAAAACTGCAAAACATTTTTTTAATTTAAAAGCAGACAGAAGCCTCAAGTATATTTTTTTTTTTAATAATTTAATTTATTTAACAGTTGTATAAATGATGGACCAAACAAAACTGATAAAAACAGTGGTTTAACTTTATTTTTTTTAGAAAAATAAATAAATTTAGTAACAGGAATGAGCATTTTGTAACAGGAATGAACACTGGGTAACAGGAATGAGTGTCCATATGTGTGTGCATGTGTGTGAGAAAGAGAGTGTGTACATGGCCGTGTGTGCTTGTGTGTGAGTGAGATTTCTGTGTTGAAGGGATGTGCTATGTGCTAGTAGTAGTTTCACTCCTTCTCTTGCAGCATGCCATGAATGGGTGTTTCTGGCAACTGCATAGTATGGTTTCTCTCCATCTTCTACAAAAGATAAGAAAGACAAAGACAAAAAGATTAAGTTACTTCGTGGTGGACTGGCTCCCTGCAAGTATGGCATTCTCACTGTAAAAATGTATCCTAAAAGTCTACAATTTGTAAAACTCATGATACAGGTGAATAGTATTACATCAACTAATATTCACATTATTCAACAAAACAGAGGACTCTACCGACTCCTGTTACTCTTAACTCACTCCTGTTATTTTTCATATGAGTAACTGGACTAAAAGTAACAGGATTGAGTTTTTAAGCAAAAAAATGATCAAATAGGCCTACATGACATATAGCCACATCGTGTACATGCTTATAGCATGAGGACACAATGCAAATAGGCTACCAACTTACCTAAAGTTAATATTTTTTTAAAATAAACAAATGACATCTAAGAAATAATTTAGTTAACAGGACAGTACATTGAGATTGATCTTCAGTCATAGTTACAATTTCATCAAATATACAGAAATTAAAATGAGAGGACTTACTTTTAGTCTTCTCATGGCCTGCATAAGATCCAGGCAACTTCCTGTTGAAAATTTGTCTTGTGGCATGTTTTTTAGAAGGGGCAATGTGTGAGGGTAACAGGACTGAGTGAAAACCTGGGGACACAACTAAAATGTATATTTTATATAATATTTTATGGATTTCTCATGAAATTTCTTTTTGTGTAGCATAGATGGTATATGGCAGGGCTCGTCAACTGGCCGCCCGCGGGCCAAATCCGGCCCGCGGCACCTCAGTCTCCCTCCTCTTTTCATGGCGGTGCGGCTAAATTTTTCCTTGCGAATATTTCAGCAGTTATTATGCGTGTCCCGTATTTCTGTCGACATTCTTTTCCGTGAATTGGCCAAACGCGCTTGCATAACGATCTGAAACGATTTGGATTCGTTCGGACCTCTCTGTCACTGAATCATCTGTAGGCCTAGTTGTTTCTCGGCCAGTAACAACAACAGAACAAATAGCGCTGTTTTCATTTGTTTAGTTTACTTTGAACTACGCAGCACTGGAACGAAAGCTTAAAGGTGCTGCGTTTATTCCCGGTCACCATTATTAATCAGCGTTGCGACATCCAGTGAGATTAGCGTTTCAAATCGACACACACCTCTCGGTTACAAACCACAAATCACCCGATGATTAAACTAGTTTTAAATCGGATGAAACAGCTAACATCCCAACAAGACTGAGGAGGAAAACAGGAGAAACAACGTGCCATGAATGAAGACTTTTAACCCAACGTTGTGCAGCAGTGGTACAGAATCATAAAGAAAATTATAATCAAAATCACATTTTTTAAAAAAAAAATGTCAAGAAATCATTAAAAAAAAGGGGGAAAACACTTGAAAGACATTGATATACTGAATTTGATCCATGCATAGGTTTGTATCATGTAGTGTGTCATGTCATATAATGTACTTCATGTAATAAGATTGCGTACGAAACTTCAAAAAGCAGTTCTTCTCTGCTGTGAAATAGTGGTGTGTTACAATTTTTGCACATCACTTTGGGTGTTCCTGCACCCCCAGGATCCCTGCATCTTCCCTTCTTATAACACATTATGGCCAATGTGAGGTATTGTCCAAAACATCCTTAGTACCCCTTATCGCACAACGTTGCCCTGAGGCAACGAAAAGAAAAACTGAATTTCAGAACATGCAAAATAAAAAAAAACATCATAAAACCTGACAAAAGGCTTCTACACCTTCATACACACACACACACACACACATATTTTTTATGTACAGTTCATGTCATTTTAAATAATATTACTAAAGCAAATAATCTTGCCTTTTTCTCACACCATGTGCCCATGTGTCAGAACAAAAAGTCCCACCTTTAAATGGTGCTTGATAGTGACTCCCACAGCTTACTGGACTGTTCTTTGGTACTTTCTCGACCTTTCTAATTGGTTGTAATCATTTAAAGAAAAATTTACTAAACATAGGGCTTAAGAAAACTCCGTTGCCTGAGGGCAACACTGTGCTGTAGAGGGTTAAATCCCAAAATCACCACCCTTACAAACATATACCATGAATGAACTGTAGTAAATTTCCATGGTTTGTGGAAATGTGGAATATTTATATTGAAAACTATGTTATAGCCAATTATATTGCAATATATTTATTAGGTGGGTAGGGGAA
The DNA here is from genome assembly GCA_037950665.1 of Hypophthalmichthys nobilis. NCBI lineage: Eukaryota > Metazoa > Chordata > Actinopteri > Cypriniformes > Xenocyprididae > Hypophthalmichthys > Hypophthalmichthys nobilis. Next base: position 10,343,296 of record CM075482.1, on the reverse strand, counting down.
TATATAATTCATGTCTACCTCTGTTTAGGCATTTTTTATCATAAATATAATATCATTTGACAGTGGTAGTGAGTAGCCATGTATGGTTTTACCTGTGGTTACCAAGTCTCACTGTGAGAATGTTTTCATGTAAGCCTAATAATTAATAAAATAATTTTTACAAATAAGATGTAAAAATTAAAAGTTCGTTGGAAAGGCTCTTGTGCTGATTTATAGTTCCAATTACTTTACTGCTATACTTAAATGTTTAGTAGTAGCTACAGAGTACATACTCTTATCCAAACTTTTGGTGAATATTTCATAAATAACCAGCTTTCTTACAAAATCTTTTATAACCTAATAAGCCATAGTCTAAGTGGATTTACACACAAATAAATTTAACTTTACTGTAAATTTGAACTATACCAGGTTTGTCTTATGAAGTTAAGTTATGAAGTTGTAATCATCACATACAGCAGGTACAGAGACCAGTAGAGGGTGATGTGTGTTAATGGTGATTTTTTTAGAAGGGATGATGCTGCATCAGATGAGTTCACGTGTCTGTGCATGCCATTTTTGTGAAGTCAAAGCCTATGACAAAATGAGGAAACAGATATGAGCACAGACAACATTCAGCTGTGTTGGTTAATAGCCAAACGAGGCATTAATCATTATGTGCTGTCTGCTGGGGAAGTCTCCAAACCTTCTTGTAAGTACATCATTGGTGACATTTAATTATTATTTTTTTTTTACTTTTATTTTTTGTATCGATTTTAGCATTTATCTTAGTGAATATTGGTTGACTTGAAGTTCAGTGTTATTTCCAATATGTATGTATACACATACACACCTTTATTACTTAAAAATGCCTTGAAATATTGTTCTCTCTTGCTATTTATGCTGTTTTAAATAATAATAATAACGCATATTATCATAGATAAGTTATATATAATATAAATAGATTCTTTAAAACATATAGATCCTAAAAAACATATTAAAATATGTTAGGAATATGAAATATGTTCTTAGAGATGTTTTAAAAACAATTTACACACATTGTATCACTTTCTGCAGTTCTTGAGAAAATTATATTGCTAAAACCTGACTGTCTGATACCTTTTCTGACTATTGCTGTTCTCCAAACAGCAGATCAGCCTCAAAGTATAGACGTGCAAGATGTCGAATCACTCTGTGGAGGGGATTTACCTCAGCTCTCACATGGAGAACATCCTGTTCTCAGCCTTCTACATTGTCATCTTCATCCTCTCAGTCCCGAGCAATGCCTTGGCACTTTGGGTGTTCTGCCACAACACCAACAACACCCCTTCCAAAGTGTTTCTGAAGCACCTGGCTATAGCGGACATGTCTTACATCTTGGTGCTCCCCATGCGAATGATCTACCACATGTCAGATGGTCACTGGCATCTTGGTGAAGGGGCTTGTCGCGTGGTGGGTTTTCTGTTCTTCGTCAATCTCTACTGCAGTGTGTACTTTATAACCTGCATCAGTGTAGACCGTCTGTTGGCTTGCGTCTTACCACACAAAGCTCAGAATCTGAGAAAGGCCAAGTATGCCAAAGTGGTCTGTGCGATCCTGTGGGTCATGGTGACCATTTCCATGGTGCCTGTCCTGTTCTCCAAAACACAAGTGACTAGACAATGGCAGAATGTCACAGTGTGCAATCAGTTGTACATAGAGAAGTCCTCTAATCCCACCGGCGCTGTGGTGTCCACTGCTATTGCATTCATGATACCTCTGGTCACCCTGAGTGTTTCTTACATTCTCATATTTTTCAAAGTCAAACAAATGACTTTTCAAGAAAAAATGCCTGCTCAGCGCAAGGCAATGAGAATGATCGTACTTACAGTGGTTAACTTCTTAATTGCATTTGTGCCCTATCATATCCACCGATTTGTCTTTATCATACAGCATGATGACATGTCAAGGTCAGAATCCGAAAGACAAATGCTGCATTTGGGAAATCGAATCACCTCAGCTTTAACATGCATGAGTGGCGTGCTGGATCCTGTCATGTACTTCTTTCTGGCTAGAAATTACCAAGCGACCCTGCTGCAGCTCTGTGGTAGAAACACCAACGAGGAGCAATCCACCGCATGATCGGATGAGAAAGCCCACAGTATCTTGTCAGCTGTTAACTACCAGGCATAATCAAGCTCGGTATCTGTCAAACAAATGTTTAAAATTAAAATAGTAGAAGTGGAAAAAGTATGGCTGATAATAATTGATGATCATGACCACATTCATTCAGAGTCTCAATCACGATATGCAGTATGAGTCATCAAGTGTGAAACTACCATTTCAGATGAATATTTCTCATATGACATATACATATGACAGTGACGTGATTATCTTTGTTTAACTTTTTTCAAACATTTTTCATTTATCAATATTTATCATATATCATTTTTGTATAGACCCTATAGCTGCTTTTAGATGTTCAGATCTCAATAAAATATTTTCAAAATCTCATCTTTTAATGTCTCGCAAACACCATTGTTGCAGTGTTTGTTTCTTTGAGGTCATTATCATTAGTGTTATTTCATTTGAATTTTAAAATTTTTATTTTAATTGCATTACATGGTTGATTGTTCCGTGTACATTTTGACCATTTCATTTCCAATTTGGAAAAGAATAGCGGGAAAGTAAAAGATGGCTTTTTTCTGGGTTTGTTTAAAAAATTACAGCTCGGTATGAATCGCCACTTTCATCTGATTGGTTAAAATGGCTTATATGGCACCATGAAGAGTTGGTACAGCACTGCCAATGTGTTTACGCTTTAATAAAACATTGTCACGAAATATTTGTAAACCACAAACAAAAAAGAGGTTATTCCTTTATTCCTGTGATTAAAATGTACACTTATAACATTAATGTTTTTGTTTGGTTGTTAAAAATGCAGGTCACAAAGTCATAAAATTAAACTTAGCACACCTGAATTGTGCATATATTTAGCAGTAGGCTAGTGACAGAACCTTTTCGGATAAAAAGCTTTTGCCACTGTTCCCTTAACACTGGGTTCTTTGGGAAGCAAGGTTATCTTTCCCTCACAACCAAAAACACACTTCTTTGGTGACATTGTTTATTTCATGGTCTAAAAACAAAGTGACAAATCTTTCTCGAGCAAGTCCTGTGCAGGGCTGCCGACGACTTCCGTAACCGTGATAGGCGTTAATGTCAAATATAATCTGTATAATCTGAAAACCACGCTTCCCCAATCCTCCTTGTCATTTAGACTTATTACAAAAAACAGAACAATGCCTAAAAGCTGCCGTGTGACAAGGTGTACAGCTAACAAGCTAAAAACAAAACAGAAATAAGTTTTTATAAGCTCTCGACCCCAAAAAACGAAAAAGTGGATACAGGCAGTGAGACAGATCGCAACGGATCATATTACTATAAAAAATACACTGGAGGGGAACGTAATCGGCGACAACATATGCTAAACAAACAAACAAAAACAAACCATTCATTATTTTTAACCATGTCAAAGAATTATTTCACCTGTCGCCGACTACGTTCCCCTCCAATGTAGTTCTTCATGTAGCTCCGCCCATTTTCAGCGCTGCGCTCGTTGTCTTTTGTCTTCCGGTTTGTATTTCCACAGCGATCTTACGTATTTATGAAGGAACTGATTGTTTTAAAATCTTCCCGGTCTACTGACATTTGTTAAGACATCTGCTTTAAACATACAATGCTCATAATAACTTTTGTTAACTCCACAACAAGTAAATTTACTTCACCAGCTAGTTATTCTTTGACAGCAATGCCATAGAAATATACAGAGCTACCGCAAAAACGGAAGTTCAAAGACAATATTATAAAGATGGTGGCGCACTTGTTTCTCTGGCGGATAAGGTCTATAGGCGAACTAGGCAGCCACCTGCAGCGGCAGCACAGTCAGGGCGGCAAGAAAGAGAGGGACTTTTTTTTTTTTTTTGGATATTCGTTTGGAATTATTTCACTTATATCAAAAAGTTATCACCCGATTAGTTATTCTAAATCTAAATTAACTTAACTTCCTTCTACTAAGTACCAAAACCCACCCCAACCAAGAGCGGCATATAAGTCTACAGTCTACATGCATGTAGCCAATCACATGCATATCTGTTGAATTTGCAATGGCCAATCAGAGGTGTTTAAGTTAGCGCTGAACAAAAAATCCTGCGTTTTGAGCGGTGAGTGGACTCTGGGTTCTACTTCTGCACGTTTGCGAATCCTCTCATATAACAAAGTGTAGATATTATGTAAATATGAGATTCATTGTGCAGACAGCTTCATTTATTATAACAGAACTTTGTGAGATCGTGATAAAGTAGCCTAAGCGCATATCGTTCACATATCGCGTCTTTTGCGCGCTCAAGTTCCTTTTTTCAAATGTAGGCGCGCAGCAAGCGTGCTCAAAACAGGAGCAACGCTGTCGTGAAGTGTTTTCCAGGCGCGGCGAGATGAAAAATTCTCAACTTTTCAGAATGCAGCAAGCTTACCGCAAGTCATGTAACAAGAACCAACCGAACAGTTTCGTCCTTTCTGTAACAAAACATTGAACGCTCAGCCGAACAGCTGGTCATAGCTGTACAGTGTGGGTTTTTATTTCTCATCTCCATAAATATATCTAGTAGTAGAGCTAATGCAAGGGCTAGAAATCTATTTATCCTTTGCTGAAACTTCTTCATCTTCAACAGACGCCACGGGAGCGCAAATGCTTTGGAAAGAAAGCGTCGCGGCCACGCTTTCCACGCGTTTTTAGACGCAATATGTGAACGGCCCCTAATATGACAACTTTTTAGTGATTATAGAGGGAGTGTGCCAATAAATCCCTTATACAGTATGCTTATTTTTCTGTCAACAGTAGTTTTGTGAACGTAGACGCCTTAATAAAAAATTATCTATCAGGAGTGTTTATTCTGGGCTGTGTAGGTTGTGATGACACATAAATTCAAACTATTACAAGGAAATTTACTTTTTTAAAAGGGGAAGCGCATCTCCTTAGCCTTCCCTTAAACCAATAAACAAAACCTTCAGTCTTTCACATGCATCTCAAAGATCGAGTTTAATTGTGAGTGTGAAGTAGGGGGCGGCAAGGCGGTGTTTTGCCTAGAGCGGCAGTTGAGCTTTTGCCGGCCCTGTGTGCACGCGCTCTTCCGGGAGAAGTGCCTGTACAAGGAATTCCGCCCTTTATTATGTAATAAAGGGCCATGCTCTAAAAAAAAAAACTGTCTGAAGTTTGTGAGAAATCTGAAGAGTATTTTTGGCACAGAAATACTCCATTATACATCCAACTCGTGTATTTGAAACTTTGGCCATGTTTAGCATGAGAATCCAACTCTTTAACAAGTAAGTCTGACCCCTTTAAGTATGGTTTATATAAACGGGTTTGAGAGACTAATCAAACTGTAACATGATAAAAAATATTTAATGTTAAAATATTGTGTTATATTTCATCTGCAACAACAATGTGAACTTATAAAGAGCCGTTTAGTTCTCAGCATGAAAGATTCTTGACTGGCAGATCAAATTTGTTAACTTGTGACAAGATGATTGACAGGCCAGTTTATGGTAACTATGCAACAGTCCGTTAAAGACGCAATTTTATGACGTGATAGTATGTCTAAAAGCTTGGCTGCATCTGAAATTGCATACTCTCCTGAGTGGGTACTTATTTTGAGTAAGTAATTACTTCATGACCACTAAAGCAGTATGCTCTATATAGAATGAGTGTGTGCAGTATGAATGTAATCTGGAAGTACTACATTTGCCATGTTGTCATTGTCATGTGACCTACGGCATCGGTTAAGTTGCTTCACTGCCATTCACAAATCCTCTCCCATGACCTCATGAGATAGTAAAGTGTCCATTGTATGCACACTTCAGAATCTCGCTGGAAGTAGTAGGTCATCCGGGTACGTTTTGCCTACTTTTTTATATAAATTCGGACATACTTATTTTCTCACATACTTGCCCTGTCCAAATACCCGCACTTGCAGTCTTTGCACTATTTACATGGCGTATTTCCTGTATTTGGCCCAAGTGTTCAAGTAGGTGTGAAGACCGCAAGTGTTTATAAAACTTTTGATTACCCAGTTGGACACACTTGTAGTCTTGCAAAAAAAAAAGCAAGTTTACAGAGCTTTTTTATTTTCAATACTTTGCATTTTAAAATAAACTTATAAATGTCTGTTCAGTAGTCGCTATGTAATGAACAGAAGACACAATCTTAAAATTGTGGTGCTTCTAATTAAGTGATAAAAAGCAGTTGCAAATGTACAAAATACACATACCCTAACCATATTTGCACCAATAAAATGTGCAACACTTGATGTTTTACTACCAGATTATATATAATATCTAATTAATTTAACTTACAGTTGAACGTTTTCCTCAGCATCTCGCGATTTTAGGGCACTTGAGCTACCGAACATATGCATGATGGGATACGCTTAGCCTCGAATAGCCTTACGCTTAGCCTTTTGATAGTGTGGGTTTAGTGTGCATTAAGGGCACAGCACTTTGGCATTTTTAAGACATGGGACAGTCTTGCGCACTTCCTGTCGCGTGCATGAGCTCTCAAGTGGCCAAGATCGCAAGTGTGGGTATTTGGACAGGGCAAGAGTTTTTCACCAACTTTATAGTTGGAACATATGCAATTTCGGATGCAGCCCTTGTTCACTCTTCTGATACACTTAACTTTTATTTCATCCATTAGACTTATAAATAAAAAAAGTGCAACATTTTTGATGCATTATGACAATTTATTCAAAGATATGATTTAAAGGGTTAGTTCACCCAAAAATGAAATTTCTGTTGTAATTACTCACCCTCATGTCGTTCCACACCTGTAAGACCTTCGTTCATCTTCGGAACACAAATTAAGATATTTTTAATGAAATACAAGAGGTTTTTTTCATAGAAAGCAACGTAATTAATTAAATCACGTCCAGCGCTTCAGAAACTGATGTAGAACCTGGAAGCACTGGACGTAAACAGTGTAGCTGAAAGACAGGGGGGACAAGATATTATTGAATAAAGTTAATTTTGTTTTGTTTTTGCTCACAAAAAGTATTCTTGTCAATTCATAACATTAAGTTTGAACCACTGCAGTCACGTTGACTATTTTAACTATGTTTTTACTACTTTTCTGGACCTTGAACGACAGTAATTAGCTATGTTGCTTTCTATGGGAGATAAAAAAACCAACCTCTCGGATTTTATAAAAAATATCTTAATTTGTGTTCTGAAGATGAACGAAGGTCTTACAGGTGTGGTGGAACGACATGAGGGTGAGTAATTAATGACAGAATTTTCATTTTTGGGTGAACTAACCCTTTAAACTTATTATTGTGCTTTTCTTTTTTTCCCTGTGTATAATTCCATACTTTTATGTACGCATATCCATGATATTTAGGTTTTCTATTTTTGTCATTATGATTGTTCATTGTAAGAGATACAACCATGCTTCATTTCCCTGATCTTGTATGTATGTATAAGTTCTGCAATAAAACTCTTCTGATACACACTCAAAATTATGTGTTTTTTCTTCACAAAAAGAGTACATACTTTTAGGGCGAAAACGCGTCAGGTACACTTTTTGGTCACACTGTGGACCCGTAGAAGAAGGCGTGCCTAGTAACGCGGTTGTCAGGAAGACAGTGGGGCTACAACGTGTGCATCTGTATGATTTGTTTACCTTTTGCCTAATATGCCAGCATAGTTTATTAACACGTTATTTGTTGATATATATATCGGGTCTTAAGATCGATATCAGTTTGTCCAGGTTCATCGTCCTGGATCTCCTTCATCCTCTCGGTTGGGTGGAGTATTTTTCTTCACTCTGCTGCGATTCGTCCCGCCTGTCGTCTCCAGGATGACCGCAGGGTTCAAGAATGCAGTTTTAAGGTGATGTTTAAGCTTTATTTTTCTTTTAAATTTACAGTTATAAAAATATGCAGTCAATTAAAGTCTAGCATGTGTTTGCTTTTGTTGACAGTGTAAAGAAAAAGTAGTAATCTGCGTTTTAGCCTTGCGTGTATATTGTATATTGTTTGTTTGCATAACTTCGTCACAACGTCTCATAAATGTTTCCATCTTATTATAATCTCATGTTTAAGTGTGATTTAGGTGTCCAAATATTTTTGGTGCCACTGTACTTGCTGGAAAATATTTCCATTACGTTAACTTGCTGAATGAACTATGGGCTTTCTAATGGAATTTTGCAACAAAAAGAGTTTTAAAAATGAATGCACAGTGCCTTAACCACAAACCAAACGATGTATGATATAATATGATAGATGATATCTCCTCAGATTAAGCAAAACAAGACCTGTCAGTCCTGCTGCTCTACTGTTTTGATATAAAATTTTGAAATCATACTGAAAGTTAACGATTAAATGTGTCAGCACTGATTGATTCCTTTTTCCAACAGAACCATCAGTGTACATTCTGGAAGAGTGATCTAGCTGACAGGCATCTCATCAGTTGCTATGGGTACAGCATCCTCTCTGGTGAGCCCCGGTGAGGTGATTGAGGATGCATACGGTGGTGAGGGAGGGGAGGCATGTGAGATACCGGTGGAGGTAAAGCCAAAGGCACGTCTGCTGCGGAGCTCCTTCCGCCGCGGGCCTCGTGTCATCGGTGCCAGCTTCAAATCCACCGGATCGGTGGAACTGGAGTATGCGGCGGAATATGAGCGCCTCAGGAAAGACTACGAGATCTTCAGGGTCAGCAAGAACAATGAGATCGCCTCCATGCAGAAGAAAGAAGCCAAGCTGGATGAGGAGAACAAGAGGCTTCGTGCTGAGCTGCAGGTTTGAGAGAGAATGAGATAATCTGACCTTTTTATATGGGTCAATGACAAATAAAAATGGTGGGCAAAGAAAAATTATTTAAAGGTGGGGTAAGCGATATTTTAAAAACGCTGTTGGACATTGTTGATGTTTAAAAAAAACCCAAACAAACACACCCCTCTCTTCATTGCTCCGCCTCCAAAATTTACCCTCCAATCCTAACCACCAGGGGCTCCACGTGTGCAGGGGCCCCGGATTGGCCAGACTATTTTTTTATTATTTTAAATTTACTTAAGCGCAAACAAAAAAGACCCTCACTGGCTCATAAGAAACATTAAAAAATAATAATAATCAGGTGATTGGATAGATGTGACATTTGGGTCACATCTGTCCAATCAGCTGCTGGTCAAATCATGTCAATCATTTTCATTTACGTCATCGCTATTGCTAGATGGCATAGCGGCAAAATGTCCGAAAGAAAGTATGATAGTAGTGCACAAAAAACTAAAATACAAAGGTTACAAGAACAACGTGACCAAGATATACTAAAAAAAATCTCTAAATTGACTGGGTATTGTGATAGAAATCACAGGACGGTGAGAGTGTATAGATGCTAAAGACCTGTGTGCTCATGTGTGATTGAGGTAGTGATAGTAGCTTCTTGACGGGACGCCGTCACCTTACTTCGGGAAGGAAATTACCTCGAGATACTGTAGTATTATATTGTATTATATTCGGGACGGGAATTTCCTCGAAGGTACTGTAGTACTGTATTGGTACTGTAGTATTATATAATACAACCTCCAGTTGTCAATATTATATATTATATTGACAACTGGAGGTTGTTTGAATCGTCAGTGAAGTTGGATTAGTAATGGGAATTTCCATGACAGTTTCTACATCAAGACAGGAAGTGGCGAAGTCAGCTTATCATTTGAAACATGTAAGTAGTAGCAACTTTAAAAGTCCGCTCACTCTAATGTTAGCCTAGTCCTAGATAAATGTGCGCTATTATTTGCATGGAGAGCGCGCTTACTGCATGACATGGAGGTGCAGGTGCGATCACTTGCATTTAACTTAAAATACTCCATCATTTTGGTAATTCAGATTAGACTAATGCAAACATTAAAGTGTTCACTTTTATTTCGGTAAACTCACAATAACAGCAAAATGTTTTGCGTTTGTAAAATAATGAAAACAATCAGGATGCGCGTTCAGCCGTCTCGGTCTCAGTGAACTTGAGCAAGTAAAAATGAACCGAAACTCAACATATACTTGCCTTACAGACACGAGAAATACATCTATAGAAAGCTTGAAATGTCTACTTTTAAACGAACCAATTCAAATGGAAAATAAATATTCTTAGATTATGTAATCCGTATGAAACATAGGCGCGTCCACCGCGAAGATGACAAATCAGAATTGTCGACTTAATCTCTGCAGCCGAAAACAGAAAACATCAATATATCAAATATCAATAAATTATTAAAATGTTTAGACAGTCTTGCTGTTTTTTCAGGACACTCATAATCATTACGTTTGTCGGTGCGCTGTGGCAAGCTTTATGCGTGCGCTTGGGTGCTGATTAGGGTATTAAATATAGGCAATTACAGGCTCATTATTATGATTTTAAATTTCTCATTTTACCTATTTTACCTAATTTCTCATTTTCCCCGTTTACATGCAAACCAGTAAACTGACAACGCAAGTAAACCGCGTTTACATGACTTTATTAATAAATATTTCCCTGTAGTGACGTCAAAAATAACCATTTGCGTGTCTGACTCCGAGTATTCCATATGTTATGTCAGTTGTGATGTTAAGTAAAGCTTGCAACATGTCAGCGAGAAACTTACGGCTCATATATTATTCTCTCAAGCTACAGATGCAGCGTTTTGACTGAACCACTTCTGTTTCTGCTGCCCGAGAGATGAGAAAACATTTTTAAAATTTTTTGGGTCTTGAAAGAGTCTGCGTTTGTGATTGGCTATTTCCTTCTTCCTTTCCTACAAAATGCTCACTCTGTCTGGACGCGTTTAAATCTGCACTAAGGATGCATTTCTGTCACGTATCACATATGCACACTTCAATAAGCCGACAGAAAGCAGGTTAATGCGTTTACATGCCATGTGAAATCGGTGTAAGAGGCAAAAAAACTACCTGTTCTAACCGGTTTATGCTTAAGCCGTTTACGACCTTACTCCGATAAAAGAAAACGGGTTACCGCGTTTACATGACTATATTCGTTGTCAGCTTATTAAGCATAATTGGCTTAAGAACGTGCATGTAAACGCACTCAATATGTGTGTATGCCAGTTCACATTACTTCTTTGTAGGGCTGCACGATAATGGTTAAACTGATAATCACGATTATTTTGCTCAAAATTATAAATAAATAATCCACTGGAATGCACGAAGAGCCTCTCGTTTTTCTCCTCAAAGCCTCACGTTTCTTTCCAGGTTTGTTTTCACAGGTAAATACAATTTATTATCTGTAAAAATGATGGAAATCACTTCGAAATAGTATCACGCAATGCTGAAGATCATGAACATTTTTATTAAGGCAACGTATATTACATAATACAGATATATATCACTAGTTATATTTAACCCGTCCGTTATTGCTGTGGAAAGAATCGCGCTTTTTCATTTCCTGTTGAAAGTACCTTGATGATGCTTTTACACTTTTAAATGTCCTTTTAATGTTCGTTGGTTGAAGGGTGAGTAAAATAATGTCATCTCATTGTAGGGGAGAGTGGGGTAAGATGAGCCATTTTTTACTTATGTGGTCCTCAAGATAAGGGAAAATGAGGCAGAAGTACAATTAAAGTATTTAAAGTAATTTCAGGATGTTTCCTATCATTTTAAATGATCAGAATACATCTAAGACAAAGGGTTCTAAAAATATGGCTTCTTATAAAAAAGTGTTCCTCTGGCTCAATTTACCCCAGGTTAGGGGTAAGTTGAACCGAGTCAGTAGGTGGGTGTAAACTGACCATCTAACTGAATCTGAATCAAACCCATGTGAAATTTTAAAGATAATGTACCAATTAAATTTCCTTTTACAAACATTCTTTATAAAAATATTTTACAAATATTTATTTTTTTTTAAAGCTAAATTAAACAACATAAAATTAACCAAATGAAGTTGAAATTTCAGTATCTTTAATTGTTTGCATTTCTGAAACAATATGTTGAACATAAGTTTTAACCTTCCCATAAACAGACTAAACAGAGTGTTTGTTGAGTAAAATTAAATAAAAACTAAATAAGAGTGAATAAATGTCACTGAAACTAATAAACATTTTAGTCAAAAGGTTCTTGACGTGGTAGTTTTTCTGCAATGTCGACCATGTTAGGCCATTAGAGACTACAGGTGGAAAGATATATATGATTAAACATCCTCTGGTTCGTATCAGAGAAGGATTTGGTGTACTTGTACACTATTCCTATCAAATAAACTCGAAAATAAAGATAAACTAAACCAGTTGCGTAATATTACATTGAAATGACACCAGTTTATACTTCAGATTTAACTTAAATTCATTGCCTTATGGTGGGGTAAGTTAAAACGCTGGCTCAATTTACCCCACAGCATTTGGCTCACTTTGCCCCATAGCTGCCATTTTAGGAAAAGCTAGCTAGCTTACCAATTCAGGATAATATTTAGCTAAATGACTTGCGTGGTTTTATACGTTGCTAAATCACCAATATGCATCATAAATAGTTTTAGACCTGGACAAATTTGCTTTGATGAAACAGCCATTACATCTGTTATGTTAAAATTTTACTTTGACAAGCCAAAAAAGTAAGTTTTTAAAGTAAATAAGTGACTTCCACTACTCACAGTCTGGCAGAAATGATGGGTGGTTCTAAATATATGGTCACATGAGAATAAAATGGTAAGGTTGCCAAGATACAGGGGGTGGGTCAACTTACCCACTGGCTCATCTTACCCCACTCTCCCCCTACCCAGTTTTTAAAAACATATTATTGCGTTCATAGAGTGAGCCTTTCGCTGACTGTTTACAGTTTAACGGAAGTTACACCCATAATTTGCGCAAAGCGTCATGGGGTGTAGGATTAAGGTGAATAGTGTTTACTAAGTTTGGTCTTTTAATGTCACTGTCTTAGTACATTAAGCCATGTTAAGCGTTTTCTTTATGGGAGGAAAATGCTTAATTAAACGTGTTGCGTTCATATTCTGGGCTCATCTGCTTTTCTGTACATAGTAGCCTATGCTTTATTAGTATGGTGTTTACTAAGTTTGATTTGTTAATTACACTGTCTTAGTAAATTAAGCCACATTAAGCGTTTTCATGTTTCATGTTTTTAGTGTTTTAGAACGTCCCAGTGGCGATATCATTTTCATCATTTCTCACACAAAGAGCAGCCTAGGGTCCCCTGACCACTTTAATCCGCCCCTGCTAACCACCATGCACTGAGTCGGTCTCAAACCCTGCTTGCTGAGTGCACTGCTAAACACCGCATTCTCTATTCTCTGCACATCTCTTACTAGCTGACCTCCGTTACACATGCAATGTGCATAGATGCAAACTCCTCACCTTTCATTGACAACTCACCTTTTTGAGATCAAAATAGGTCACCTATGGGATTTGCATAGATCCAATGAGAAAGTGTTTTATGGGGGGTGTGGGGGTCTTACAAAGGTACTTGTGAACTTACAAGGGTAAATAAAGAACTGGTTCTTTCAATAAGTACTGTACAGTGCTTCCTTTACTGTTTACTTTAAAAACTGTCTATAAATGATAATATTTTAAAGTCTGAGATGTGGGAATGGTGAAGAGAGAGGGCAAACAGTTTGCAGTTTATCGCAGTATTGTTGTCTAATCAGCCAATACCATCTTAGATAGTGTGCATAGCACTTCATCTTTTATAACATGACCCAATGTTTTTCTGTGAAAAATTACAGTTTTGGACACATAAGGTAATAAAGAATAAATGTAAAAACCCCTTAAAGTAACTACAAATGAGCATGTAAAGCAAATATCTTTAAAAAAAAAATTCAGTGCGGAGCATGCCCCTGCCCCACGCAATGTTCTCACCTTTTTTCCCCCTTACCTGTTTGCATCCCTGAATGTGAGAGTGGATGGCTGTGTATCACAGCTGACACGCTACAAAATAATGCTTTATGAAAAATAAAGCACAGATGATGACTATGATGAATGAACGACAAGGAAGCACAAAAAACGTATAGTACACAAGAGTAAATACAAACAAGAGTTTGTTGTTAGTCGCCAACAGCACAGCAGCTCCAGACAACCAATGACACTCAAACCCAGTGTTACTCGTGCGTGAAGCATAATCAAAGCAGCGCTGGAAAGCTTTTCTAATATTAACGAGGGTCCTAAAGATCTTGCCCAGTCATAACCCTTCATTCCACTGCTATTCTTCTGAGCTTTTCTCTTTTGTATTGTGTCTCATCTCTCTTTCTGCAGTCTTTCTTCAAATCTCCCTCTTGCTCGACCATCATACGCCCCCTAATGCTGATTGGCTACACGTTTGTTGTTGTTTGCTGGTGTGTCGGTCTGACTAACTTCCAAACAGTATTTTTCAAATATCGCTTACCCCACCTTTAAAAGTCTAGTTTAGACAAGTGTAATGGGTGGCTTGCGATGCCCAGCGCGATGCGCGGCCAGCGACACCAGTTATTAAAAACTTGTTCTGCGTTGTGTTGCGTAGCATTGTGGAGACTGTACACGGGACAGTAGGAGGCAAAATCACTGGATCTATTTACTCTGATATCTGATACACAAAAAATCAAAAGCAGCCTCTATGAGTGACTCACCCTTATTGTGCTCTATAAAACATTTGTACGTTTATCGCCATGCGATCACCATGTGCTCATTTCCATATATTAGACAAATATATAAATCAAAAAGTGCAAAATGACAAAAATAACCACACAGATAAATAAAATAACATTATACACAAATTGGAGTGAAAATAAAGACATAAAAGCATTAATTACAATAAAGATTAATTATCAGGAGTCAGATTACAACTCACCTCTTCCATGCAATTACAATGCCAAGAGGAAGAGGAGGGGACAGAACAGGAAATTATGTTGGCTCATGATGACATCACCACAATTAAAGGGGAAAACACTCATATCAATCAGGCATCTATATCAGGTATATGAAAATTAACAATTTTGTGTGAATTATAACAATATGTATTTAACACTACACTTTGTATACCTGTTACACAAGTGCTGTTTCTAATCATTCACTGTTTCTGTTCATCTTTTTTATGGCTCTGCAAAACTTTTATACCATCTTCAAGAAAAGTTCAAGTTTAATAGCTCTAAAAATGTAACTATTGAGTAAAAAGTAATAATATTTCCCTTACACTTTGCATGTGAGTGTACACTGCTAAATCATTATTTTCAAAACGGTTTATATGTTTTACTATTGTAATTGCTCAGTCAATTATTCTTATTCTCTGAAATTAATCGCATTTTTGAGGGCCTAAAAATGTTCGAAAGCTCATGAAACTTTGTCAGAAGTGGTGAAAATGTAAGTCTGATATGGGTTTCTGAATTAGGTGTGGCAAAATGGTTCGATAGCGCCACCTACAAAATTTCAATTAAGCGCCCTTCGCGCTACGTTTCATGTACAAGTATGAAATTTGGTAGACACATGTAACAGTCCAATACCTACAAAAAGTCCATGGGTGCAAAATCTGAAAACCCAACAGGAAGTGATATATTTTGAATTTTCTCTGCAAAATTTTTGCAGTTTTTGCCATCTCCTCCTAGAGATTTTATCAGATAAACATCATATTTGGTCAGTCTAATCTAAAGGCTATTGCGACATTAAATTGCGAAGATCTTGAGTTTTTGTTGAAGAGCGTGTCCTGACAAAGTTCGATGTTGCGCCATGAAACAAAAAGTTGTTGTAATTTGGGCATACAATGTCCGATCTGCCCCAAACTTCACATGTTTGATAATAGTCCTGGCCTGAAGACATCTACATGGCAATATTCAGTTACAGTCATAGCGCCACCTGCTGGAGACCATTTTTTGTAAGTCTTGGTCTTGTCTTGGTCTCAGACTAAAAGGACCGGTCAAGACCACAACTGCAGGGATATCGCTAAATTGCCATTGCATTGACTGAATTTGCATAAAAAAACAAACAAAAACTGGAATTATTTAAAAAAATATGATTGGTTGTTAGGAAAATCTGACAAGCTTATGGTTGCTGTTTTCTCTAATACATTGATTGACACTGTGTGCTCACAGCTAATAGCCAGTGAATGCAATAATGTACTGTACTGTAGCGTAACACATCCTCGCACATCCCGCCTCATCCTTCCCCTCATTGGAGAAAAATCATGTTCAACGTGCAGGCATGTGACGTTGTAAATGCAAGCAATGTTAGTTAGTAGACGTAAATAGATGTACTGTATGTACATTTTCATAATTAATGCATCCAACAGAGATGTACAGAGATGGAGAGGAAACATGGGAGATGACAGACGAAGCAGAGAGGAGATTTAATTTTTTAAAATATTTTATAATGTATTAATCATTACAGGCTATGTTAAAAAGTATACTAATAATAACAGTAGATACATATGGTTTGAATTCATTTTATTATGTGGCCATAGTGCTTTTCAGGGTTTGCTGTGTGTGTGTGTGTGTGTGTTCACTACGCACTGGTCCTAAAGTGTGTGCACTAACTTGGATGGGTTAAACGCAGAGGAAAAATTGGATACCATACTTGGCCTTCACATCACTTTTTCTTGTGTTTTGGGCTTGTTTTTGAAGCCGCTGTTGCTTATTTTTCTTGAGTTGGCAACACTGGCTGTGTTCCAAATTATTATGCAAGTGACATATCAGTAGGATTTTAGTACAATAAACTTTCAGATTTAATTTTTTCAAAGAAAGTGTTTTTTTTTTTTTCTTGTTTTTCTTTCTTATATCTTTTTTTTTTTTTTTTTTTCAGTTCCACATTATTTTGCATGTCACAGTTCTCATGAAATATGGGGAGGAAGAAAGATCTTTCTGAAGATAAAAAGCTTGAAATGGTGAAATGTCTTGCAAAAGACATGAAAACAACTAATATGTTGTGAAAATTGAATAGAGATTATCGAACTGTCAAAACATTTGTGAATGATTTAGAGCACAGCAGAACTCGGTCAGATAAAGGCTCATTAAGGAAAGTTTCTGTCAAACAAATCAATGGTATTAAAATGGGCAGCTATAAAAAAGCCACTTTTGAGCAGCAAACAGGTATTTGAAGTTGCTGGTGTCTCTGAAGTCTCAAGAACCTCTGAATGCTGTGCTGCAATGGATGGTCCAGATGGATGGATTTCTGGATGGTTGGTGAATTGCCACCCTATTCCAACAAGATTGTGATGTCAGCAAGGAGCTGGTGGGTTATGATTTGTGCTGGAACATTGGGAAGCGAGATGGGAGGTCCCTTTAGGGTCTCTGAGGGTGTCAAAATGAGTTCTACAAGATATGTGGAGTTTATAACTGACCATTTTCTGTTATGGTGTAAAAAGAAGGATAATGCCTTCTGAAATAAAAGGATTTTCATGCAGTACAATGCACTATCCCATGCTGAAAAAATCACCACAGCAATAAATCTGTTTGATAATGTATTTCTACGCCCACTGTAAACCCACAGCAGCTTCAAATACTGTTTGCTGCTCAACAGTGTTTTTTTTTTATAGCTGCCCTTTTAATACAATTAATTTGTTTGACAGAAACTTCCCTTAATAAACCTTTATCTGACAGAGTTCTTCTATGCTCTAAATCACTCACAAATCTTTTGACAGTTCGACAATCTCTGTTCGGATTTTGCAAAATCGTCATTGTTTTCATGTGTTTTGCAAGACATTTCACCATTCATGCTTTTTATTTTCAGATAGATCTTCCTTCCTCCCCATATTTCATGAGAACTGTGACATGCTTAATAATTTGGAACAACCAAGGTTTTCCATTTACCTAAGAAGACCTGGAAGACAATGTAAACCTGTCTAAGACTGATACCAGTTATCTCAAAAAAAATATGAGAAATAAAACAAACACTTTCTTTGAAAAACTAAAATCTGAATGTTTTATTGTACTGAAATCCTGGTGTCACTTGCATAATAATTTGAAACCGAGTATATCACAAGACATGACATTTTATAACCTGAACTAACCTTAAATTCTTCCTAAAAAGGCCAAATTATCTGAAATTATTAACCTTGACGCAACTATGAGGACCCTTTCTTTGATTTTCTTTCAGGTTTTATTATTTTGAATGCATATTTCTGCATGTTGGTTGCACCACATGACTTTTCAAAAGTTTTTCAAATAAGCAGTGAAGCAGTTTAGTTGTTTTTTCTAATGAATAAGTACAATAGATTAAGCCAAAATCACACTTTTTCCCCCCGAGACTTTAATTCTTTTAATAATGTATGTTCCCTTTATTTTGATATAATTTTCTGGTTGGCAGGCTCTTCAGAAGACTTACCAGAAGATTCTTAGAGAGAAGGAAAGTGCCCTGGAGGCAAAGTATCAAGCCATGGAGAGAGCTGCCACCTTTGAGCACGACCGAGACAAGGTCAAACGTCAGTTTAAGGTGTGAATCTTATTCTCTTCTCTCTCTCACACAGGAACTGACTAATAACCGATCAAAATTCTTACCATGCACAATTCTAAATCTTTCAGTCTTTCAGTTTTAGTCTGCCTGTCAGTGCATTCTTTACCTCAGCTATGTGCTTCCTTCATCTCTATTTCTACCCTGAATCACCTGGCAGATATTTCGGGAAACTAAAGAAAAGGAAATTCAGGATTTACTGCGGGCCAAACGAGATCTGGAGTCAAAACTTCAACAGCTGCAGGCTCAAGGCATTCAGATTTATGATCCAGCAGACTCCGATTCAGACGACAACCACACCACTGTCACCAGTAAGAATATGACAAATAAGTTTCAAAAGGAAACCAGATTTTTACACCTTCTGAAGGAAATGATATGCATGTCCAGACGCATGATGTCGATTTCCCACAATGACTTGTTTTTCTTTGAAAGAGGAAGTAGCTCTCAGGTTCTCTGTCTTACTTGTCTAGTTTTAAATCCATATTTGTGTAAGATTGTGTTTGCTGTGTTGTAGTGCAAGAGCAATATACTGACCAGACCATAACAGTGTCAACTTGGCTAATTAGCCTATTCCAGTTTGTAATTACATTTTTAGTAATGTTGAGGAAATAAAGATACATAAATATCACCCTTATATTGTCCATCTTAGATATCAACAATATTGGGGTAAAAAATATAGGTCAATCATAACTACACTGCTGAATGTAGCTCAGTGACCATTGCTGTATGTATGTATGTATGTATCTATCTATTACTTTATCTATTCTTTATTAAATGTATTTATTTATCTAGTTGACAGTCAATTGAAATTATTGTTGTGATTATTTTGAATTGAATTACTCTTGAGTTTTCCATGCATATAGCCTTTGATGCTGATATGGCCATCCATCCATAGATTGAAGCTTTATTGTGAATCCTAGGTTTTAAAAAGACAGAACTATCCAAACTTTTTATACCAGTGCTATGCTCTGTGTGCAGCCGCAGGAACTCAGTGTGAGTACTGGAGTGGTGGTGTGTTGGGCAGCGAGCCGTCCATGGGCAGTATGATGCAGTTACAGCAGACACACAGAGGTCCAGAGTTTGCTCACAGTCTCATCGACGTGGAAGGGCCTTTTGCCAATGTCAGCAGAGGTGAGTTTGTGCCTGTGTTTGTGTGTGTGTAGGTGTACTTGTGTATGCATTGATGTTTGTGCCTGTGTGTTTTAGATGATTGGGATGCAGCCGTGGCAAGTCTGCTGCAGGTTTCTCCTCACGTCTCTCAGGCTCTGTGGAGTAACACAGTCCGCTGCTACCTCATATACACACAGGAGACCAAAGCAGAGCTGCAGACCTTTATACAGGTACACATGCTCAGATAACACCTTTGAAGTACACTCATTCTCACGTTTTAGCTCTCTAAATCTATTTGTATTTCTCTTTCAGACTCATTCTTTGAAGCTGCAGAGGTTTTGTGAGGGTTTAGGTCATTTCTGTCTGAACGTGTCATTTCCTGAAGAGAAGGCAGCTCTATATGCTGCTGAGCGCAGGCAGGAGATTGAGAGGAGCTCTGTGTGTGTGCTGCTACTCAAGTCCTCAGTGTCCAGGTGACACTTTATCTTTCTCACATTTTTTATCATATTATCGTTGACATGAATCTCATGTTTTGCTGTTTTAGTTGTGTTGTAGAGGATGTGGAGGAGGCGTTTGTGAAGACACCAGACTCTCGTCCACTCTTGCTGTATTTGCGTACGGGTGACAGAAAAGGAGAAAAGGAAGAAGTGTCCACCCTCAGTCCAGCCACCAGAGACCTGCTGGAGAGGGTTAACAAAGCTGACAAAAGTGCCAAACTCAAGGTAGAGTCAAATAATTCATACAGGTTTAAAAGTTCTTTTGAAAGTTCTAGAAGCGCCCGCAGACACCAGATTACAGTACGTCAAATTTCAGACATTCCAAGACCTGACAAAAACAAATTCAACACGTTCAATCAGCAAAAACGAGAGCCGACCAATGCCGACAGACAAAACCCTACAAAGTGTCTGTTGCCATCTGTCAGTGTCTGCTGGAGCAGTGTGAAATGGCCTTTAGAAGGTTCTTCTGAAGATCCTAAAAAATGTAAAAGTTTTTTCTGAATATTCTAAGGGTTTTAAAAGGTTCCTAAAAATATTCTAATGGTTCTGAAGTGTGTTTTAAGAAAGAAGTTTCGTCTGAAGATTTTGTTTGTTTCATATATAGTACCAGCTTTGTGTGACTCAGTGTGTGTTCACAGCCATTGTGTGACTTTTTTTTATGAGCATTTTTTTGTTTCATTGTTCAGATTGCATAAACTATTAAAAAACTGCCAGCGGTGGTTGCCAGAATAATTCCGTAGAAATAAATGTAAAAATATAAACATATTTACAAAACAACCTGTAAGTTTTGCAGTTCAGAACTTTACAAACTGGTAAATTCAGCAGCCCTTTCCTGAATTAGCAAGGCAACACTGCTACTAAAATCTTTTTTGTATCTAACATATACTGACAACCAGCATAATATCACTGGTGGTAAAGAGAAAGCTGCACAATTAGGGCTGGGCGGTATATCGAGTTTGTACGATATACCGATATATTTTTAATATACGATACGGAATGAGGCAATACCGTTTATATCGATATACAGTAGTTTTATACGAGCGCATCTGAAAAACAGCAGTGGACGTCGCAGAGTGCTGCTGCGGGGGAAATGCATTATACACTTTGGCTTAAACATGAGATTAAGATATAGTTAACACGTAGGCCTATCGTTTAAAGCGGCTTGCCCCGTCAGATGCTCTGACTGATTCATGTGCTGACTGATATTTGCGCTGTTTAAAGCTTTTGCAAAGGGGTGTTTTCCTCAGCGCATAACTTACATTTCACAGGTATATTCTCCATCTGTAAACATTAGAAAGTCATACAAATATTTCCATTTTGCTGTCAGGAGTGGACAAGCCTTCTGCTAGCGAATCTCATTCTCCTCTAAACTTCACAGACTTCCGTGAACGAGCGCCGCCGCGCGCATTCGCGCCAAACAGACAGAGCTCAATAGAATGGGATCGCCATAATTCTGACTAAAATATACATTTTGAAAAAATGTTTGTTGTTGAACAATAAATGTGCCATATGTAGAATTTTAAACCTACAAGTAAGTGTATTTTTCTGATAGCAGCAACTAATAATATATATAAATATATAGCTAGGCAGGATGATAAATTAAGATTTTTAAAAAGTAAATACAGATTTTTTTTTTTTTTTTAAATCCAAATACAAAAATGTAGAAAATACCGAGATATATACCGCATATGGCCATTTAGCCAAAAAATACAGATATATGACTTTTTGGCTATATCGCCCAGCCCTATGCACAATGCTTTTTCACTAGCTGAGGGAAATAGTAAGGTCACACTTCAGATTAGGGTCTAATTTTCATTATTAACTATTAACTATGACTTTTGTCTCAATAAGCTCCTAATTATTCCTTATTAAAGAGGTCATATAATGCCACTTTTACAAGATGTAAAATAAGTCTCTGATGTCCCCAGAGTGTGTATGTGAAGTTTTAGCTCAAAATACCCCACAGATAATTTTTTATAGTATGTTAAATTTGCCAAAAACGCTCAGTTTTTGTGTGTGTCCCTTTAAATGCAAATAAGCTGCTGCTCTCAAGAAGAGGGCGGAGTTTCAAGAGCTCGTGTTAGCAGCGCCGATTACCTCAGACTCACTTAAAATGTAAGAAACTGTTCAGCCTTTTATGTTCATTGGACAATGATGGAGAGACTCAAGAAGAAGTGATAACATGTAGAAGGCAACAGGACGTTTCTGAATGGTTTGTTGATTAATTTATGTAGCTGATGTGGAGTTAAAGTCATTGATTAGCATATTCTGTCATGATAATATATAAATCGCTCATGTGGGAACTGTTGTAAGATGCCTAGAGAGCCAGAGAATATACAGTGGTGTGAAAAAGTGTTTGCCCCCTTCCTGATGTTTTATTTTTTTGCATGTTTGTCACACTTTAATGTTTCAGATCATCAAACAAATTTAAATATTAATCAAAGATAACACAAGTAAACACAACATGCAGTTTTTAAATGAAGGTTTTTATTATGAAGGGAAAACAAAATCCAAACCCACATAGCCCTGTCTGAAAAAGTTCTCTCTCTCTCATCCAAGAGGTCACAAAAGACCCCACAACAACATCCAAAGAACTGCAGGCCTCACTTGCCTCAGTTAAGGTCAGTGTTCATGACTCAACCATAAGAAAGAGACTGGGCAAAAATGGCCTGCATGGCAGAGTTCCAAGACGAAAACCGGTGCTGAACAAAAAGAACATAAAGGCTTGTCTCAGTTTTGCCAGAAAATGTCTTGATTATCCCCAAGACTTTTGGGAAAATACTCTGTGGACTGACGAGACAAAAGTTGAACTTTTTGGAAGGTGTGTGTCCCATTACGTCTGGCGTAAAAGTAACACACCATTTCAGAAAAAGAACATCATACCAACAGTAAAATATGGTGGTGGTAGTGTGATGGTCTGGGGCTGTTTTGCTGCTTCAGGAACTGGAAGACTTGCTGTGATAAATGGAACCATGAATTCTGCTGTCTATCAAAAAATCCTGAAGGACTATGTCCGGCCATCTGTTCGTGACCTCAAGCTGAAGCGACCTTGGGTTCTGCAGCAGGACAATGATCCAAAACACACCAGCAAGTCCACCTCTGAATGGCTGAAGAAAAACAAAATGAAGACTTTGGAGTGGCCTAGTTAAAGTCCTGACCTCAATCCTGTTGAGATGCTGCGGCATGACCTTAAAAAGGCGGTTTATGTAAATTTTAGGGTTAGTGATGTCACCAACCCAGGAGGAAGCTTACCAGCCGTTTGTTGTAGTCCTTAAACAGAGAATTCTATAAAAGAAAATTTCTCACTTTCATTCAACTTTGAGCGTAGTAACTTTGCAGATGTTGTTTATGCTCTAACAGCAACATTACACACTAACTAAAGTTAAAAAAGTGAAATCATTGGTTAAGATAATTTGGGAAAAAGATTTGGGATGCACATTTGAAGATGAAGAATGAGGGAGGATTACTGGGAATTTAAAATTGATGTCCAGAGATATTAGAACACGTCTCATACAATTTAAAATCTTGCACAGATTCTATTGGACACCCAGAAGGCTGTTTCGAGCGGGTTTTAAGGATAATCCTGAATGTTGGCGATGCCAGAGAGAGGAGGGCAACCTATTTCATTTTTTATGGCAATGCCCAGAGGTCCAGTATTTTTGGAGGGAATATCTCTGTCCTAGTTTATATATTCTTGGTGACCCTCTGCCTTAAAGTCATGTTAAAAAAAAACGAATCAGGGTGGATACAGAGCTGCTGGGCAGACGTGTGATTGTAAAAAAATTTAGGGCGGGTGGCAGCCCTTAAAAAAACTCTCCTATAGTCTGCATGGGAGGATTGAACTTTATGAGAAATGGAGCACATTTTAGAATTTCTGTAATCCACAGCAGTAGCAAGCATGTGACGAGACAAAACAGTGGTCATGGTGTGATTTAGCTTATAGCGGAAACTTGTGGTGCTAGCAAAACCCCTGCCTTTTTTTCTTTTTTTTCTTCTTTCTTTCCTTTCACTTTATACTGTTGGATTTACTTTTTTTTACCATTTATTGCCTATTTTGTTATATGTATGTTTTTGTGGATTGTTTATATGTCAAGTACTTGATTGTTTATACCACATTTTTCTGCAAATAAGAAAATAAATAAAGTAAAAATCATAAAAAAAGTGAAATCATAATCAACCACCCCCTTTAATAGTTAATATGGTAGTTGTTTAGTTTAGGTATTGGGTAGGATTAAGGAATGTTAAAAAAAAAAAAAAAAAAGTCATGTGACGTGTGGCCAAGTATGGTGTCTCATACTCTGAATTTGTGCTCTGCATTTTCAACCATCCAAGTGCACACACACAGCAGTGAGTAGTGAACACACACACACACACACACACACACACACACACACACAGAGCAGTGGGCAGCCATTTTTGCTGTGGCACCTAGGAAGTGATTGGGGGTTAGGTGCCTTGCTCAAGGGCACCTCAGTTGTAGGTAATGAGAGTGGAAGAGAGCGCTGTTCATTCACTCCCCCATTTACATTTTCTGCTGGTACTGAGACTTGAACCCACAATGTAGAATATGGTCATGCAGGATAAGGCATTAATATGTGCTTTATAAGCACTAATAAACAGCCAATATCCTAGTAACATGCATGCTAATAAGCAACATAATTATTAATTATTTTTGGGTATGTTATATTATGGCTTTTCACTTTAAATTACAAGATGATTTGTTCTTTTTTTACTTCCAAAAAGCCTTTTACATTTAAAATTTAAATCATTTGTACAGTGTATCTAAAAAAGTAACCATGTTTTGAACCACTCAGCTTGAGGAAACCATTTTTGTAAAAAAACAAAACAAAACAAAAAACAAATAAAATTGATCAAAAATTTCAAACTTGGAAAAGATATTGTGAGGTGTGCAGTTCACTTTCTTTCTTTCTTATTTTCTGCAGGTAGTGGATCATGCAGGGTCTGTAGAGGAAGGAGCTGCTCTTATCTTCTCTCAGCTTGAAAGAATTATCAAACAGGTGCACACAGACACACACACACAGGAACTCACAAGTGGGTGTTGTGGTTAATAGCAAGTTTTTACTTACTGTTCTCACATTAAGTGATCATGCATATTAAATATGTCAACTTAAACTGTCAAATTAAAACTTGAAATAAAATATTGGTAACACAGATGTTAAACTTACAGCTTTTTCCCCAGCAGGCTGGGTTGCTTATCAGCGTCAGCCCATATGCTGGGCTCATTTTACCTCATAAAGGCTTATTATTTTAAAAATATTTGCAGTAAAAATAATATATGATAATATTATACTGTGAATTTGAATAGGTTTTTATGCACAAAATTACAATAGAGGCAGCCTGTTGTAATTTTGATGCTGTTGACAGTACAGTTTGGCCCAGCAAAAATGTCAGTGACATGGTATAAAATTGACCCAGCCACTAACCCAGTGTAAAAAAAAACAAAAAACTTATAACCCAGCTTTTGCATAAAAATACAAAAATTGTTTAGACCAGGGATTCTCTGCTCTGGCTCTCAAGGTCCACTGTCCTGCAGAGTGTAGCTAAAACCCTGATCAAACTCAACTGCCTATAACTTTCTAGTAATCCTGAAGACATTGTTCATGTGTGTTTGTTTAGGGTTGGATTAGAGCTAAACTCTGCAGGAAAGTTAACCTCGAGGGCCAGTGTTGAGAACCGCTGGTTTAGGGTATGGTTCACTGTTTGAGGTTCTAAAAGAGGAACATGTCTTCCTAGTAAGATTGTTTAATTTTCAACAAAAAGATACATTTCTACAAGATTCTCCCTCTGTCTTTAGGAGTTGTTGGGATTGGAGGTAGAGGAGAGTGGGGCAGAGGAGGAGAGGGAAGAGGAAGACTCTGGTGATGTGCTGTGGGATCTTCATGATGAGCAGGAGCAGACCGAGGCGTTCCAGCAGGCCTGCAGTGCTGCTGCCAGATTCAGCTTCCAGAAGGCATGACCGCTCTCTGTTATAATTTGCTCTGTTGATCATTATTGACTGACATGCATCCTCATAATATAATATAATTTAGGCAATATTGTGATTAAATTCTCCCTCAAGGAAACACAATACTTTGACCAAATTTATGTGATTAAGCTCATAAATCATATTACCTTAATCGTATTAAAATATGTGGCATATATTGATTTTAATCACAATAAACAGGCATGCAAACACTCTAATCATATTGATTCCATTCTGACCAAAGTGTGCATGTGTTTGTGACTTACACGGATGACGTTGTGTCATGCACAGATTCGTTAACATGGAAGTAAAGAAGACTGTCACGATCATGCCATGTTCTGTTTAGTTTCATTCTCATGTTCTGTTTAGTTTCTTTGTCATGGTTTTCCCTGTCACTGAGTTCTAGTTCGTAGTTTGTTTCCATGCTTTCTGTTAGTTCTCAGCCTCAGTGAGCGGTCGAGGGCACGCCTGCGGAATGGGTGCTGGTTCAGTGCGAATCCCCATACACCGTTTGCCTTGCTGATGAGGACAATGCCAGCCCCACTATGGACTCAGAGCCCAGCCAGCTGAACTCTGCTGGTTCAGCCCAGTCCCAAGTCATCTTTGTCCTGCTGGTTCAGCCCAGTCCAAAGTCATTTTCAGTGCCACTGGTTCAGCCCTGATGCAAGTAGTCTTCGTCGCCATTGGCTCTGCCCAGCTCCAAGTCGTCTTTGTCGCCATTGGCTCTACCCAGCTCCAAGTCACTTTTGTTGGCATTGTCTCTTCCCAGCTTCAAGTTGCCTTCGTCGACATTGGTTCTGTCCAGCTCTAATTCTCCTTTGTCGAGGATGGTCCCGCCCAGCTTCCCTCTTCTTCCTCCTCTGCCTAAGCCAACCAGTTCCTCTGCCTCGCCTCCACTGTCTTCCTTCAGCTCCTCGGCTCCTCCAGTGATTCTACCCTGCTGCTTGGATCCACCTTGGGCTTCCCAACCATTAGCTTCGCCTTGGTTTGAGGATCCTTCAGCTCCACCTTGAGCCTACGAGCCAAGAACTCCACTTTGGCCCTTCAACCCTCGGATCCACTGTGGTCTGTTATGCCTCAGGCTCCGACTTGGCCTTCCATGTCACCCTGGGTCTACGTATCCTCAGTTCCGCCTGGGTCTCCACTCATTATCCAGTGTTAGCGTCAGTTCTGGCAGGTCACGTCAGTCAAGCTCGCATCAGCTGACTCCCAGGTGACTTGCGTCTACCTATAGGAATACGACGCCTATCACAGCATCCATATATAAGCTCCTCAGTATTTCAGCAGCTATTGCATTTCTCAGGAGCTAATTACCCTCCTCCATCCCCAGCTCCTCCTCTCTTCAGTCAGGATTGGCCTTATGATTCCCCTGAATCAGACTAATTCTTGAAATATGTGTACATGTTAAATTATTGACATTAATTATATCTGCATATATTGGTTCTGTTCCGTTTACCCTAGGGGGGGTTATTGCTGCTCTCACTGCTCTTATCCATGCTAGGCTGCATGGATGCGCAGGGAGTTCTTGCCCAGAACAGAACCATACCGCCAATACAAACTCTATGCAATTATCAATCATATTTGATGATAGTGGTCCTGACAGAAATGGCTTTACCTCTTTTGATCAGGCTCCTGATTCCATCTTAGCTCCTCCCTCTATCGGCTCTGCTCTGCTCACATTTTTGGGCTGCTGAAGAAACTGAGTTCAGGTTGACAACGTTGCTCAACATGAATATAATGCAGTTTACTGATGGTCAGAAACATCGCAATGGAGTCATTTTAGGCACCGAAAAAATCCAATACATCTATAGAAATGTGTTTTGTATTTAACATAAGTATGTTAAAACAATGGCCACTAACATGCCTACTGTATGTGAGTTCATTATTTGTGCTGTGCATTGGGCTATGTGAATAATGGTGGTTAAAAACAACCACAATTCTTAGTGAACAATCAGAATAATAAAAATTGCATGTATACTGGAGTGAAGAGGTTTGCTCCTGTCATGTAAACATCTTACTGCGTCCTTACTCTGATTAACGGAAATAATCACATTATTGGTCTATATGTAAACATAGTAATTGATGAATCATTTTAACTGAGTAGGCCCACAAGAAATCTGAGAATTTCAGTGGGATTCTGTGGAAATGTGGAAATTCAATGAGTTGAATGCTGTATTGGTTCTTTTCACAGTATGTCGACCGACTCAATGACATGGTAGCCGCCCCTCCGCCCACCCCACCACTGCTGGTGTCTGGTGCACCTGGATCGGGCAAATCTCTTTTGCTGGCTAAATGGTAATTTCATTTTAATTCTAAATATTAGGTATTATTGCACAATAATTATGTACGTCAATTATCACACAAAAAACAATGTCATGTCTATGCAGGATAGAGTTACAGCAGAAAAACTCTCCCAATACCCTCATCCTTTATCACTTCACGGGACGTCCGCTCTCTACCAGCACAGATCCTGTGCTCATCATTAAACGCCTCACAGTGAAGGTGAGATACAGACACACACACTCGCTCTCTCACTCTCTCTCTCTACAACAGTACAAATGTCTCTTTTAATTAGATGTACAACTTCAGGTTTTACTATAAAGCGGCTATCCAGTATGTTCATGACCTCGACAGACTGAACAGAAGATATTAACCTGAGAGGATTTCCATGTCAAAGAAGACGGAGCGTCAGAGCTCACCTACCTTTTACGTATTCGCACGAATGGTATTTTAAATTTGTTTACCAGCCGGAGCAAACTTTCCCGCTATTTTCACTTTGGCCAGCTGTTTTGGTCTTGAAATGAACAACAAACAAATTTTGTTTTGGCATGATTTTGTTTGAAATGACATCACACTAAGTCGTTCTTTGATTTTGCTTGAAGTTTATGAAGGCCTGTAGATCTGGACTTCTCCTGAACTCTAGGTTTTCCCAACAAGTCACAGTCTACACATTACTTAAGAAGTTGAAAGGAAAACAACTTCTGTAGAATCACT
This sequence comes from Hypophthalmichthys nobilis, assembly GCA_037950665.1. Taxonomy (NCBI): domain Eukaryota; kingdom Metazoa; phylum Chordata; class Actinopteri; order Cypriniformes; family Xenocyprididae; genus Hypophthalmichthys; species Hypophthalmichthys nobilis. Next base: position 10,314,315 of record CM075482.1, on the reverse strand, counting down.
AGGTGTAAATGTTTAGCTGAAGGTTTCTTCAGTATCTGATATTGTGGGTGAAATTTGATAGATGGGAAGATGTAAATAACCACAAGATCCATCCAGTCATGTATGGAATTCAGAAGAATGACCAGAAGATCAGGAAGCGCTGAAATATCAAATTAAGCATACTTGTAGCCCTGTCGCAACCTGAAGCCCTGGCACATCATCATAGCACACGGACAGTGGAAGTCTGACATCTAAAAAGGTTACTCAGATTTTTCAGTGGTGGTGGTTTAGTCACTTTTACAGGGTTTGGTTTTAGGGTAGAGATAAGTGTTACCTAAAGCTTTTTATAGGCACACAATTCAAGCAAAGTTAACTGAACCTAAAACTTTCCTCTGAACCAATTGTTTTCTCTCAATTATCCCTGTAGCTGCTTCAGCATTTCTGGTCTATCTCCGGCCTCTCTATGGACCCTTCAAAGATCCTCGAGGAGTTCCCACGGTGGCTAGAGAGGCTTTCCGCACGTCACCATGGCAACATTATAATTATCATTGACTCCATTGACCAGATACAGGTAACACTTCCTCAAATAACCTTCCTCACTGAGCTGTGGTGTTTGTCTGTGCTCATGTTTAGAGATCTCTGCTGCTAAAGAAATACAACTAAATACCCACATGAGTTATTGGTAATTGATTTGACACTTTGTCACTTAATGCACTTTGCCATAACAGTTTACATAATGCTAAAATTGCTATCTATCTTTAGCATTTAAAATGATATATTTTGTTTTTAGTGTTTTATTTTTAATTTATTTAGACAAAATAGTGTAGAATTTTTTTAAATATTTGCTAGCCATTTATCAGTTGTTAACCATAGCACAGAAATAATTATCAGCATATCGTTATCAGCCCAAATTTTAATATCTAATAATGTTCTTCAGCATGATTCTGTTTGTTATTTTTGTATTTCCCAGAATGCCGAGCGGCACATGAAGTGGCTGATTGATCCTCTCCCTGCTAATGTGAGAGTTCTGGTGTCAGTTAATGTGGAGACCTGCCCACAGGCATGGAGGTTTGTGATGCACAAACACATAATAACTCATTTGATTTCAGATATTATTCATGTATACAATAAAATACACAGGTAGACAATAACCAAACATGCTAAACTATTTAGATTGTGGCCCACACTGCACCTGGACCCACTCAATCCTAGAGAGGTGAAGAGTGTCATCAGTACAGAGTGTGTGAACACCGACCTCAAACTCACCAAAGATCAGGTAAACATCAGTGTCAGTCTGTGTTCATCTGTGTTTATGTATGTGGAGTTTGAGTGTCTGCCTGTATTGCTGTCAAACAGGAAAAAAAGTTGGAGAGACACTGCCGTTCAGCTGCAACATGCAATGCACTCTATATCTCTCTACTGGCCAGACTCATTACACAGTAAGTAGATGTATGAGTGAGTGAGTAGATTGTGTGGGTTTGTATAGTGTTTGTGAATCTCTGCCTATTTAAAATACATTTCTTGTTTCCTGTTTGTATTTATGGCTCTGTGTATGCGGTTCTCTTTACATGTCTATATATAAGTCAGTGTATTTATAAGTATTTATCTTTAAGCTGTGAGAAAAAAACGAGTTTAAATAATGGTCTATAGGGCAACTGGTATGTAGACAACTGTTATGGGTGTTTTTCAATGGTCAGTATTTATACAGCAAGTAATTTAATTTTGTTTCATTTTCAATATCATTTTTAATGTATAATATTTACAAAGATAAATAAATAAATATATATGGGTCATTGACGAATAAGGTTTTTAAAAGTGTAAAAAAACATAATAAAGATATAATTAATTTTGAGGTTTTATTTAGTGTTAACAATGAGAGTATGTGTTTTATAATCAATTAACACTGCTTTTGTCAATTTTACAATATGGACAAAATTTGTCATCAACAAAGTCATTCAGTTTAACCAAAATTTCGGTTTTACCGAATTATACTTTTGGTTATACCGAATGACGATATTTTCAAACAATGCACAACAGGCTGATATCTAACTAGCAAATACTTTGCTTCACGATCATGTGGTCCTTTGCAGGTGTCTGAATGATGTCACATCCTGTCACATTATACTGACCGCATGACTTGATCCAAAATGGTCCCTTTATATTGGTTACTCCGAATGACATCAATGAAATTCATTTTTCCGGATATTATTTCTCATAACAAAGCAATGACTTCTACACATAATTTTAATACCATTTTCCACTATGTCGATATATGATGTTATAAAATCATGCCAGAATAAAAAATTTATTACATTTTTAGATATTTTAATCACAAATGAAATGGCTGTATTGGCCTTTGGACGGTTAAACCGAATGAACTTCAAAATCTTTAAAATACCTTTATATGAAGCAAAATATAATTAAAACCTTTTGGATTCAATAAAAGAGATCTAGTTATACTACCTTACATACTTCGGATGTCATATCTTTGTTTTTTATTATTATTTTAGGCCTTTGGACAAAAAAAAAAAAGACCTGTCACGTCATTGACCCATATATAAAATAAAATGATAAAAATGAAAATGATAAAAACAAATATTGGAGAGAACAGGAAATGTGCATTATTCAATGACAAGGCTATCGGTAGATTTTGAAACGGACACACTTCTGTTAAGTGACAAGGTAGGCATGATTTTAGCTTACAGTAATCTTCAAATAGCCAAATTCCACTCCAATTAATCAGTCTCTCACTAATACACACTTTGTCTCAGTGCATGATAAAAAAAAAAAAATAAGGATTTAAATGTAATCTGTCAGCTCCAGATCCTCCTGGACATTGGACAGGACTCTACAACAGTGTGCGTTGTGTCAAGATACAGTATCACTATACAGACTGGGCCTGAAGTTGTCGCTAGACTCACTCAGCACAGATCAGGAAAAACACATCATGAAAGAGGTGACAAGTCCATCTTGAAGCAGAGAATCACTCAGAAACCACTTCAGTGCATAATTTACTGTTTACTATTATTACTTTGTATTTCTCCTCATGCAGTTATTATGCCTGGTATGTGCCAGTCACAACGGCATCAGCGAATCAGAGGCTTTGGAGCTGTTCCCAGACCTCAGTTTTCCCGCTCTCACCTCACTGCTCTACAATCTGGAGAGACTTCTCATCGTTACTTACGCCTGTGGCCTCATTCGCTTTCAGCACCCACAGGTGTGTATGTCTCTGACTCTGACCTAACTGTACTTGTTTTAGCTATATTTGGCAAAACACCATTTAACCCTCTACAGCACAGCGTTGCCCTCAGGCAACAGAAAGTTTTCTTAAGCCCTATGTTACTAAATTTTTCTTTAAATGATTACAACCAATTAGAAAGGTAGAGTACCAAAGAACAGTCCAGTAAGCTGTGGGAGTCACTATCAAGCACCATTTATAGGTGGGACATCCTGTTCTGACACATGGTCACAGGAGCACATGGTGTGAGAAAAAGGCAAGATTATTTGCTTTACTAACCTTACTTAAAATGACATGAACTGTACATAAAAATATGTGTGTGTGTATGAAGGTGTAGAGAAGCCTTTTGTCAGGTTTTATGAAGTTTTTTTTATTTTGCATGTTCAGAAATTCAGTTTTTCTTTTTGTTGCCTCAGGGCAACGTTGTGCAATAAGGGGTATTTTTCGAAGATGTTTTGGACAATACCTCACATTGGCAATAATGTGTTATAAGAAGGGAAGATGCAGGGTTCCTGGGTGTGCAGGAACACCCAAAGTGATGTGCAAAAATTGTAACATACACCACTACTGTAGTACATTATATGGCATGACACACTACATGATACAAACCAATGCATGTATCAAATTCAATACAGGTGCTGGTCATATAATTAGAATATCATAAAAAAGTTGATTTATTTCACTAATTCCATTCAAAAAGGGAAACTTGTATATTATATTCATTCATTACACACAGACTGATATATTTCAGATGTTTATTTCTTTTAATTTTGATGATTATAACTGACATCTAAGGAAAATCCCAAATTCAGTATCTCAGAAAATTAGAATATTGTGAAAAGGTTCAATATTGAAGACACCTGGTGCCACACTCTAATCAGCTAATTAACTCAAAACACCTGCAAAGGCCTTTAAATGGTCTCTCAGTCTAGTTCTGTAGGCTACACAATCATGGGAAAGACTGCTGACTTGACAGTTGTCCAAAAGACGACCATTGACACCTTGCACAAGGAGGGCAAGTCACAAAAGGTCACTGCAAAAGAGCCTGGCTGTTCAGGCTCTTTTGCAATGCAAAACATTTGAAATATATCAGTCTGTGTGTAATGAATGAATATAATATACAAGTTTCACTTTTTGAATGGAATTAGTGAAATAAATCAACTTTTTGATGATATTCTAATTATATGACCAGCACCTGTATATCAATGTCTTTCAAGTGTTTTTCCCTTTTTGCTTAATGATTTCTTTTTTAAAATTCAACATGTGTGAAGTAGAGGGTTAAGGTTTCTGTGGGTGAAACTAAATATGGTACTGTGATATTTCTTGGGTAAAGATCTGACTTTCACATCTCATTGACAGAGAAATAACTAAAACAGAAGTAAAATCAAGCATAGTGTTAGTTCTGTTAGGTCACGTCAGTCAAGTTCGCATCAGCTAACTCTCAGCTGATCCACATCTACCTATAGGAATACGACACCTATCACAGTATCCCTATATACAAGGTCCATTCAGTATTATCAGCAGCTTTATCGCATTGCTCAGAAGCTAATTACCCTCCTCCATCCCCAGCTCCTCCTCTCGTCCAGTCCTTCTAATATCCCTTTTTGAATCAGAATCCCTTTTCTTGAATTATGTTGTTACATTAAATTATTGTCATTAAAGGGTTAGTTCACCCAAAAATGAAATTCAGTCATTAATTACTCACCCTCATGTCGTTCCACACCCGTAAGACGTTTGTTAATCTTCGGAACACAAATTAAGATATTTTTGATAAAATCCGATGGCTCAGTGAGGCCTCCATTGCCAGCAAGATAATTAACACTTTCAAATGCCCAGAAAGCTACTAAAGACAAATTTATAACAGTTCATCTGACTACAGTGGTTCAACCTTAATGTTATGAAGTGATGAGAATACTTTTTGTGTGCCAAAAAACAAAATAAAGACTTTATTCAACAATATCTAGTGATCCTTAATCAAACCCAGACGCTACAATATGGGATGACAATTGCAAAGAAGGTAATTTTGTTGATGTGGAACAAAGAGGTTATACCTAAATTTGAGATGTGGCTTACCGAGTTTAGCAGTGTGCTACATATGGAAAAGATCAGATATGAAATTGCTGGTAAACCGAAGAGATTCTTACAGATTTGGAATTCTTTTTTTGAGTATCTGGAAGGTGATCAGTGATCATTGAATTCAACATTTTGGACATATGCTTTAAGAGAGGTGGTACTGTGAATTATATAATGTCTGGCAGTGTGCAATTTTTTTTCTCTATGTTTGGGTAATCGTTGGTATTGGTATTTTATTTTGAAGCTATGTGTTTCTGTGTATACATATGTATGGATATTGTATGTTTGTGTGTGTATATGTACTTGCACATATGTGTATATTTAGACATTATTTTTGTTTTTATTTATTTATTTATTTTACTTTATTTGTTACTGATTTGCTGGCATGGGGTGGGGGGTTGTTCTGTAAAATGATAAGAGCTTTAAATAAAATATTAAAAAATAAAATTTTAAAACAATCCTTCATGAAGCTCAGTGGTTCAGAGCGTGTATCAAACTGCCAAAGTTATGTGATTTCAGTAAACGAGGCTTTGTTACGTCATAAGTATTTCGAAATTTCAATGGTTCACCACTGGGGGGCGTGACTTTGGCACAAAAAGTATTCTCGTCGCTTCATAACATTAAGGTTGAACCACTGTAGACACATGAACTGTTTTAAATATGTATTTAGTAGCTTTCTGGGCATCTGAAAGTGTTAATTATCTTGCTGGCAATGGAGGCCTCACTGAGCCATCGGATTTTATCAAAAATATCTTAATTTGTGTTCCGAAGATGAATGAAGGTCTTACGGGTGTGGAACGACATGAGGATGAGTAATTAATGATAGAATTTTCTCTTCAAAGAACATTCATGATCATTCCCTTCAAGAACATTAATGATCTACATACCTTTTGTTGGCTCTGTTCTGTTTACCCTGCAGGGGGGTTAACGCTGCTCTCCCTGCTTTGCAGGCAGGGAGTTCTTACAGAACAGAACCATACCGCCAATCCAGACTGTATGCTAATTGTCAATCATCTTTGATGGTAGCGGTCCTGACAGAATTAAAGTGAAACTGGTTTGTGCTGATGTTTGTGTAACCGTACAGGCATGTGAAGCAGTCAACCAAGAGTTTCTGGAAGGGGGCAAATGCTGTGGATCCTACAGAGAGAAAATCATCCAGTTCTTTAGTCAACAACTGGAGTAAGAACATTTTTTTTTATGTGTATTGCAGGGATGTGATTTTTTTTTTTTGTTCTCTGTTTTTTCTCAGAGTGGCTTGGTTCATAATATTATTGTACTGTAAAATAAAAGTATATAATAATAATAATAATAATAATATTTATTATTATTATTATTACATTTTTATTTTACAATACAATAGTATTATTGCAGTAGTAATATATTTGTAAATAATCATAAACTGAAAACATTTATTTCTATTATTATTAGTATTATTATTATCATTGTTGTTGTTTGATATTGTGATTGTCATTGGTATTGTAAATAGTCATATTGACTGGGGGTAAAAACCTAAGCTATTCACATGCCTGATATTGTCTAAGAACAAAGCATTTATCTACAAATAGCTGCCATGCTGGATTATTTTGTTGAATAATTTTTGATGGTTCAGGCAAGACAGAGTGACGTGGAGGGTGGCTGATGAGTTGCCATGGTTACTGCAGCAGCAGGATGATCGAAGTAAACTCCAGATGAGTCTGCTTAACCTGTTTGTGTCCCAAAACCTCTACAAGAGGTACGTTCGCATATTCTTGCTCTATACTGTATATGCTTCTGTATGTATGTGAATGTGTCTAAAATAAAGTCTATCTGATGTGTGTTCTTAGGGGTCATTTCTCAGAGCTGCTGGCATACTGGCAGTTTGTTGGTAAGGATAAGTGCTCGATGGCGACCGAGTATTTCGACTCACTGAAGGAGTTTGAGAAGAGCTGTGAGAGTGAGCAGAGCATGAGCCGACTGGCTAATTTGTATGAGACGCTGGGCCGTTTCCTCAAAGACCTGGGACTGCTCAGCCAGGTGATGCAGACAAAAAGACTGATGATCATCTGTATTTCATTTTAAAGCATGTATAAATTATGTTAATGTGTTGTTTCAAGGCGGTGGCCCCCTTGCAGCGCTCCTTAGAGATCCGTGAGACGGCTCTGGACCCGGACCACCCAAGTGTGGCTCAGTCCCTGCACCAGCTGGCAGGGGTTTACGTTCATTGGAGAAAATTTGGAAACGCAGAGCAGTTGTACAAACAAGCTATGGAGATTTGTGAAAATGCTTACGGACCTGAACACAGCACCGTCGCTAGAGAACTAGACTCACTTTCGCTCCTCTACCAGAAACAAAACAAGTACAGAACATTTTTCCTAAATGTGCAGTAAGTGATTTCTGAGAATCATCATTGTTGATATTTGAAATCAACTCAAACAAATACACCTCTCCATTCATTGCTCTGCCCCAAAATGCACAAACACAAAATGCTAGCGTGGATGTCTCTCTATCACTCGCAAAAACTAAAGCGAAGATGAATAAACGACAAGGAAGAACAGAAAAATTAACATGCAGTACACAAGAGTATATACAAGCAAGAGTTTGTTGTTAGTTTCCAGCAGCTTACACTCAAAACCAGTGTTACTCATGTATGGAGCAGAAACAACGCAACCTCGATGTTGGCTTAGGTCTCTCCAGCTCTGGAAAGCTTCTAATATTAACACGGTTCCTAAAGCTCGTCTGATCGTATCCCTTCTTTTTCCAGTGATATTCCTCTGACCTTTTCTAATGTCTCTAAGGCATCTACAGTCGTTCTTTAAAGGGGTCATGTACTGCGTTGTTTTATAATGTTTCCTGGGGCGCACTTATAATGTTAGTATGCTTTTTACATCAAAAATTGTCATAATTTAGAAATAAAAGGCATTTTTCCTACCTTGATTTTTAGCCCTCTGATTTGAACGCTCTGTTTTAAGGGGCGTGTCTGCTGTGAGACTTCAGTGTAAACACCCACTGCTGTGATTGGCTAACATCTTTGCATATGAAATAGCTAAGTATTACTCTCTCGAAAACTCACGTTTTTACTATTTCAGCTCTAAAGGTTAACTAATCATGAAAAGTGTTGATTATAGCATTACATTTAGATCTATGGCATTATGTTTAGATGGTGGCATGAAAGGTTGCAGTGATGAACATTGTAGCCGATCACAGACATGTTGTTGAGCGCATGAAAGCAGTGATCTTGTAATTGCAACTTAATTTCTGCACACAAACAAATGCTTTCATCATAACTAACGGGGCAAATGCGACGTAACTAAGAGATTTGTTGAATAAAACACGAGTTTTAGCGCAAGTCCAGAACAGTCTCTGATAACCTTGCGCTGTTTGATTGACAGCTATAGTGCATGCTGTTTGATTGACAGCTCCAGCGATTGTAAAGGGAACGTTCTTTGATTGCTTTCTATATATAATTTAATCACCATTTAAATAACAGATTATTTTCATCATACTAAGAGAAACAACGTGAAGTTGACCGTTTAGTTTGATTTACTGACACAAAGAACATCTGACTGTGCATGAATCATTACATATCAGATCAGGCATTAGAATTAACACAGTTACTTACATGTTGTTGCATTACTGTCGAGTCCATATTGTAAAAGTCTGTTTGCAAAGCCTGCGCCGAAATGTGATTTGATTTTACCAAAGAATCCACATTGAAATGTACAGAATACAAATAAATAATGCTCAACTGAGACATACACATTGTTGAAAATAAATAACCATATTCCTTGCATTAGGGTCCTTTGAAAGGTAATGTTATTTTTAGTCCTGTAGCGCTCTTCTCTCCTTGACATCTCACTAACATGCCAGTGGATGGGGCTAGCATTGCAATGAGGAAGTAGGCATTGATTTCTTCTGCGGAGGCGACGTTTCACCTATCTATGACATAGATAGGCACATTCCGGGATGAGTTGTTCGCGGGGCCTGGTGTGAATAAAAGCTTTTATTGGACTAACAAGAAAGTTTTCAGTTCTGAAACTTACAGGATATTCTTATAGTACGATGACCTCTTATATATCAAAAGCTCAAGGAAAAGTTGATGTCTTAATTCATGACCCCTTTAAATCTCCCTCTTCCTCACTCTCTCTCCTCCCTCATCATGAGTGTAAACGCCCCCTACTGCTGATTGGCTACAAGTGTGTTGTGGTGCTCGATCTGATCTACTTTCAACAGCGTTTCCCAGAAATCGCTTACTGCACCTTTAATTACAGGCTTTGTTCCAAAATCTAGTGAGCTGCCTCTCTGTTTATGTAGAGAACTACTTCTGAGACAGAACCCTAAACGAAACGGAACCTCACAGATGACTAAACTGAAACCCTCTACATAACCAGCAAATCAGTTCAAGAACCATGGAAACCTAGTAAATGTGGAAATATCAGGACATTTTTAAATTGTGATTTACAGGCCTGGAAATCTTAAAAATATTGAATATAAATTGTTCTAGTAAACCTCAGCTGTCAAATATTTCATAAACTAGAAATTGTTCTTGTATATTATATATTTATAAATAGAGAAATTATACAAAATCACAAATAACTGGAAAAGACATGAAAATTCATTGGTCAAAAGTTACTAAGCTAATAACTTGATAGTCAAATAAGCACAAGAAATACATGAAATATTTCATTTTTAAATATATAGAACTGTATTTTATTTGTAGTTCTCTACTGAAAGATTTGGGGTCAAGAATTTTTAAGAATTTAATTGTTTTTTTATGGGTTTTTTTTTATGTCTCTTATGCGCACTAAGGGCAAAAACATGGTAAAACAGCAATATTGTGAAGTATTACATTTTTTAAATAACTGATTTCTATTGGAATATATTTTAAAATATATTTTTTTTCAATTCAATGACAAAGGTGAATTTTCAGCATCATTACTCCAGTCTTTAGTGTCACATGAACCTTCATTCTAAAAAAAAAAAAAAAAAAAAATAGTTCCAAAAAAAATCATTCTGACAATCTTTAACAAAAAGTAGGCGGCTCTCTATGGTTTGGAACAGATCCCTTTAGACCCTTTATTAATGAATAAGTAAAATATAGAGTACAATATATTATATTAACATCATCTACATTACACAAAACATATTCTGTTTTAATTTTATCTAGATATGAGCAGGCTGAGAAGTTGAGAAAGAGATCAGTCAAGATCAGACAGAAGACAGCACGACAGAAGGGCCACATGGTGAGTAAGGCCAAATAATAACTTTTAGGCACATTAGTGTCTCATTCATGGGCGTCGGAACCATTGTATATGGGTGGGACAAGACCTATCCACTTTTTAAGACCAGTGATATTGGACCCACTCACTTTTACCATCTCAAGGCTGCATTTACACTACATTGTTCAAGTGACCCAATTCCATTTTTTTCCGTCATCAGTGCCGGCAGCTCGTGCACAGACGAGCACTTCAATCTGCTCTCGTATATTTTTGTAGAGCTTTCCCGTTGAGGAAGCTCCACTCTCGTTTGTCTCTCTTCCTGTTGGAAGAGGGACAATCTTTTGTACAGATGCGCACAGAAGAAGTTCGACTGAAGTGTTTGTATGTGTTTATTTCGTTTGCTTCAGCGGGTGACGAGAGTGTTGTGCTCTTTTAGGATGCGTTGTCTTTTGCATCCTCAATATCAGCAGTCTGTGCTCTTTACGTTCGAGTGATGTGTGGATTGGTTCGAGTTTCTCACACTTAATCACACACATTACTTGTGCGTTGTTTGTTTGGGCGAGGAGGAAACTGTTTTTGAGGAAACTGTTTGCTCGTGCTGTGTGTGTGTGTTTCCCATGGCAACCCCAGTTGCGCGTTGTTTATCTGCACCCGCATATATCATTTCCCTTTTGATCTCCGTTTTAAGATCGACAGGGCGTGGAAGAATCTGTTTTTTCCCGCATCTGTTTATCAGTATGTAATTCTTACAGATTTCAAAGCTCTGGTCCTGCTCGTATATGACAGGACATACGAAGCAGCAGATTACGCTCTGTGCTCCCGCCGTAACCCCCGCCCCCTGCGGCACTCTTTATATCGAGATTGAAGCTGGGTCGATGTTGAGTTTATTCCATTATTACTAACCTTTCTGTCGTTCCGCATCGGGCTTGATAGTGAGTGCATCTTTTCAGACTGCAGAGTATGGCAGGCCACTTTTACATTTAGGCCTCTGCTCTTTAAGGTCTTAGGTTGAGCTTTAGGTTACCTCTCCTTTTGTGAGAGCCATTTAAAATTCAGGAGCTGAGGTTCTGTAGGAGCTGAGGTTATTCTTTGTGTTAGATTGCGATATACGTGTGTATGTATATGTATGTATGCATATATACTTATGTATTGGGGCGTCTAACTGGGGCCCTGGAGCTCCCATGTTTAGGGAAGGTTATTGTGATACCCTTACTATGTGCCACCTCTCTTGTGAGGTTTTTATATAGTGAGGTAACGTTTAGAATGAAATATCACCTGTGGTGAATGGCATGGCCTCCTCTCGTTTTGAGAGTCGGTTTTCTAGGCTGTATCTCATCTGAGCTCCAGATAGTCGATATGTCAGGTGCACAGGCCTTCGGGGCCGCCCTGATAATCCTTCTGGTTGAGTGAGTTGGCTTCCTTTCGTTGGAGAGAGTCATTTTGCTGAAGCCACCGCTCTGTTGAGCTCCAGGTAATATCACGATTGAGGTGTTGGCCTTTGTTAGGCCCCCTTAATACCTTCCCTAGGTCAAGTGAAGTGGTTTCCTCTCGCTAAGAGAGTAAAGGGCGATATGCTGAAGCCTCCGCTCCCCCGAGCTCCAGATAGATCATGACTTTGGGTGTCGGCCCCTCTGGGCCGCCTTGACATAACCCTGTGGTGAGTGAGCTGGCTTCCTCTCTTTTGAGAGTTTCTATTTGAAGCCACCGCTCCATTGAGCTCCAGGTGATGAGTTCACCTGTGTGTTTTGAGCCGGCCTCCTTTCTTTGAGTCGTTAGGCTGAAGTCTTCACTCCTTTGAGCTCCAGGGAGGTTATGGTCTATATCTGGCCTAGGCTAGTACTTTAGGAGTGTCTTTTAGACAGAGGCGGTTATGATGTAGCTTTCTGCCTCCTAGCGTGCCGTAGCTCGGAGTAGGCTACTCTTAGGAGAGCCTCACCTGCTTAGAACTGGCAGCTAGTAATCTTAGTACGCCTCCTCTCATTGTGAGAGTCGTCCCTGGCCAGGGCCCACCTTCTGCATTAGGCTATTAATGCGAGTAGCAGGCTTTGCGGCCTCCTCAAATTGCCTAGGTCGAATTGGGGCTCCTCTTGATATTAGAGTAAAAGCGCTATGCTGAGCTTAGTTCCCTAGTGGTGTTAGGCACAGACAGATAGCTAGGTGTTGTAGGCTTTCGGTGGTTATCTCTGAGCGTTGTTAGACTTCCTCTCGTTTAGAGAGACAGTTTTCTATGCTGAAGTCTCCACTCTAGAGCTTTGGTAGTAGCTTTATCTGGTCGAGGTTAGAGCAATCTCTCAGCCATAAGCTCCTTGATTTTTATCAAGTCATGGGGTCGAGTGTTGCAGGCCCCTCCTGTGGAATTTCTTCCTGTTGGGGCCTCCATTCCTCCAGAGCTGAGCTCAGACAGTCTTTCTCGTCTTAGAGCAAGAGTTTTTGCTCAGGTTTCACCCCTGAACTCTTTTTCGGTTTAGCTTACTTCACTCCCAGAGCTCTGTGCCCCATATGTGCCCATCACTAGTAATGCTCAGGTAGAGTGTGTCAAGTACTCCCTCCTTTCAGGGTGAGTTGAGCACGGTCCCTTGGAGCTCAAGCATTAGCCCCGGGCCTGTGGCCGTGCTAAGCTAGAGTGGTAGGCCCTATCTGAGGCCTCCTCATAAGCCTAGATCTGCTAGCAAGTAGTTGGCCCTCGAGTGAGCCACTTTGAATGCGATCCTCTGGGTCGAGTAGGTCCTTAGCACGTCCAGCTACGTTTGCATCCTAACTCCCTAGAGTTATATCAGAGTGTAGGCTCTTCAGGAGCCTCCCTGGTACTTGCGTGAGCTTGGTTAATACTCGTCTCGGTTGAGTCTAGTTTGTACTCCCCTCGCATTGAGGGTCATTCCTCAGAGTACAGCGCTCCCAAGTTCTGGTCAGAAGGTTGAAGGTCTTTTGTGAGACCTCCCTGGGAAGATCAGTATTTTAGGCTGTAGGTACTCCCTTCTCTTGTGTGGGTCGTCATATAGAGGACCTCACTCCCTAAGTTGGTCCTAAGGTTTAAGAGATTCTTTTAGTGAGAACTCCCTTGGTAGATCAGCTCCTGTTGGGGCTGGAGGTATGCCTCTCATTAGGGACCCTATGTAGAGTACTCAGCCTCCAGAGTGCCTTGTTTTAGAAGTGCTCTGTAGATCCTAGGCGGAGCGGTTACTCAGCTCCTCCCGATTGCAAGGGTTTTTAAGTGCTTTGCTGAGTCCTGCTCCCCAGGATGCCCATCTCTACGATCCGGCCTGAGTTGGTTACTGCCAGTTTGCAGTCCCTCTTTCTGGACGCCTCCTCTGGAGGCAAGTGCTTTAGAGACTCTGTTGGGTAACAGACAAGTTGTTGGCCAGACTAGGTCACTAACTAGGTCGGCCTCCCTGGTGGCATTAGAGATGGACTATTCCCCTGAGAAGTGACTGGCCGGGGCTCCTTTTGGCTCCCTGGCCACATTCCCTTAAAAGAACCCCTTCTGTTTGAAGTTGTTGGTTCCAAGCCCTTAAGTGGCCTTGGTAGGCCTCTGGATGTTTCTAGGGGCCTCTTTGAGGCTTGTAGCTTGGGCGTTGGCTGTAGGGAATGCTGTCACTGACAGCCTATTAGACCCAAAGGAGGAGTGATTTTGACATTTCTGTTGAAATTGTCCATCTGTTTTTTGTCAGCCATTCTTTGGCATGCACTCCCCTCAGCATGGCGGCGTGGGTATTTCGTTCCCCATTAGCGTTCTAGGATGCAATGCAGGTTCCCTTTCGAAAGGGAACGTCTCAGGTTACGCATGTAACCATGGTTCCCTGAGAACAGGGAACGAAACATTGCATCTCCCTGCCATGCCTCGGGGCCGCCTGCTGAACAGTCCCTTCAGACGATAAGTGGTCGACTTGTTCTCTAGGCGCCCCTTATATGTGTTCGGGTCACACTAGTAGTGACGTCATAGGCTGTCACCGGCCAATACGATTGCCGTGATTTGATAGCGTTCAGACACCATTTCCCGCGGAGGCGTTCCCTATTAGCGTTCTAGGACGCAATGTCTCGTTCCCTGTTCTCAGGGAACCATGGTTAAATGCGTAACCTGAGACGTTTTCTATACAAAGTATGCTTGATTAATAAATTGTGTGCAGAGTTTAGTCTTTCAATATCACTGTCTTAATGCATTAAGCCACGTTAAGCGTTTTTCACGTCAGCCTGTGTAACGTTAGTGTAAATGCAGATATCGGATTTATGGGTCATTTTTAAAAGAAGATGTAATTGTTTAATTAAAAGGCACCAGAATATACAGGAAATGGAAATCAACTCCAGTAAATTTTTTTCTGGGGGAGGACCCACCCACATGTTTTTGCTTCCAATGCCCATGGTCTCATTTGGTCCCATTCAACCTAGTGTGAGTTCAGAGAAGTGAAAAACAGTTGTTCTCATATTGTATTTGTGTGTGTTCTCTCTAGTTTGGTTTCGCACTATTGAAGAGACGGGCACTGCAGTTAGAGGAACTGACTCTTGGTAAAGACTCAGCAGATTGTGCCAAGACTCTAAATGAGCTTGGAGTGCTTTATTACCTACAGAACAACCTGGAGTGAGTAAATCATTATTTCATACAGGCTAGTACATATGAAAAAGGACACCGGGTTCCCAGACATCCTGGTAAACCTGGAATTTTGCAGTTCAGTTTTCCAGTCATGGAAAATGAGAAAAATATCTAAATGCCCTTTAAAATAACTATTTGTCTTGGAAAATATTTTAGTGTAATACAATTTTTTTTTTTAAACATTTGGGTTTAGATTTCATGATACCAAAATTTCAGTAGCCATTACAATTACCAGTGAAAAGCATCTATTCACAATACAAACTGTATTAACTTCATTATATAAAATGTTTGAGCATTTTTATATGAAGTTTTAGGGAATATTTTGGACAGTAAGTGAATAAGTATAAATACACACAAAAAAGTTTTTATTTATTTATGCATTAGGATTCTTTTTTGGATTGCCCCCTCAACTTTAGAGTTTTTCCAGCATTAGCAGGTCTGTACACCATATGGGAATGTCTATTTCTTCTGTTTCTCGTTGTCATCAATGCATGGGCAAAAGAGTGACGCCAACTTGGATTACTTAGCAGCTCGAAACTACAGTATTTGCATATCTTGCTCCCCATAACGGTGACTACTAATTGAAGTCTTGCCAAGAAGCTGCTTTGTTTTCGTTGATAGGTTCAGTCTGGCTTCTTTTTCTTGACAGGATGTGGCATGTTGCAGCTGCATTCTTTGCCCTTTCTATGTTCTTAAAGGGTTAGTTCACCCAAAAATGAAAATTCTGTCATTATTTAAGGCCTGCATTGAAAGCAAGTTTACACTTTCAAATGCCCAGAAAGGTACTAAAGTTCAACCTTAATGTTATGAAGAGAAGCAAATACTTTTTGTGCGCCTAAAAAAACAAAATAATGACTTTATTCAATAATATCTAGTGATGGCCAATTTCAAAACACCGTTTCATGAAGCTTCGAAGCTTTATGAATCTTTTGTTTCGAATCAGTGGTTCGGAGCGCGTATCAAACTGCCAAAGTCACGTGAATGATTGAAATTTCAAAACACTTATGACATAACGAAGCCTCGTTTACTGAAATCACGTGACTTTGGCGCTCCAAACCACTGATTCGAAACAAAAGATGTGCAGTGTTTTGAAATCGGCCATCACTAGATGAATAAAAACTTGAATAAAGTAGTTTTTTTTTTTTTCGACAAAAAATATTCTCGTCGCTTCATAACATTAAAGTTGAACCACTGTAGTCACATGAACCATTTTAAAAATGCCTTTAGCACCTTTCTGGGCATTTGAAAGTGTAAATTAACTTGCTTTCAATGCAGGCCTCACTGAGCCATCGGATTTTATCAAAAATATCTTAATTTGTGTTCTGAAGATGAACAAAGGTCTTACGGGTGTGGAACGACATGAGGGTGAGTAATTAATGACAGAATTTTCATTTTTGGGTGAACTAACTCTTTAATGGTCGAATAGGAAGAATATTGCATGCAACTCTTGTTCGTCACATCTGGGTGCAGATTGCTCAAAAACAATGATCTCAGTGCATCAGAGTTGCTCTCTTTTTCTTTAGGTTAGCCTTTGCTGTCACAGACCTCTCTACACTGCAGAACTTCCCCAAAGTTTCAGATGGCATCAAATATATCAAACCTGTCGCTAGGACATTAATAGTCATGTGTTGGGCCCATGTGATGCGCATTGGTTTGCCCATGAGCTTTTTACATCACAACAGTGTTCAAAGGTCACAAAACCATACCCATAATACAAGTTGCTTATTCTATTTCTGCACACTCGCATTGCCATTTTGATTGTCCTTCAAAGAAGATTTTATATCTTTTTACAAAGCACAGTTGCAGTGTAGAACTCACAAGTCATCTGACCACAGATTCATCACAGCAGTTACATCATAGCATGGCAAACCATTCTCTGAGTATAAGGAGGTCATGTGAGATTCAGAGTTTCATTACTCGTTACATTCGTAACACCAAAACACTCTGACAATATAATAAATAATGCCACTTTGAATGAATGATCACTCAATTCAATCTCTGGTGAAGAGATAATAATTAATAATAATATAATACAATAATATAATAATAATATATCAATTAGATCCGAAAGGCCAAAAAGATAAGCACTAAAATCTTAAGTATTGTGTTGTTGAGCACCTAAAATGTGCTTTGAAATGAGTGGAAACTTTGAAAGGAGTGTCAATCATTTCTGAAAAGGCTTAAATGAGTTTGTAAACTGTTCTTATTTTTCCAGTATTTTAGTAGGTTATTCATAATATGCATTTCCAATTTACAGTCATACATTTTAACATGCTGGTTTTTTATAACCCAGTGCCGCAAAGATGTTCTTGACCCGATCCCTGGAGATGCGTCAGCGCGTACTGGGGCCGGATCACCCCGACTGTGCTCAGTCTCTGAACAACCTGGCCTCGCTCCACAGTGAGAGAAAAGAGTATGAGAATGCCGAGGAGCTGTACGAAAAAGCACTAGACATCCGCAAACGAGCTCTCGCCCCAGATCACCCATCTCTTGCCTATACACTCAAACACTTGGCCATGCTCTACAAACGCAGGGTGAGAAACCACAGGAAAGACTTAAAAAACACCAGCTCTGCATAACATGTAGCAGTAAAGTGCTGATTATGCATAATATATTTTGCAATGTTTTTTCATTTCAATATTGTTAATGAATTCCTGACCCTTTTTAATTGTTTGTGTGTGTGTGTGTGTGTGTGTGTTCCAGGGGAAGCTGGAAAAGGCAGTTCCTCTATATGAACTAGCTCTTGAGATCAGAGAGAAAAGCTTCGGGCCCAAACACCCCAGTGTTGCTACTGCTTTGGTTAACCTCGCAGTGCTCTATTGCCAACTGGTGAGAAACATCTCCGATTTCGGCCACCTGTCGAATTGTAAAACTATCCAGTCCGCTTTGTTATTTGATGATGTGACTCATGGGATGTGTGTTTGTATTGCAGAAGCAGCACAGTGATGCACTGCCTTTGTATGAGCGCGCTCTAAAGGTATATGAGGACAGTCTTGGCCGACTGCACCCTCGTGTTGGAGAGACTCTGAAAAACCTGGCTGTACTCAGGTTAGCCATATTTTATTAGCTCAGCTGTGCCATATAGAATTAGATAAAATTCATGGCATATTCATTTTAATTCAATTAAATTTGAATTTATTTGTATAGTGCTTTTCACAATGCATATACGTAGTTTCAAAGCAGCTTTACAGAAAATGCTTGTTTCAGTGTTACAGTTAGAAAGTATTATCAGACAGATGAGTGTGTCTAAGTAATGTCAAAATGGCAGTAATGTAATGCAAGGATAATATTTGACAGTTTTGAATGTTGATCTAAAGTTGGCATCATCTAGAGTCTTTGCAAAAAGACTAATATTACAACATTCAAATATGGAGTGCCTCAAGGGTCTGTATTAGGCACCCTGCTGTTTTCATTATGCTGTCCCTTGGAAATATTTACCTTTTTATTTTATTGTAAATGTTATATTTTAATGTAAATAATAAGGGAAAAGTCATATTTAAATCATTTCTATCATGACTTGGACCAGTAAGTAACCACATAGCAACCATCCAGAACACTCTAGTAACTGCACAATGGCAACCATTCTCTTTTTCAGCTATGAAGAGGGAGATTTCGAGAAGGCTGCTGAACTGTACAAGCGAGCAATGGAAATAAAAGAGGCGGAGCCGTCTCTGCTGTGTGGTAAAGCCCCCTCACATCACTCATCTAGCGGCGACACCTTTAGCCTGCGAAGCCCTGCCCTTCCTCACACTTCTAGGTGACACCTGACCGGACCCCTCAACACTTAACTAAGGTGTACTCTGACCTCTATTAATGAATCCACATCAGCCACACTTATGTTCAGGCCTGTGCTTGAATGCCTCAAGCATATGAAGTCTACATGGAACAATCAAATATGCATTGGGATCCAACTCGGTTCTCATTCCTACTGTAATTTACAGTATAAATCATCAGTCTTCACGTGAGAGTGAGTTTCGCTCACTGCCACTGGGTTTATAAAAGGTGCTCTCTCTCTCAAAAAGGCAAAACATGAGAAAGTAAGCATTTTATTCCTGTGATTTTCAATGACTGTTGTAACACATCACCCTATCGCATCAGCATACCAGTGACATTTCAAGTGCACTGCTGTTACAATATGAGGTGTTGTAAAGTAGAGTTTAGTGAAATCATCATGAACAGAATAGTGAGTTGTTTTTTTGGAATACTGCCTCAGAGTAAAAATGAAGGGTAATTGTGTGTTTTGAATTTTAAAATAAGAACATTTAGGAGATATAGTCAAGTGAGACGTTAAGTCGCAATTACGAGACGTGAAGTCGCAAATGCGAGAAAATATTGTCGCAATAATGAAGCCGCAGCTACAAAATGCAAGAAACAGTAACGCAATTCCAAGATTTCTTCTCTCAGACAGCAACAGGCCTCCATAGTTATTGATTGTTCGTGCAATGCAAATAGTATTATTTACATTTTCTCACTATACGTGCTTTATGCAGTTTATATATATTTTTTTAATTATCACCAACTATAATAAATGATAAACTTGAGTATAAATATAAAACTTGAGTATAAATAAGTCCAGTAACTGGGTTAAAGTTCAAACATTGGTTGAAGAAGTACATTTACCTTTTGTATTTTAAGAATCATGTTTCTTCCAAAGCACTTTTCACTTGCACAGTACAAACATGCTGGAAACAAATAATAGTCACATCATATATGGCATGTGAAGTGAGATGCCAAAAAGCGAATAAGTTAATCTAATCACATTGTGTCTGTCACCGCTGACTTCAGCATATGCAAATTAACCTGGCCATAACTTTGTGCAGCAGTTTCTTGTTTACAGATTCAGGCCACTTTGAAGTTCAGCATGATGGAAGTTTCAGTCTCAACTCCTTCCTCTGGCTTATGACCTGCTTCCTGCAGGGAAAGTTTTCACCTTCACCTTATAAATTTAGAACAGTTGTAAAGTGCAAAGCATATTTCACAGCATTACAAAATGATTACTGTCATACATAGCCGTACAAAACACTATAACATGAGATTATTAGGGCCCTATGATTTCCGTGATGCAGAAAACTCGGACGGAATCGCGGAATCCAGTCATAAAAATGGAATTTAGTATATAATGCAGAATGTCACAATTTGTCAAATTTTTGATGAATAAAAAGCAGGTCAGTACACTTAAATTAAATCGCGATATAGACTAGTGTCTGTAAATATTAAACCGCAAAAAGACTATTTAAATATGAATCCT
This sequence comes from Hypophthalmichthys nobilis, assembly GCA_037950665.1. Taxonomy (NCBI): domain Eukaryota; kingdom Metazoa; phylum Chordata; class Actinopteri; order Cypriniformes; family Xenocyprididae; genus Hypophthalmichthys; species Hypophthalmichthys nobilis. The sequence continues at coordinate 10,293,997 of CM075482.1, read as the reverse complement.
GCATAGAGACAGAGCGACACGCGTCATAGTCTGAAAGCCACGCCCACCGGGGGGGGAAACAATCGAACAGTCCCCATTGACTTTATATAGCGCGAGTTTTTATAAGCTGTCGACCCCAAAAAACGAATGTTTAAGGACACAAAAGTGGATACAGGCAGTGAGACAGAGCGCAACGGGTCATATTACCATAAGAATTACACTGGAGGGGAAAGTATTCGGCTACAGGTGAAATAATTGACATGGTTAAAAATAATGAACGGTTTGTTTTTGTTTGTTTAGCATATGTTGTCGCGGATTACGATTCTCCTCCAGTATATTTCTTATAGTAATATGACCCGTTGCGCTCTGTCTCACTGCCTGTATCCACTTTTGTGTCCTTAAACATTCGTTTTGTTAAAACAGAAAACAGAATTTGGTAAAAAATAAAACACAATTTGAGGGGAAAGAATAAAACGTATATCATAGGGCCCTAACTTTTTGTTAAACTTTTATCCAATTTACCAACAATTTATGAAGTTTCATTTTTGCAATTAATCAGACATGCTTTTTGATTACTAAAATTTAATTTAACCATTAAAATGGAGTCCAAAAAACTAAAACTGAAAAAAAAAAAAAACGGAATTTGGGAAAAAATAAAACGGAATTTGGGAAAGAATAAAATGGATTTCATAGGGCCCTAGATTATCTTTCAGGTAATCAAAATGATCTGATTTTATTATATTTAATATTTTTGTTTATTGTAAAGGTCTCGCACATTTTAGTAAGGGACTTGATTCAGCGCCACAGAACACAGCATGTGCAATAATGTTTCTTGTAATGCATAACAGTGTCAGTATATATGGTTTAATTTATACAATGACTGTTCAACTGAAAAGTACATCTATATATCCATATGATATAATGACCTATATATTGATATTTAGAAATTATACTGTTTTTTGTTTTAACTTTGCAGATTGTCTCTAACGTGAAATACCTTGCTATAAAATCGCATGTGCCAAGTTTTGTTGGCCACCTGTTTACATAGGAGGGATATATGTATGAATGAACAGACTGTATGGATTGCAAAATGGTAGAAGAAATGCCAAACTCTTTTTTTTTTTTTTTAGTGTCTGCAAATACTTAAAATGCAACTGTTTAAACACTACTTGGAAAGGTGCTAAAGCAGAATCATTCTACTAATGTGCCTCATTTTGTAGCAAAATCATCTTGTAACTGCTGGGGACATGCTAATTATCAAATAATTGACTTTAATCTTCCATTATGGATTGTATTACATCATATTGTATTAGAAGATTTGTGTCAGTGCTTAGGTGTTTTATTTTTTTAACTTCACTGCCAAAAGAGGTGTATTTTATACCCAAATTCTTCTAATGCATGTGATCCATGCACAAAAGAACATTATTGTGTATTATACAAATAAATGCATAATTGAGTGAAAATAAGAGTTTCTCAATTCAGTGGAAAACAGATTTCACAATCCTTGCTAAGGTTCCTTTACATTTATCTGCAAGTTAAATGCAGGAAAAGCAAAATGGAATGTAACAACAATAAATTTATTTTCTTTTGTATTATTTCAATGTCATACCATTCAGTACAGTAGTCAGAATCAGGCCAATGATAAATTGTCTGAAAATATTTGTGTGATGTTCTTTCTAAGCACAAAGGGTCTCTACAAGCACAAGTATTAGAAATGGCATATGTAGATATGTTGCTGAAGTAACATCCCTTTCCTCCACAGCTGTTAACCACAGCTATTAACAGCCATTCAAATTAGTTATATTAGCAGCAGCCACCTCTGAAACCTCAACACTGCAAAAATGAAAGATTAACAATGGCAATTGAGAATGAAGACTTTCAGTCAAAGTAAACCTGTAAACATCTTAAGTGTTACAGGCTGTTTTGCGAAAACAATAAAAAACTAAATCTGACTGATTTAGTATGAGACCTCAGATGTTACATGTTTACAAGTATAAAATAATGAGTTTGTTTTCAGTGTCTGTGAGAGAGTTCAAGGATGCCTGTTTCATCTTGCTTGTCGTCTCCTTACATATTTTTCATCTGAGCCATCAGCTCCTCTAAACTCTGGTCTGTTTCTTCCACTGTCTCCCCTGATTCTCCATCCTGGTAAAGAGAAAGAACACATGGAATATTATGCGTACACGATAAAGAGACAATGATGCTCACCAAGGCTTATTTATTTCGAACTCTTCTCTATTTGAAAATAAATTTATTCCTGTGATGCAAAGCTGAATTTTTTAGCAGTCATTACTCGTCTTCATTGTCACATGATCCTTCAGAAATCATTTTATTATGCTGATTTGCTGCTCAAGAAATATTTCTTATTATCAATGTTGAAAACAGCTGTGCTGCTTAATATTTTTTGTGGAAACCATGAATAGAAGTTCAAAAGAACAGCATTTATTTGAAATAGAAATCTTTTGTAAACAATCTTTACTGTCAATTTTGATCAATTTAATGAATCCTTGCTGAATAGAAGTTTTTTTTTTTTTCTCATAGGATATTCGAGGCATTATTGATCTGGCCTAAAACATTATTTGCATTTACTTTAATTTTACTTGGCTTTTTATTATTATTATTATTATTAAGGAAAAAAGTCTGAAAGTCTGAAAAACCAAAGTGTGTTATATTTCAGTGGTTCGTACTTTCTTAGGTATGGTGTAGGCTACATTAATGCCCTCTGGTAGATCTGGTACCGGTCCTGATGCGTCCTGTAGCTCCGCCTCTGACACCTCTGATACCAGCTCAATGCCTGTCAGAAAACAGCATCACATTCAGGCTTACTTGGATTTCTGATTTATGAATGAGGAATCTGTTGTGTTTTGCGTGAGGGATGCCAACCCCATTCATTGTCTTCATGCACAACTACTTCTTCTTCTTCCTCAACCACTTCCTGCTTTGGCTGTTCTGCTTCTTTTTTCTGGAAAACAAGCAAAAAAATAACTATAATGACTTTATTTACATCATTGATGAAAAACTTGAGGTGAAACAAGTTGGCGTTAATATTTTGGAACTGTGTAATTACTCAGCAGTCAGAATCAGGCCGATGATAAATTGTCTTAAAATTTTCTAATCCAAAATAAAATTTTAAATAAAAACTAATGAACACATTTTGGAATTCAAGATTAAAGAATTTAACAATGTTGTGGTTTAATAATATTTAAATATTACTCGATAAATCACACTTTGACAAAAAACAAAACAAAAGGTGCAAAAAATTCACATTAAGGCTAGAATACACTACATGACTTAAAATCTGAACAGATTTTATAACACTAGGCATCATATTCTTGCTGACTTTGTAAATAGTTACAGTGGAAAAACTGTGCATCATTTACTAAATGACTGAGGATCATACACTACAAGAGTTTCAGACCATTCCGAAAAACAACAAACTTACACTGTTGCTAGAAGATGTGTGACAAATGAAAACAATGTGTGTTCTAAAATCAGCTCATCATACACTATGCGATTTTCTGTTTCTGTGAAACTCAAATCTGCAGACTGGCTCTGACTTTCATCATCTAGTGTCAACTTGTCCAGACTGTAAATCGGGGCAAAAGTTGTATAGTGTTTCATCCTTTATCAGTAACACATAAAAATGAGTGTGTTTATGTTTGCGTCTGTTGGAGTGTCACCTTGTACTCGTCCTGTTGTCGTCTGCAGTGTGTGTCATCACACTGTGGGTTGGCCTTCATTGCCATGCTTGGGAAGAAATCCTGCATTGCATTATAGCCCAGGTAATAACTCACTGTCCCAAACCCCAACAAAAACCTACAACACAGACAATGTCATTCCAGACCATGTGTTTTAAAGTCCTTTGGGACAGTACAGACAGGGCAGGAGCTCTAAGGACTTGAAATGAGCATAGGCTAAAGGGTTTGGCCAGGTAGTTTGCAAGGTTCAGTTATCCCCTGCTAGGCCAAAAATGGCTTTATTTTGCCATCTAATGGAATTTATGTGATACTACAGCATTTACTATCCACAAAGTAATGACAATAATTAGTATAACTAAACAGAAATAGGATACATCAGTTAGGCCTGTGGTTATGGTGTAATCTTAATCCTGTTAAGCCTGACATATGAAATAATAGTGAGAAAAATATTTTTTTTTTTTTTTTTATAAATGGAAGTTTATCAAACCTTTAGACAATATACAGTGCTTAACAAATGTATTAGACCTCCACCATATATATATATATTGAATAAAGTCGTTATTTGTTTGTTTTTTGCACACAAAAAGTATTCTCGTCACTTCATAACACTGAGGTTGAACCACTGTAGTCACATGGACTATTTTAACGATGCGTTTACTACCTTTCTATCGGAGGCCAGATAGCTCACGGATTTCATCAAAAATATCTTAATTTGTGTTCTGAAGAGCGACATGAGGGTTATTAATGACATTTTTCATTTTTGGGTGAACTAACCCTTTAACATGATTTAAAAAAAAAAAAAAAATGAATATGAATAATCAAGTAAACCTTAGTTGCTTCAGTCCAGTAAATGTTCATCTTGAAATATTTAGTGCTGTCAATCAATTAATAAAAATGAAGTAATTCATCAAACATTTTTCTGTAATCACAATTAATCCCACCTAACATTAAAGTTTTGCGTTAACAAGTTAATTTTGACAGCCCTACTATCAATATAAAAGTCATTCTTACGTTTACTTCATAAAAATTGTTAAAGATTTCACAGCAACAAGACATGTACAATGACCTGAAGGGGAACGTTTTTAGAATTATGCTAAAAGGCCTTTTACTTGCTAAAAAGTATGAACTATTAATCAGATGAGGGCATGTAGTAGATCGTGTAAGTTTTGATCATTTTGATAATTTAAAGACCTTTGGAAATTGTGTATCAAATATGATACAGTAGGCTTTTTAGAGTTCAAATCAGTGTGGTTTCAATCCTCAGGATTGTGATGTGGTCCTTACTTCAAGACATTCTGCACAAGGAGCCCCGCGACCACTCCCATTGTGGTGGGCAGGCTGGCGGCACACACTCCATCCCTCTTCAATGTCTTCTCATCGATATTTGCAGCCACGACGAGGGGAGGCGCACACTGACACAGAGACACAACTGCATCAGACCACTTTTCAGCCCATTTGACAGAAATAACCAATATTTTATAAAGCTGGCCTATGACACAGAAACTCCCACAGTGAGAGGGTCAAAGAGAACCATATGAGATGATTTTTTTTTTAAGATCATTCATTCATTCATCATTCAATTCATATTCAAGACATTTAGGGCCAGATTTACTAAACAGGGCAAATTAGCATGAGACCACAATCCCATAAAAGTGCAGATGGAAGTGGAAAGTTCTGCGGATGACTTACTGACAATACGCACATTAAAGAACACAGCACAGCCATTTCCATGACCAACGAAGTCTATCGAGCAGCGTAGGGTTGCAAACAAGCAGAGCCAATGATATCTGGAGCGTGTCATCTAACAACAAAGGCGCAAAGTGGCTTAAGACATGCTTTTTGGGTGTAAATACCAGTAAAATGAATAGCGCAAACCTTAGTAAATAGTAAATCTCGTTGCATGATTCATCTAAATACTCTCCTCCCATAAATATTGGGTCTGAAAGGGAAACTCCTAAAATGAGGTCAGCCACAAAAATAACTGTCCACGCATTTTCATCGCTAATTATTCACTGCATGTCTTCAGTAAATCCTGACAGTGGTTTAACACTAGCAGTGTTAGTAAATCTGGCCCATAATATGTTTTTTTTTTTTTGGTGGTGTGAGTGTGTATCATACAGCAAAACAGGCTGTTTCTCCAGGGATGATGAGCTGGATGTGTCCAGAAACTGCATTCTCACTGACGCCTGACTCCATCCAGATCTGACCCAACTCATTACATGCCTACAAGAGAAAAACAAACATGTACATAATTGCTGATTTGTAGCAGCTAAGTTATATATATATATATAATTATTTATTATTATTTTTTTTTTTCCCCCAATACATATCAATACTGAAATGGCTTTTCCAATACTCATTTTCTGCAGAATAGATACATGATACCAGCTGCGCTTTCTCACTCTCTCATCTCTCCGACAGAGAGTTGACACACACCCTGCTCACACCTGAAGTGCCCAAGCATAAACCGCCTCGTAGTATGGGCTCGTAATAAATTGAGTTCTTTTTCACTGCTTATATATTGTGCTTAAACAGTCAAATACACACAAAATAATGGCAAAATGCCGGTCTTGACGTGTATTCACGTAAACAAAGTTATGTTTTACATGAATGTAATCACGTATAATGAATCCGTGCGTCAGGTCTTAAAGAGACAGCAGCCTAATATACCCACTGCCAAATAATGAGATTATATTAAAAAATATATGACAGTTTTCCCACATGGTATTAATGTCAAAATTGTGGCCAGTGAAAATGCTGAGTGGCTACTGGAAAACAAATATAGTTCTTTCGATAGCTTAATGTAGTTTAATGCAAAGAACTCACTGTGTTAATGGCCATCCGAGCCTCAAAGTTATCAACACAACTGAGGACCAAATCTACAGGATTCCCCTCCTCGAGTCCTCCGTGACTGAAAACACAAAAGGTTTATTACAACCAAATCGAAATGAGGAAGAAAGCTTTGAAGTAGTAAAAAAAAATAAATCACCTAATGCGGTCCATGAAATGCGTGAAGTTGTCCATTGTGGTGATGTTGTAATTGTGGGTCTCAAAAGCAACATCTGGATTAATGTTCCTGTGCAGGCAAACATTATGTTTTTTTAGCATTATAATGAGAAATATCAGCTAAAATGCATTAAAATGCTGGCAAATCAGTCAATGTCCCCTCAATTTATAATTTCTAATCCACATTACAGTTTGTTGAAATAAAAAAAAAAAAAAGGTTTAGAGACAGCTGAGGTGGATTTTCATTAATAATAATAAAAAAAAAAAATACTGTTAATTCTTTTTTTAGGGGACAAATTTAAAGGTGCAATATATAATATTTTGCAGTAAAATATCCAAAAACCACTAGGCCAGTGTTATATATTTTGTTCACTTGAGTACTTACAATATCCCAAATGTTTCCAACTATTTGTAAATCGTGAGAAAATTGCAGTTTTAACCAAGGTTCCGGGACGTGTGAGGAGTCGCCTGTCAATTGCGTCATACCCGCGTTAACCCTCGTCTGCCTCGGTTTCCGGTTTTATTTTGTAGAAACCATTGAAACACCAAAGACGCTTTAAAATATTACACGTTTTAACAGACAAGGGAACATCTGTTTTGATATATTTATAGACAGAAAACGAATTGTTGTTATATAGCTCAACACGTTTAGTCTTATTGTTTAAATCAATTTTCTTGATTTTTTTCGAGTACCATGCTTTACCATGCCTCAGAGAAAAACACTATTTTGTCAAGTAGCTAACATAGCATAATCAGATGCAGCTTTATTTTTATTAACAGTAATACAGAATTTTCTCCATCATACAATACGTTTTAAAATAAATTGTATTTATCAACACAAGCCATCCAGCATTTAATATATTCTAAAATCGATCTATCTTACTGCAGTGTGCAACAGTGTCTCACAGCAGCCGCCGAGCGAACGCAAAGAGTAACGTTATAACATTTTAAACACACTCAAATGTATCTAATATAATAAACAGAGCTGCGTTACCTCATACTCTTGACCGGAAAAGCGGAAGCAGCGCCGGCGACATAATAAAAGTTCTGCTGCTCGTGAGGCGTGCAATCGCTCCAGCAGCTCCCACAACACTCGGTCCTGCTCTGCTTCATACTACAATAACGTTAATAATCGCATCCATGAACATGATTACTTCCCGACTCCAATCCCTATTCTTTTGCACCGTCCGTAGAGATGGAGACCACATGTCCCAATATTCCGCTCTAAAACTTGGCGTCATCAAACTACGCCTTTGTTTTGAATAGGCTTCTAGCGACCTCTAGTGGACAAAATTACATATTGTACCTTTAAACTTGACAAAATCTCCCAAAACAACCTAATTTGTAAGCAAATAAAATGGGTTTTTTTTTCTTTTCTATTATGGTTAGGGTGTGGGTTATAGTATTTTGTAACTGTATATAAAAACAATGTCCCATTTAGAAAGCTAAGGAACACGTTTTGTGTGTGTGTGTGTGTGTGTGTGTGTTAACGTCAGTGTTGCCAAGTCTGCTGTTTTCCCGCGGAATTTTCTGCTACTTTTACACTGTTTCTGCAGGTTGTAGCAACTCCAAATAACTATTATTTAGCCTCTGGAATGCAAATTTTACCAGGGGAACCCCACCAAAAACACAGATTTTACCCCCTGCAATGCAATTTTTTATTATTATTATATTGTAAACTAATTATTACAAGTAAAATAAAATTGTTTTCTAGTTGAATATATTTTATTAGTAAATATGCTGAATGTTCAGCATCATTACTCCAGTCTTCAGTGTCACATGATCCTTCAAAAAAAATTCTAATATGCTGATTTGCTGCTCAAGAAACATTTCTTATTATCAATGTTAAAATCAGTTGTGCTGCTTAATATTTTTGTGGAAACCGGACTCTCTTTTTTTTTTTTTTTTTTTTTCAGGATTCTTCAATGAGTAGAAAGTCAAAAGAACAGCATTTATTTGAAATAGAAATATATATATAAAATGCCCTTCAATGCAGTGTACTGTGGAATATATTTATGTAAAGCTTAAATTGATAAATTGCCCCTTTACCTAAGAGTATGTTCTGCAGCCTCAACTTTACTGAGTCCTGCCTGATGTGGCTGGAAGAAGAGGCGGTTCATGTTGGCCAGCTCCACCTTATCATAGTCAAACAGCAGCAACTGCAGGGAAGGAAATCACAGACACAGCAAAAAAAAAAAAAAAAAGGCATGACAGTCTGTTACTGCAGAGCCAAGGCATGTCTCCAGGGGTTATGCTATTGGCTTCCCTACTGTGCTCCGACCAGCACTACTACAGGAATACAAGGCTTGAGGAATGCACCACTTTTAATTGAGCAACATTATAGGGGTGCACCACGCTATAGACTGGCCAATCAGTGCATTTCTACATTTGATTCATGCCTCCTACTGTCTCTGACACATATATTAGATCTAAATATTGAGGAATGATGATAAAAGTGCATTACCTTACCAATGCCACATCTGGTGAGCATTTCTGCAGTGACACTCCCCACCCCTCCAACTCCTACTACTGCCACAGTATACGAGCGGATTTTCTGACAATGACAGCAGGTGGATAGTTGTCATCTGAACAAGCAGTAGTCAACACTATGAAAGTCTCATAAAAGAATAAATAAGAATGTTTACCTCATAGTCTTGCACTATGCCCATCCTTTTGAGTGCCATCAGACGGCTGTAAGACATTTAGGCTAATTAATTTAAAAAATTGCACCGGTTTAAGCCTTCCATATGTCCAAAAACAATATGTCAGTCAATAAACACAGCAGGATTAAAATGATCACCTGTATGGATTTGAGTCTACGACTTCAGCGCTCATTTTATCAATCTTTGGTCTGAGATGATGTTCAGCATCACTTTGCTTCTGTTTGGATTTAATTAGTTCGTTTTCTAACTCACGGATTCGCAGCCTCAGTTCCTCAACGGTGGCCATTTCGTTTGTAAAAACCTTCTATTCCAATAAACACGTGCTGATGTGATCCGATTAGAGGGGGGCAAAAACAAAGCACAGAAACGATTAAAATTACTTCATGTACACGTCTGCACTGTTAGAAATCAGCTGGCGAAAAGTGTCTCCGATATTGAGTCCGGAGTGAAACACAAGCTTTACAGGAACGAAAGTTCCCACTGTTAATGATTCCCGCGAATCGATTCGTCCGAACAGTTCTTTTAAATAAACTAGTTCAGAAAACTGCGCGGGATGAAAACTCATACTGCTGTTTATTACAGTTTTTTCCTGTTAATTTTTTTGGAAATATCAGTCACAAAAATTGCCATTTAAAACCTAAATATAATTTACATTTATCAATGCTAATATTAATTTACTATTATGTATTTTTGCATGTGAACGAATCAGTTTTGTTCAATCAATTCATTAAAAAGAATCGGACGTCGCTTTTATGGATGTGTAACTTTGGTAACAGGAGTCTCGCGAGCGAAAAAAAAGCTGTTCATTGTATTTAGAATATTATTAAATGTTTCCTCTCACTTCCAACTTCATATAGTAAAATTAACTTGATTTTAAATTTTATCTCATATTACTATCCTCCAGTCCGGTGGGTGGCGGTCATATATTTTAATATTTCTCCTGTCTTACCAAAGAAACAGAAGTGAAGCGGAAGTTGTTTTCAGAGCTAGTGGCGCGAATGACTGGAGTACGGCTTTCTCTGGATGAAAAACAGACAAATTAGTTAATTATTTATTATTTTGTGTTATTCAACAGTTATTTACATGGGTGCAGTTGCAGAAATTATATAAAAAACAAAGTTGAAATGAGATCAAAGTCTTTTAGAAATTAGTTTTAATCCTCGTAATTACTGCGCAGTAGCGCAAGACTGTTCTGTCTCGTGGTAAGCCTTCATTTGTTATTATAAGTGTTTGTTTGATTTTAATAACTTAAAGATCAATAAATTACTTGTTTTATAGCTGTGCGACAGTATGACTTGCTTTGATTTGTCTTGTTTAGCCACGTTTATGAGATTATCTAAACAAACCACCTGCCATGAAAAGCTGATTGTTCATTGTTAGTTTAACAATCATAATAACATCCATTTTTTTTGTTTGATTTTTGTATTAATTTCCTATTTATATTATGTTTAACTTGTTAAAACATAGAGACATGTTACATTACAGAATAACAACGCGAGATAACGGGATACTAGCAGATGTTTACATGTCTCTTATGACAACTTGTACATTTGTTTTCGTTCCATCTAATGTAGATTATATGCCACCATGTCAAAGGGCAACAGGGATGTATTTATTGTGAAATTTGTTGAACGAAATGGACAGAAGACTGATCTGGCTCTCCAGGCCTATAAGGTGATGATTGTGAAATTCTTTTAACTGATTAGCTGTCATTAAATGCTTCTTGTAATAATATAAGATATAGGTCTTTTGTTTATACAGTCATATGCTTGTCTTCAGGCAATAGTGGAACTTCAGTCAGAGAAATATGTGCAGACGGTGGATGAGGAAGCCGCACTAGAACTGGACCACAATGACAAATCCCTGTTTGTGTTCAGTGATTTCACCAGCAATGCCTTTGACCACTGCAGGAGGGTGAGGATTCACTTACAACAGCGCACAGCATCTGCTTTTTGCAGTGATGAGCAGTTGGGCACTTTTATTCCATTCCATTAAGAGAGAACATAATTCAATTTTTTTTTTATTATTATTTACATATCGTAATTATCTCAATTTTTATGATATCTGTTAGCAGGGATGGGCAGTATTTCAGATACATGTATTGAAAATACATATTTGAAATACAGAATACTATTTTGTATTTTAAAGCCTTTGAAAAAAATCAAATGTAATTTGTATTTTAATACATTTAAGTTTAGTATTTTCGTAATACTTAAAATACTTTGTGCCAGTCAACCTCTTTATTAGGCTGCTAATTTCCTGTATCTGAACTAGCTAGTTCAGGCAGTTCATGCTCACCACAAGTAATACGCTGCAGTGTAACCTGGTCAGAAATACATATAGAAATGGAGTACAGATGACACCTTAAACCCAGTCTTTTTGAAAAGTTTGTGGTAGAGGTAGGTGAAATGAAAGCAAAAGTTTCTAAGCAGTTGTACACACCAAAATGTTCTTTGCTTTCAGAATAGGTCCAGATATATTAAAGCCTTATAGTGATTCTTCAATGAATGGCCAATTTCACATATATGTTGTGTATTTTCATAATACAAAATTTTGTATTTAATTTAGTGCTGTCAAATCGATTAATCGTGATTAATTGCATCGAACATAAAAGTTTGTATATATAATATGTGTGTGTGTACATATGTATTATACACTGATCAGGCATAACATTATGACCACTTTTACTTATATTGCGTTGGTCCCCCTTTTGCTGCCAAAACAGCCCTGACCCGTCGAGGCATGGACTCCACTAGACCCCTGAAGGTGTGCTGTAGTATCAGGCACCAAGATGTTAGCAGCAGATCATTTGAGTCCTGTAAGGTGTGAGGTGGAGCCTCCATGGATTGGGCTTGTTTGTTCAGCACATCCCACAGATGCTCAATTGGATTGAGATCTGGGGAATTTGGAGGCCAAGTCAACACCTCAAACCCGTTGTTGTTCTCCTCAAACTATTCCTGAACCATTTTTGCTTTGTGGCGGGGCGCATTATCCTGCTGAAAGAGGCCACAGCCACCAGGGAATACCGTTTCCATGAAAGGGTGTACATGGTCTGCAACAATGCTTAGGTAGGTGGTGTGTGTCAAAGTAACATCCACATGGATGGCAGGACCCAAGGTTTCCCAGCAGAACATTGCCCAAAGCATCACATTGCCTCCGCCGGCTTGCTTTCTTCCCATAGTGCATCCTGGTGCCATGTGTTCCCCAGGTAAGCGACGCACCCGGCCATCCACGTGATGTAAAAGAAAACGTGATTCATCAGACCAGGCCACCTTCTTCCATTGCTCTGTGGTCCAGTTCTGATCCTCACGTGCCCACTGTTGGCGCTTTCAGAGGTGGACAGGGGTCAGCATGGGCACCCTGACTGGTCTGCAGCTATGCAGCCCCATACATAACAAACTGCGATGCACTGTGTATTCTGACACCTTTCTATCAGAACCAGCATTAACTTCTTGAGCAATTTGAGCTACAGTAGCTCGTCTGTTGGATCGGACCACACGGGCCAGCCTTCCCTCCCCACGTGCATCAATGAGCCTTGGCCGCCCATGACCCTGTCGCCGGTTCACCACTGTTCCTTCCTTGGACCTCTTTTGATAGATAGTGACCCAGTCGTCTAGCCATCGCAATTTGGCCCTTGTCAAACTCGCTCAAATCCTTATGCTTGTCCATTTTTCCTGCTTCTAACACATAAACTTGAGGACAAAATGTTCACTTGCTGCCTAATGTATCCCACCCACTAACGGGTGCCGTGATGAATAATCAGTGTTATTCGCTTCACCTGTCAGTGGTACATTATTATATAAATAAACTTGTATGTTAGATGCGATTAATCGATTTGATAGCACTAATTTAATTTAATTACTTTTTTCAGCTTAGTTATGTAGAACTTCAGTTGTAATACCTGAACACTTGTGTTCTGTCCATTTATGTTTCTTTAATTGTCCCCATCATATTATTATAAATGTTGATAGTCTTATGAAACTCTGAATGTTTTTCATTTTTGCAGCTGGGATGCAGGATCGTGAGTCCTCTGGTAGTGCTGTTCTGTCTGCAGAAGCAGAGATGTGTGCCCAAAGCAGAGCAGCCTGTGTACAACATGGCAATGGCTGATGTCACTGTCTCCTGCACCAATCTCGACAAAGAGGCACGGGTAAGGAGAAAACATTTATGATCAATGCTAATATATTATTGTTGTTGTATTCGCTATAAACTGGGATTGAAATAGCGTTACACTTGTAAGTGCAGTTCTGCACGACAAATAAGCTGCTGTTTTGTTGTTCTCGTAGAGTGAAGTGATGGATCTTGTCCAGCTGATGGGTGGACGGGTTTACCGTGATCTCAACGTGTCTGTTACTCACCTGGTGGCAGGTGAAGTGGGGAGTAAGAAATACCTGGTGGCCGCAAGCCTTGGGAAGCCCATCCTATTGCCCAGCTGGGTGAAAGCATGCTGGGAAAAGTCTCAGGATAGGTAACTTATTAATTTCTGCACGGTCAAATTAGTTATTTAAAGTCATTTATGGTCATTAATAAATGTTTTTTTTTTTTTATATGAATGTATCCATACTCATCATTATTTTTTTTATTTTTTTTTTTCAATTCACGTCCTCATAATCTTTAATCAAAATATCTCCTCGCAAAATACCCCTTTGTATCGACATCTCTTCTCTGAATGTGTACCAGGTGAGATTGTGCACAATAAGCAAATTACAACGATCCATTCAATTTTCAATGTTCAAAATCAAGTACATCCCTACATTTTTTTTTTTGTTTGATAAAACATTTCAATTGGATATGTCACAATTTGAAAGAAAGGACAATCACAATCTCCAAAACAGAAGTTGCGATAGTCTTTTCTTCCCTTATTTTGAAGTATAGCCAAGTGAAACGGCTTCTCGAACAAGGAAAAATGTAGGGTGGGACTTTGTTTGCTATTGCTGCGATCTCATGTAAGTGACAGGTTGTCCTGCCCTCGCACTGAAAAACAGAGAAGAGGAAATATACATGGAAGTTATTTTAATTAAAGATTACGAGGGCACATGAATTTTATGAAAAAAATAATAATGTACATGGATAAATGATTTATAATAAATACAATAATCCATAAAAAAAATAAAAATTGGCTATTTTGATTTCATGGTGACTTTAAGGTCCCTGTCTAAAAAAATCTTTTCCACCCCCCCAGTGTTTTCCATCACTCTGAGCTGAATACAGAGGACTATCGGTGTCCAGTTCTGAAAGGCTGTACAGTGTGTGTGACGGGATTCTCTACTGTGGAGCGTAAAGAGGTTCAGAGGTTGTGTGATCAGAATGGAGGAAGCTACACGGGGCAGCTCAAGATGAATGAGTGCACTCACCTCATTGTCAGTGAACCCACAGGTGACACCATAAATTCTGACCCCATCACACTGTTTTGGGATACAGTCTTAGGCTTAGCATGTACTTTACTTCAGTTTGTGTGTTGCATTTCAGGTCAGAAATATGAGTTTGCCCGTAAATGGAACGTATACTGTGTGTCCCTGCACTGGCTGTTTGACAGCATTGAGAAGGGCTTCTGTCAGGATGAGAGCAGGTATGCTGTGGAGCGTGGAGAAAAGAGGAAAACCGAGGAGACGCCGGGCAGACCCAACACCTCCACTCCTACAGGAGTCAGCAGGAACAAAGAGGGTACGGAGTAAAACACTGTACTTACGGTACACTACTGTGCAAAAGTTTGCGGTCAGTAAGAGATATATATATATATATATATATTTTTAAGAATTAATATTTTTATTCAGCAAGGATGCATTAAATTGATTAAAAGTGACAAAGACATTAATTATATTACAAAAGATTTCTATTTTAAATAAATGCTGTTCTTTTAAACTTTCTATTCATCATAGAATCCTAAATAAAGTATCACAGTTTCCACAAAAATATTAAAGAAGCGCAACTTTTTTCAACATTGATAATAAGGAATGTTTCTTGAGCACCAAATCAGAAATCTTACAGACCCTAAACTTACTGAATATACACAAGATATTTTTTTTATTTATTTCACAAAACAAAAAACTATCACCTGAATAAATCAATATTATTATTGATTCTGATGTTTGATTCATTGAGTTTACAGATGTAGATTTCTGTGTCATTTGTTTGTGCAGAAGGTCCCTCACTTCTGGGATTGAGTCATATATCCAATATCAGCATGAATGTAAATGAAACGGCGCTCACCACTGCAGGAATCAGCCACATAGAGACTCCTGATCCGGTCGACTCATTTGACATCACTGTCTGTCGAGTAGATGACCTGTTGGATGGCTGTAAGGTTAGTTTTACTCAAATATGAGTGTTTCCTGCATATTTATAAGTCACTTATTTGTGACATTGTTTATATTAAGAATCGAAAAGAAATCATGTTGCTTTTGTGTGGATTTAAGCATTGAATCTGAAACAAAAATGGTTCTCCACCCTCTTTTCTTCCTATAGTTGTACCTGTGTGGCCTTTCTGGAAAGAAACTGGAGAAACTGAGGCGGATGGTGAACTCTGCTGGAGGTCTGCGCTTCAACCAGCCCAGTCAGGAGCTCACACACATAGTGATGGGAGAGCCAGACCAGGGGGTAAAAGTCTTCCTTGACAAAGCCACTCACAGGTCAGTCAAAATCTATTTTGGGGTGCAACTGGGCATTGTTTTTATCTAATTTTAATTGCTTTATAGGTATTTATAGGCCCACCAAACAAAGTTTAGAATTCACGTTGCTGTAAAGGCCCCAATATACTTGAAGTGAAATTGAAGAATGATCTGGTGTGATGTAATTTTGAAAAAAATCAGGCCAAATCAAGTTTGTTTGGAGTTCAAAACAGCTTTCCAAAGCAAACTTTCTGGAAAAATTCACTCCGGCTGGTAAACACCTTCAAACCACCTTTGACCTGCTGCGATTGCTTAAAGGTCTGGTGTGTAATATTTAGGAGGATCTATTGACAGAAATGCAATATAATATACATAACCTCACAGCTAGACGTCGCTAAAATTTACACACTGCACCTTTAATAGGAAGGTGTGTGGGTGGCGTCAGGATGTTCGCTAAGAGTATATCGCTGAAAAGGTATTTCAAACTTCTTATTTGCACCTATGTGAAACAGAACTTCACCGTGAGTATATCGAGGCCTTTATGAGGACTTTGGAGGGAGAACTAGTTGTTGAATATGCAAGGTTTATGATACATGTCATTCAGATGGACTTTTTCTGTCTAAGTTAGCCAGAATAAGGTTCTCATAGATGTGTTCTTCTCCATAGACCCCATATAGTGACCGTGCAGTGGCTGCTAGACAGTTTCTCCCGTGGTACTTTGCTCCCAGAGGATGGCTACTTCCACCCCTCCTTCCTGCCCCCTGCCCCAGCTGCTGTTGATTTGCCTGCTGCTCAAAAAGCTGCTCCCCGTGCCTCCAGACCCTCTGTAGCTCCCCCTCCTGCCCCTAGTCCAGCCCGTCAAGCCAGAGCAGAAGAAGACCTGCTCTCGCAGTACATGGAGAATGACCAGACTGTGGGTGAGTTGATAAATGGTTCATTCTTCCTCTGTCTACTCCTGTCTGTCTTTCTCATTCTACTCTGACTGTCTTTATTGTAGTGGAGCTGCCTCAGGCTGCTAATAGTACCAGCAGTAGGAAGAGCATTTTGCTTCCAGAGCCTCCAGCTGCAGGGAAGGACTCCACCATGTTTGAAACCTCAGAGGGTGGCCTGTTTTCAGGGAAGCGCTTTATCTTGGTTGGTTTTGGAGCTGAGGCTGAAGCCCAGCTCTCAGAGCTAGTCATGGAAAACGCTGGGAAGATTTTGGTCGGCCGCTCGAGAGCAGTGGCGCATTACGCCATTGTGCCACTACTGGGCTGTGACGTGGAGGCCACAGTAGATGAGGTCGTAACAGATACCTGGCTGGTGAGAAAAACACAGTTAATGCACAGACAAGATACCTTTTGTAATGTTTGTCATTTACTACTACTGACCTGTTTGTGTGTGTGTTCAGGCCATGTGTGTGGAGCAGCAGTGTGTGTTGCCGTTAGCTTCTCATCCTCTATTCACTCCAGTGACAGTGAGAGAGGGCTTCTCTCCTCTCAAAGACTGTGTGCTGTCTGTCAGTCAGTTTACTGGAGCTGAGAGAGATTCTCTCATTCAGCTCGCCAAGCACCTCGGAGCAAGGTGAGACCTTCTGTTCACTGCTTACTGAGACCTACTGCTCACCTTCTAGGCAGTTTTAAGTTCTTAACAAAACTTCACAAGAAGGCTAACCTCCTTCTTTGTGAAAAAGACATGGTCATTAATTCAGTCAAGGATTCATCATACTAATTAAAACTGATCACTTTTTGAATGATTTTAAATATCAGATTACACATGTAGGGCTGAACAGTTAATTGAAAAAAAAAAAATCAAAAATGCGATATGGCTTAGTGTCATTTATCAAATTGTAAAGGTTGTGATTTAATTAAAAAAAATGTGTAGCAAGTTTCAGAGGGAAGCACGGCATTGCGTTCATTTACAGGTGAGCAGCTCATCACCCGGTGTTTTCAGTGTCACAGAGCTCCTCTGTTTGCAGTAAATGCTGCTCCACAGGAACTCCATCAATACTCTGAGTTTTGGTTACTTATAACATGCATTTAACAATGCATCGTGTGCCACATATTTCACCAGATTTGCACTGAGCATTATTTATAAACCTGCTGCCAATATCAAAGAAGCTTTAAAGGGATTGTTCTCTCAAAAATGAAAATTCTGTCATCATTTACTCACCCCAAAGTTGTTCCATATGAATATGAAACCCAAAAGAATATATAAGAATATGGGTAACCAAACAGTTAGTGGGCCCCATTGACTTCCATAGTACGGAATAAAAAATACTATGGAAGTCAATGGGTCCAGTCAACTGTTTAGTTACCGGCATTCTTCAAAATATATTCTTTTGTGTTCAGCAGAAGAAATAAAATTCATACAGGTTTGGAACAACTTAAGGGTGAATAAATGATGACACAATTTCATTTTTGGGTGAACTATCCCTTAAGGGTTCCAGGCAGTTTTCACCAAAATAAAAGCTTGATGGTTTAATGTTTGAAAATGAAATTAAGACATAAATATTAGTATAATAATTTTACATTTGTACTGTAAAATAAAAATATTTTTATTAGTTACATTTCTTAAATACGAAAGCAAAAGTGAATTTTTAACATTCAGAATTATAACCAGAATTGCTGAATTCCTTTCTATTCTCAGAGCTAATCTATTTTTTTTATTATTTCTCTCCCTCTACACGTCTGTCTGCAGCGTTCAGGATTACTTTGTGCGGACTGCTAATCAAAGGAAGGGAATGCTGGCCAGCACTCATCTGGTACTCCAGACACCTGAGGGCACCAAGTACCAGGCTGCCCAGAAATGGGGTCTACCTGCAGTCACGATCCGCTGGGTTTTAGAGTCTGCCAGAACAGGGAAGCGTGCCGATGAGGGACGATACCTGGTTGACCTTCCACCTTCTCCAGGTTAGTCAGAAGTAGAAATATAACTGATGATCCCAAAATGTTACTCAGTTTTTGTAGCATTTAAGCTTAGGTATTGGGTAGGATTAAGGGATGTAGAGTAAGGTCATGCAGAATAAGGCATTAATATGTGCTTATAAGTACTAATAAACAGCCAATATTCTAGTAATATTCAAGCTAATAGGCAAAAGTGAGAATTGAACCCTAAAATAAAGTGTTACTGCTATCTTTAATGAACCTTTTGTGATTTATTTACATTTTTTGATTGATTATAGATTCATCAATTTCTGTATATGAAATTAAAAAATGTCATACACCATCATGAAATGGTCACTTGGACATTATATTATTACTCTCTCTTTGTGATTTCCCATAGAGAGAAGTGAAGACAGTTTTGTTGGAGCATCTCAGAAAGACCCGCCACCTCTGCGTCTCCTGCAACGCTCACCAGAGCTGCCCCTACTGGGCCCACAAAATAGCGCTGCCATCACCCCTCTGGACACGACTCGCTTTCAGAGCCGCACTGTCCGTTCAGCAGTCAGAAAGTTGAGACAGGGAGAAGAGGAGCAGGCAGAGATGGCAACCCCAGGACAAGAGGAGGCCAAAGGAGCCCTGCAAAAAGACTCCTCCCTTCAACTAGATACTCCCTCTCGCTTTCTGAGCAGAGACCGACTCTTTGGACCCTCATTTAACACTAAGGTGAACTGAAAATGGGAAGGGTTTGATTATTTCAGGATCAGAAAAGTTTTTTGCTTAGTTTAGGGTTAAATTGTTAACTCTTTCCCCACCAGCGTGTTTTTTTTTTTTGTTTTGTTTTGTTTTGTTTTAATATAAAGCCAGCCACCGCAAATTTCATGGCATCCAGAATATTTTCTTGCATGAGTATCTGAACATGCAATATATCAAAAAAGACTACAACGTGCATAAGAAATGCTTTTATTGCTTGTTTCTGCTCCTTTTTTGCCTGTGTTTTGATCCGGAGATTCTCTACTTTTTCAGAAGCTGCATGATAGCTCCCCTTAATGTATAACAGTAGCTATGTTTCCATGTTTTTATGCCCATTTTGAAGTATATAATCAGAATTGGAAATGCCAAATTTCTGGGGGAAAAAATCCTTTAATTCAGAGAAAGAAAAAAAAAAATGTTTTTAATCTCACCTGAGGTGGTTATGACGTGTGAAAAAGAGTTAATGCAAATAATGTGTGATGGAAATTCATTTGCCGAATAAATTCTGTCGTAGTGAACATTAAGCCCATGTGAGTAATCATTTGTTTCCGCTGATAGTGTTTTACTGACTAATATGAAAAGGCCACACAGTTAGTTAGATTGTAAGACATCATCCCATTTACAAATCAGTGTCCGTTTAGTATTCATCTTGGAGGCACTGATTAAGATAAAACAAAATAACTAAGTTTTGTATTTTTGTATTGGTACGTCTGTGTTGCAGGATGTGTTTGACCATTTACAGACTCCTGGTAATAACCCTCAGCAAGGTCAGGGGGCGGAGACTCCTCTGTCAGAGGTCATCGAGAGGAACCTTAAAGCTGCAGTTGCCAACAGCAACCGCAGTCATGTCACAAACCTCGCAGCCATGACTGCCAGTCCACAACTGGGAAAAGAGCCAGAACCTGAGGTAACACACACGCATATACTCACATATACACTCACAATATTTATCTGAATACAGATATTTACAGGTGTGTGTGTGTGTCTTGCAGGTGGAGCAGAAGGCTGCAGCTCCTCTCAGGGGGGTGGTGGTGTGTGTGAGCAAGAAATTAAGCAAGAAACAGAGTGAACTCAATGCAGTGGCTGCCTCTCTCGGTGCAGACTTCAGGTATATAAAAAAATCTAAAGATCTGACTCTCAGTGAATTAAATTAAAATTGCATGCATCTAAAACAGTGCCAGCTGAGATGTTGGTAA
Source organism: Hypophthalmichthys nobilis (assembly GCA_037950665.1). Classification (NCBI taxonomy): domain Eukaryota; kingdom Metazoa; phylum Chordata; class Actinopteri; order Cypriniformes; family Xenocyprididae; genus Hypophthalmichthys; species Hypophthalmichthys nobilis. The sequence goes on along the minus strand of CM075482.1, from coordinate 10,273,233 downwards.
GACATATTTTAGGGTGAAGGGACGGAGTCTAATGCCATGCTGTCTATTTTAGGTGGTCGTGTGACGACTCTGTCACTCATTACATCTACCAGGGTAAAGTTGGAGACAACAGTAAAGAATACAGAGCTGTCAAAGAGAGAGGACTGCATATAGTGTCACAATACTGGCTACAGGCTGTACGTACATGCAGATGCTTCTAAATGCATATTGCACAAAACAAAGTGTCTATAAATAAATAAGGGATGCACCAATATTAAAATTCTGGCCAATACTGATGACAAGATAAAAAAATTTATGTTATAGCTGAAAAAAATAATACGTATAATGTTACGTCGTGCCGTATCCAGTGTAGACAGTATCAGTGATTATAATGGGTTCTATTTGCTTTTGTCGTGTTGCGCTTCTCACATCTGGTGTAGAAATGGTGTTATGCTCACCAAGGCCGCATTTGATCAAAAAATACAGTAAAAACTAATAAATATTGTGAAATTATTACAATTTAAAATATTTATATTTACATTTATATTTATAAACATTTATATTTTAATGTGAAATGCTCTAATATGCTGATTTGGTGATTAAAAGAATCCTTATATATTTTTCAGGATTCTTTGAAGAGAACATTCAAAGAACTGCATTTATTTGAAATAGAAATCTTTCATAATGTTACAGTGTCTTTACTGTCACATTTGAGCAATTTCATGAAACCTTGTTGAATAAAAGTATTTCTCAAAAAATCAAAAGGATTTAAATATAATATATAAAAAAAAAATATATATATATATATATAATTTTTTTTTATTTATTTAATTAGGATACCACATTTACCGTATTACGTAATACGTTAGATGCACAATAGTCATACATGACACAAAGTACAAACAAAATGCATAAATCTTGTTTATTTTGGTTTCTTAACAAAAAGGTTAGTCTACTCGACACACACCTCTCGTTTACAAACTACAAATCACTCAATGATTAAACTAGTTTTAAATTGGATGAAACAGCCTCAACATTCCAAACAAGACTGATGAGGAAAACAGGAGAAACGTGCCATGAATGAAGATAGAATACTTTTAAATCCCAAAATCACCACCCTCACAAACATTTACCATGAATGAACTGTAGTAAATTACCATGGTTTGTGGAAATGTGGAATATTTATATTGATAACTATGTTATAGCCATTTATATCGCAATATTTATTAGGTGGGTAGGGGAATATATAATTCATGCCTTTGTTAAGGTGTAGTTTGTACCTGTGTTTAGGAGTTTTTTATAGGCCTATATAACATATCATAATATAATATAATTTGACAGTGGTATTGAGTAGCCATGTACGGTTTTACCTGTGGTTACCAAGTCTCACTGTGAGAATATTTTCATTTAAGCCTAATAATTAATACAATAATTTTTACCAATAAGAATCGTGAAAAACTGGAGGGACTTTAAAGAATACTGAAAAGTTGGAGAATTCATTGAATTCATTGTCCATCCCATTTCTAGTGTGCAGATGAGCAGAAGCATGTGTCCGAATCGCTCTACCCTTTCACGCTCAACCCCAAAATGAGCCTCACCATGAGTCAGGTGGCAGATTGCACTCAGAGGTCACCTCCCCAGTCCACCCCCCGCACCAGACTCAGGGCGTTCACAGAGAATGAGGAGACAAGGGTGAGGACTTAACTGCATTATCCATACTCTTCAATCCTAGCATATTATTGAGCTTTTTTCTGTTTAAATGTTGTAACTTAAAAAAATGTTTTTAAAGCTTGGCCCTGGTGATGACATAACAGACATCTCGACCCCTCAACGAGTCAGTGTGGGAGAGCCTGAGAAAGATCAGACCACTGAGAAAAAAAGTGAGTCATCTTTAAAGATGTGTCTGATTTATGTGTTATATCTCTCAGTTTGTCTCTGACTGATCTAAAGTCACAATTCACAGCTCATTTTCTCTTTTCCTATCACTCCCTCAGATATCACAGAAGCACTTGAGATGAGAGAGAGTCTTCAAAGGCAGCTTCAGGAGATCATGTCTGCCACTAAACTGACCAGCGGTCGTCGAGGCTCCTCGCGGTTGGCCAGAACAGGCTCAGGGGGGCTGGACTCACCCCACACCCCAGACAGCCTGGGGCGAATGGGTAGACGCAGCCGCAATTTAGAGGCCCTACGGTATAAAAACAAGACTACCCAGAGTACTCTCTCTGATCCCATCAGTGTCTCAAAGCTTGTAGCCTCTGAAAGAATACAGAGTTTTTAGTTGTTCACTAGGAGATGTAGACACAGGACATGCTCTTGCTACTGTTTTTGCTGCAACCTGTTCACCTGCATCTTTGTCAATTTGCATTTTTACTGTTTTTTCACTTGCTTTGTGAAGTTGCATTTTTAAGATCGCATGTTTAAAGATTGTGTTTTGGCAGAATGTCACGTCAAGTGGCTGTGGACCTGAACACAGAGCCTTCTCAGAGTGAGCAGATCGTGTGGGATGACCCCACAGCACGAGAGGAGAGGGCTAAACTGGCCGATAACCTGCAGTGGCCTGGAAGCCCCTCCCAACACTCCGAACCCCTCGCCCTTGTCCCACTGCCCTTCTCTGACCAGACAGCCAATGGCAGGGACTCTATGACTGACTCTGAACTGGTGGAAATGGGTATGCCAGGTTTTGCATTTAAAAAAATTTTTTTTTTTTTTTTTTTATGTTTTTGAAAGAGTTTACCAAGGCTGAATTTATTTGATCAAAAATCCAGTAAAAACTGCAATTTTGTGAAATATTGCAATTTAAAACAACTGCATATATTAGTATATTTTATAATGTAAATTATTCCTGTGATGGCAAAGCTGAATTTTCAGCATCATTAATCCAGTCTTTAGTGTCACATGATCCTTCAGAAATCATAATATGCTGATTTGGTGCTCAAGAAACATTTCTTCTTACTATTATTATTAGTATTGAAAACAGTTGTGCTCCTTAAAATATTTTTTGGAAATCGCAATGCATTTTTTTAAGGATTCTTTGATGAATGGAAAGAGCAGCATTTATTTCAAATAGAAATCTTTTGTAACATAATTGTCTTTACTGTCACTTTTGATCAATTGAACGTGTCCTTGCTGAATAACGGTATTATTTATAAAAAAAAAAAAAAACTTTCTGACCTCAAACTTTTGAATGGTAGTGTTAAATAAAAATTATGGACCTCCAGTACATAATCAATATACAGTCAAACCAAAAGTTATTCATACGTTTTTGATATTTTTGGTATATATATATATTTTTTTTTACTAGTGGGTGCAGGACACTATAGTTTATGTAAGTGAGGATAGCAAAATAAAGTAAACTGTGATATATTAAACCCAAAAATTCTTCATACAGTGGACGACCAGTAAAATTGAATAATTTTTGGTTCCAAATTTTTATCAGACACTTTGACCTGACCATGTTTTGCTTAAGTGTTATCTGACATAATTAAGATTTTTCTGACATAGCTGAACTCTGAGATCTTGTCATATTTTATTACTGTTTTTGTAAACTATAGTGAATAAACTGTGTTAATGAATAAAATGTTCAAGGTGTCTGAATAAATTTTGGTTTGACTGTAATGCAGAGCAGAGTAGAACACCGGTACCGGGGACCAAGAATGACACAAACACGAGAAGTGCTGTTTACTCAAAGTCAAAGTTTATTGAGCTTGCTGTGACATATATAGAGCAAGTCTAGGGCATTAGGCCAACTTTATACATGAATTTAGCTTTCCTTTGTTTTGTCTCATCATCCATATCAAAGAAGCATTAAGGAGTGAATAACTCCTTATAGGCATGAATAGAACAGTGTGGCTCTTACAGGAAATAACAAAATACTCCTTAAAGATGTATGTGACTACAACAGATTAAAAACAGGAAAAGAAGAATTTAAAAAACAGGATAAGAGATCAAGGAGAAATGAAGCAAAACACTTTCTTCTTAACAGGTAGAGTGTGTGAGGAAGGGAGAGTACAATACAAATGTTCTAAATCATTCGACTTATCTGACCCTTTCTAGCTGCATTTGAAGTCATTGATGCGCAACTGAAGCCAAAGGTGACCCCACCTCGAGTCGACATGATACAGAACCCCGAAACACCTGAAGCTCCTACTATTGCTTTCCCCATTTCTAAAACTGCAGCCGCTCCCCTTCCACAGGTACACATACACCAATCCATGGACAGCAGTTCTAATTATTTTTATTCAAATCTGATCTAACTGGATCTGTTCTGAACAGATTGAAGATGAGGAGGAGGTAAAGAAGGATCCTCCACGATTCCTGCTGTCTTCATTGAATCCACAGGAACGCATCGACTACAGCCATCTCATAGAGGAGCTAGGTTAGTACACAATACAACTTTCCCATTTCATATACTGGGTGACACATTTCATATTGTCTGTCATGCATTGTATTTATTTTAGGGATGTGTAAACAGCCATTGTAAATCTGCTAGTTGGCCTGATTGGTCTTAGAGTGCTTTCACACTGGCAGTTTAGTTTGAAACAGGGGATGGTTCACATGAAAAATTGGTAATGTGAAAGTTACGGAACCCAAGACTACCTGTAGGAGGTGGTTTGAGCTCAGTTGCACTGTAACTGTGGCACAATTTGCGCGAATATGAAAGCAAGTCTGACTCCGGGTGCGCATTTGTTCAGGAATTAAAGTAACCTGCGCACGCGTTTTAGCCAACAATGACGTCATTAGTTCAACAAAACACACTTTTCACACATTTATTTTGGAGACATGCGAGAGTAAGTGTGCAGTGTCATTGCCCATAGTGAGCGCAATCAGAGTGGCAAATGAATGGCCCGCAATCCGCTGTCTCCTCAAAAGCTTTTGCCAGCAGCAGAAAGCTGTGCATAATAGCACCAAATTAATAAAAAACCCAAAATATTGACCCGCATCCTTTTTTCTGTCATGCGCCTTGCACATTTGTGATGACGCAAGATGAATGCAAATGCACCAGGGTTTAAATAGAATCAAGTTAAGTGTGAAAACCACCCAATGCCGTGAAGGGACGCCGGGAACAATCGGCCTCGGACTACAGCAATCGTGCCCATTGTGAAAGCCCACTTAGGGACCCTCAAGTCAAGTCACCTTTATTTATATAGCTCTTTATTCAATACAGATTGTTTCAAAGCAGCTTTACAGTGACAAACAGGAAAATGATTCAATGATGCAGAACAGAAGCAGCTCTAAAAAGACAATAGTAAACAGTCATTGTTCAGCTGAAGTCAGTTCAGTGTTGATTCAGTTCAGTTGATTGATGGTGTAAAGTTTGTTAATTATGGAATGAGTTCAATTCATCTATTATGCAGCACTGGAGAAAACAGTTATGTCATCCTCCAGCTCACTTCAGGTCTCATCAATAGTGTCAGTGCATGGTTCTGATCAGACCACATGTCCTTGGAAGCTTTTATGCTACACTTGGCAGAGCATAATGGAATGGGACAGAATGCAGTGCTCCTGAGATGTTTGTCCATTTAAAGTTTAGCCGCTTTTCCACCATCAAGCTGAACGGTTCTTAGAATGGTAAGGGACGGTTCCAGTTGGGTTTCCACTGGAGCCTGGTACGGCACGGCATGATTACAAACCGTTCTCGGCCCGGAATTCTGACAGAGAATTCTGATAGAGAATTCATGGTAGAGTCCTTGAAGTGACGTTGATTGGTCACTGAGCAACATAAACACACATTAATAATAAAAGAAATATTTAATCATCCTCCATTACGTGGCTGTTATTTACATTTCATATCATAAGTAAACCGTTGTGTTACCAAGGCAACGACAGACGCTTTTATACTTTTTTTTTTATACTTTTTATTGTCAAAATGTAGCATTTGTGGCAGGAAAAAAAAAAAAAAAAAAACAGCACAAGACAGTGTAATGGCCAAAGACATTCATCACGATTTGAAATGGTTTTTCAAGAGCATTTTAGCATGAAAACAATTAAACTAATTATAAAAGCATGCTAATTTAAGAATGTCCTAAAGATATAAAATAAAAAAAAACTTTAATACTTATATTCAGCAGATGCATTAAATTGATGCATTGAACATTTATGCTACAGAATATTTCTATTTCATATAGAAATATTTCAAATTTTTCAGTTTCCACAAAAATATTAACAACAGTTTTCAGTTTTGATAAGAAATGTTTCTTCTTGAGCACATTAGATCAGCACATTAGAATCAGCATATTCAAATGTTTTCTGAAGGATCATGTGACACTGAAGACTGGAGTAATGACTGCTGAAAATAATTTACATTTTAAAATATAATAAAATAGAAAAGTTTTTTAATTATAATATTTCACAAAATTACTGTTTTTACTGTATTATAAATGCAGCCTTGGTGAGCTCTGTTTTTGTTTTGTTTTATATTTTTAAAGTAAAAAACAACCTCACAACTAGTTTGTTGTTGGACAATAATTCAGTTGTTGTGTTGTATCCCTAATTGAATTTCTATTATTTGATGCATCTTGTATGTGTTACATGTGCAGGTGGTGTTGTGTTGGAGAAGCAGAGTTTTGACCCCAGCTGCACTCATGTGATTGTGGGTTATCCTCTGCGGAATGAGAAGTATCTGGCCGCTATGGCAGCGGGCAAGTGGATCCTTCACCGCTCATACCTGGAGGCCTGCCGTGCAGAAGGACACTTCATACAGGTGTGTGTCTGCGTTTGCGTTCCCCGACTTTCAGTCATGACCACAGATGATATTCATGTCATGTGTGTCTGTTAGGAGGAGCAGTATGAGTGGGGCAGCAGCTCTATACTGGAAGCTCTGCCATCCATCAACTCTCAGCAGAAGAGACTGGCACTGGCAGCTATGCGATGGAGGAAGACACTACAAGGGGGCTCAAACAAGGAGGTAAACGTGTATATACACTTGGCATGTATGATCCTTTAAGTGTATGGTGCAGTGCCTGATGCTGTTGATGTACAGGGAGCTTTTGGTGGCTGGACTGTAATGCTGAATATTGACCACGCCAGAGAGGCTGGATTCAGACGGCTGCTGCAGTCTGGGGGAGCCAAGGTTTGTTATTTTGTCTCTTTTGATTCCACATTTAAAACATTGGTCTCCTATGACCTTACAGGCAGTTGTTGCTATTTTCCGCCACTTTCCTTTCTGTATTGTTTCTTTTGTCCTGTATTTAACCCTCTTTTCTTCTGTATAGGTATTACCAGACCCTTCTCCCTCGCTGTTTAAAGAGACCACTCACCTGTTTGTGGATTTTAGTCGGTTAAAACCAGGTGATGTCAGAGTGGACATCAGTGAGGCTGCGGCTCAGGGGGTCAAATGTCTAAAACCCGAGTACATTGCTGATTACCTCATGCAGGTGAGAGAGGATGTTTCCGATACAAATCACACACCTGACTAGGGCAGCATGATTTGGTGGGAAAAATTGGGGATTTTTATTTTATTTATTTGTTTCTTTATTTTTACTGAGGCTCGTGGTTATATTCACGTAGCAGCAGTGGTGATGAGAGAACGTGCTTGAGAGAGGAGAAATCAATCTACATATAAAATATTGGTCACTTTGTAAATAATAAAAGTATTGTGCAACTACTAATAATTATATATAAATTGTTTTTTACCAATGCAAATATGTTAGAAATGATGCATCACGATACAAATTCCAACTTATATCCGATGCACACCTTTTAAAATTGATGCATCGCATCGTTAACTTTTATGCAGAGGCACCGATGAGAATCTGTGAATCTTACAATCCCTAATATGTGTATATATGCACACACAGACAAACAGACAGCCATGAGCAATTTCAGTTTTATGCCGATTAATTGTGCTGCCCTACACCTGACGTAAAAGTACCGGAAACAATAATGTGGAAATTTGATCACAGTAATTGCTTGTTCTGTTCAGCTCTGAAATGGTTGTTGAGGCAACAAGTTCTATGATTGCCCTTTTAATGTTTTTTTTTTTTTTTTTTTTTTTTTCAGGAGCCATCTCCTTCAATGGATGCTTACTATCTTCCTGGTGCAGCTGCAGATGATCTAGAGAAGGTTCAAGATACATCTTCACGCAAACGGAAAGCTTCTGGTGACATGTCCACATTAAAGAAGAGTCGTGTGAGATGAAACGTCCTGTTTCATGCTCAAATGTAAAATGTATTTAATATGTATTTAATTCATTTTATTCATATTACATTGTAAGAATAAGAATGTCTGTTTCGTCAATAATAAATAAATTCCTAATGTGAAGCACACAAAAAAAATTAGAAGAAAACAGGTTTTTTCTTTTTTTAAAAATGGCATGATTCACCAGAAATCAGATTTAAACAGAATCTAACAGCTTGCATTTGTGTTTTGTACATCTATGGACTCTGATGTACTACCACTTTCTGCCCTGCAGAGGGAGCAATCTTCACATGATGGAGGGGTTGACAGACTTATTGGTAGATTATAATATTACCATGTTGTATCTATTACATAACTTTTACACAGCCCTCAAATGCATGAACTAGTACTATATAAATATAGTTAGAGAGTTGCCAATTATCTGACAGCCAAAAATATGATAAAACATGATGTACAGGTGGACTAATTGGACAGTAGAAAATTTAAATGCTTTGTTCTCAAATCACTATGATGTCTCATAAAATAAAGTCTGTTGTATGTAATTCTTTTCAAAAGTGATTTGTAATTCAGTTTATCACTCTTATGTTCGGTGAATCCCCTGATTATCTGATCAAGTGTAACAAGTAATTACATTTACTCAAGATGTTGCTTACAGTTCCTATTTGACCCCAGTGTAATGCTTTCTTACAAAAGACATCGGAATCGTCTGTGTCCACAGCAACCATTCTGTTACTAATGGCAACAAGTGCAGGTTTTTTTTTATATGCTGCTGTCTGGCTTATGTCATAGAACCAATTCATATTGTTATTTCTTAGTCAGATACTTATTACTTGATTGATCTTTCAGTTCCCTTCCTATAGCTACAATAGTATTAATAATATTTTTTTAAATAATTATCATTTTTAGCCAACCATTTTTGTAATACCTCTTCTTCCTACTGTACATTTAAGCTCATTTTGATGGATTTAAACCCACTGCCCTCTACTAGTCTTTACCCCCTATAAATAACAGATTACCATATATATTTTTTTTACATTGAAGTTTGTGTGGAATCCCATGATGCCTGTCACACGCATTCACTTCATGCCGTAACTGGATTTGCTTGAGATGTCTGGTGGCCTATATGGGCATGTAAATGATTTGCCCTGGTCATGGCTAAGCCTGCCACCAGCCGACTACTGAGACCGGGGGGTTAAACCACAGTCTCAAAGCCACCGGATTACGAAGTTGGATCCCCCATTTGTCACAGAGGGAGGTGATGGGGTAGGGGGAAGGGCTGTTCTGAATGCCCGTTTGTCTTACTGAACACATATCTGCGATCACCTTTTATGTAATTTCTGCCTTTGTATTTCTTTGCCTCAGTCCTGAATGAGTAATTAAATGTGCTGTAATTTATTTATTTATTTTTTTTTTTTTTGCCCAAGCTTTGTAACTGCTGGTGCAGATAAGACCTCTCTTTGCTCTTTACTTGTCTATAAGACTGATATTGGGACCCATACAACCTAATGATGATAATAAGTCACCCTGCTGAGACCTCTCTCTGATAGCAATGCAATTTTGCTGTGATAATAAGAGGAAAGGTAGCATGTTGTGAGACCTGTGACAAATGCAGGCCATAGAAAAATGTCTATATTTCCATAAGGTATGAATAGGGATTATGCCACTGCAGTTGTATAGAAGTGGAACAGGGTGTCCCTTTGTTCCTGTCCGAAATCAGGACACAGTTGTCTATTTTTGCTCAAGACAATGTTAAAAAATTCTCCTTTATGCTTGCAATACAAGGGCAAACAGAAAATTAAATATACAGAATTTAGTAAAAACGGAAGGAGTTTTTTTTTTTTTTTTTGGTTTACAGAGAAGTGATGGAAAGGCCAATTCATTTCTGTTAATTCGTTCATTCAAACAATTCAGAACCAGTTCAAAACCCAATTCAGTGATTGATTTACTTCTTTTTGTTTTCTGACATTGTGGCATGACGCATATTGCTGTTTATTACTTTTTTTTTCTGATAGGTTTTATTAATAAGGTTGTACATTGTAATTCCATGTGTACTAAATCGGTTTTATGCAGCCATGATTGAGCTCATAAAATATCAAGTCATTTCATGTAATTGGCATTTACATTTAAAAATTAATGCCTTTCTGTACATCTGTTAATGGGAATAAAAGGTTTTTAGCATGTTTTAAAAATATTTAAAGGGATAGTTCACCCAAAAATGAAAATTCTGTCATCATTTACTCCCCCTCAAGTTGTTCCAAACCTGTGTACTTTTTTTTTGTTCTGCTGTACACAAAGGAAGATATTAAGAAGAATGTTTGTAACCAAGCAAATCTCGCCCCCCATTGACTACCATTGTATTTTTTTTTCCTACTATGGTAGTCAATGGGGGACGAGATCTGCTTGGTTACAAACATTCTTCCAAATATCTTCCTTTGTGTTCAGTATAACAAAGAAAATTATACAGGTTTGGAACAACTTGAGGGGGAGTAAATGATGACAAAATTTTCAATTTTGGGTGAACTATCACTTTAATTAAAAAAGAAAGCTAATAATGATATCAAATAGGAAATGTCCGATGATTCTTGGTTCAACGAGTCTGACTCAAGAAACCGCTCGGATGATTCACTCTGATTCGCAAACGTATCGGACACAATGTCATAGATCTATAGATTCCAAAGGTGTCAAGGAGATAATTGTCATTTTTACTATTTCATTGACATCTGTCAGGTAGTAAGGACATTTTATGCCTTGTATAAATTAATAAAAATCGCACAGAGCAGCCTGTTCACCAATTTTGTTTCTCTTCGTTTCTCTTAGCTACTAATTTCTAATACATTTCTATTGTGCTCCTATTTATATTCTCTGATTTGTATACTTAAAGGGTTAGTTCACCCAAACATGAAAATTCTGTCATTAATTACTCACCGTCATGTCGTTCCAAACCTGTAAGCCCTTCGTTCATCTTTGGAACACAAATTGAGATATTTTTGATGAAATCTGAGAGCTCCTACGCTGTTTACGTCGTAAACACAGTGCAGCACTTCCAGGTTCTACATCAGAACGCCGACTCATTATTGGCCGGCTCCTGAATCAGCATCACACGCATGCGTCGTGCTGCTCACGTGTGCAGCTTTGGCCAATACTGAGCCGGCGTTCTGACATAGAACCAGGAAGTGCTGCATTGTGTTTATTAAGTCAACAACGTACGATACTGACATGGAAGAGAAGAAATTGTTGAATAAAGTTGTTTTATTTTGTTTGGTTTTGGCGCACAAAAAGTATTCTCATCGCTTTTTTAAGGCTGAACCACTGTAGTCATGTGGACTGTTTTACTACCTTTCTGGACCTTGAAAGTGGTAATTAAATTGCTGTCTATGGAGGGGTCAGTGAGCTCTCGGATTTCAACAAAAATATCTTAATAAAAGGTCTTAGGGGTATGGAACGACATGAGGGTGAGTAATTAATGACAGAATTTTCATTTTTGGGTGAACTAACCTTTTAAGTTAGTGTGGTCCTTAGGGCTGACCTGTCATCCCATAGCAGGATAATTCAAGTTAAATCACTGGAGACAGAATAACCCTCTCAGCCCAGTTCCCTAAATACTCGCTTGCTGGTGCAGCAATGTGTGCTCATCATTATTCTGTGGCCGTATACAGTCTACGAAACAGTCTTAAAGAGCCGGGGTGACCGACACGCACAAACATTAGCTGTCTGATATCACTCAGCCTCCACCTGCTGCCTGTTGGTTTCTGATGACCAGTTTATGGTCTAAGCACAAGCTATCCTATGTGTTTGGGGAGGTGGGCGGTGTTGGACTGGATTCAAATATTTGCTGGATGGAGGCAGGAGAGGGACTGACCGCTCCGCTCATGTGACAGTCTGATACCTAGCGGGAAGCATGTGCGCGTTGCGCGTTTCACTTGGACCGGTGACGCGGCTGCTTTGATGAGCCGGTTCGGCTGGAAGGAAGAGCTTTCGGACTAGTCTCCATATAGGTAAAACTAAAAACCTTATTCGTTGTTTACTGCGTGTCACTGCATGTATTGTCTTTGCGTACATTATGACAACGTTAATTACGCATCTACTCGATTTTGGAGCTTCTAGATGACTGAAAGCTGTTAAAATCATTTGTAAATATTGCATCTTTTTTTAATGATTTTTAGGTTCTTCTCATTCGGCATTACACTCCCATGAGAGATGCTGTTATCGGACTGTGTTCTTGGTGTGTCAACTGATGTGATTTCTACAGAGTCATAGATAGGGATGGGAATCATATGGAATCGATTCTGGTTCCCTAACCGTTCCATGAACGATTCTTTAGTATGCTATTTTGGAGGTAGAAATACGTGGGGGAAAGGAAATGGCATTTACTGACCTCAGCAGTCTCAAATGATGGAATCATTTCAGATTTCAACATAAAAAGATCGGTTTTATACAAAAAAACATTTCATTTTTATATTATCAGATCTTTCATTTTTCTACTAATGCAGTTCTTTAAAATAGGCCCTAACGTTTTATTCAAATACTAAACAAAACGTAGTAACACATTTCATTTGTTCATTTTATAAAAACAAAACTCAAAACGTGTAGGCTAGCCTATACAACAACCAACCAGTATAACACTGGTTTCATAACACATATAACACAGTTTCAGCATACATTATAACACAGGAACGAAAGTAATAACCGTAAGTGAGTCAGAATTCAGTTCTTCGACTGATTCATAAATGTAATTTATTCACTTAAAAGAGCTGGCTCATAAGAGGTATTAGTTCCAAATCATTCGAACTGGACTACTTTGGTTACTTTTTTAATAGAATACACTAAAAAGTAGCCTACCGACTCAAGAGATTCATTCATTTGGAATTCGGACTACATTAATCGCCCTGAATGTATTTGATTCACAAAAAATAACCGATTCAAAGAATCATTCGTTTGGGAATCGGACCACACTGGTGGCGCTGTAGATTCAGTAGCGGTGATGTGCTGAATAGAAGTGTAGGAAGCCCTGTCAGACTATTTTAGTTCGGTTTTCCGTCTGCATCGGGGAAAAAATGGACCCGAACGTCATGAGAATAAATCGGTTCCGTTCTTAATGGAACTTGAACAAGAATCGATCCCTAACCCTAGTCATATAGAGTATAACGGCTTGTTAGTAAACTAACATTTGAATTGCTCATTAGTCCAGAATCTTTCTCTCCCTCTCTCTCTCTTCCCCCTCTTGCTCGCTCGCTCGCTCTCTCCCTTCGGTCACACACACACACACACGCTGGGGGTATCAGCCTTTATTTATTGTGAGCTGCCGCTGACGGAGAGTTAGGGAAGCTTTACGGTATCACCACCCGTGAAAGATCATTGTGTGTTTCATTGTCAGGAGGATTCTGAGGATATAACGCAGATAAACATCATGTTATGCTACAGGCGTCTTTGATCGTTTTCCATCATATTATTATAAGGTAAGAGACATCTCATCAGAGCTTTTCTCACCCTTCCTCTGGAATATTTGCCTTAGTAACTCACATGGCTGCACCTGCTTATAGATTGTGATTTGGGGGAAAACTGGTAGGATGTTTGGTAGGCTGCATTGTTATTTAGTTTCAAACAGTGAGCTATTAACTGTTTTGTTGTTGTTGTTGTTGTTTTGTTCATATATATATATATATATATATATATATATAGCCTATATATTCTTCATTTCAGCATCTGTTTTATTTTTGGTGGCATGCAAAAGTCCATTTTAGAATCGTGTTTTAGGAACACAACTTATATTGAATGTATTAATTTAACAAATGCTTTTATCCTAAATGATTTGAATTCAAGATAGAGTATAAATCTTATCAGTAGGCCTACTGTATGTTTTCTCCCTGGGAATTCAGCCTATGACCTCGGCATTGACTATGTATTGCAGGAACGTCTGTAGAAAGGCTACAAGAACAGAGTGAATGTTTCCTTTACCCTGGGGCTCATTCATTAATATTCAGTTCTAAATAATGAGGCAACTCTCTTAAAGCTTGAGGTTGTTAGAAGGGTGCTCTCCATAAAGATGCTCTATTTGTGAGCACTGAACGTTCTTTTTTTGTGTGTGTGTTTGTTGCCGGTCCCACAGAACAGTAAGTGTAGGGTCATTAAAAGTTGGTCGCCAGAGAGCATTGTGAAAGGAATGTTAGTCAAAGTCCTTAACAGAACACCCCCAACTAAATGCTTTGTTCTCCAGGACAATTCCCTGCTGGTTTGTCCAATAGGGAGGTAGAAGGAGGGAGCCGGGTCTTGGGTCAAGTGGCAAGACGCTGACATATGTAGCTGACAACTTGTTCAGAAAGGGTCACCTGGGATGAGGCTGCAAAGCAGTGAGTGTCTTGTGATAAGTGGAGGAGGAACTTTGATTCATTGGGGGCAAAGGCCATCACCTTTTACCGTCCATTGGTTAACTTGCTGCAGGGCAGCATCATTATCTGTGTTCGTTTTTCTCTAAACATGGCATTCTTTAAAAATTACCTGTCTGTAAGTGTCTGTGAAAAAAGACAGTCGTATTTATTTATATTTAGTTTGCATGGGATCTCATCGGTTCTAGATCAGTGTAAAAATACTTTTTTTCCCTTTTTTGTCTGATGAAATCCCCTTACTTTCTTGATTTTTGCATGCACTGTATTTTCCTTATTTATCACATTTTTTCTTTTGTCAAATCAACTTAGATAATTAATGTAGTTCAGATAACATAATATTTTGAGTTTCTGTCGATTAAACCAATCGCCTTCATTGTATTAACTCAAATTTTTTATTTCAGTGAACTCAAAATTTTAAGGCAACCGGGTAACTTAGTTTTTAAGTTAAACCAACAATTCTTTTTTTACAGTTTGAAAGTAATATTATATTACTTTATTATTAAATATTTTTATTATATTAAATATATTTATTTCATTAATTTATTATTTTATTTTATAGAGTTAATATCACTAATATATTACATTACACAATATGTTATTATTACATTATATTTCAAAAGTTTGGGGTCAGTAAGATTTTAATTTTTGAAAGAAATGAATACTTTTATTCATCAAGAATGCATTAAATTGATCAAAAATGACGGTAAAGAAATTTATAATATTACAAAAGATTTCTATTTCAAATAAATGCTGTTCTTTTAAAGTTTCTTTTCATCACAGTTTCCACAAAAATATTCAGCAGCACAACTGTGATGATAATAATATACATTGATAATAATAAAAAATGTTTCTTGAGCAGCAAATCAGCATATTAGAATGATTTCTGAAGGATCATGTGACACTGAAGACTGACGTGATGATGCTGAAAATTCAGCTTTGCATCACAAATTAGATTTTAAAATAAAAAAGTAATAGTATTTCAAAAATATTTCTGTTTTTACTGAATTTTTTGTTGATCAAATAAATGCAGCCTCAATGGGCATAAGATACTTTTTGCAAAAATTTTAATATATATATATATATATATATATATATATATATTTTTTTTTTTTTAATTACCAACTCCAAACTTTTGAACGGTAGATTATAATATATTATAATATAGAATATAACATATTTTTATATTTTATATTATTAAAGAAGCCATTTTAATCTCTTGTTTTTGGGGGTGATTATGGATGATCCTTCATTATCCTCTTGAATCGAGGTCATTTCAGAGTGACAGTAACCAGACCAGGACAACAAAGTATCAACTGTCCTGTGGTGTCACCTCTGTCCACACCAAACATCACTCATGTGTCAATGGAACGCATATCATCATAGCAAACTGCAGCCAGGCTTCCTGCAATCTTATAGAGTTACAGAAAAGGAAAAACAAGCCATACCAATTAAAAACAATCAACATCTGGAAAAAATTCAGGGTCAAGCAGGAAACCTTAAAATCTTATCAGAGACTATACAGAAAGAAAGGACAGTGTTCCATTTTCTATTCTTTTCCTCTTTCAACCATTCCCAGTCTCAATTACAATCCCATATGACCCAGGGGAGAATGGTACAGCCTGGTATGGAATGTGTCTCATGTCTAAATACTTTATAGATCTTGAGGACAGTAAGTGTTATGAATGAACTCAGCACTTCCATGCTCATAGAATCCAGTAGACAGGAAAAAGCCGACACACAGGCGCAACGGAAGAAAAACAACCTTTTCCTGAAAGAGTGACATGCACTTCTATGAATGCCAACATACATTAGCGGCTTCAGAAATGAGTTTCTTCTAAGCCTGAACAGAACAGGGGTGGATATTTCTGAGCTTCAGTAAATGAGGTTATAAAGGGGTGGTTGAGATGTCCCTCACTGTCTGATAGGACATTTCCTCCCATTTCCAGTAAGACACTGATTATTCCATCAGTCGAGTTCCTTCCCATAGGAGAGAAGTTCAGTTTCGGTCAGTCGAGCTGAACATTAACAGGAATAGCAAACAGAAAAGCTCTCTATATGATTCAAGAAACATTCAATTCGTTTTTTAAGTTCACCAGTTCACGTTATTATTTTCTTGTGCAAAATAACACACTTTAGTATACTTTTAAAAGATTACGTATTATGTAATATACTTTTAAAGAATATACTGAAAGGGATAGTTCAGCCAAAAATTATTTCATGATTTACTCACCCTCAAGTAGGCATGTGACTGTATCAAATTTTCATGTTATGATTAATTGCTGAAGCTTTTATCACGGTTATACGGTATTATCACGATATTGAAATAAGTTGCAAAAAACAAGAGTTGTCATAGTATAACAGGTTTAAGAACTTTTTTTGTAATAACAAAAAGAACTCTGAATGTTTAAATACAGTAATACAATACACCAAAAATATATAAAGTAAAATTTTCAAACAGATTAAAGTGCAAAAGAATTAGGCTATGAAGAACAACAGGTAACACTTTACAATAAGGTCTCATTATTTAATGCATTAACTAAGATTGAGCAATAGCTACATTTGTTATATAAAGTATTATTTTGAAAGTCATAAAGATTTGGAACAAAATGAGGGTGAGTAAAGGATGTCAGAACTTATATTTCTGGGTAAACTATTCCATTAACCTAATTTGTGATAGTGTCTTGTGTCTGCTTTAGTATCTCAGGTGAGTTTTAATACTCTGAAACATTGAACACACTGTTTAGCATGCACAAAGTAGTGCCTGCCTACTTGGATTTCTTAATGCACTGACATAGCAGGTGTCTTAAATTACCCAAAGGGCATTGCTGATAGCGACAACAGGTCTTCCTGTTTCCCTGTTGCAAGGAAGGGCAGCGGGGAACAGGACAGCCGTGGATACAGCCATTATGGCGATTAGAGAGTGCGCTAGGGATGGATGAGGAAGATAAGAGGGAAAGGGGGAGCGGGAGGAGGAGAGGACTGATGAAGCGTGAAGTGTGTGTAGGGGGAATTCCTGGAATTCCATGACTGCCGCCACTCTTCCTGATCCTGATAGGCCACACATTCACGCACACACTCGGACATTTTCATGTTTGTAATTCTACAAAGATGCTGAAGAAGCCTACCCAATAGAATGCACTGGACTGGCTCTTTTATACAGTCCGTGTAGCTTCTGTTTGGCCTCATAGCAAGGGTTTTATCAGTTGATGGCTTCAGGCTGTCAGAGTGAGTTTCTTGGCTTGCCTCTGATCAAAGGTCTTCAGCTTTATTTGGCACTGCTTATTCCAGACCGAACAGTCACTTCAAACAAGGATTTAATAATGTAATAATGAGCATGGTGGTTCTATTCATCAGTATGAAATGTATTCAATGCAATAATGTTTGTAGTGGTTTCAAAAAGTATTTGGGCACTTAAAATGTACGAATATCAACAAAATATCAAACCAAATGGCCTTTTTCTTAGAGAAATATAGCATAAGCACACCTTTCAAGCAAAACATTTAGTAACTAGTGCTGTCAAACGATTAATTGTGATTAATCGCATCCAAAATAAAAGTTTCTGTATATATTTATATATACATATTAAATATACACAGTACACATATATTGTGTAAACACAAACTTTTATTTTGGATGCGATTAATCGCAAATAATCGTTTGACAGCACAATTAGTAACACTTTATTTTAAGATGACATACACTGAACAAAATTATAAACGCAACACTTTTGTTTTTGCCCCCATTTTTCATGAGCTGAACTCAAAGATCTAAGACTTTTTCTATGTACACAAAAGGCCTATTTCTCTCAAATATTGTTCACAAATCTGTCTAAATCTGTGTTAGTGAGCACTTCTCCTTTGCCGAGATAATCCATCCACCTCACAGGTGTGGCATATCAAGATGCTGATTAGATAGCATGATTATTGCACAGGTGTGCCTTAGTCTGGCCACAGTAAAAGGCCACTCTAAAATGTGCAGTTTTATCACACAGCACAATGCCACAGATGACGCAAGTTTTGAGGGAGCGTGCAATTGGCATGCTGACTGCAGGAATGTCCACCAGAGCTTTTGCCCGTGAATTGAATGTTCATTTCTCTACCATAAGCCGTCTCCAAAGGCGTTTCAGAGAATTTGGCAGTAAATCCAACTGGCCTCACAACCGCAGACCATGTAACCACACCAGCCCAGGACCTCCACATCCAGCATCTTCACCTCCAAGATCGTCTGAGACCAGCCACCAGGACAGCTGCCGCAACAATCGGTTTGCATAACCAAAGAATTTCTGCACAAACTGTCAGAAACCGTCTCAGGGAAGCTCATCTGCATGCTCATTGTCCTCACCAGGGTCTCGACCTGACTGCAGTTCGTCGTCGTAACCGACTTGAGTGGGCAAATGCTCACATTCAATGGCGTCTGGCACTTTGGAGAGGTGTTCTCTTCATGGATGAATCCTGGTTTTCACTGTACAGGGCAGATGGCAGACAGTGTGTATGGCGTCGTGTGGGTGAGCGGTTTGCTGATGTCAACGTTGTGGATCGAGTGGCCCATGGTGGCGGTGGGGTTATAGTATGGGCAGGCGTATGTTATGGACAATGAACACAGGTGCATTTTATTGATGGCATTTTGAATGCACAGAGATACCATGACGAGATCCTGAGGCCCGTTGTTGTGCCATTCATCCACGACCATCACCTCATGTTGCAGCATGATAATGCACGGCCCCATGTTGCAAGGATCTGTACAGGAGGAGATGTGTTGCACTGCATTAGGCAACCAGATACTGACTGGTTTTCGGACCCCCCCAATACAGTAAAACTGCACATTTTAGAGTGGCCTTTTATTGTGGCCGGCCTAAGGCACACCTGTGCAATAATCATGCTGTCTAATCAGCATCTTGATATGCCACACCTGTGAGGTGGATGGATTACCTCGGCAAAGGAGAAGTGCTCACTAACACAGATTTAGACAGATTTGTGAACAATATTTGAGAAAAATAGGCCTTTTGTGTACATAGAAAAAGTCTTAGATCTTTGAGTTCAGCTCATGAAAAATGGGGGCAAAAACAAAAGTGTTGCGTTTATAATTTTGTTCAGTGTAGTTACACATCACATGTAGTTACTGTAGAAATAACAGTAAATTATGCATTTTTGTAAGCAACTAACCATAAAAAAAACCTTAACCCTATAACAAGTACATGGAGTTAATTAATATTACTCACTGCTTAATTGTGTAATTACACTGTAACAACATCATCTTAAGATAAAGTGTAACACAAGAAAGCTTTTTGGATTACATACTGTATATTGTTCGAAATGGAGATAAAAATGAATCTGGTTGTCAGTTGTTAGTACATGTTCCCAATGTTAATGGCATCTGATTTTATAAAAATCTAAAAATCAGTTTGTCAACAATTGGTTATTGCGGGGGTAAAAAAAACTAACGCTTTTTGCTATTTTGTTTTGTTGATATTTTGTATCTAATGCAACAACATTCATACATTTTTAATTGTGACTTGGCTGCCCAAACATGTCTAAATACCTTTTTTAGAGCCACTATATAAAGATAACTGCAAAATGATCATTTCCAATGTCTAATTCAAATGAATTAATAAATGTAGTCATATGGGAAAGTGTCTGGAATATTTTCAGCATGCTTTTTGGCATTACGGTGAATGGATTTTTAATGACCTGGCTATGATATCCCAATCTTGAGGGTTGTTCAGCATAGGCTACTTGACAAAATCCACCCTAAAGGTTTTCTTAAGTCTTGATCCCCAGGATTGGTCTCCGTTTAATTTTCTTGCTCCCTTACCTAATTTAAGATCATAAAATCCCTCTAAAGTAGATTTTATGCTCTGAAGGAGAGTTCAGTCCACTGATGAAACCTCCTTTGCAGATTCTCCCCTACAACAAATGCTCCTTAAGCATCTCCTTCAAAGTGCTGAAATACTCAGACTTGAATTAAATATTAAACTACATAAGACCCATTAAAGACAAACGCAGAGTACCTCTTAATAGCAAACCAGACAAACTGACTGATTTTTTTTTAAATTTTAAAGAGAATATTTAAAAGGTATAGACGATCAGAGAGAGAAACACAACTTTGTATCCAGAATGCTTTAGCATTTTATGTGTGCCAGATGAACAAGGCTAATAGGATTTACTTTGACTGGATGGAGGGGCGAATGAGATTGGGAAGGGGGGAAGGCATCCTGCCTTTACCCCCTGTTGCTTAGTAGCCCACCCAGAGCAGTCATGTGATGCTGGCAGGTGTCTGGCACTGATTAGACCTTTAGTAGTGGCCAAACCCAGCAACTTCCACCCAAGCTGCAGGATTATATATGGACTTAATTATAAACAGGTCAGCCCCCTTGCTAACAAGCCACCTTAGAAATTGCCATTGCCTTGTTTAGAAGTCGTCTTGTTGTTGAAGGTGCTGCTGAGATTAAGCTTGACCTCAATGATGTCATAGTCAGCATGGCAATAACAGCAAGAAATAGGTTGTTTTGCAGATTTTGTTTTTTTATAATGGTTGTGAAGATTTCTTGTGAAGTACATCACTAAAATGTTTTTTCTTCATGGCTGAATCTCACAAAATGTCCAAGTCATGTTCATTCCAAAATCAAAAGAAATAAATATAAATTAAAGAGTAAATAAAATAATAAAATGTTTTGTATTAAGAAAATTGTGCAATGTTACATTATTTTCAAGAACATATCCCTCTAAAAATATGATCATGATGTACAAGTATAATGTTTATTATATACATTTTTCTTTCTTTTGATTTTAGAATGAACGCTGCTTGACAAGTTTTATGAGCTTCACCCTCATGTGATGTTTAACTTATTTAGGACACTGCCATTCTGATAATCTGACAGTCATTTGATTTATTCTTGAGCACCAGTTTTGTTTAGTTCCATAAAATGCGATTACATAAAACCATTTTTTATGTGTGTACCAAAAGCGAAATATCAAAAATATCAAAAAAGATATGTTGGCACCTT
The DNA here is from genome assembly GCA_037950665.1 of Hypophthalmichthys nobilis. NCBI lineage: Eukaryota > Metazoa > Chordata > Actinopteri > Cypriniformes > Xenocyprididae > Hypophthalmichthys > Hypophthalmichthys nobilis. The sequence continues at coordinate 10,251,732 of CM075482.1, read as the reverse complement.
CCCTGGTGAGCCAGGAGACCAGTATAATAGAGCCGTTTGCATTTTGAGTTGATTATATCATTTTCAGCTGTGAGCTCCTTTTGTAATTAACAGAGTGCCTTGGATTTGTTCTAACTGTTAGGACTCCACCTACACTTCACTAATGATATAAACGAATCATATTCCCTGCTGAGGTTTTAGCATAAAGAATCATTCCTCCCAGTACAGTTATACAGTTCATTGGTTTATTGTGATATTTCTTCATAAAACAATTGTCTGTTTTCCATTTTAATATATTTTAAAAAGTAATTTATTTCTGTGATGGTAAAGCTGAATTGGTCCCACTTTATTAGGGGTCTTTACATACTATGTATTAAATTTAAATTTATTATTTGATACAATGCACATATTATGTACATACATTGCACTTACAGTACATTATTATAATTACCTGCATGTAATTACATCTGTAATTAATTTTTAACCCACCCTTAAACCTACCCACACCACCAAAATTGTCCTTAAACTTAGCCATACCTCACCTCAATACCAGAACAAGTGTTTTGCAATCCAACATCAACACAATAAGTACATTGTACTTATTGTTTGATGTAAGTACATAGTAGTTAAAGACGGCTAATATAAAGTGTGACCGCTGAATTATCAGCATCATTACTCCAGTCTTCAATGTCACATGATCCTTCAGAAATCTTACTAATATGCTGATTTGCTGCTGAAGAAACATTTCTCATTTTTATAAAAATGTTAAAAACAGTTGTGCTGCTTAATATTTTTGTGGAAACTAATGTTTTTTTCAGGATTCTTTGATGAATAGAAAGTTAAAAAGAACAGCATTTATTTGAAATAGAAATGATTTGTAACATTATAACATCACTTTTGATCAATTTAATGCATCCTTGCTGAATAAAAACATTATTTGTCTTTCAAAGAAAAAATTGTACTTTGGAGTGTTTTGCCATTTTGAAATGGAGCCTCTTTAAATTCTTCAAACAGATCCTCATATGCTCTCAAGAGCTTTGTAGTAAGACTTTATTTCAAGTATCATAACTTGATCACTAGCTTAAGCCTATTAAGACACCATTAAATTGGACGCACACATTAAGTACTTTAAGAAAATAACAATCCATCTCTGCAAATTATGCTTCCTCCAAATAACAAGCTTCATAGATCAAATTAGACTTTTTGATTATTTTGTCTTGTTAAACCTAGAGTTTAATGTCAAAGATGGAAAAGCTAATAGTCCTGATGTACCTCTGATTAAATGAATCTCATCTGTTGAGCAGTGGGGGGGGTTTGCTTGTACAGAAATGCTCTGCTACTGTTTGGGGCTTAAGCTGTTTTCATAAAACTGGCTTGATGTGATCTTATGTTATTATGTCGATGTTTAATTAGTCTTAGAGCCAGATATTTAGCTATCAGCATCAAATCTTATTCTGGTTAAGAACATGTAAATATGTCAATGACCAATTTCTTTTTATATGATATTTAAGGCGATTAAATTAGAAATCAGATTGGAGCTGGTGATTTCAGCCATTTTTGTGTGCATTATGCATTTGACAGTTAGTGAACCCGTCTGAGATTGACCCTAGTTTTCAATCTAGCTGTTATGTAGCACAAGCTATTGTGATATGAATTTATGTCAGGCATGGTTTTGAATATCTTGATCTTGTGAATGTTTGTTTTAGCTAGCAGATAGGAAGGAAAAGACAAGCAAGGAGTTACGAGAATTAACCATTTACAAAATCCTGCTGAGGTGTCAGGTGAACTAATCTGGACACTAGGTTAAAATTACAGGTCATCACAGGTCTCTTTCAAGCTGTCTTCCTGCCTTTGTGTTTTATTTTTTCACTTTTCTTTGTGTCACAAAGGCTTTGTCATTTTAAATGATCTTTCCTAGGTAGAGTAATCAACAAGCCCTCATATGAAGGGTGAAGGGTCAAATTATTCGGACCTTTGCCAAATACCATTTGTATTTGTGCTGCTTGGTGCAACTTCATTATGTTTAAGCCTTTCAGAATGGAACATCAGTTATGGTGACTTTAATTAATATTTCCCTTAATTGACCCTTCGCAAAGACACACCCCCCTTAGTTACTGTTGCTTTGTCCGACAAGCCATGACGCTGTCATGCCACACAGAGTGAAAAATACATCGCAGAGCAAAGAGGACACTGACAACACTTCGACAGACAAGACAGAGCAGGTTACTTATGATATTAAACAAAGTTCCAGCTTTCAAATTGTGTAATTTTTTTAAGAAATTCGAACAATAAAAACCGTTTTGTAGCTCTTTAATGTGTCGTGACCATGGTCATCTCTTCCTACTAGTTAATTAATAGCATCAAATAAACATGAATGAACATGAGAAGGAATGTTGTTTCAAACGTGGAAAGTCGTCAGTACACACCATTTTTCAAGTTCAAGTCCAACGAGATTAATCTTCTTACTCCTGACTGCTTTGTCGGACAAAATGGCAGATTCGGTGTTATGATTGGTTAGATCGCTTGTCAATCAAACTCTCGGCAAAGGGTCAATTATACATACAGTGCTCAGCGTAAATGAGTACACCCCCTTTGAAAAGTAACATTTTAAACAATATCTCAATGAACATAAAAACAATTTCCAAAATGCTGACAAGACTAAGTTTTATATAACATCTGTTTAACTTATACCATGAAAGTAATTTTAATAATATAACTTTTAGAAAACAAAATTTTCAGTTTTACTCAAATTAGGGTGATACAAAAATGAGTACACCCCACTGAAAGTGTCTGGAGCAAAGCTTAATTTTAGACTACAAATTTCACAAGAATTCAACCACAGGTGAGTCTAATTATTCATTACACAGGTGTCCAGCAGACAGTTGACTATAAAAGGGTGTTAAAACTCCTTCCCATTTCATGCTGTCAGCAATGGCACCACATGGAAGAGAAATGTCACCTGAGAAAGAAAATAATTTATTTACACCAGAAAGGTGAAGGCTACAAGAAGATCAGCAAAGCTTTACTTATCAGTCAGAATACTGTAGCAAAAGTGGTACAAAAATTTAAAAAAGATGGAACTGCAACCATCTCACAGAGACGTCCAGGTCGTCCACGGAAGTTAACACCTCGACAGGAGTGTCTTCTGATGAGAAGGGTTGAGGAAAATTGGCATGCAAGTTCACTGCAGTTATCTAAAAAAGTAGAAAGCCAAACTGGGGTGACTATTTCCTGTGACACAATACGGCATACACTGCAGAGGAATGGCATGTATGGGTGCCGTCCACGAAAGAAGCCTCTCCTAAAGCCCAGGCACAAAAAAGCCCGCCTGGAGTTTGCCAGGGTCCATGCTGACAAAGATGAAGACTACTGGGACTCTTTACTCTGGAGTGATGAAACCAAGATAAATGTTTTTGGAACTGATGGCTTCAAAACTGTATGCCGTCGCAAAGGTGAGGAATACAAAGAAAAATGAATGGTGCCTACAGTGAAACATGGTGGTGGCAGTGTCCTTATGTGGGGCTGCATGAGTGCTGCTGGTGTCGGGGAGCTGCATTTCATTGATGGCATCATGAATTCACAGATGTACTGCTCTATACTGAAAGAGAAGATGCTACCATCACTCCGTGCCCTTGGTCGTCGTGCACTTTTCCAACATGACAATGATCCTAAACACACATCTAAGGCCACTGTTGGATTTCTGAAGAACAGGGTGAAAGTGATTCAGTGGCTCCTGATCTGAACCCAATCGAACACCTATGGGGAATTCTGAAGAGAATTAAGCATCACTTTCCATCCAGCATCCAGTCTCTAAAAGAGCTCATTCTTGAAGAATGGAAAAAGATAGATGTTGCAAAATGTCGCTAACTTGTTCATTCCATGCTTAGAAGACTTGGTGCTGTCATGAAAAATCATGGAGGCCATACAAAGTACTAGATGTAGTAGTTTTTGTTGTGGGGTGTACTCATTTTTGCATCACCCTAATTTGAGTAAAACTGAAAATGTTGTTCTCTAAGTCATATTATTAACCTTACTTTCATGTTATAAGTTAAACAGATGTTATATAAAACTTAGTCTAGCCAACATTTTGGAAATTGTTTTTGTGTTATTATTTGTAGATATTGTTTAAAATGTTATGCTACTTTTCAAAGGGGGTGTACTCATTTACGCTGAGCACTGTATATAATAAATATAATATAATATAATATAATATAATATAATATAATATTATATTATATTATATATATATATATATATATATATATAATAAATCACATATGCAATTTTGTTTAATAGTATATGACCTATAACACTTATATCTAGACACACTCATTTTAGTAAAAGCGAAGTGTGAACAGTCTACAATAAATCTGTGGATTTGTCTCAGTGCAGATATTTTTGTCTTGAGATTTAGTTTTGACACCTTTAGATTTGTGTCTCAAATCTCTTATATTGTGCAATCACACTGCAGACTGTGATTTATTCCATATCTGACTCCTGCAGTAAATGAGAGCTTGCTGGGGATAAAAGCTTCATGTTTTATGCTGGTTTGCTTGTGTTTTTTCATCTTGTGCAAAGAGAAGATCTGATCAATTCATACAACCTCTCTGACTTGTGGCTTATTTTTGAGTTATGTCAAAAGCATATGTCGCTGTTGTTTATGTCTGAGATCTAAAAAGGTGACGGTTCTGTTTTGTGTGCTCATCCACTATTTTTTTCCTATTCTTGTTATTAGTGGTGCTTGCCAAGACATCACTATCACTTTTGCTCATACTATGGGTTAACTCCTCAATATAATTTTTTTTTTGATGTGTTACTCATTATGCTCAATTTGAGCAGCTGATGGCTAAACATGCTAAAACCCACTCGGAACACCTTACCAACACTCTAGTAGAGCTGGGCGATATGGTATCGTTACCACAATATAAAATGTCTATCATTAGAGATTTTGCTATACGTGTATATAGTAATGTAAATATATAGCACTATTGACACTTCAGAGTGATGAAGATTGTAGAATACTTTAAAAACAATGTTTCACAACATCAAATTGCAAAGGCTTTGCAAATCTCATCATCTACAGTGCATAACATCATGAAAAGATTCAGAGAAGCTGGAGAAATCTCTGTGCGTAAGGGACAAGGCCGAAGACCTTTATTGGATGGTCTTGGTTGTGGTCTTCGGGCCCTCATACGACACTGCATCATTCATCGGCATGATTGTGTCAATGACATTACTAAGTGGGCCCAGGAATACTTCCCGAAACCACTGTCGGTAAACATAATCCACCGTGCCATCTGCAGATGCCAACTAAATCTCTGTCATGCAAAAAGGAAGCCATATGTGAACTTGGTCCAGAAGTGCCATCATGTCCTGTGGGCCAAGGCTCATTTAAAATTAACTGTTTCAAAGTGGAAACGTGTCCTATGGTCAGACGAGTCCAAATGTGACATTCTTATTGGAAATCACGGACGCCGTGTTCTCCGGGCTAAAGAGGAGGGAGCCCATCCAGCGTGTTATCAGCGTTCAGTTCAAAGGCCAGCATCTCTGATGGTATGGGGGTGCATAAGTGCATACGGTATGGGCAGCTTGCATGTTTTGGACAGCACTATGAATGCTGAAAGGTACATAATAAAGGTTCGCTTTATTTTGGCTCAGTTTGCTTTTCCACTGCAGTTTAGTACCGCTTCAAAGTGGGTGGGATTATACTGATTGTTATAGTTGCACTGCCACCTTGTCTACTGACCACGATACAGCCATTTCTTTTTTCAAGTTGTGTGCGACAGTCGTTTATAGCAAGTCATTTAAAAATGTTGTGCGAACAAATGATACTTGTTGCTGATTATTTAAATTTAGCGGGTTTGATATCTCGCGCAAATCCAATGATGCTAGTAGTGACGATTCTCTCTGACCAATCAGTGATCTGCAGTGTTTACACGTCACATTTTAGTATTGGTACAGCTCGCTTAGAAACTCAACCGAGGTGAAAGTGAAAGTAAACAGTTGGATGTAAACCGGATGTGTATCAGTATAATAGATCCATGCATTTGGTCTTAAAGTGACAGCACCCTAATATACCTGCCTGCTGCTCTGTCATTAATGTGAATCGAACAAAAGAGATAATAACTTATTGCTCTTGACTGAATACATTATTTTAGTTTAATAAGAATACATTTCTATTTAATTCATAAAGTGAAGACTATGCAATATTTTATTTTTACATTTGATTATTACATTTCTGTACTAATTTCAACTACATGTTAATTAAGCCTATTGTACCTTAAAAACTTAATTTGTTTAATTCATATTTTTTTTTATATTGTATTTGTCCTATTGTTTGTAATTTGCTTCTTTTTTCTTATTTTTAATAACAGAAATGAGTTAAAAACCAAAATATCTATATTGTGATATATATCGTTATTGTAAAATAAGAATTTGGTCATATCACCCCTACACTCTAGCACCCACAATACCTTTGGTACTTCCATTTCATGTTGGCTTTCATCTTGCACAATGGCACCATGGTGATAGTTGATGAATCAACCCTTGGAAGGGTTTGAACCTACAACCTTTCAGTATCCAGCCCAGATTTTTGCTAGGTTACACCCTCTAAAATCTGTTCTATTTTGTCACCTTTTACTCTTTATAACTTTTTTATTTTGCTTGTTCTCTTTTCCTTTCTTCTCTACCTGCACAGTTTTTTTATTGTATTTGTGAGTATGCTGGTGTAAAGCCTTCTCTTTATCGGATACAGTAACCTGGCTGGTAATGTGAGATGACATTAATATTGAATAAGATAGAGAGAGGAACGTCAGGTGAGAAAATGAATTTCCATATGCAGGGCTGCTGACTATAATAAATAACACTTCCACACCGGGAATGAGAAACTGTGTACATTCATGTGTGAGCAGATCTGTCTGTACTAACTGCATCACCATGGATACAGTGAAACACTTATGATGAGCTTTAAACAGTGCTAGATTTTCAGTGGTTTGAATTACAGCTGTTTAAAATCAGTACACATATGTATTTTTTCATAGAGTGATACATCAAATTTGGGAGGTTCCTTTGACATAGACTGACATAGACTGCATTCATATCCACTAAACTATTTGTCAGCTACAGTGATGGCTCAGTGTAAAGCTTTAGTTGGGAAAGACAAATTGATTCACACTGATTAATGACTGGCACACAAATCTCACATGTTTTTTCACAGTTTCACGACCTTAAAAAAGAATGCAACTAATGATTTCTGAGCCTTGGGCTCCATGTTCAAAGATCCTGTTTGAAATACCTTTGAAATTCTCTTTGCTACATGAATTATAAATATGAGTTTAGGCTACATTTCCCTTGTTACGTTCCCATCGGTTAATACATTTCAAGATGTCAGGCATTTTGGAGCTCAGCCTGTGCTAACGCCTCAGCTCTTCTGAATGGTGAGTACCCGAAAGAAAAGAGATGACTTAGCATTTTCTTTTGGTTGGGGAAAAGTCATAAAACAGCTTAAAACATTTGCAGAATTTGCCTCGTCAGTGCCAACACACTGCAGATAAGGGACTATCAATAAGAGCCACAAACAGCTGACTTGATGTTTATTTTAGGTGAAATTGAGATATTTGTTGCTAAATGTGCTGAATTTGATTGTAAAGGCATTTTCGATTCAAGTTACTGAGCTCTCTGTCAGCATACATCTCTCAAAGAGTCAGTGAAAAAGCTCTCAACAACTTTAGCTAGTCAAATAAATGGAAACTAGTTAAAGTGTCTCATTTTCAAAATTTAAGGCTGGATTTTTTATTAACTTTAAAAGTCTTAAAATATCTTTCATTCAATTCCCATAGCCATGCAAGTAACCTGAAAAAGAAGAAGGAAAATGTATATGAGACTTGAGAAATGAGTGATAAAAAAAATGAATATGGCTGGCCATGACTGTTTGGAATTTACTTGAAAATGAAGCACTTAAGACTACAGGGTGGATATACTGAGAAGCTCAGGAATTGGATGGGATGTGAAACATCGGTTATAAAACACAGACAGAGAGAGGAGAAGTGAGGTGCCTACAAATTCAGTACCAGTCTGGAGTGAGGACGGGCTCTCTAGGGTAAAGCTTTTGACATTTAACTAGACCAGCCATAAACAGAGCAGAGCAAAGCCATTGACATTCATTCTGTCTGGCAGAGTTTTTCTCTGGCTGATTTCATTCTGCTTGCCCCACTCTGCTGCAATCTGTCATATCGGACTACACATTCTTCCTCTATGTAATAGGCTGTAATTCACCCCAGAATTGTCCTAGCAAAAGTCATAAACGTAAATTTGCTTTGGTGAAAGTTTCCTAATTATTAAAGTTGAAGAGAGTTTGACATTAAACCACCTTGAAACCATTAAAATATGTGATTAATGAACATTTTCTACTCATTCGCTGAAAAATCTCTGTTTGCACATATTACAAGATGTATTATACTCTCATTGGAAAAACATGCCTCTAGATACAAAATACAATACAATTCACTGCAGTTTTTTAGCTGAAATGGAGACTTGTAGCAGTAAAACACCAATAACTTTTTAATGATCACAGTGGCAGATTATTGATTGATAAAGACTTTTGAGTGGTTCCTTCTTCCTAGCCCAATATACAATATGTTATGACCTCAAAACATAGAGCCATAGAGCATGACTAACAGTATGAATTTAATCCAGACGTCCATGCTGTCATTATCATGTGACCTACCAGCGTCAGTTATGTCACTTCACTGCCATTCACAAATCCTCTCCTGTGGCCTCATGGGAGGGTAAAGTGTCCATCGTATGCATGCAGACTTCAGAATCTCACAGAGTAGGTTATCCAGGTACTTTTTGCGTACTCTTTTATGAGTACTGTGAATTCGGCCATACTTCTTATGTCACATACAGTTTTTGCCTACTATATAGTAAAATATACTCTCTCTATAACCTTAATTTCGGAACTGCCGCAATATACGAATCAGATAAAACTAAACAACCTTGAAAGTTTCATTTTGCAGAAATGTTGCCACAGGTACATTTTTCCAGTGAACCAGGGTTAGTATATTATATTTATTACAGTTACTTTTAGCAATATAGCGGGTGAATTGTGTATATGATGTACAGTGCACAGCATAAATGAGTACACCCCTTCTGAAACTTCTGAAAGTCAGCAGTATATTATGATGTTATGATGAACTGTATGCCTTTCTCCACTGATGTTCTTGTTCAAAGCATTTCTAAGGATGCTGATTTTTATACACATGGTTTGTGTAACGTTAGCAATACATTATTAGCTATTTGATAACGTAGTCAAGCAAAAGGCTAGTCATATTAATTACTGTTATGTGTCCGACGATGTAAAGAGCAATACCTTTGTGCAGTGTTTACTACAGTAAATTGAGTAAAAGTTGACCGAGTGGGTCTCTGAGTTGGTGTGAATGAGTGGAGGAGGGGCTAACTCGCATATTCATGAGTCCACGTATACTAAATGAAGCAAGGGTGTAGAGTTACATTCAAGATATTTTAAGGTGTGAATAAAAAAAAAAAATCACAGGAAAAAATGTTTAAATATGTCATTTTGGTGATCAAAGATTAGTTTTAAGGGATAAAATTATTGACTATAGGGGGACTTTTAAGTATTTTGTATAATGTCCAATAACTGTGTAAACCATTGTCACACTAGATTTCCCTCATAGTAATTAGCTAGTTTCATGACTTTCGTTTTTCTTTGCAGCTTTTTTATTATAATAATATTACAATTGTAAAAATATTTTGTTACATTTTATATATAATATGGTAATATTATATATATATATAGTATAGTCAAACAATTCAGGCAGCTTAAAAGCCAACTATCTCATGAGGCTAAGTGTGTTTAGCCTGATGCTACATTGTTGCTGTTATAATTCCTGTGGCTTCAGCACTGTTAGTATCTTTGGTTTTGGTTAGTTCAAAAATCATTAATAAACAGTGATTCTATGGTGTGATCACGCATGAGCTAAAGCTACGTTAGCGTTAGCTCTGTCACTGTTTACCTATTCATTAATTCAGCTGTGACTGATGAAGGCTTGCCAGAGCCCTCCATCTTTTGTGTAATTAAACGTCTGTCTTCGTTGAAGCGTGTATGAATACACATGAAAACACAAACATGGCCCCCTCCCCCACCATACATTTTTGCTATAGAGCATCCCCAGTGACCAGGCTAGCATCGGATAATTAACGGGCTGAGTGGTCGTGTTGATTGCTTCATTATTCGTACGATAAGCATCTGGTGGAGGTGTCAGATTGATGTTGTGGATTCGACATTAATCCACGCTAAAGCTATTTAATAACGGCAGTCAGGACTGAAGACACAAATCAAAGCCCACACAGTCTTTAAAGTGTTGCTTTGGTTTAGGACCCAGACGTGATGACGTGGTGTGGATCCTGGGTTTTGATTGTTGTTGGTTTTTTTTGCATTATTTAGCAAAATGGGATCATTAAGGGTTCACTTTGGGATTTTAAGGGAGCAGACACTATGCTCATGATTTATGTTTTGTTGAGGGTGGCAATTTGAGTTTTATGTTGGGGTTAATGTGTGTTAACCAGAAAGGCTTCCTACAAACAAAACAGAAAGTCATTCTTTGGAAAATAGTGTACTGACTGAACCTTTATCTGTTAATTAGAATCCCTGAGCTGAAGCTCTAAGGAAGTTTCAGTTAATTACTAAATCTGTTTTTAATTTAACTTCATTTGCCTTCAATTTTGAAGTTAACTAATTTGTTTGCATTCAACAATGTCTTCTGCTGTTGAAACTTAAACTTAATTTAGTTAAGAAATTTGCAGTCAATCACAGTCTATTCCTTCTGGCTATTGTTAAAATATTCTCATTCATGTTAATCGTATTTGAAGAATATAATTTTTGCTGGTAAAACACATGGACCGTCTGATATACGTGTTTTAGGTTTGGCCTTTGTACATCACGGTTTAATAGTTAGCTCTAATAGAACATTTAAAAGTTTGGGGTCGGTAAGATTTTTTTGTAAGATTCAGCGCCAAAATCACATGATTTCAGTAAACGAGGCTTCGTTACGTCGTAAGTGTTTTGAAACTTCAATAGTTCACGTGACTGTGGTAGTTTGATACACACTCCGAACCACTGATTCGAAAACAAAAGATTCATTAAGCTTCGAAGCTTAATGAAGCAGTGTTTTGAAATCGCCCATCACTAGATATTGTTGAATAAAGTCACTATTTTGTTATTTTTGGCGCACAAAAAGTATTCTATAGTCGCTTTATAATATTAAGGTTGAACCACTGTAGTTACATGAACTGTTTTAAATATGTTTTTAGTAGCTTTCTGGGCATTGAAAAAGGGAGTGTTATTGCTGGCGATGCAGGCCTCACTGAGCCATCGGATTTTATCAAAAATATCTTAATTTGTGTTCCGACGATGAACGAAGGACTTACGGGCGTGGAACAACATGAGGGTGAGTAATTAATGACTAACCCTTTTGAGCGGTTTCCAAAATTGATAATAATAAATGTTTCCTGAGCTCCAAATCAGCACATAAGAATTATTTCTGAAGGATTGAAGACTTGAGTAATGATGTTGAAATAAAAACAGCTTTGTCATCACAGGAATAAATTAATTGTTAAAATATTAAATGTTTCAAATAAAAAGGAGCTATTTTAAATTGTAAAAACAATATTTGTTTTTACTGTATTTTTGATCAAATAAATGCTGCCTAAGAGACTTCTTTCAAGAACATTTTGCACAAATTATCCTTTAGATCACTTGCTTTGCTCATTTATGTTTGACTCTGAAAAAATATTTAAATCCCTTCTCTAAATACTCTGTTATAGCCGCTAAATAACACTATAAGAACAAATGCAAAGCTGAAACATCCCCACGGATCTGACCCTAGCTTTAATCATCCCTCTAAAAACAGCTATTCATAAACTTCTCAGTGACAGAAGCAGAGTTATCAGTCTCTATATACACATGCACTCAGTAATAAGCACCGATATGAATCACATGTGCCCTTTTATTACGTCTCGCAGGGGTAAATTTTACCCCATCCCCAGAGGACCTGATTCAGCAGCTGCCATGACTGTAGTGTCCAGTGCTGTTATCTAATAAAGTTGCCCAGCCATTTACACTGTATCTACATAACTGTTTGTACAGGGAAAGGTCACGACTGGCATCAAGGACAGAGACACGCACACATATATTGCAATGTTTTACAGTATTGAATTTGCTTTGGGTTACAGGAAAATAGAATAATAGATGATAGAGCAAAACGCACTTGGTTTTCTAAACTTTCGACCGTTTTCTCCTCTATAGTACTTAACACTATTCCTTTACCTTTCTCTTTCACTGTCCTGTTTGTTTTATTGATCTTCAGTGGTTTTTCACCTCAGTGCCCCTCTCTTTTTCAGCACGTATACTCTTAATTCTGCAGCTGTGTCCTTCGGCTCCTTAACGTAGAGCGTTAGGAAGCCCCTCACAATGCACGAAATACAACACAACACATCCTTCCTTCTGCAGCCTCCGTTCCTGCTATTGTCAGCGTGACAAGAGTGTGCGTCAAGAGGTAAAATTAGCAAGCTGTAATGATTGCGGCCTTTCCTGCGATACACTCGCTTGTACCTTCTCTTTCTGTTCTTGAGTGATACTGTTGCTCTGAAGATTTAGGAAAAGTTGTTGTTGGCAAATTGGGTAACACTTTATTTAGCATGTCCTTGTTATATGTACTAATAATAACAGTAAATGATGCCCTTACCCGAAAGTATAACTACATGTTGTGAATTAGTATTACATACTTATTTGTGTAATTACACTGTAATTACTGCAATTTTGTGTAATTACATTTATGTAAAAACAGTAACACCTTAAATAAACTGTAACCGAAAATAGTTTTCACAACTGGGAATTAAAGTCCTAAAGACTAGTTTTATGATACTTTTGTGCCCTTTATGAGGCCGGACATCTTCAGTCCCCATTTGTTGAAATTGCATGGACAAGAGCAACCAGTACAATATTCAAAATGTCTTCTTTTATGTTCTAAAGAAGAAAGAATATTGTTCAGGTTTGGAATTTGAGAGTGAGTAAATGATGACAAAATTGTTATTTTTGGGTGGAATATTTCTTTGAGATCTTCTGTGTTTTGTGTTCATAAGGGATGAAAAACCGGTCAGCAACTTGGTTGGGTCAGTATAGGGTTTCCACATTTTTTTCATTCTTTCTTGTCATGTTATCTCACGACTGGGGGCCTCTTCATAGCTCGGGTGAATTATTTTTCTCCAATTTTTTACATACAGTGGAAACATTAGTATTAATGTACACAAAATTAAAGCATCCACTGAGTATGTAAAAACCTGGCATGGGTACAGTAAACTGTTAATTAAAAAATCTGATTTTTTTTTTTTTACTTGACTATCATGATATAATTTAAAAAGAAGCAATGGCAACAGCTGCAACAATGTATTTAAATGCCCACATATTTAAACATTTATTTTAATGTAATTTATTGTAACTGATATTACTGTATTTCCTGTTCTTAAATAGTTTGAAAATGTGAATTAATGTAGCGATGACATATTTTCCTGTTATCAAAACAACGATAACAAAAAACACATGTACTACATTGGAATTTGAACTTAATGTTAAAAAACTATATAGTGTGAATATAGGTAGTGTGAATTAAATTTTGACATCCACCATGTTGTTACTGTCACATGACCTAATAACGTCAGTTGCGTCACTCCACTTCTGTTCATAAATCTTGTCCCGTGGCCTCATGGGATAGTAAAGTGTCCATCAAATACGCACTTCGGAATCTCTTTGGAAGAAGTAGGTCATTCTGGTACTTTTCGCCTACTGTTTTTCGAATGCTATGAATTCGTACATACTACTCTGTTGGCGTACTGTTTTTCGCATACAGTATAGTAGAGAGATATTCAATTTCGGACGCAGTGTTGGATCCATTTTGGCATTATGAGCAGTTCTTCTCTTAATTATGATAATTCAGACAAGTTGGGATATTATTTAATGTCTTTTGTTTGCAAAGCACTAGCTGATTGTATTTATTAATCTGTTCTTTTTGTGGATTATTGTTTTATGGTATAAAGTGAGCCATTTTTATTTAATCTAACATACAATTATGTTTCAGCTGATATTCTGTATTTATTCCATGGCTAAAGAGATTACGTAAGCAGATATTAGATATAAATAGATTATATTAAGTCATTAGTAAAAGAAGCCAATTATAAAACACAGCTAATTTCAGGAAATAGTATCTCTCACTGGGTTGGAAACCAATGGCGGACACTTTTTCCTAAAGCCATATAAATGTAGTTGCTGTTGCTGTGTTCAAATGATTCCTTCTTAATCTTTCTCATCCAGAAACAGACACATTTTTATCTTCCCTTCAGTTTCTTTAATAGTCCGAAATTGCCTCCTGGACTAATATATTTCAGCCCGCAGGGGACAAGATATCATTGATAATCTGCTGCATATATTTATATGCCCTGAGAGCAACACCAAATGCTTTCAGTTTTTCTATTTATAGCTCATTATCATAAAATATGAATCATTCATAAGATGGGGTAAACTCGCATAATCAGATTCACCCTTGGGAATTTAACCCTTTAAATGTCTGTTATTGGGGTGGGCTTGTAAACGGCAACAGGTCATTAAGGGTTTATTGCATTCTGCAGGACCAGTTAACCTTTTGACAGAGGACAGCAGAACCAGACACATGCTTTCCTTGGAGATATTTATGATCCGACATTTGTCTTGTAAACAGTAATGTTCAGCCAAAATGTTGAAATGCTTACTTGCTTTTCCACGAGACTAAAAATCTATGTATTTCATTTTATAAATCGTCAGGAAAAATAAGTGGATTTAATTAAAGAGTGCTAATAGCAATTGCTCAATGTACCATTTGCAGTTTAATGTACATTTTTGAGTGGTCTGGTTCATGTAAATCTCGCCACTACAATGGATGGTTGCCAGGGTGTTGCTATGTGGTTGATAAGGTGTCCTGAGTGGTTCCCAACACATTGTTAAGTTGTTGTTAGTGTGTTCTGGATGGTTTAGTTGCTTTTGGTGTTCTCTGTGATTTCTAGGTATTAGCTATTGTGGGTGGTTTGGAGGTGGTTGCTTGTGTGTTCTCTATGATTTCTTATTGGTTGCTAGGGTGTTCTGGGAGTTTCTCTGTAGTTGCTTGGGTGTTCTCTGTGGTTTCTTTGTGGTTGTTAAAGTGTTTTTGTGTGGGTGCTATGGTGTTCTGAGTAGTCACGAGGTGCTTGCCTGTTCTGGATGGTTTCTAGGTGGTTGCAAGGTGGTTAGTGTGTGCAGGGGGTTGCTAGTGTGTTCAAAGTGGTTTCTAGGTGGTTGCTAGGGTATTCTGGATGATTGCTAGGGTGTTCAGGGTGGTTTCAAGGTGGTTGTATTGATGTTCTCTAGTTTTTATGAGTGCCTGCTAGGGTGTAATGCATCTCTAGGTGGTTGCTTAGTGTTCTGGGTGGTTTCTAGGTGGTTGCTAGGGTATCCTGGGTGGGTTATAGGTGGTCACTAAGTGGTTGCTTGGTGTTATTGGTTTCTAGTAAGGCTGCACAATTAATCAAAATCAACCCAAAATCGCGCTTAAAACATTTGGCTTAGAGCGATTATGAAATCGCAAAGGCTGCGATTATTTTTATTTATTTTTTATGTGCAGCATGTCAGTAAAGCACGACTCTGTGATCAGTAGTAAATGCTGCTTCATCTGAAAACACTGCGAGTTTGAATCGCTTATAACATGCATTTAAAAAGAAACACACGTCAAACATCTTTCCAAACATGAGAAGCATTTATGAACCTCCTGTCCAACAAAAGACAACATTTAATAACATGTTTTTACTCACTTCATAATGTCAGTCGAGTGTTTGAAATAACATCCTTCTTAAACAGAATAAGGCACACAACATAATATTTCATAGTATTCTATATTCTATATACTTTATTATCATGAAAATACCCAAGATGGCTTGAAGAACTGAGATAAACCATATATTGTCGTAGTCGTGTGTTTATCATGTTTAATCAATCAAAGCGTTACAATCTTCTGTTTATTGAGCCACAGCGATAGTGTGATGCCCATTGGGATTTCATGGAACGACGTGCGTTATCTTACTTGCGTTATCATACTTCTGCGGTGCATATTTGGAGTTTCTGCACAAGAACGCCCTCTGGCTTTCAGATGAAGCAGCATTTAGGTGTACTTCACTGACAATCTGCGCATTAAAAAAATTGCAGCCAATTGCCAAATCGCATGTGGTTTAATTTCAATTAATCGTGCAGCCTTGGCTTCTAGGTAGTTGCGAGGGTGTTTTCTGTGTTTTCTAGGTAGTTGTTACAGGGTATTCTGGGTTGTTGCTAGGGTGTTCTGGTTGATTACTAGGTGGTTACATGGTGTTCTGGGTGGTTGCTAGGTGGTTGCTTACTGGCCCAAGTCAAAAGTATCTTTCATGTTCTGTTCTTAGACATGGCTTGGATCCCTCTTTCAGTGCAAGTCTACAGTTGTTGTTGTTTTTTTTTTTTTTCACATTTTATGATCTTTGTAAGAACCCTCAGTTTGATTTCACAGTAAATGAAGTGAATGAATACCTCTCCTCCTTAAGCTGCACGGTTTGAGGTATCATTCTTGTTCCTGGCACAAACATAGGACAAGTTATGTAATGAATTTTAATATTTAGTGTCAGGGATTTAAAAACCCAACAGTGCAATAGCAAGAGGGAGGCTTACCAATGTAAATTATAATAAACCAAAAAAAGCTAACTAAACATGCCTGGCATTGTGTTTGTGTATTTGACAGTCTGGCAGGTAGAAGTGCGCTCAGAGGGATGTTTCTCTGTGTTGCTTGCTGCGATGTGGGAGGACTAATATGTTGACAGCTCCCCTGCTGTTAGCTTCAGAGTGCTGTGTCAGGCCACCACACCAGACATTACCACACTGTTTATCTCCATTTACCCAGAATGCCATGGAACCTAGCTGCTGTGTGTATCTGGGGCTGCGAGTACATCTGCTTTGGTCTAACAGCCAATTGCGACAGAGCTCAGGCCAGATGCTGAACTATTATTGGATGAAATATCACCTCCTCGCTGAAATGTGCCTCGCACTTCTAGGACGGTGATGCTGATTTCCAATTTGGGTTTAGTTCTGCGTTTGCTCAGCTCAATTAGACAGTGTAATTGTAAAATATACCCGTGCAACACAAGGAATGGCATATGCAGAGAATGTGTTTTTGTTTGTGATAGAAAGACCTCCAGTTCTTTAATGTTGTCTCTGACCTTCGGTGTGGATCACAATTAAAACTGCGGCTGTCAATTTAACGTGCGTTTAGTGTGATTGATAATTAATGCAGAAAAATCATGCCCCATTTAATGTATATCCTGCAATAAGAGATTATACTACAATCAGAGCAACAACATTTTTGAGAGTTCAAATTCAACACATTCAACACATCTTTTACTATCAAGAGTATAAAGTGAGTAAGGAGCCATTCACACTCTTCCATAGGTGTCATTGATGATGACAACACTTTACACTTTATGCTATAGCTGATTTTATCCCCGCCACTTTTTGAGTTAACTACATTAGTTAACATGAACAATGTAAAATGCTTCTAAAGCAATTACAGTATTAATCTTCATGTTCATGTTAATATTTCAACATTTACTAATGCATTATTAAAATCAAAATTTGTATCTGTTAATATTATTCAACAGACCTGTGCTAACATGATCTAACAATGAACAGTTGTATTTTTATTAACTAACGTTAACAAAGATTAATAAATAAATGGATTGCGAATTGTTAATGTTAATGCATTAACTAACGTTAACTAATGGGACCTTATTGTAAAGTATTATCCAAACATTAGTGCTTGCAATTAGTTGTGATTAATTAATCTGCATATTATGCAATTAACTTGATTATAATTTCACAGTCCTAGTAGAAACCAAAGAGCTATGAAAGATGTGTTTTTAAGACAGACAATCAGTCGATAGACAGACACACAGTTAATGCTGTCTAGCAGTGCCAATTCCCATAGGGATCCTGTGATAGACAGAGGAAAAAGTGGGCAAAGTGTGACAGCCGTCTTTGTTGTGAAAGGCTGTCTGCACTGAATTCAGGCTGCAAGGAAGTCTTATTTAATCTAATCTACTGGAACACCTCAGTAGATCATCAAGTGTATCTGTATCAAAGTTCATTTGTGCCTATAATTTTGAAAGTGTTCTCCATATTGACTCCATATTGATGATTCATTGGATTAATTGCACAAATTGTTCAAAATTTAATGTTAGAATCTTGTGAGATCACAACATTTATGATGATCTCAGAGGGAACATCTTCATGTTTAATTCCAGCATCATCATAGTGTAGGTTGTGTGTCATTTATTACTTTTTGTGTGCTCTTCATTCTTTAGAGAAGCTATAAAGCTGAGGATTTTTATAACGGATTTTGAGTATTTTGATAAAGGGCAACAGCAATTCAAGAGGGTGTGGTAGGCAAGCACTAGAAAAACATTTGGAGGTGAGAATTAAAAAAAAAAAAAAAAAAATATGTTTTGAGAAAAGTCCCAAGAGGTGATTTTCACGGATGCTTAATTCAGCAGATATCATATCATTAGTGTTGGAGGGCTTTAGTTACAGTACTCAATAATCAATGTGACGCATTAGTCAAGCATGCCATTTAGGGCCACAACTTGCAGAGACATGTGTGTAGGGTTAAGAAAGAACAATGATATTTGCTTTCCTGTTCCAACCCCCTCTTTCTTGCCAAAAAAAGTAGTGATGAAGGCCTGTAGGCCAAGATGGTCACCGTGATTTTGCCAAGATGATAGGTGAATAACACTGATGTAGAAGCACTGATTGTAAGCCTAAACTTGACAGAAACTGTAAACTTGTCCTTCAAATCTCATTGGTTGATTGGAATGTTGTTCCAGGATCAACAACTATGTTGTACTTAGTGAAATGCACATTTAACTTTATATGTTTTACCAACTTATAAGTCTAATTTGTAACCAATTCAAGTATAACCATAATAACCAAATATTGTCATTAAACCCTTTTGATTCTAAATTATATGCTAACTAGATTTGATTCAGTATTAACATCAAAGTGCTATCTATTGCAATACAATATAGTCACGCCATAGCAATGCTCTCCCACATTTTATGCTAATTCTAACTCTGCTTATTTCCATTTTTGGTAAGTAGCAGTGGGTGGTAATAGACAAGAACTGTACAGTTTTACACCATCATGCTGGTAATGTGTCTTTAGTCATTCGGAAATCCTGCAGTAGAGAAACCACCCTTACATTTGTAAGAACAACTATCAGTGGTAATGGGTTGTTATAAATTCATAATTCAGTGTATAACAATAATAGAATACATATGTTTGTTGAAGCACTTATTAATTTAATTAATGTAAAAATAAATTATTAAGTGCTTTTTGATCGAACCCTGG
The DNA here is from genome assembly GCA_037950665.1 of Hypophthalmichthys nobilis. Lineage (NCBI taxonomy): Eukaryota > Metazoa > Chordata > Actinopteri > Cypriniformes > Xenocyprididae > Hypophthalmichthys > Hypophthalmichthys nobilis. The sequence continues at coordinate 10,232,255 of CM075482.1, read as the reverse complement.
CTGATTTCTTTATTGGGTCTTGGATTGTAGCTTTTGGGCTTGGGATGCATTTGTTCTGTTTAAATGTGGTCATAAACACCCTACAAATAGGAATTGATCTATTGAGTTCTCTGCGCCCAAAACACTGACCACAGATCAATCTCAGTAGAGCTAAACAAGACAGAATCTACACAGCTTTATGGATTTCTTAGTTTATATCTTGATCTCTTACACATTCTGTTCTTAACCATATTCTTGTACCCAGAAGAATCTCAAGGTTTGCTCTTAGATATGTTCTCAGTTCTCAGATGTGTTATAGAAGCAAATAAGACTAGATAAAGCTATATAAATATTGTACAGCATAACATTGACGATTTGGTCTTGGAAAATTTGATGAAAAATGTGTGAGTTAATTTTTAAATGAACTTGTGATTGCAGACTTTGATATCTTGGCAAATCTAAGCACAGTTTGAGACTTTGTTGAGATCTCAGAACCTCTACATGAGACACATGAGCTTACTAGGATTTGAGAAACAGAAGCTGCTGCAAAAATGTTGCTTTCCATTTTATTGTTTAGGAGAAACTGAAATATTAAAGAGCTCTCATTTGTAATGTTTCTTTTCTTTGAGTACTTTCTCTTTTCAGCATACATAATGAGTATATCTTTGAATAGTTGCATCTTGGGTATTTAAATAAGATTCTGCGCGTTTGGACACAGATGACTGAAAAACCACTCTGCATTGTAAACGATCCGCCTCTGTCCCTCTTGGGGTGGTTGGTTCAACTTTCCAAAGCATCCCTTTATCTTATCTTCCTTTATTGTACTTGTTTATTTTTAATATGCCCGTGGGCTCTTTAGAGGCTGTCTTCTATAAGAAATCCTTTTTGTGATTAAAGTAGATCATGAATAACACCACTGTTAGCCACACTGTAGATTTTAGATGTCTCTCATATGATCCAAAGGGACTTTCAACACTGTATGTATTTAGTGGTGGTATTTTTATACAATTATTTTAAGTATTAAGCCTTAGCCTAGAAGGATGACCAATGGTGCAAAACTTTTGGCAGTGTAAACATTCAGAGCACTACTGTATTTTGTTTTTTCTTTCTTAAAGGGGGGGTATCACACACAGTTTCTGCCAATCTCATGTTAATCTTGAATACATATAGAGTAACTATGCATCCTTCATATCTCCGAAAAGTCTTTAGTTTTGTCATATTTATAAAAGATAGATACGCTAAACCAGTCTTTCCGAAAAAACCCGAGATCCTGGAGGCGTGTCTGCCGTCGGTGCTGTGGGTGGAGCTAAAGAGTCACAAGCGTGCACAGCTTCTGTGTAGAGATCGCATGCTAGCTGCGACATCATTATAAATAAAAAGGGAACAAAAACGTTCGTGTTGTTTACATTATATGCACTTGCGCGCCGATTGCCAACAACACTTTACTCACCACCCACAATCTGCAAATCCAACGCCGAACTGGGACTTGTTTACAAAGTATTCATCACCGAAATCCCGGGAACAAACAAACATACATGCACAACTCCGTTGCTGCCCCGGAAAAACAAACTTCATCTTTCCCTCATAACCAAAAACACAATCCTTTGGTGACAGGAGCTGTGTCTCATTTCGGAGGCTGCGTCCTCCGGAGGTCGATTTTGAAGGCTGCATACGTCATCAAGGATGTCATATTTAAGAAAAGTAATCGTAATAAAACTGACTGATATTCATTGTGAGGTGTGAAATACTGTAATTTCTTTCTTACGTTGCAATCTAACGTTTTTTCTTAAATGAGACAGCCTCGATGATGTATGCAGCCTTCAAAGGGTGCAGCCCCTGAATTGGGAACAGCCATTGTTGAAAAATCTCTCGGCTTCCGTATCCCGAACTAAACGTGTTGATGGGTGTGCCCTTGCTCTTGTTCTGGGTGATGTGTGTGTGCACGCTTATCAGGGAGAAGTGCCTATACAAGGAATTCCACTCTCTTTTGACGTCATACAGGACACACTCGAAAAAAACTCTCAGAATCCTGTACCAAAACCGGAAGTAGTGGATTTGGCACAGAAATACTCCGTCATACTTCCAACTTGTGTTTTGAAACTTTGCCCATGTTTAGCATGAGAATGCAACTCTTTAACAGTGTAAATAAGTCAGAATGCATGAAATAGCATGAATTACACCCCCCCCTTTAAAGGGTTTGTTCATCAAAAAATGAAAATTCTGTCATCATTTACTCACCCTCATGACGTTCCAAACCCGTAAGACTTTTGTTCATCTTCAAAATGCAAATGAAGATATTTTAATTAAATCTGAAAGATTTCTGTCCCCCCATTGACAGTCTACGCAACTACCACTTTGACGCTTCAAAAAGTTCATAAAGAGATTGTAAAACTAATCCATATGAATTGAGTGATTTAGTCCAAATTTTCTGAAGAGACTTGATTGCTTTATATGATGAACAGTTTGAATTTAGGCTTTTATTCACATATAAACATTCATCAACTTACACATCAGTTGTGGTAAACGGAAGCTCAAGCATGTTTACTTGACGTACAAGAACCAATGAGGTTCATTCTCATGTGTTAAGCAGCACGTTTGACCTTCTGCAAGAACCAGTGAGGTTTGTTCTTGTGTATTAAAGGGTTAGTTCACCCAAAAATGAAATTTCTATCATTGATTACATCAGAACGCCGGCTCATTATTGGACAGCTCCTGCGTTCTGACATAGAACCCGGAAGCGCTGCACTGCGTGTTACAACGTCACCCGCATAGGAGAATGACAGGGAAGAGAAGAAATTGTTGAATAAAGTCGTTATTTTTGTTTTGTTTTTTGCGCAAAAAATGTATTCTCGTCGCTTCATAACATTAAGGTTGAACCACTGTAGTCATGGACTATTTTAATGTCTTTTTAGTACCTTTCTGGACCTTGAAAGTTGCAATGACGTTGTTGCCTGTGGGTGGTCCGGAAACCTCTCAGATTTCATCAAAAATATCTTCATTTGTGCTCCGAAGATGAACGAAGGTCTTACGGGTTTGGAACAGCATGAGGTTGAGTAATTAATGACAGAAATTTAGTTTTTGAGTGAACTAACCCTTTAAGCAAGTACGGTTGAGCTTCTGTTTATATTAACTGATCAGTTAAAAGCCTAAATTCAGTCTGTTCATCATATAAAGCCATCAAGTCTCTTCAGAAAATTTAGACTAAACCGGTCGATTCATATGGATTTGTTTTACAATCTCTTTAGGAACTTTTTGAAGCAACAGGTAGTTGCATGAACTGTCAAAGTAGGGACAGAAATCCTACAGATTTCATTTAAAAGATCTTAATTTGTGTTTCAAAGATGAACAAAAGTCTTATGGGTTGGAACGACTTGAGCGTAAGTAATTGATGACAATTTTTTTTTTTTTGGGTGAACAAAAAATTTCAACTGAATCATTCACATAGAGATGTATGAAGCACAGCTCACACAGAAGTCACTTTCAAACCATGCAGCTTTCTGTTGGTCAACACGGTAAATTCGCAGGTCCAATTTGAACCCATTGAAATCTGCATGGGGAAATCCTTCGCCCTCGCATGATATTGAAATGACTGGATTTCGGCAACAGTATACATTTATTGTATATTTTGCATTTGACTGCACTTTCAGCCATGAATAATGAGCCTGATAAGCATGTCTGTGCCAAGTTATGTTGATAATCTGTGCAACCCCTGTACACACATTACACAAAAGCATAGACCCACACAGAGCCTAGTCCTTTATGCATGGCCGCTCAGGGCTAAAGAGGGAGGAAGTATGTAATTTCCCCTCATTTATTGTACCTTTACTCCTACTAGACCCTTTACCTATGATCTCAGTTGAGGAATGTGCAGATGTATCAGTATGTTTTTCCTGTTTGTATGTTAATCTTGGTTGGTTCTACTTGGTTCTGTTTTATCGTTTTGGCCCAGCACTGAGCCAAAAGCTACTATGGTCTCTGAAATTAATTTGATGGTCATTTGATGGCAACATTAAAATGTCTATAGTTTTGTGACTTTAATCAAATATTATTGTCACTGATTGTAATTGATATAAATATATATTTATTAATGTTAAATTAAAAACTAAATAAAAATGTATAAGAGTACATAAATAAATATATATATATATTTGGTTTGGACTGTACATGAATTGCTCCAAGATAATTAATTTATAAAAAATCAGTCAGCTTGGCAGTCAACATTAAAATAAAAAAGTCTAAACACACGCTAACTAGAAGAGGTTTAGATGTTATGTGATAGGTGGCACATATGAGAAAATATAACCCAAATGGCGATGTCATTCACCAAATAGCTGTCTTAATATCCAGACTTTGTGTCTCACAGTTGCCCTGTCAGTTATAGCCACACACCAGCTCATCTTGTAAAAGGCACCACAGAGTAGGTGACAGTCTGTCAGTGTGTATCCACTCACACTGTCAGCATCTCACTGAATCTGTTTATGGCTACATCCACCGGGTCTCTCTACTGCTCACACCATACTCCACTACAGCTGGAGTGTAAAAAAATGTAGTTTACCGGAAGTACGTAACATTTGAGTGTATCGGATTATCGGAAAAGATAAATGTTCTATGCATCTGTTGCTGATTGGATTTTGAGATGTGGTCATTGCGCTCAAAAATGAATACAAGCTTGCAGGGTTTAAACATTGCAGGTTTAAACGATCAAACTGATTGATCCGGCATACGTCATTAGAGAGAATTCTGTTGTATCACTGGAAGATTGAGTTGATATTTTAATAAAAAAAAATTTTTTTTTTTTTTTGATGGCTCTCTTCCATTGTAGTAAGTGAAGCCGCCAGTGTGCCAATATGGCGCTGATATCTTGAGTCTCGAGTCTGCGCATAGTGAATGTGGAGCTCGAGTCTGCACAGTAGTGAGCGCGAAGTGGAACCATGATATCAAGGTCCCACCCACACTCCCGCAGAATCGGAAAATAAAGCAGAACAACTTATGTCGTTGTGAAATAAACAGTTCTAGAAATGTAGAAATTAAAAAAGCTCCAATCTCCTCCTGAAGATCCAGAAAAAAGTCTGTTGGTGCTTCACTCAAAGAAGCTGTCAATCTCAGCTGTCAATCATGACGTTAAAACCCGTATTTTTATAGCATCAAATAACTAAATAAAAACAAACTTATTTAAAGAACGAACACTTTGAATAACATCAGCGTGATAAAAACTGCCTAAAATGACAGAAACCATCTTTGGAAAAAATATTTGATGTGTAATTGGATGGTTTAATTTGACTCACGTCCCATTACATTACATGGAGAGGGCGGGGTTTATGACCCATACTGCATCCAGCCACCTAGGGGCGATTGAGATGCTTTGGCTTTACTTTTCAGGAGTCATGTGGCACGCTTGGTGTCCAGTGACAGCTGAACTCTCATATCCGCATCCAATTCACATGGCTTGGATCCTTCACACAGATGGAACGTCACGCACAGAATAGAGGGTATGCACGTGACGTCACCGTCGACCGTTATGACCGTTTTGCCCACTGAGTGGCAAAAGACTGAGTGGCACCATTGGTTTTCAGCGTGAATGCCGCGAAAAACACACAAAACACATCCAACATGCGAAAGAGCTTTGCGATTGACTGTAAAAATAGCTTTGACACAAAATCTGAGGTATATTTTTACAGACTGCCAAATGCTATAGAAAAAAGAAACAAATGGATCACTGCAATTCACAGAAACATATATATATATATATATATATATAACATTGATATAAGTGATCACTCGGATTTAGACCTACCTATATTGTAGTTATATAAAGCGTTCACAGGCATATTTGCTTTATGTATTTCCCCGGCGTTGAAATCAGGCACATATTAATGTCAGGAAACACGATTCCTGGCTGCAAGCCAGTATCCATGATTTAGGTTTCTTTGACATGTTATAAGGAGAACTTTCTAGCCCAACCTTTTGTGTAATTGTTTGTTTTACTCGCGTTTTCGCAGTTTCCCCTATTAAATCCAGTTATGCAGCAGGTTCTTTTGCCACTCAGTCCAGCTGAGGGAACGTGTTCTTGCGGGAAAGTGATGTCAATGCATACCCTCTATACACACATTTTATGAAGGCTATGCACACAAGTACTAATAGCTGGATTTGCAGAAGTTTACAAGATTTGAGGCATTAAATGTTTATTAGATATTCAAAGACTTGTTTAAAATGCATTTCAATTATTAAACAAAACTGTTAAACAAAGAACTAATGACGGAAAATGGGAGCTCATGTGTGTCTGTACTGGGTTCTCAGCACTGTCGAAATAAAAGTCCCACCAACAACACTTAACAGCCAAAGAGACAAACTTGTTGGTCAATGGCGATCATTAAAAATGCCAAATATCAGCGGATAATATTGGCCGTGGCGATATATTGATGGAAATTTTTAATTCACTCTATTCTTTATATAAGTGTATTATATTTTAAGTGAATGGATCGGCCATTGGAGACTCATTCGACCCATTTCCCTCATAGTGAAGCGTCTGAGCTGTTTCACCCACACAGTATCAAACCCACGAGTTCTCTGATCCTCCAGAATGACTTTTGTGTTAATCTTTGATGGCACATCCATCATCTACACACACTCATTCATACACCTACACATGTACCTTTTTATGTGCCATGCTTCGTGACACACACCCAGCTCAAACCCTCCATTTCTGAGCAGTTTCTAATGCCTCCATTTCTAATGCCTTGAATTTTAGATGCAAATTATTTACCCAAGAGCTCTCAACTTGATATTAAAGCTGATTCAGTGTTCCTGACCTAGGCTAGGTGGTTAGTTGTTTACATTTGTTGAGCAACAGAATTGATGTCTGATCACAGCTATGTGTATGTTGCTTATTCGATCAGAATTTAAAGGGATAGTTCGCCCCAAAATTTTGTCATTATACTTATGGGGCGTTCACACCAGACGCGACTTGCGCGAATAAATCACGCTATTCTCTCGTAGTTGGACGCTTGAACATTTTGAGTTTACTCGCTTCATTCGTGCGTGAAATTCACTTCACAATAGACGCGAATTCGCGTCATGAGAGGGCTCTCCCTCTCCTTTAAATATGTGTCCCTTAGACTCTTCCACTTCTTTCTGCACACTTCCTCTGAATAAACACAACTTGTCAGTGGGAAAGTAGTTGTAAAATACGGCGAATAAGCTCAATTTGCTGGCTTTAGCTAGCTTGTAGTCTCAATATGTATATATATATATATAGCTCAAATTGAGTAAAGACCGTTTTTTACAACTTACCAGATTGTCCGACCTCCTCACTCACTTTCTTCCAAGAAAGATCCTTTTTATTCCTGTTTCTAGAAAAGTATGAAGATGTATCGTACAGCGACGATGATTTTGTCCTCCATTGTTGTTTCGGATTTCTGCCTCCACTCGCTACGTCGTAATCACGTCACTACTAGAGCAAGCTCTTGATTGGTTAATGCGGCGCGAATTTTCGCCAAAGTTCAGATTTTTCAACTTGCGCGATTTGCGTGAATCACGCGTTACGCGTGTCAAATGCTCGAAATGCTCAATTCGCGCCGCAGGATGTCAATTCGTGTCTTTGCATTGACTTAACATGTAAATCACTCGCGCTTAACGCTTCATTCGCGTCTGGTGTGAACGGACTGTTACTCTCAAGTTGTTCCAAACCTGTATGAGTTTCTTTCCTTTGTTGAACACAAAAGAAGATATTTTAAAGAATATTGGTAACCAAACAGTTGACAGCACCCATTTACTTCCATAGTAGGAAAAAAAATACTATGAAAGTCAGTGTGTGCCGTCAACTGTCTGGTTACATTCTTTAAAATATCTTTTTTGTGTTCAACAGAAGAAAGAAACTCGTACGACTTGAGAATGAATAAATGATGCTAAAATTTTCATTTTTGGGTGAACTATCCCTTTAACTATCCGTTTTAGTTTTAGGGATGCACCGATATTAAAATTTACGGTGATACTGATAAGCCGCTAAATATTTTCATGTTATGGCTGACAATTATTCTATTATTCTTTATAATTTTGTCTAAATAAAAGAATAATGACACAATAAAGACTAAAATTAATTGTTCAAATGTTACAAGTGAATTTAAGCATAACATAATATTGTACAGTATAAAAATGCATATTAATTTAACATTTAATTTTGTTATTTTGTTCTAAAAAATGAACATTAAGCATACAATTAAATTACAATTAAATGTTATTGTGATATAAAATGATTCATTTGGTCATACCGCCCACCCAGCTTGACTGAAAGTTTGTTTTTTGAAAGTGAACTGACATTGTTAAGACAACATCTTTTACGATTCATTTAGCGCTTAATCACTGAGTTAAATGCGCTGCTATGCTGTGTGTCTTATGAAGGGGCATCATTTTAAGAGGCCCTTTGGCTTTTTTGGTGTTAGAGACTCTGACTTAACCAGAGGAAGTGGCGACGGGTTTTGTCGCCTTCCTCGTGGGAGACGTGAAAGGCATGCTGGGAAGATAATGCACTTTTAATGGCCTGGTGCAGAGCCCTGCAGCTGTGACGGCCCATGTAGCTGCGGCTCTGATTGATTACACGTCTCTCGGGGGCCGGATAGAGTGACGCAGCAGCTGCAATTCATCGTGCCGTCAGGGACGCTGGAGCACCAGTCGTGATTCAGCAGAACACCGCACTGGTATCCACACAGTGCTGCTCATAGGGGAGGTGTTATTGTCTAACCTGGTGATTCATTTTTACATAGATTAATTTTTAATCTCGGGACATAGATAGGAACAAGGCGCTTTTATTGAATCAGGTACTGAATACTGATGATGCAGAAGATGATTTTCTAATCATTTGTGGTTTCATATCTGATGCTCATGAAACATCAAATCCTGTGGAGACAATCGGATGTGAATATTATTATTATAGGGTTATTATAAGTTTATTATAAGATTATATATGTGTACTGTTCAAAGCTTTGGGGTAAGTAAGATTCATTAAATGATCAAAAGTGACAGTAAAGACACTTATAATGTAATGTTACAAAATATTTATATTTAAAATACATGCTGAACTTTCTATTTATCAAACAATCCTGAAATAAATGTATTACCAAAAATATTAAGCAGCACAACTGTTTTTAACACTGATAATAAGAAGAAATGTTTATTTTTTCAGCACCAATTCAGCATATTAGAATGATTTCTGAAGGGTCATGTGACACTGAAGACTGGAAATTTTGCTTTTACCATCACAGGAATTAATTATATTTTAATATCTATGAACATAAAACAGTTATTTATAGTGTTAAAATATTTTACGATATTATGGTATTTATTACTGTGTGTGATCAAATAAATGCCGCCTTGGTGAGCCTTTTTTTTTTTTATGAGAATCTTACTGACCCCAAATTTTTGAATGGTATGTATATATTATATAGTCAGTGTTTTTGTACTAAAACAGCCATTATTCTGTTTAATCACCATTTACGACTTGTTGGCTGGTATATTTAATTGTTCATGCTCATTTACTCTTTAAAAACACTAATAATTTAATAAAACTGCTAAATGTAACATTTTGCAAATTTAAAAATGAATGTCCATTTTTCATACTTCACATTGTAATGTTCTGAGGCCTAAATTCACTTGTAGTAATAAAAACAATTTATTTTAGTTTTAGTTTAGTTTAGTTTAGTTTATTTTAGTTTTTTTTTTTTTTTTTTTAGACAAAAGAGTACAATAGAAATATCAGTCTGTTAAAATAATTAACAGCTTATCATATCTGTGTCAAGGGTTGGTTCCACACAGAAGCAAGTAGAGGATTCATTTACACGACACCGTTTTCAACTAGAAACTGAATTTTTTTTTTTTTTTTTTTTGAGTTTTGAACGCTCATTTACATGACAAATGCATTTTGGGGAAATTTGTGAAAACGGTGACGTCATGCGCATGCTTATTACATGTTCAGTCTATAGGCACGCAGTGTTTCTTTACAAAGTCACATCACCAACTACTGGCCTGGCATGCATATTACAGCATTTTTAATTGTTTTCTCGGATCCATGTGAACGGGGATCATTTGACAACGTTGTCGAATGTACGCAAAAAACTTTTCTGTTTTTAGTACATTGTTGTTGTGCAGTACCCTCAATAAAACAAAGGCAAAAGCACACTGCGGGAACAAAGGAAACAGAAAAAGTATATATTCATTTCAAAAAATCTAATCTTTATTCACTATATGAAAAGATCAAGTAAAATTATTTTCATTCATAATATGACCCTTTTAAAGAATATCAAGTTTTTGCCTCCTTTGTTTCATAACCTTTACTGACACGAGAGCAAGGTTATAACACACGAAGATGTATGAAATGCCAAACATCTGTTTGGGTATAAGAGAGGTCACTGCTAGGTTATCAGCAATACTGAGGTTTGAGCCTCTCAAACACACAAAAACAGGAAACACATGTGCAGCGGCCCTTAGTCTCTACATACCTTATCAGTGCTGCATGCTAATCACCATCAGAGAAACAAACATCAAAACTAACACACCAAAGGACTAATTCTCCCTCATCAGGCCTGCTTCTTCCCCTCTTGGGATACATTAAACCCTATTCCCAAAATTTTAAGTCTTTCCTTTTACAAGTATCAGATATAATAGAATGTTTTAAGCAGATTTTGCTCAGTTCGATTAGCTGGAAGCATTAGCATGTTGGGCTAAACTGGTAAATTTAGCCTTTATTCACTATTTCAATTAAGTTTCAAACAGGTTCTAATAAAAATCTTTTCTTTAACAGATAAAAAAAATGAACATGTGGTAGCGCACCAGCTGCTGTTATCAAAAATCCATTATGTCTGTAATTTGTTTTTATTCATTTGCATTTTCAGGAGCTCAGATCAAATGCAAATCTGTGGATTGCTCCTCTTTCTTAAAGTAGCAACACATCAAACAATCTTATCTTAGACTTACAAGACCTTGTTAGCTTATGCAGAAGCCCAGAGGAAATGATGTCATGTAATACATAGTGAATGTGAGAGTGGCCCAAGTCTAATTGGATTAATGAGTCCTTGTAAACGAATTAGTGAGTGAGTGCAGTCAATATTCCCAGTCAATCACCTTGAATATAGTGAACAAGATACCATGAGAGACTCGCTCTGACCTCACAGAGAACAAGCATATAATTGAGTTTGCAAATGCTCTCATGACTTCATGTACTGTGTTGTATAATTTAGTCAACATGAAATCAAACTTGACCCTCTTTATTTTCTCAATTATGTCATATGCACAATTCACTGGTGCATGTTATTATAAAGAAAATGATTTCTTTGAAATGTAATAACGTTCTTGCCCCTGAAACCACTTTACTTTTTGCTAAGGCAAGGAAATATGATATTAACTTCTTTTAACATCTAATTTTCCAGATTTAATGAAATCAACATGGATAAGGATTAATTATATGTAGTGAATGCTGTATCATGTTGTCTTTAAAGACCTCATTTGTAGCAAATTATGTTCATGGTGCCTGTGAGGACCTCATTCATCACCTGGAAAATTTACATTTATGCATTTGGCTGATACTTATATCCAAAGCGACATTGCATTGAAGGTATACATTTGATACCCAATCCTGGTAATCCAACCTGTGACGTTGGTTTTACTTATGATTCCATAAGACGGCATGAACCCGTGAATTTTTGTTACTCAATTTTTGTTACTTATAGTATGTGTTGCCTAAAATAAAAAAAAAAAAATTTTCAAATAAACTTTACCACTTAAGTTATAAGAAGACACAGCTGTTCACGTCCTCTGACTGGGAATATGGCTATCAACGTCTAAATGAATCTGCAGCGGTCAGGTGGAACAGCAGTCATGTGGTACAAGAAAATTCCCATATTACAAGCTGTAATTATGAGCTCTACGAGGACGTGAATGCTTTTTACAAGCTGAAATCTCGTAATTACAGTATGGTGTGAATGCACCTTTTCTCCAGTCTTCCGTGTCATGTGATCCCTCAGAAATCAGTCTAATATGCTGATTTGGCGCTCATGAAACATTTCTTATTATCAATGTTGAAAACAGTTGTGGTGCTTAATATTTTTGTGCTTTCAGGATTCTTTGATGAATAAAAGGTTCAAAACAAGTGCCGCACAGCTAAAACATTTTGCTCGCCCTCTGGTGGCTGGGTGCAAGTGTAGGTTATAAACCCCACCCTCTCCATGTAATCGAATAGGATGCAAGCCAGACTAAAAAATCCAAGTAAACTTCAAATATTTTTTTTTTTTCCTAAGATGGTTTCTGTCACTTTAGTTATTCTCATCAAGCTGACGTATGTTCAAGTGTTCATTTTTTCCAATAAATTTGGTTTTAGTTAGTTATTTGATGCTACAAAAATGGGGTGTAATGTCATTATTGACAGCTGTGGTTTTTATAGTTAAGTTTTTGGGTGCGTCTCTAGTCAGCTCTCTAGTTCAGTAATCAGGGCACTGATCTGGGAATCAGCAATTTTAAGGGCTGCCTCAATCGCGAAATCCTTCCAGTGTACGGAAACGTTCACTCCCTAAAAAGTCCCACAATGAACCTGAAAAAAAGGAAGCATTGATGCTCACTATGCTCCCTTAACGGAAGTTCTGAAGCGCGAAACATAAATCAAGTGAGCCAACTCATAATGACACGTAATAGATGTTTTTTTAAAATACAAACCATTATTTAATTATATTTCAGCATAAACTTACATCGACAGTGGAACAGTCTAGACTCTAGCTAACATTTATCATTTATTTATGGCTGAAATGTTGCACGTATAACATTAAAAAAAATAATGTCGGAAAGATATCAGTTCTGCTTTTGTTCATAAATACCAGTAGTGATGTTGTACAATGAGGACATTGTCATGTCACCGGAAATAGAGTCATCACTTCCCATAACACCTGATGTACTCGCTACATCATAAGAAGAATGGCGTCTATGCTAATATTAATCACTCTCTGTCTATCCCGAGGTTTACCGCAGCCTGCCAGATCCAGGCTGTATCCAGATGAGATGAAGGACCTGCATCTAGACATGATGATAACGCAGCCCTGAAGTGTCAACTAAACTATCCCCTGCGAAGGCCTCCTTCCCTTTCCTTTCCCTATGTATAGATAAAACGCTATCAAATTATTCCAGTTCGCATAGATCAAACACGCAAACCTATAGACCAAACATGTAAATGAACGGCAAGTGTCATTTAAGCGGCCCCTAAAGTAATAATTAACAATTTTTACAATGGAAGTGATTCAATCAAAAACCAACTTTAGCTCGATAATAATTTTCCTATTGTCACTGTGAAGCTGCTTTGAGACCATGTGTATTGTGAAAAGCACTATATAAATGAAGATGACTTGACTTGATCAGTGTCCCCTTGTGTAGTGAGCCAGGGTCCTTACTGTTCTTACCAGTGCCTGAAATTAATTTAAACTATATACTGTTACAGGACCTCAAAAGCTAGGGAGCTGATTGAGACGCACCCATCATGTATTATTTTGCACATCCTATTAAATTTATTGTCCAATTGGTGAGCCATTTTATTAATTCGCCAACTATATTATTACTTGCACTTGGTGACTTTAAATTTTAAACCCTGGTTACAATATTCATGTACAACATTTACGTTGTACTTAAAAAAAAAAAAGGGAATCATCAGAAAAACGTATTAAAAGAAAAATACAACATTTTGCCATCTTCCAATAACAGTAATAAAAATGGTACTTTTTCTTTGTGAAAAACCTTCAATACAAAAGTACAAATCATGTTTTCAATGTAATATTTCTGCAGCAAATACATGTGGTTTCACAAACCTCTATTTAAGCTTCAAAAGTGATGATTTACCCTGAAGCAGACATGCCAATTTCTCTGCCTTCACCAGCATTGGGAGTCTAACTGTGAAATAGAGACAAACATAAAGGCAGAAGCTTTCTTATTCCTGTTGGCAGCGGCCTGATGGGGATCCATTGACAGCTTTTATTTCACTACACCATCTCAGCCGACCTTGGCTCATCTCAAAGCCCTTGTCCTTCCAGACAGACAATTTAGAGGTGCTGTCTCAAAACTGACCTGGGATGTCGGCAAACCGTCATCATTAACGCAAACCAAACATCGCCTTGGGATAGGAGGGGCTGTTTTTTTCTTTCAATTTGTTGGCTCAAGGGCTCAAAGCACACGTGGCTAATATCTCCATGTCAAGTTTGATTTTCACTGTATTGTTCTCACATTTGTCCCTGTGACGAGATTTGAATATAATTTTCTGTTCAGGTTGCCATGGTGACTGAAGCAGGGTCTCTGTATGTGCCAGTTGCCATGCAGTGGTTTGTTAGAAAAGAAGTACAAACGCCACTACATGCTATCTAAAAATTACAGCAAGCTGCATCTTAGTTTACGTCCTATTTTCAGGCTTTACTCGTTTGACCACACGTTCATTTTGTGGCCTCTCAATTTGTCTTGTACTTGTAGTTTTTACTCTACTGACCTCGCCTCTGTTGTCTGAGAAAATGCGCTCACGTCTATTGCCCTCCAGGCACAGGTGGGCATGACTCACAAATGGACTTTCTTCCCACACAAACTCACTCACTCACGTTTGCCTTTACTGAAAATGCGTCGTGAATCACAGATATTCTCACAGGTGCCGTGATGACGTTGCAGTGACTACTGCGCACACGCACAAAAGCTGTGTGCGTCCATTGATTGAGACATCATGATCTGTATTGATTGAGAAGTCAGAAAGCTCAGCTGTTGAATTTTCTCGACTGGCTGTGTTAAACAATAATGAGATGAAGATTATGGGAACAGGTTTATAACCTCTCGCCTGTTGGACAGGCTGCAGATATAATAAACCAAATGGAAATTATTTGCAAAAAACATATTCATTAACCGATTGTCAAAATCAAGTCTTATAATAGATAATAATTTGCCTCTGGCTATGAATTACATTGAGAAGTGAGGCAGTGAGCCAAGATCTTGACCAAAAATTGATGCACCTCTTGATGAAAATAAAAGTTGTGATGTTATTTCCATCAAGAGGTGCATCAATTTTTGGTCAAGATCTTGTATTGACAACACTGTAAACCCTAATGCTAAAAATAGCTAACTGGTTTGAGTAGGACAAACTTAAACTAAACAGATTAGGTCAGTCAAATTAACTTTTTTGAGTATTTAGCACTTTCTTTTTCTTTCAAGTTCACAGAACTGATATATTTTAAAGGATTAATTCACTTCTAAATGAAAATTTCCTGATAATTTACTCACCCCCATGTCATCCAAGATGTTCATGCCTTTCTTTCTTCAGTCGAAAAGAAATTAAGGTTTTTGATGAAAACATTCCAGGATTATTCTCCTTATAGTGGACTTCAATGGTCTCCAAATGGTTGAAGGTCAAAATTAGTTTTAGTGCAGCTTCAAAGTGCTTTAAACGATACCAGAAGAGGAATAAGGGTCTTATCTAGCAAAACGATAGGTCATTTTCTAAAAAAATACAACTGTACTCTAAATACAACTGTATATGCTTTATGAATACAAATGATCGCTTTGCAAGTGCTTCCACCATTCCGCTTTCCGTATTCTTTAAAAAGTTTAAGCTGTATGTCATACACCTTCCCTATTCTACTTATGGAAAAAACGGAACTGGTGCCGCGTTCGTTCCGTAAGTTGAATAGGGAAGGCGTAGGACATACAGCGTAAGCTTTTTGAAGAATACGGAAAGCGGAAGCACTTGCAAGGCGATCATTTCTGTTTATAAAGCATATACATTTGTATTTTTTTTAGAAAATGACAGATAGTTTCATTAGATAAGACCCTTATTCCTCGCCTGGTATCATTTAAAGCACTTTGAAGCTGCACTGAAACTGTAATTTTGACCTTCAACCGTTTGGAGACTATTGAAGTCCACTATAAGGAGAATAATCCTGGAATGTTTTCATCAAAAACCTTCATTTCTTTTCGAAGAAAGAAAGACATGAACATCTTGAAGAAAGAAAGACATGAACATCTTGAATGACATGGGGGTGAGTAAATTATCAGGAAAATTTGATTTGAAAGTGGACTAATCCTTTAAGTAAACTGAACTATTTCATTGTTTTGAGTTTTATGCTAATTTAGAAGAGTTTCTGTTAATGTGGGTTTTTGGAGAGTTACCATCATGGTATCAAGTGCTGCATGCAGCTTTTTTTGAGAGCAAGTATGTTAAATACTTTATATTGCTATACTCATTCAGCAAGAGCTATACCATGCTATTGTTAACATGTTAACATTTTCTGAATTAGCTTGTTATAGCTAGCTAAGCTTACACTAATAAAAATGTTCACATTGAGGTTACATGAAAATTTTAAGTTAAATGTGTGAATTAATGTACTCAAACATTTCAAGTTAAAAACAATTAAAATATATGAGTACAAAATAAAAATCTGCCAATTCTGCTCACTTAAACTTTGAATTTCTTAACTTAAAAATTTTGAGGCAACTTTTGGCAACTTATTCGGGTTTACAGTGAATGCAAGAGTCGAGCACTCTGTAAAGTCTACTCCAGCACATCCCAAAGACTTTCAATGAATTTAAGGTCTGCCAATTCATGTGTGAAAATGATTCTTCATGATCCCACCCAACCATTCTTTCACAATTTGAACCTGATGAATCTTGACAGAATTTTCATTTTTGGGTGAACTATCCCTTTGAGTATATTTTAACGAATATTATTTCCATAATAAGTATTCACAGGACAGTCAATGTATAAAGTGTACTTCTTTTTTTAAGGGTAAATATGGCACATCACTATTTTACCACAGAGAAAGGTGTCACAACTGGTTAATGAATTCAACCCTGTGTGTTTTTTGTTTACAAAAATAATTTATTTAGGAGACATTTTAGCCATCTTTCAAAATCTTGTGAATATATTTGTGCCTTGTATTGGGTAGAAGTGTTGTATGAGAGCTGTGTTTTACTTAGCTGCTTACTTTGTGATATAAATTTAGATTTACTTAGACTCTTATAGCCAGTACTGTCAAGTTAAAAAGCATTGATCAAAAGCTATTTAGATATGGTTTGGTTTTCACTTGAGAAAAGGCTCAATTTGATCCAATGCTTATGGAGGACAGACAGCTCTTAATGAAAAGATTATGAAAAGGGATCAATGCTGCGCTCAGTGTATCATGGTCAATGTGGTTGTGTTGGTGAAACGTTTAGATTAGCATGTGATTCAGACTTCCTCTCACCCAAGGGGGCTCAAATCTCATTTCAGATACTTTATCGACTCAATGTCTTGTGCGGTGGGATGCGGTTCAGTCACAGTACCCCAAGGACAAGATGAGAGAGTGACAATTTTGACACCTTGACAATCACACACACAAAAGCACACACACACACATTCATAAACACTTATCTCTTGAGAGAAAATGTGTCTGTGTCCATTTGCATTTAGCACTGTGACAGTTTCCTTAGACTGTGATAGTGTCGGCTTATGTCAAATGCCTGAACACAGGGGAATAACGCTGGAATTTTAATGACAGGTCAAATACATTTCAGCTTGTGTGATTTATTATTTTCAGAGCTAAACCATTTATGCATTAAAGCTAATAATGTGTTCTCGAACATTCTTTTGTCAATCATTGGTTGGACAAACAGATACTCACATCATTGGTTGAACTAATGTTGCTGTTTTGGGCTGGTTGTCTCACATGTAATAATTACGACCCTATTTAATTAAAGATAGCAAAGTTCATTGTGTTCTTTAAGTTCATTAAAAGTTCAGAATGCACTGGCATGATAATCAGATTATGTTTAACTCCCGTCTATCCTTTGTCCTGTAGAGAACCATGAGCACTGTGGAGGAGGAGCCGGACCACATGATACCATGAAGAGAAGCCTGCAGGTCCTGCCCCACCAGCTGCTGAGTAAGTCTCACAGTAATAAAGCCTTTTATACTGATAAGCCATTTATAGTGTTTTTAAAAGCTCTGGTCCTTCATGGTGCTTGATAAATGACCCTAATGTCCCAGCAACTCTGTGGGATCCTCATATGATACACATATAAAAAGCCTGGTGGGGACACCAAACCATTAGCCCATCCATGTTATCTTGGTCTATTATTTTGGCTCTTGACTCAGAATACTTGCAGAATATTAGTATTGGTGACACGCACTTGATATCAGTCTGGCTGAAATCCAACATGAAAGTGTGAAATGTATCAGGAACATGAGGTCGGAGACAGAAGTCTTTCTCTGCTGTAGAACAACTTTAAAAAGAGATTTCATCACAGCAAATTCTGTTAGAAAAATCCAACATGAGTGTTAACAAAACCTCTGATATCTGTCAAAAAGTTTCAATGAAACATACTATTCAGGCTTGGATGAATTTTAGCCATTCATTCAAAGAAATCTCAATGGAGTTTGTCGAGGGAAAAATGTGTTTTCTGTGCTTGGAGAGATTCAGGTCATTTTTCTATTTAAAGTCAGAGTGTTTCCCAGCTGAGCCCTGTCTGACCTGAGACCAAACTCGGTCCTGGAGAGCCACTGTCCTGCAGAGTTTAGCTCCAACTTGCCTCAACACACCTGTCTGGAAGATTCTAGTATGCCTAAGACATTGATTAGCTGGTTCAGGTGTGTTTAATTGGGGTTGGAGCTAAACTTTGCAGGACAGTGGTCCTCCAGGAGCAGGATTGGACACCCCTGCTGTAGAGACACTGAAGACCACAGTGGTTCTGGTGCTGTGCATGTGGCTTTGAAATAGGTCCATATATGTGAACTGTTTAGTAATGGTACATTTGCATAGAAACTGAAATGTACATTATACAGTAAATGTATCGACAGCATCTAAAACATGAGGATATTAAATATAAAGAACTTTATAAACATACAAATGTTTCAAATCCTTTTAGGTTAATATAATAATAGAATAAATTGTTGAATAAATTATTCAATACATTAAATATTGTCAAAACTATAACATTTTTAATGCATTTTTCTAATTTGACATGCTCTATTTGGTTTAAGGCGCAGTATTCAACTTGTTTAGAAGTAATTCCATCATGTAAAAATATCTATACAATTATATCATAACTAAAATTATATATGCACACTTTTGTTTAAAGGTTTTTCATTAAATAGATCAAAAATGATGGTAAGCATTTATAATGTTATACAAAAAGTTTCTATTAAAACTAAATGCTGTTCTTTTGAACTTTCTATTCAGCAATACTGTTTTCAACAGTGATAATAATAAGAAATGTTTTAAAGCCACGCAAATATACAATATATAAGCTGTCAATTTGTCCATATTGTATGTTTCAGCGTGTTTCTAAAATGTTACATATGAATATTAATTAGATCATGCTGGTATACTAAGGTTTCAATGGTTATTGTAGGTTAATAATATTTTGTAAATTTAAACATTCCTTATTTTGTTGTATGATTAGCTCAGCTACTAAATATCATAATTAAATGCAATTTAATTAAATGCAATTAAATTTAATTAATTACTCTTACTACTCTGCTGCATTGAGTTACAATGACAGTCCCTCTGGTAAAGCCTGAGGTCAAGAGCTTTGTTTGATGGCATAGTGATGATAGTTCAAAGATCAGCCTTTGTGGGGTTTAATCATGCAGTTTTAGTTACCAGCTACTATACACATTACAGTTTAGTTCATCATGTTTGCTTCTTATCACAGCAACTTGCTGCAGAAATTGAAAGGGCTTTGCCAAACCTGCTAATTAGAAGGGAGCGTCCACTTGCTTTTGGCCACAAAGTGTGCTAGTTATATATAATGAGTACAGTTCATGAGTCATAGTTAGTGTTGAAACGAAATAGTACTGATAACAAGTGCAATCTTCTTTGTCTCACTGTCAGTTTGTTTGTGTCTTCCATGTCTATCTGCATGCTCATCTGTGGATGGCACCATTTATTTAAAGTAAACTGAATTTAGCTGATGGCTTTCTCATGCGGTTATGACGTGATTGCTGTTCTTCCTGACGTGCAGATGGCATTGTGGGGCTATTTGAATAAAATGGCAAGTAACATCCTAAATTGGAATTAAAAAGGAATGCTCCTTCAAAAGTCCCAAAGCAACATTTCACTGCCTAGCCTTTATTTCATTGTCACAACTATTTTGAGCAACAATAGCCCAGTGATATTACTTATGTGTTAAGAATTTCCTGTTTAAAATGTTTACTTCCTGTGCAGCCAAAGTAATCTGTTAGTGCCCCTTTAAATGACAGACATGATGTATTTGGTAAACAAATTGATTCCTTCGTTGCCCAAAGCACCTCGTTCGTCCACCCTCCTGGTTGGATAAACATCCGAAAGTTCAGAGGCATTGCAGAGGACCAACGCAATTTAAATCACAAACAGGAAGGCATTATCAGAGGGTGTTATGGTTCCCGCCTTATCAATGAGCTCACATCTGCACCACCCTGCCCCTCCCTCAACACAGGAAGTGTCCAAAGCGGCCCACAATCCTCTGGGGTAGCTATCCCTAACTTTAAAGGCTGCAACTCCCAAAGAGACACCAGTGGAATTTATTTGTTAGTTGGATTCATTGTTTTGGTTTTGTCCACATTTATAGCTTAAAATAATCCTTTGTGCGACTGTCAAAGAGAGATTTTATTTAGCACCTTACTCTATTAGCATGTCAACAGCTAAAATTTGGAAGACAAAGGAGAGCTTTTTGAGCCATATTTTTCTTTCACACAGATTTTTGTACATCATTTTGTCTCTTAAACCTGGTATTCCAATAAAAATATCAGTTAATTTGGAAAGCCACGGTTCGTTGAGGATGTAAAATGTCGTGATGGCAACCTCTCAAAAACATGATGTTTTTATTGATGAATTTTATTTATATTGATATACATAGCGGCAAAATACCATTCGACAATTTGGGTTGGTAAGATTTTTTAAAATGCTTGTTTGTAAATGTTTCTAAAAGTTTCTTATGTTCACCAAAGGTGCATTTATTTAATCAAAAATACAGGAAAAATTTATTTATTATTACATTTTTGTGTAAACCGTGATACATTCTTTTTCAAGATACTTTTATAAATACAAAGTTCAAAAGAACATTTATTTTAAATAGAAATCCTTTGTA
This sequence comes from Hypophthalmichthys nobilis, assembly GCA_037950665.1. Lineage (NCBI taxonomy): Eukaryota > Metazoa > Chordata > Actinopteri > Cypriniformes > Xenocyprididae > Hypophthalmichthys > Hypophthalmichthys nobilis. The sequence goes on along the minus strand of CM075482.1, from coordinate 10,211,180 downwards.
ACATTAATGTTTTAACTGTTACTTTTGATCAATTTAAACGGGTCATGAATTGGGAAAACAACGTTTCCTTTAGCTTTTGATATATATAAGTGGTCATCATACTATAAGATATACTGCAAGTTGGTGAAACGCCGCCTCCGCAGAAGAAATCAACGCCATGTTAGCCCCGCCCACTGGCATGTTACTGAGACAAGGAGGAGAGAATAACGATACAACAGGACAAAAATAACATTACCTTTCAAAGGATCCTTATGCTAGGAATATGGTTATTTATTTTCAACAGTGTGAATGTCTCAGTTGAGCTTTATTTATTTGTATTCGCGATTTCACTCTGGATTCTTAGGTAAATCAATCGCATTTCGGCACAGGCTTTGCAAACAGACTTTTATGATATGGACTCGACAGTAATGCAACAACATGTAAGTAACTGTGTTAATCTGATATGTAATGATTCATGTACAGTTAGATGTTCTTTGTCTATGTGTCAGTAAATCAAACCAGTGACTAAACGGTGAACTTCACGTTGTTTCTCTTTGTAGGATGAAAATAATCCCTTTGCTCCCTTTACAATCGCTAGAGCTGTCAATCAAACAGCACAACTTTATCAGTGACTGAGTTCTGGATATGTGCTAAAACTCCCGTTTTATTCAACAAATCACTTAGTTACAATGTGTTTGCACTGTTAGTTGCGATGAAAGCAACACTTTTCATGATTAGTTAACCTTGAGTGCTGTAATAGTAAAAACGTGCTAAACGTGTTTTTCGAGAGAGTAATACTTAGCTATTTCAAATGGAAAGATGTTAGCCAATCACAGCAGTGGGTGTTTACACTGAAGTCTCACAACAGACACGCCCCTTAAAACAGAGCGTTCAAATTTTTGATGTAAAAAGCATACTAACATTATAAGTGCACCCCAGGAAACATTATAAAACAATAAAACACGCAATTCATGACCCCTTTAAAAAAATCTTACTGAACGCATTTTTTGAATGGTAGTGTATTTTAAAACTGTTTTTTTTTTTTTTTGTACACTAAGGTGCAGAGAAAAAAGTTATTACTCTTCCCAGATATGGATGTTAACACCAGGTGTAAACGTGTCTCAGAAGGGTTGTACATCTTATGCTTTAACTTTTGTCTCAAGGTTAGAGGCGTAACCTGCTTCAGAATACTAATTTCAGCTGGTTTCCCAGACCAATTAATGTGACAGAGATTAAACACCATTTATAGAAGAACGAGGGGTCATGGGAGGATATAAAGGTTCATTACCAAAAGAACAGTGTTTACATCTGTTCTTTTGGGAAACCGCCAGACATGCCAGTTATTGAGTGTCTCTGCAAAGCACTGTGCTAATCAATGCTTTGGCTAAATACCCAGAATAGCTCTTTTCCCTGCACCTTCCTTTTGCATTTTCTGCTTGACTCAGTGCCTAGTTTATCACTGTGAAGCAGTGTTTAGGATGTGGTTCTTGCTACAAGGAAGCTTGTTCAATTTTCCACTGGGTGCTCATCATGTAGAGTGGACATGTCGCCGCTCCGCTGCATGTGTGCACCCTGCAAAGCATTAATGCTGATGTCTGCTATTGTGTCCTATTTTCAGGTGTTCCTTAGATTGGAATGGTTCTTCTGTGCAGTAATGAACTGGAACTCATTCAAAGCTTCTGCCACACATGCAGATTTCCCCTTTTCCCTGTACCATACATAAGGCTATGTAAGGCACTGCAAAAGATGAGATGGGCAAAGCCAATATGTATAGAGTGATTACCTTTGTATGATTTGCAGAATGTCCAGGTTGTCTTAAAACAGGGCCTGTCAAGCTTCATAAAGGGCAAAAATGTAGTATAAAAGTACCATAAAAGTAGTCCAAATGACTTGTGTAATGTAAAATGTCTTCTGAAGTCATTTGCACATATTAAAACGTGCTGCATTTGGGATGGGATCTGTTATGAGACCATAGCATCTCTGCTCCATGTTTTACTTGTGACAGTCAACACTGTTGCAGCCTCATACTACAGATGCCATCTTGGCTTGTTGTCTCCGAAGGTGAGGTTAGTGTGTAATATTGAATGATGGATGGGAAGATAAGCTGTAAACCCATACAATCTGTCGAGGCCATTTGAGATCTCAGTATCTGCAGCTCTAATGTGAGAGACTTGCAGACAGTTCAAGGATCACAGTGAGCAGAATGGTTCTTTCATGTGATTTATTAATGTCATAGCTACAGTATGTATGACATTAGGTCCTGGTTTCACAGACAGGGCTTAGATTAAGCCAGGATTATGCAATTAGGGCATTTAATAGCTTTTATTAATGTGCCTTGGGAAAAACATTTTGAGACAAAACAATGGCACTGACATATTTTAAGAAGTTTCTTTCAGTTAAAACAGCTCAAACATGCACTTTAGTCTGGGACTAGGCTTAAGCCTGGTCTGTGAAACCGGGAGTAGGAATGTCATTGTCACATTCTGTTTTGTTTTGGTTGTCATATGTCACATGATCTCCTTTGTTCTCTTTTCCCGCCATTATCAGTCACCATGGAAACTACCTAGATCATCATCAGCTGTTTGTCATTTTGGTTAATTGTTCTGTGTATTTAAGTTCCTGTTTTTCCTATGTTCATTGTCCAGCCTTGTCTTTCATGAGTTGTGTTGCGGTTCTGCCTGTTCCTGTTGGATTTCTCTAGTAAAGACTTATATTGTATCTTATCTCCTTCGTTGTGTGTTTCCTGCGCAAGCAACCCCGTGACAGTCATAGGCTACTTAAACATTCCAAAGACTTTTAATTTAGAATGTTTACTGCATAAATTCCACTTCCACTGTCAATTTCTCCATGAGTCCATGGATAGAGTTTGGCTTAATCATAAATCAGAATGTAATTAAAGAATGATAATACATCCTAATACCTAGCAACCCCTTCTCCCTTTCTGGGACTTTCCCCACACACACTTGTAGCATGTCAGATGGAAATTATCATCAAGATTGTGGTTCAGGGGCACCAGAGCAGTGCATCCTAACCTAGCTGGATTTTGACGCGACACTTATGGTTAAACTGCACTGGTAAACCGCTCACTGGTGCTTAAAGGGTTAGTTCATCCAAAAATGAAATTTCTGTCATTAATTACTCATCCTCATGTCGTTCCAAACCCCTAAGACCTTTGTTCATCTTCAGAACACAAATTAAAATATTTTGATGAAATCCAAGAGTTTTTTTTTATGCTTAATTGAAAGCAACAAAATTACCACATTCAATGTCCAGAAAAGTAGTAAAAACATTGTTAAAATAGTCAACGTGACTACAGTGGTTGAACCTTAATGTTATGAAGTGACGAGAATACTTTTTGTGCGCAACAACAAAACAAAAATAACGATTTTATTCAACAATTTTTCCTCTTCTCTGTCAGTCTGTGGGGGACGAATGGGATCAACGAGTATGAAACTCAAGAAAGTGCATCCATCCATCATAAACTACTCCACATGGCTCCGTGGGGGTTAATAAAGGCCTTCTGAAGCGAAGTGATGCATTTGTGTAATAAAAAATATCCATATTTACCAAGTTATAAAGTAAAATATCTAGCTTCCACCAGACTGCCTTCCGTATTCAACTTACAAAGAAAGTGTAATGCCTCTTGCAGTACAAAAGGCTTACGCTACGTCCTACGCCTTCCCTATTCAGTTTGTGTAGCGTAAGCGTTTTGAACTGTGAGAGGTGTTACACTTTCTTCGTAAGTTGAATACGGAAGGCGGTCTGCCGGAAGCTAGATATTTTACTTTATAACATTTATGATGGATGCACTTTCTTGAGCTTCATACTTGTTTCATCAGAGAGAAGAAAGTCATATACACCTAGGATGGTTTGAGGGTTAGTAAAGCTTGGGTAATTTTCATTTTAAAGTAAACTAATCCTTTAAGGCATGAAGAATTTTTTGTTCAAGGAAAAAAGGTTTAAATACGTAATTTTGGTGATCAGATGAGTTTTAAGGGATAAAATTATTGACTACAGGGGGACTTTAAAAATTTAAACCAATGGCTGGGTTTGTCCATATTTGATCCAAACATGGGTTGAAACAACCCAGCATTTTGTAGAGTTTTGTAGATTTTAGCAGTGTAGAATTCTCTCTTAAAAAAATCTAAATTTCTTCCAGAGAAACATGACATTTGCATAAATCTTTTTTTTCTCTTTATTTTTTAAATAAAGTTCCAAAAAATAAAAGACCTGAAATAAAAGCTGTGATATATTTCTATGTCAGAGAAAGACTTCACCACCCATCCATCTGTGAGTGTTGTATTTTAAATCAGCAGATGGCAGCGCATGTAATTTTGTAATGAAAGTCATTTTTTAGCACCGAAACAGAGGAAGCAATTATGGCAAGGTTAATCATTCCATGTGCAAGCTCTAGCTTGTCAAACTAATTTATCTACTGAACAATAACAAATAACTTTTGCATATGCCTTTCCATTTATATTTTACGTTTTTCTACGGGTTCTCTGCCTTTTTGAGCAGTCCTAGTGTCTTGTCACTCTCTTCAGATTCGCACCTCTCCTCTCTTTACAGCACCATTCACTCCGTTACATAAAGGATATTCATTAAATTGAGCACTTTTTTGCTGGACTCCATTATTGTGGTTTTTCAATTTGCTTTCATTGCAAACACCTCTCCTGTTTCTGTATGAAGGGGAGGTCAGACCTTTCTGTCTGCGTTAGACCTGGTTAGACATTTACTCCATCAGCATAGTGCTGCTGCTCCGGCTAATTACACCTCTCTGACCATGACACTGCATGTACACGCACACATATGCTGTGTGACATTGATTAATAATACACACACACATGGTACAAAGATTTTCCCAGACAGTTTTAATGCTTCCGTCAATAATAATAATAATAATTCTGTTAGTTAATATCTGCTAGTTTTAATAAAAATCAAGCACTGGGGCATTAGATTGTTGATTTAACACCCACATGCCCCTTTTGGTCCAGTGCTCATCTTGCAAAGTATCCAGTGTGTGTTTTCACCAAGTGCTGCGATGTATTATGTGCTGTCCTCCTCTGCCTCCCCCTCACTATTACACTGTGAGTCAGAGGAGTGTAAGAGTGTGTGTTTGTGTGTGTTAGCATAAATGTCACTAGAGAGTGAGTCATTCATTGATAGATGGGAGATAACCTTGGTAATACCAGTGTTTTTAAAAGCAAAAAAATAGTTATATGACAGATACTTTCTCTTGCCTTCTTTTTAACTTCCATTCATACACACACACACACACACATGGGACAACCACACACATACTGTACGTCACTCGTGATTTGTTATTTATTAAAAACGTGGTTTATTAAATTGGGCATGTTCCTGGATCATCCTTTGTTGTTTCTGGAACAACATATTAAACAATCATAGTCAATTTGAGACTCAGACAGAACACCCACAGTCTGTTTACTGATGTGGTCTGATGTATACTGCACAGAAAAATTGCAAAAACAGCCTGAAACGCTACTTCTGGGAGTCTGCTAAAGTTTTGGATTTTTCAAAGATCGCCTTAGTAGTATTAAATCTTTGGAAGAGTTTTTTGAGGAGCTTAGTTAACTAGGTATTTAAGAGCAGAAATGAATATTTAGAATTGTCTGTAAAATTATCTGTACTCATTACTTTTGAATGGACAGGAATTCTACATAATTCCATAATTTTTTGTACGTGGGTCATTGGCGAATAAGGTTTTTAAAGATGTAAAAAGACATAATGGAGATAAAATTAATTTTGAAGTTTTATTAACAATGAGATTATGTGCTTTTTGCCCTTCGATGTTAGATAGTGCATTTGAGATTTGGAAAAATTTAGGGTTACGAAACATAGGGGATTTATATGTGAATTGAATATTTGCTTCCTTTCAGCAGTTGTGTGAAAAATACAATATCCCTTCTAATCACTTCTTTGTGAAGTCTAACATTTCTAATTATGTCATGGCTACACCTATGTATCTGGACACATTTCTGGAAAGATGTCTTCAAGAGGATAGTACCATCTCGTTGCTTTACAAGGCTTTAGAACAGGTGAAAAGTCCATCTATGGAGAAAATTAAATCTGCCTGGGAAGAAGAACTTGCAGTAGAAATTCCTAGTGAAATTTGGGAACAAAGTCTTGAACTGGTTCACAGATGTTCCGTTAATGCAAGACATTGTCTTATTCAGTTTAAAGTGCTTCATAGGCTTCATTATTCCAAATGTAAATTAAATAAAATATTTCCAGAAGTGTCTCCATTATGTGACAAATGTCAATTTTTAAGCTCTAACCCTAAACACTGCTTTAAACACTGCTACGTCATGTGTCCAAAATTACAAAGTTTCTGGAACAAAATTTTCCAGGTATTTTCAGATACATTGGATATGCTTATTGAACCTGACCCTATATTAATTATATTTGGAGTTTCCGAAGAATTTTTGAGACTTGCACGGGTACAACAACAGTTTGTTTCCTATGGGATAATATCTGCTAAAAAACTTATTCTTTTGTTTTGGAAGAAAAAGGAAGTTCCAACTCTTAAATTATGGCTGACAGAATTGTCAAGTACACTACATCTGGAGAGAATTAGGTATACCCTAATAGACAAGACTTTGTTATTTGAAAAAAATTGGTCCCCTTTTATTTCCTTTTTGCTAACTTGTGATTAATATGTTTATCATGCCTACATTACCTACCTTTACCATTGGATAGCACTTATGGGTTGAGTTTTGGGGTGGGGGGAAATTTTATTTATATTTTCTTTTCAAATGTTATTTCTATGACTATTGTGTGTGTGTGCGTGCGTTTTCAAATAGTTAAAAGAGAGTACTTACTTGGCTTCACGACCTTTGCAGGTGTCTGAATGATGTCACATCCTGACACATGATACTGACAGCATGACTTGATCCAAAATGGTCCCTTTATATTGGTTACTCCGAATGACATCAATGAAATTCATTTTTCCGTTTATTCTTTCTTATAACAAAGCAACTACTTATACATAATTTTAATACCATTTTGTACTATTTTGATATATGATTTTTGAGATATCATGATAAATCTTGCCAGAATAAAAAATATATACATTTATTACATTTTAAGATATTTTATTCACAAATTAAATGGCTGTATTGGCCTTTGGACGGTTAAACCGAATGACCTTTTGACACTTCAAAATCTTTAAAATACCTTTATATGTAGCAAAATATAATTAAAACTTTTTGGATTCAATAAAAGAGATCTAGTTGTACTACCTCACATACTTTGGATGTCATATCTTTGTTTTTTATTATTATGAAGGCTTTTGTACAAAAAAAAATGACCCGTCACATCATTGACCAACAGTATATATGCATGCATTTTCCATGTTGCAGAAATAGTAAAAGTAGTTAAGGTACTTATGCACTATTCTATGCCATTTTGTAGTATAAAGTGTGAGTAGTGTGTTCACACTAAAAATTGTGCACTTCAAATACCTGGATAATGTACTTAATTAACCAAAAATATGGTATGAAATGTTGGACACTTCATGCATAGTATGCTAGTATATATTATTCTGTACTGCATATGCTAGTATACTATTCCATGGCAGAAATAGTAAGATTAGCATGCTAGTATACTTGTATTTTGTCTGTAATGATACAATCTCTGAGTTTGTTGGCTTCTGATTTTCCCATTTGCTAATCTTTGATATAACACATCATTTTTTAATGATCATCCAATTACCGTATTAACAGAACACAATCCAGAGGGAACAGACAAGCCATCAAAATGCCAAGATAAAAACTCAATACAAACTACTGAGTAATCACAGATTTTTTTTTTGATGCTAACAGACTTGAAAGCCATTTCCAAACTTTTAACATTTTTGAAATGATAAATTATAAAACATGACTTTGCTAATAGGACAGCGGTGTGTTTACATTGGACCAGGGAGCTGATGTTCAGATGATTTCAGTGGCTGTGTGAACCTTCAGATCCACGGCTTGTTAAACACTCTGGGAGTCTGTTGAGGATGTGTACAGTGGGGAGCGAGCTTGAGAGCTAGTGTCTGATCTAAACGTGGCACTTTGTTGTGAAATAAGCAATGATTCATGTTTTATTCACAGGGTGATGTTTTATTAATGCTGCGCTGGATTGGAATGGCTGGATGGAAGATTTAATACCTTTTGATATTACAGGACACAGCAAATATCTTCAATGCTTATGTACTGTGGTAGTGAACTTTAAAATCAGCATGATCATATTGTCATCATGAAGATTTCTAGCATGGGCATGCTCATGTTTGATATGGTAATCATGAATTAGCGTTAGCGCTTGAATGAAGCACTGTCTGTTTATCTCTCTTCACAGCTTACTCATCATGGGTGGCTTTTGAATGGTAGGAAACTCTTGATTCACTAAACATTTACCCGATCATCTGGCTGTCTTGTTGTTGATTAATGCAACCGGGTAATTGTAGAACAGAAGTTTGTTCCAATCGTTAAACCTGTTGTATAGCCTTTTTCTTATATTAGTACAATATATGTAGCATGCTGTATTTTCCTTTGGCTGGTTAGCATTGTCTAGTTAGCCCCTGTTGGAAGGCACTGTAAAGGTGATGATACATGATTGCCCGGCAACATTGCTCAAAAAGTTGCCTTAAAAGTGTGAATTATTATTAATTTTTTTTTTTTTTTGTGCTTTTTTTCTGCTGCTTTTAATGTCACAATTCATGATAGTCACTAGTGAAGGGTTTGGGACTGTATTTGTTTTTTGGTGCTGTCAGCAAATCAGTGATGTCATGATGTAATTTTCCTGCAGCTTCAGAGTGATTAGCCTTGGTCTGATTATTGGATAAAACAGAGGCATAGAAGGGTTCTGTGTGTATAGCATGAAACGCATTTTACATAATGATTGTCACATTTTGAACACCTACAGGTATCACAACAGTGACGATCGCTCAGTAACTATTTTTGAACTGACTTCTTCTTGATATTGTTTGTGATGTTGTTCTCTCATCTCTCACTGCTTTCCATCTTTTGAATCTTGGTTTCTATAGCAACTAAAATGGCATGCAGATGAAACAATGACCTCACTCTGATCATCAGGTGTCAGAGAACAAAAGATATATGTTTTTGTGTATGGAGTGGTGACATAAAACACCATTTTGAACCATAAAGTAGGGTCCCTGCCATTTAGTAACCATACCAACATTCAGATTGTTGTTTGACTCATCTCTGAATGGTCTATTAAGAACCTCATTATGGACTAATAAAGCTTGAAGTATATGTTTCCTTGGTACTGTGACATTTGGTATTTTGTAGGGATGCACCGATACCTATACCAAGCTCGTGTACTTATACTCGTACTCGTAAAAATACCCCCGATACCGAAGACCGATACCTCACGTGACGTAACTGACAGAATTTTCCGTGCACAGAGACACCGACGGCAGCAGCAGAAACAATGTCAGCCTCAGAGGTGTGGAAATACTTCAAAACTAATGATGACAACCCACACATTGCCAACTGCATGGCACAGACCAGAAGCGCTCTCTCTTTCTTGCGCGCGATCCCAATTCTCTCAGACAGCGCGCGATCAGTTCTCCTCGCGCCTGAATGGTCAAATGCACACATAGTTGTCAAAATGTCCATCGTGTGGAGTCTCTCACGTAAATACAGTCGGTTATGGCTTAAGTCGACGTAAACATTTGGGTGAAAACAGGATAGGCTATGTGTCAGTATCCATGGAATCGGTCTTAAAGGGACAGTATAGCCTATATTTGTAATTAATGTTAATAAAACAACAAAAGATGTTAAATAAATGTATACATGGTAAATAAACCTACTGTATCTGAAAAAAAAAAACAAGTTTATTTAATTTGTATCTCTGTAGTATTTGTTGTATTGTTTGTAATTTGTTTGGAAATTTCTTTTTATATAACAATTATATATATTGGTAATTATGCCCTTTGAAGGTTATTGGACACTGTGATATTTTTGTTCTTTAAGTTTGTGACAAGCACATAAAAATTATAACTTTTTTTCTTTAGAGTAATAATAAAGAAGCTGTCCTGCATTCATTAGTCTCACTGTGTTGTGCTTGGAAAACTGCAACATCAAAAAAAAAAAGAGAGAGAGAGAGAGAGAGAAATTAATAAACGTATAGGTATAGGTATTGGTATTGGTATCGGTATCGGCAAGTACCAGAAAAAAAGTATCGGTACTCATATTCGGTCCTTAAAAAATGGTATCGATGCATCCCTAGTATTTTGCATAAAAGAATTATGTCTACATTCCTCTCACTGTCTGTTTTCCTTTCTCAGGTGTTCTACTGATTCTGTTTGTGCCAGTTGGGCTGGTGTTCTCTGCAGAGGAGCTTCACCCCAGCCAAACCCCTCGGGAACTTGTCTCCATGTCAACGAGCAGCAGAACCCTCGCCACCCTCTCACCGGGGCCCTTGAGCTGGCAGGAGGGTTCCAGCAATGGGGATCTGCACAACCAGGCACTGGCCTTCTCTAGAAGACCCACTACTTTCCACCCATTCCAGACACCGAAGACCACTGTACCTTCTGTAATAGATCAGACATCAACTGTAGGGGTCCATCCCAGGGATCAGGCACCACCTCGAATCCCTCTTTCAGAAGTGCCCCAACTGACCTCTGGAAGTATGTTCACCAAAACCCAAGTCCAGAACTTTAGCACTAATACCGATAAGCTGAGTACAATCAGTAGAAAGCCAGTGAACCAGTTTGACCCCTCAGGTTTGGTCCAGAGAAATCAGATCAGTGCTACTGGGTTGGACAGTGGAAACCAAACCACAAATTCTGGCTCGGGTCTTTCTATTTTCTCAGGGACTGAAAATAATGTGGCCCCTGGTGCCAAGGGCCTTTCAGAGACCCGAGACACTGGAGAGATGGGAGTAGATGACCCCATTGATCCTATACAACATCAGCCATCACATTCATTATTTTTAACCTTAAAAACCCACAATGGGCAGAACTCGGACAAGTCGGCTCCACACCACACCATTACATTGCGTGATGTGTCTTCAACAGAGAATCCCACTCTACCTTTGGACACGGAGGGAGAGGCTTTGGCACAAACTGGCATCCAGTCTCCTTCCCCAGCTCTCGTCCCACTTTCCAACTACATTACCACATCCAATCCCACTTCTTTAATGGAGAATGGAAGCTCGGTGGAAGGTGGTAGGGATGGAACCACCAAGATGACCACTGATTCTCTTGTCTCCCTGACTAATGTCACAGAAGTTATCAACAGCACTGGAGCCTCATGGCCTGCAGCAAATGATTCAGACACATCAAAGGCACCCTCCACAGCTAGCGGGAGCTTCATGAACAGGCAGGTCCCAGCCACCACACAAGGCCCATGGGGGTCTGGAAACCAGTCGGGTCCTGCACAGATGCCTCCTCAAAAACACACCATCTGCCTGGATAAAATGGACATTGTGTGGTTGGTTCTTGTCATTAGCGTGCCTGTCTCCTCATGCTGTGAGTAACTAATATCACACTTCCTCCAGCTTTGAAAACTTGTGCTTTCTGTCATCATTTATGACAGGAACTTTTCCAAAGAAGCAGGATAACATAGTATTCCCTTTGGGGCTTAGTATATTTTGCTTACAACTTTCTGGAGCACATCATACAAAATTGAGAAGTGATTAATGTGGTCTTAAAGCTAAAATGGAGTCATATATTGAATATTAATCTTTTAATTCATGTCTTCTTCTCTTTAGCCGTGCTACTTACTGTATGTTGTATGAGGAAAAAGAAGAAGTCAGCTACTCAGGAGAACAACTTGAGCTACTGGAACGACGCCATCACCATGGATTACTTCACTCGCCATGCTGTGGAGCTCCCACGCGAGATACAATCACTAGAGACTGAGGTACTGACAGACACCCAGAAGACATTTTAGCCACTGGTTTGGGGTTTAAAGCCGTGATCTGAAACAGAACGAAAGTAGCACCAGATCTTCAGTTTTGTAAAGTACAAATAAGTTAATGTCTGGAGAAGAAAAAAAACAATTTAACTGGCACAAACAACCTTAGAGAAGTCTGTTGTTTCACTGGAAGATCGCATTATGATATTTTAATTTAAAAAAAAATTACAAGGTCAATAAAAAACTAAACTCCGTATGCATGGATAAATTATTCACAATAAGACCAAAAATATGCAATTGGAAAAGAGAAGTGAATTTCCATTTCATGCCGACTTTAAAGATGTGATTATAATGTGGGTAGCATATCCCAAGTCTTCTGGTACACACTCAGAAGAATGTACTTTTCTTTTTTTTTTTACAGTAGTACAGTACAGTACAGTACAGTATGCATAGTACAGTATATAAGCAGGTGAACTGAGATGCAGCACAACTGATTGGGTGAGTTCCTAGGGCTCTAACCAAACCCCAGAATGTCCAGCGGTTAATACATGTGCTCTGACATGCTGAGCTGTGGTGCTTGTGTGGTTGATTTGGGTTCAATTCCAGCTTGCAACATTTCATGATCCTGTTCCTCCCTCTTTTCTCCATTATTTGACTTCACTACACTACTTAACCACACCTCATCATTTCACTATACTATCCCTTAAAAAGTGCAGAGAAGGCCAACAAAAATGGAAGAATGTTTAGTACTTTTTTATTGTTTTTGCCTTTTACAACAATTAACCTTTCATTTAACTTGATGCTTTTATGAACAGAAAATGTTTTACTCTATGAATGATCATCTGAATACGATATCTAGCTGAATGGCACAAAAATAGACTTTCTATTCATATTCATAGATTTTTCTTTGCTGGCGTATCATGAAATAGGTGTGTGACGAGGGAGTTGAGTTTGTGGCAAAATCCATGAACCGCATTATTAGACCATTTTCTAAAGCTGCACGATATATTAAATAATATAGGATAGAGCTATTGTGAAATCACAATGGCTGCGATTCAATTAATAAATATATGCGCTGCGGGTTATTTACATTTTGGGAATACATATAAAGTTGCGTTGACGCGCATCTCAGCAGCTCAGTTAACCATCTCCATCTTTTCATATATGCTTTGAGTTTGGGTTGCTTATAAGCGTTCATCTGAGAATGCAACGTGCGACATTTCAACAGATTTGTAATGTAAATTATTTATAAACCTATGCCAACACAGGAGAATACATTAATATATTTCTAAATATGCAAATTGCTGTTCATTACGATTTTAAAATAAAAGTAAAAACCCTCGCTCTGCATGTTTTGATGTCCACAATTTCTTGTTCAAGACATTACAGTGGCTGTAGCATTTCTATCGTAAAGTGGCCAAATATTAAAGATTAAAGTCACAATATGTAAGATTTTTGGATTAAAATATCCAAAAAACACTAGAACAGTGTTATATATTTTGTGACTTGTGTACGTACATTATCCCAGATGTTTCCAAGAATGTTTACCCTAGATTTCTGGTTTTATTTTGTAGAAAACATTATTTTGTCAAGTGGCTAACATAGCATAATCAGATGCAGCTATATTCTTAGTAACAGTAATACAGCATTTTCTCCATCATACAATATGTTTTAAAATTAATTGCATGCCATTTAGCAACACAAGCCATCCAGCATTTATTAATAATATGATATTCTTATATCAATCTAGCTTACTGCAGTGTTACCATGCTGTAGAGTGTAACAACAACAATCACCAGGCTATTGGCGCCCTCTGCAGGCATTTGTTATAGTACATAATGATACAGTATCATAAAATTGCTTCCTTTTGATCCTTTAGGCCAGATTCACTAAACAGTTTGCCACTAGCATGAGAGCACAATTCCAAAAAAGCGCCAATGGGAGTGGAAAGTTCTGTGCATGATCTACTGACAACGTGCAAATTAAAGGGGCAATAGGTGATTCTCTACAGAAGCATTTTTTGTTATACTTTGAAAGTCTCCTCATATCCTGATAGCATCACTATGTTAAATTGACTAAATGTATTTTATAAATATATATCATCTGTGGAAGGTGTAGGAAGGCTGTGGAAGGTATTCATCCAATCATTATATTCAGTCCGAATGAAATAATACGACGTCCTACCTGCCTGTCAACGTATGTTTTTACATACCCTTGTGCACCCTGTTAGCGCAGACATCATATGTCATCAGCGCGTTTCATGGATGCAGAGTTTATACAGACAGACCTCAGTCACGGAGCACCGCAAACAAACAGCAGCCATCTTTTACAGTTCCTACCGAATCAAAACAACGATATATGCTGCGTTAACACCATAACTACCATAATTAAGAGATGGCAACCTGTGACATTCTAACCGGAGCGGTTTACATCCTCATTATTATTGTAATGTTATGTGCTTTGAGACATGAGGTAGTTTAACGGTTGTTTTTGGTGGGGTTTTCCTGGTAAAATTCACATTCCAGAGGCTAAATATCATGTTATTTGGGGTAACTTCAACCCTCAGACATGTAAAACAACCTGCGGTGAAAAACAATGTAGCCCAATTCCGCGGGAAAACCGCAGACTTGGCAACACTGGCTGTGTGTGTGTGCCTTCATGTTATGGAGGAGACGTGGCTTTGGAGAGCGCTCTGAAGGGGAGGGTGGGATGTTATGATTTGAAAGCTAGCTCGCTATTGCTAGCCTGTCTGAAAATGTCCTATTGCACCTTTAAAGAACACAGACGTAGACGGATCATTTCCTTAATGACCAACGCAATCTACCAAGCGCAGCACAAATTAGCGTCTGGTTTAAGACATGCTTTTTTTGGGTGGTAAATAATGGCGCAAATACCAGTAAATTGACTAGCGCAAACCTTAGTAAATCACTTTGCATGATTCATTTAAATACTCTCCTACCATAAATTTTGCATCTGAAAGTAACAAAAATAACTGTGTCCACACCATTTCAGAGCTAAATTTTTCACTGCATGTCTTTAGTAATGTTAAATCCTGACAGTAGTTTTTTTAACACCAAAAAAGGGTTTTTCACTGGAGCAAGCTGTTTGTAAATTGGGCTCTTTATTTGAAACAATTAATAGTGTCTCAATGTTATTATGTATCTTAAGTCATTTTAAAAGCTATTTTTCACTTAGGTCTACTTTTATTACCACAAAAAAAAAATATATATATATATATATCTGATGACACGATTAATTGTTAAAATAATCAACTAATTTTTCGAATACCTAAATAATCATTAGTGATAGCCCTAGATTAGTTAAAACAATGCACCTGCATTGTTTTGCATTTTGTGACTTTCGGGGGAATAAAAGACTGAAAATAAAATATTTTTGCAGTCACACTGAAGATTCCTTAAAAATAGTGTTAAAATATTGTCTCGTCTTGTGAACCCAATATTGTGTATCGTCTCGTCTCATGAGCTAAATTAATCGTCACACCCCTACAAGAGTAATCATTGCAATCTAGTTAGTCCCTACTAACATACTTATGCACTATTCTATAACATTTTTAAGTATAAATAGTGAGAGTAGTGTTCACACTGAAAATTCCAAAAGGAAAATGTGCACTTTAAATACCCGGATGATGCACTAAATTAATGGAAAAAAGTGTGAAATGTTGGACACTTCATGCACTCAACTGTTGCAGCTTTTATTACGTAGCAGAGGGGGAGGGGCTATTTAGACTCTGATGCTGAATGACAAAATAACCTTATAAAATTCACACACAGTGCGTAAGTACATAGTGTATAAGAGCATAGTGCATCATTTGGGGTGCAACTAATGTGTGCTTGAAAAGCTCACTTAAAGGGTTAGTTCACCCAAAAATGAAAATTCAGTCATTAATTACTCGCCCTCATGTCGTTCCACACCCGTAAGACCTTCGTTCATCTTCAAAACACAAATTAAGATATTTTTGATCAAATCCGATGGCTCAGTGAGGCCTGCATTGCCAGCAAGATCATTTCCTTTTTCAATACCCAGAAAGGTACTAAAAACATTTAAAACAGTTCATGTGACTACAGTGGTTCATCCTTAATATTATAAAGCGATGAGAATACTTTTTGTGCGCCAAAAAAAAAACCAAAATAACTTTATTCAAGATATTAATATCTAGTGATGGGCGATTTCAAAACATTGCTTCATGAAGCTTCGAAGCTTTACGAATCTTTTGTTTCGAATCAGTGGTTCGGAGTGCCAAAATCATGTGATTTCAGTAAACGAGGCTTCGTTACGTCATAAGCGTTTCAAAATTTCAATAGTTCAAGTGACTTTGGCAGTTTGATATGCGCTCCGAACCACTGATTCTTTAAAGCTTCGAAGCTTCATGAAGCAGTGTTTTGAAATCGCCCATCACTAGATATTGTTGAATTGTTTGGCACACAAAAAGCATTCTTTATAATTGAACCACTGTACTCACATGAACTGTTTTAAATATGTCTTTAGTAGCTTTCTGGGCATTAAAAAAGGAAATGATCTTGGTGGCAATGCAGGCCTCACTGAGCCATCAGATTTTATCAAAAATATCTTAATTTGTTTTCTGAAGATGAACGAAGGTCTTACGGGTGTGGAACATGAGGGTGAGTAATTAATGACAGAATTTTCATTTTTGGGTGAATAACCCTTTAATGGTAACTGAGAGTGTTTTAGCATGATTTCCCATTCATGTTAAATATCGCCACCTGGTGTCCAGAGGCCAGATATATAATTTAAAAAAAACTCAATAGTTTATCTCTGTTGTCAGATTGTTACCATCATCCATTCATTGACATTTTCCATTTCCACCTCTCCATGCTTCTTTTTTCAACCTTTTCGTTCCTGCTTGCTGGCATTTTCTGACAGGAGTGTGATGATGATGATGATGAAGAATCATGTTTTGGATGCCGGTGACTAAGGTGTTCATATCTTCCTTTACTGCAACAGAGACATCCACTCCCTTTCTTTATTCCTTTGTCCTCAATTTTCCTCTATATCAGTGTTTTCAGTTGACTATTTTATCTTATCCTACTCTAAATTTTTTGTAGTCCCCCAGTTTTTAGATAGATTTGAGGATAGTTGGACGGATGGATTCATTTTGATGTCTGAAGTAGAATTCCCATTATATGTAACCAAATACATTATGTCTTAGAATCTGTAGCCTTATAATTAGGCCTAGTTGTCTTCCCCCACAGGTGCAATTTAAGCTGCTTCTTCCTTCATTTCCTCCCATTTATTTCACACATGCTGTCTCCATGGCGATAGAGCTCAATCACTACACCATAGAAATGCACATTTGTGTCAATAAGAAGTTGAACATAGATCCTAAAAAGAATACCTGTTCCTTTCACCTTAACTGTATTTAGCTCTGTAGCAGCTGCTCTTGAGTGATTAGCTTTCAGTCAGCCTGAACGCAAGTATACAGTGCTAATGTTCTTCTTTGTGTTTCAGGATCAAGAGACGTGTCTGCCCCCTAATGGTGACTACAGCGACAGTGGCGTGGTTCTGGTTAACCCCTTTTGCCAAGAGACTCTCTTTATCAACAGAGACAAGGCCTCTGATATCTAAACACACTATATTAAAAGGAGACAAAATCCCTGAGGATTTTCCAGTCCCTTTTCTTTGCTTGCATTTTTTAAGAATATATATAAATAAATATATATATATATATACATATATGTGGTGAACCTTCATAGACTGCGGTTTATATATGAAACTGGTTTCAAGGAGCTGAAAGAATATTACAAAAAAGAATAAATGCTATTTACTATGAGGGGGAACCCTTGCATATTTTTCTGATGTGGATTTTCTACCAATGCTTTGTTGTGATAAGGGTTTTTATGTCTTTTTTGAATAAAAACAGTAAGTGTTGTTGCTCTTATGTTCCAGTGGCTTTGGTGGTGCAAAGTGCTGAGAAACATGGTGTAAGGATGCTTGTGTGACGTTACCCAAAATACTTAATACGATTACTTAAAAAGCCTGCCGCACTTGAATTCCGTATGTAAGGGGATGCAGGGGTAAAGGGTATTGATTCTGGAACGGTTCTGGGATGGGTACTGCAGCAACCCTCGCGTCCCTCATGGAGGAACTTGAGTTGATTGCCTGTTTGCATTTGATGGAGGACGAATCATGACTTTCTGAGATGATTGTCCCCAGTTGAGTCACCAGCCAAAAGACAAAACAACAAATGTCCCATTCCTTAGATGTCTGAGATGTTTTCATGTGTGTAAATGTCTTGTTGCATGCATCTTTTCTGATTTGAGGTGTATGTGTGTCTTTAGACTAGATATGAAACAGGATTTTGTTTCTATCAAGATTTCGTTGTTACACCCTACCACCCTGAAATTCACGTCGACAGTTGCACAAGCAAATAGAAAAAATGCTTAAATGCCAATGACATGCCTCTTACAAAGCCCTTTGTATGGTAATGTTACTGTGCTCCACATTTCACATCATATATGTTCATATTGTATGTGTTTGTGTTCAACTTAGCAGGGCTAAGCATTATACTGTATAACTGTAGTGGAAATGCATTTTTTTTTAAAAATAAACCATTGTATTTGTTTATTTGCTACGTCATGCTCTGATGAAAACGGCACTATTATTGCTTCACAGGTTGGCTAAATATATATATTTTGTTAGAAGACACATGTTTTTCTTAGTGAAGGATGAATGAGTGTGCTTGTGGTTCTGTCTGTCTATCTCTCTGTCCCTTGTGTAAACATTGAAAAGAATAAATGAGACCAAAATGAATTCCTTATATTTCTCTTTGATTCTCAGTGCTTACTGCTGTATTGTACAGTTTTTTTTAGATGAATGTCAATGATATCACTGGATGTAACAGAGTGTAATTGTTAGATATAAAGACATACAGAGTAACTATTTTATTTTGTACTTTCTTTGAATATGTGCCACTAAGGTTGGTAACATGTTTTAAGACCACATCATACTTTTTTCTTTACGTATCTCATTTTTTTCTGTGTGCTTAGCAGATTTTTATATATTGTTTTAAATGTATTTGGGTTTTTTTTGTTTTTGTTTTTCATTGTTTCCGTCCTTTTTTGTGTGTGTGCTGGCATGAGTTTTAGATATGTAAGCAGAGGGGGCGGTAATTGCTCAGCTGACAAGAAAAAAACTGCTCTCACATATTATGAATCATGTCTAATCTTTTGTAGCACATAAACTGTACTTTTTACTGCTGAGCAATACAAATAAAAAGGCTTTAAAGGCTTCTTCAGTCTGTAGCTGATTTTTATGTATCTTGGGGTTTTGTATCCGTTAAAAAATGTTAATATTTAAAGCAAAATCTGTTGGAGCACAAATGCCAATGTTTTCCCCTTGATTTAAATAGGTTAAAGGTTTCTGGAATCTTTCCTGTTCATGCTATATGCTGAATGAAGCTTTTCTATTCACAAGCTGTTCAGTGTGACACAACTGGGACGTTCACTGGATCACCCATTCATTCATAGTCTCTCAAAAGGTGACAGATTATTGTAGCCCTTTTATAAACACATGGCTGCATGCTAGAATGCAGTTAGGTGTTATAGTCTTTGTTTTGTTTGGCTTGAGTTATTTGAGAAATTTACCTAATATAAAAACAATACAAATATATTAGGCCTATGCTGCTTTATGCTTTATGCTAATCCAGTTCAAGAGGGATGCTTAAAGGCACAATATGTAAGACTTTTGCATTAAAGTATCCAAAAAACACTAGCACAGTGTTACATGTTGTTTACTTGTGTACTTACATTATCACAAATGTTTCCAACAATGTTTAAATCCAAAGAAATTCTCAATGTCAAATGTCCACGTTATCCTCGGTTTCCGCTTTTACTGCTGTAGAAACCATGGCGATGGGTGAATCAAATGACCCAAGAAGAGTTTTGGACAAGAGGAGAAATAAAATGAGGATCAATATCGGCGTGGCATTTCCTAACACTGTTTAACAAGTCTGATGAACAAGTCTATGGTAGTGTAATTAAATACAGTATGTGTTATACATAAATAGCAAGTAGAGTTGTCAAAAGTACCGACTTCGGTACCAATCGGTACTGAAATTTTAAAAATGTGACGCTTTGAGCGCTGTTGAGCGGATTCATAAGCACCTCTGTTTGGCCATTGTGGCTCATCAGATATGTCTGTGATTGGCGATAATGATCAACGTACGGGAGTGTTTGAAAGCAAGCATCTATCAGCGGACTGTTGCGCGATAGACGCCTGCTTTCAAACGCTCCCGTGTGTCTGTGTTAGCACTCGGTGAAGAGCATCATTGATGACTATTTACAATGTTTTTGAAGTGTTGATCATTGTAGCCAATCACAGACATGTCTGATGAGCGCGTCAACACAATGGCCAATCAGAGGTGTTTACGAATCCGCTCAGCAGCGCTCAAAGCGTCACATTTTTAAAATTTTCAGTACCGAAGTCTGTACTTTTGACAACTCTAATAGTAGGTCAGCCTTTTTGCAAATGCTATGGGTATGTTCATATGTAGCCTACTTTTAGTATGATTGTTTTGAACACGTAAAACTGCGCTGTGTTACCCCAACGTTTAATTCGACAAATAAAGTGACATATGAGTAGTAATTTAGCATTAAACATTACATCACTTGCAGCTAATTCATTAGAATGAGATAAAATCATGTGATTAAATGTAACGGTTATAAAACTTTTCATTACCTCATCCATGAACATGATTTGTCCCGTCGGATTGATTTCCATTGGCAGTGGAGGTGAAGACGACAACTGCCATCATTCCACGCTCCTTCACAGTGTAATCGAACTACACCTTTTTTGTTTTAAAAATGCGACCTCTAGTGGCAAAAATTACATACTGTGCCTTTAAATTTACCATGAAATCAAAAAAGGCAATTCTTTTTTAATGAAATATTGCAGTGTTTTTGTAAATGATTTATCTTTTTTTCACGTGCACTCGTAACCTTTAATTAACTTTCCCTCCTTGCAACAACATCTATTCTCTGATAACGTGTTAAATGATTTATCATTTTTCTTTTTTTTATTTCATGTAGTAAACTTTAATCGAAATAACTTCCCCTCCCTCTTGCAACGGCATCTCTGCGGGACAACCTGTAACTCACATGAGATCACAGGAGTGGCAAACCACAACAATCCAACGATTCAATCAACTCCTGATGGACAAAATCAAGTCCTGCCCTACATTTTTTTTTCTTGTTTAAGAAGCTCTTTCACTCAGATATATATATCAATCACAATAGGGAAGAAAAGACTATCGCAGCTTCCGCTTCATGCCGACTTTAACAGAAAATGAATAATCATGTTAGTTTTTTTAATGACAGATTCTTAAAATATTATTTAAAATACTACTTAAAATATTATTTTGTATTAAAAAACTAATTCTGAATTTTTTATATTCTTTATATACATAAATCTATATTTTTTTTTTCTTTTACCATTTCACATTTCTATATTCATAATGTCGTATTTAAAACCATTTTTTAAATGTCTGCAGTGTATGGTTGGCATAAAAAGTATTCTTGTCGCTTCATAACATAAAGGTTGAACCACTGTAGTCACATGACCTGTTTTAAATATGTCTTTAGTACCTTTCTGGGCATTTGAACTTAGAAATTGTCTTGCTGTCAATGCAGTCCTCACTGAGCCATCAGATTTTATCAAAAATATCTTAATTTGTGTTCCGAAGATGAACGAAGGTATTACAGGTGTATAACGACATGAGGGTGAGAACTTAATGACAGAATTTTCATTTTTGGGTGAATTAACCCTTTAAACACCTTCTTTCTAAACCAGATCTAGAAATTATGATCCACTCATTAATCTCATCAAGGTTAAATTATTGCAGCTCATTATACACTGGGCTGCCTCAAACTGCCTTATCCCATTTACAGATGGTCTAAAATGTGGCCACTAGGCTCCTAATAGGGTCTAGAAGGAGTTATCATATTTTACCAGTATTAGCATCCCTACACTGGCTTCCCATAACATGGAGGATAGATTTTAAAATGTTTATAAAGCTTTATCAGGTCTTGTCCCTAACTTTCCTACGAGAGCGCCTAGGTCATCTGACCAACTTCTGTTGGAAATCCCTCGTTGTTGCTATAAATTGAAGGGTGATCATTTCGCTTACCCCTGGGGGTATGTGAGGTGACAAATGGGGTAAGCGAACAAAATGCTGATTTTAGCGTTCATTTAGTTGTACCCCACCTTACAATAATATTAAAGCCGAGCATGTATAGCAGGCAAAAATGCCGCTTAGTGTAAAAACAGGAAAATAGTAAAGCCGTAAAAGGTCAAATACATGACATCCAATCCAATTACCTCATCTTTTGGGGTCAAAACTAACTGCTGCATGCTGCCTTTTAGCAAACTGCGCTACATTACTGCCATTCTTGACTGTAAAAGTGGGATTTTAGCACTCACTAGCATGAAGAACAAATATAGACACAGACATATAAATCGATTTAAAGTCCCCCTGAAATCAAAATTTCAAAAGGTGTCATCTTTCCTCTCACAGAGCAATCAATTGGACATCAGTCAATCTGGTTTCAAGAGTGGCCATTCAACCGAAACTACACTACTGTCTGTCACTGAATCCTTGCGGATTGCAAAGGCTGATTCCAAATCATCAGTTCTCATTCTGCTCGATCTATCTGCTGCCTTTGACACGGTGAATCATCAGATCCTTCTGTCCACCCTCTCATCACTGGGCATCACAGGTACTCCACTTCACTGGTTTGAATCCTATCTCACAGGTAGGTCTTTCAGGGTTGTCTGGAGAGGGGAGGTATCCAAAGCTCATCACATTCTTGTGTCTATTTGCCTCTTCATAATGACTCGCTTGTTGTATTCCTCACTTGTAAGTCACTTTGGATAAAAGCGTCTGCCAAATGAATAAATGTAAATGTAAATGTAAAATTTAAGTTTTTTAGCTTTTAGTATGAATATGTTAGTCTTAAGGTTATTAATAAGCTGGTGTGTTCCAAAACAATGACAAAATTCGCATTTAGGAGATATAAGCATTCAAAACTTACAGTCTCTCATTTCCGCGAAAATGGATCACGGATTTTCATGACATCACCGTGGACTTCAGCTTCTCATCAAATCCTCTGTCCAATCAAATGTCCTCTAGAATCTGAAGTCCCGCCCCATACTACACTATAAACAGACGCTGAAGCTGTGGCTGAAATCGGTCATTTGTTAACACATTTCTAGTTTCTATCTGGTGAATGGCACATAGTGCACTATATAGAGGATAGGGAACAATTCAGACAGTGTAAATATGTTTTCCATTGACGTCCGTTTTTGGGTTAGTGTCACATGAACCGCCACAGCATGAGCACAGTCTACTGCTCCCAGAGACACGAGAACACAGAGCAGATCATACACGAGTAGGCACAGACCACAAAACATTCGGACACATTTGAATACTACAATCAATGCTATATATTTATAGCAAAGCAATATGGAGGAGAAACCGTTAGAGATTGAGGAAAATTGGGTTTTACAAGCTCAACAGCTCTGGCTGAGCTGTGATCTAGGCGAAACTATATTGGCTATTTTGAAAAGGGGGAGGAGCTTCTAGATATATCCTGCCCTGTCTTCCTGTTTCATTTAAGATACTAAACTAACCAAACTGCGTGTTTCAAGGCACTTCAGTAGGCCTTTAAGACTCAACTCTCTTCGTCACAAAACCATACCATATGAGTTTTTGTTTTTAATGTTGATAGTAAATTATATGAGCAAGAATGCAATTTCCCCCAAATATTATACGAGCAAGAATGCAATTTTCCCCGAATATCCACACAATTGCAAATTGATTTTATACAACAGTTCAACAAACAAAAAGATGTACATTTTAAATACAGTAGTGTGTGTCAGTATTGTTGGCTCTATCTTGCAATGAAATAATAGCTCCAATGAAAGCCACAGCAGAACTTTTGTGCATCTCCAAGCAACACAATGACTCACTCATTAGGACACTTACCGCCACCTTCTGGCGTTTTTTTTGTTTAATATTGAAAAGTACTTTTTACCATTTTTACCAGGGTTAGAAAAACTTTGCCTTAATATACTTTGCCTTTTTGCCTTAAAATATATTTTTGCACCTGAAAATCACTTTAAGGGGGCAAAATTGTCCCTTAGCTACTGGAAAATATGCAAGACTGCAGTCTAAGTGGAAGAGAGGGGGCACGCAGAAGCATGTTAAAGGGTTAGTTCACTCAAAAATGAAAATAATGTCATCTATTACTCACCCTCATGTCGTTCTACAGCCGTAAGACCTTCATCTTCAGAACACAAATTAAGATATTGTTGATGAAATCCGATGGATCAGTGAGGCCTCTATTGAGAGCAAAGCCATTCAAACACTCAAGGTCCATAAAGGTACTAAAAACATATTTGAAACAGCTCATGTGACTTCAGTGGACTTTTCAACAATATCTATATGGGCCGATTTCAAAACAATGCTTCAGAGCTTTATCGGAGCGCCAAAGTCACGTGATTTTAGCAGTTTAGCCGTTTGATAGGAGATCCGAATCACTAATTAGAAACAAAAGATTCATAAAGCTCAGAAGCTTCATGAAGCAGTGTTTTGAAATCGGCCCATATAGATATTGTTGAAAATTCGTTATTTTTTTTCATTTTTTTTTTTGCCGCACAAAAATTATTCTTGTCGCTTTATAATATTAAGATAGAACCACTGGAGTCACACGAACTGTTTCAAATATGTCTTTAGTACCTTATGAGAGTCTGAATGGCTTTGCTCTCAATGGAGGCCTCACTGAGCCATCAGATTTCATCAACAATATCTTAATTTGTGTTCCGAAGATGAACAAAGGTCTTTAAAAAGTTTAAAAAGTTTGGGAACCACTCTGGAACAGGCTTCCGCTTCTTATCAGAGCAGCCTCGTCGCTCAATGTTTTTAACTTTTATTAAAATCTTTTTTGATGTTTATCTTTTGACTAAATTTTAAATATAAATATATGATTTTTTATGGTTTGGTATTCATTGGTAGGCTATTATAGAGTATTATGTGTATTGCAAAACACTTGGATTCAATTCCTGTTGTTTTTAAAGGTGCTCTATAAATAAAGGTTGAGTAATATTTCTGCAACTGTGCCTCTTTTGCACAGTGTTTTTTTTTTTTTTTTTAATTTTTGCAGTATTAAACGGCACTACATATGTAAATTTATCAGTAGAAATATGTGTTCTTTAATTTGTTAACCAAATTACTCCACAAGTGTTGTATAACTACTAACAAAATAGTTGCACAATCTGGCAAAATCACTGTGCAGAATTATCATCTTGCGATGTGATTGGTCGAAAACTAACATTGTCGCTCAGCGATTGGATAGCAGAACTGTCAAACACAAAGCTGCTTTCCCATCCGGGTCAGATCGGAAGCAACACTATCCGGTGCATTGGGCGAGTGTGTGTCACACTTTCAGCTGGTGAGTGTTATGTTGCTCTCAGCACACCGTTAACCTGTGGATACACATGAAACATACGGATTATCGGACAGACACGCACGCAAGGGCTCGTTTGCTGTCGTTTCAGACGCTGATCTGATTATTTCTGAGCTTTTTTTAGTGTTTAGTGAAGGAAATTTGGGGATAAGATGGCGGATGTGGCTCCGGCCGGCGTGGAGAAGAGTCTGGATGACTTCTTCGCTAAGCGCGACAAGAAGAAAAAGAAGGAGAAGGGCAAGGGAAAGGAGCAGGCGACCGGAGGAACTGTAATGTTGGTGAAAAAGACGAAAAAGGAGAAGGAGAAGTCGACGAAGAGTGAGAATCAGGACGCGCAGATGGAGAAGGTATTGCAGAGTCAAAAAACACACCGGCTGCGTCACAAAACCCAGTGAGCTGCCTGCCTTGTACAAAAGGCAAGTGAACATTGTAAACGCGCTTGCAACGTTGAGCAATGTGGTCTAAGCAGGCAGTTCACTCGGTTTTGCGCAATTTGGTCTAAGTAGACAGTTTACTCTGTTTTGTGACAGCCAAATGACACTTACAAAGGTTAAATGTTTTTTTTTTTTTGTCTGTATAAAGTGAAAGTTACTGTGATATTGTGTTGGAGCTATCATCTATTTGTGATTCTGAGAGCTATTAGGTTGCTTAAATTTACAATTAACTTTAAAATCACTTTCTGTCATCATCCTCAGTTTGACTTTCCTGCCTCTTAAAAAATATAAAAAATAAATAACAAAATTAAATTATTTTTGGCGGAATAGTAACGTTACGTTAGAAGTTTGAAAGCCTCAGTCATCATTTACTTTCGTTGAATCTTTTTTCTTTTATTACAATTTAAGTGAATAGTGACTAGTACTGTCATTCATTCATTCTGCCTTGCATTTCAAATGTCAATGGAGCAACATGAGGGTATGTAAATGATGACAGAATTGTCGTTTTTGAGTGAACTATGCCTTTAATTTTGCCCTTAAATAGATGTCGCCTTTGGTCGTGTCTTAAGTGACGTATATTGGGTGATATGACATCATACTGACATTTCATTCCATGGGGAATAAATCTTCTGTCAGTCTGCAGGGGTTTTATAACTGATCCTGTAACTGTCCTTCAACGCCACCATATGCTCGTTTTTTTTTTTGCCAGTACAGAGTAGCTACGTGCTAATGAACGATGCTGTTGTACTTTTACAAAGACATCAGAACGCTTTAATTAACTCCTGCACTTTTCATATTCTAATGCAGAAATATTGTAAGTCAGTTGTGCTGCATCCTATTTTGCATACTTGTATTGTGCCCTAAAAGTCTGTACTCTTTTGGGAAGGACAAAGTACATACTTTTGGGTGTGTAGCAGAAGAGTAGGCAAATTTTGAGGCCTACTACCATGTCATAATTGTGTCTTTTAAGTGGGCATGAAATGGAAATTCACCATATCTGTTTTTTAAATGCATGTTATAGATTTTATGTGATCAATCAATGTATGCATGTTTAATTTTTCAAAGAATTTTTTTTTTTTTTTTTTTACCTCTTAATGTTTAATCAAAATGTCATAACTGGACCTTTTTGTGAAAATATAGACTCTGGTGTCATATGCAGGACTTCAGGATCAAATCATTTAGTCTGCTTAAAGTCACCATAAAATTAAATTTTGTATGGAATATTGCAGTGTTTATTATTAGTGATTTATCTGTGCACATCATTACTTTTTTTTTTCTTTTTCAATTTGTGATCTTGTAAAATCTTGACGCGTTTTGTCGGGACAACCTTGGCTGCATTTACACTGCAAGTCTTAATGCACAGATCCGATCTTTTGACCATATCCAATTTTTTGGCCAGTCTGTTTACATTCATTTTAGACTCGACTGGTATACGAAATCTGTGTTTACATTAGGCTACTTCCCACCCCAAAATGATCGTCATTGATAGACATGTACATGGTAGACCCTCGGGTTTTGAATGGCCGTGTTATTAAAATTATTCATATTTCACGTCGGGTGGTCATGATTACAGATAAGTTAACAGCTGTCAGTGTCATGAATGTTTTGCAGAGAGAGAGAGAGACGCCTAACCAGTAAAGCTTTTGGCTTATTTAAAAAAAAAAAAAAAAAAAAAAAAATTATATTCAGGTTGATATTCAGATGCTGAATGTGTGCACGTGCACAATTTCTTTCTAGGAAAAATAGATAGACATAAAAAGTCCTCACCTCAATAAAGCTGCAGTGGCTTGGAATTCCAATGGGAATTGGATATGCGTGTTTAGACGTAGGTCGCATGTCCAGGGATCGGATATGTATTTGATTTAAAACCACATTTGGAAGTGGCTCAGATCGGATGCGAAAAAATCGGATCTCGTGCGGATTTGTGTTTACACGTGTGCAACAAATTCCGATCTGTGTCAGATATGAGCAAAAAATTGATTTTTTTTGTGTCAGTGTAAGCCCTTGTCACTCATATGAGATTGCAGCAACTGCAAACGATCCGACTTTCCAATTAATTCCTGATGGACAAGATCAAGCCCCACCCTACTTTTTTTTTTTAAAGAAGTCGTATCACTCTGTCACAATAGCGAAGAAACCAAGACCTCGCCCTTTTTCGATAATCTGTTCCACTCATATGTACATCACAACATGAAAGAAAAGATCTGTCACTACTGTTTCATTGTGACATTAACAGAACATTCTGCTGCATAGACATCATCCTGTCACTGTAAACTGGCCTGTCAATCATCTTGTCACCTATAATGTCTTCATATACACTAATGTATATATCATATACATTAATGCTACTAAATAACTCTTCTTAAGAAAAGAGGCAGCATGTTAATCTGCCAGAGAGCATGCGCACTTAAAGCGGGGTTGCGGTGGTTGACTGACTGGTAGTGACAGATGCATTGCTGAAGTAACGCTGCAAACAGAAGTTTAGCGATCGATTCAAGTTCAACGCAAGTAGCCTACTTCAAAGTAGGCTTTGGTTAGATGTACATTGTGATGACGTCACATGACGTGTCTGAGCCCAAAATCTTTGGGAAATCTGCAATTGCAAATTGAAAATTGCAAGCTCCTTCGAATATAGAAGAGTTTGCTTGATTTTGCAATAAATTCTGCAATCGCAAAATCCTGGAGGGACTCAACTCTGCAACTCTGGAGCTTTTGACTACTGAATTTGTGACTTGTGGAGTGAAAAAACAAGCTGATTAGCAAAAATGTTTCTATTTTGGTTTTGTTTAATGCAAAATGACTTCATTTTTATGAGCTGAATTTTAACTGCAACAAACTGACAATGAACATCCTAAAAAAGTAATAAACCTCAATATGTTTCCCCATATGGCTTCATGCACTCGAATGTGACATAATTTCACATGGATATACGTCACAACGGGGAACTTCCATTTCATGACGACTTTAATGCATGTAATGAATGTCAGAGATGTGATTATATGATGATGCAATGTTTAATGATAACGAATGGTTCGATAGGTTTGATTCGCTGAAATTAGTCGCACCTCCCATCAAGACCTTTACCGGTTTTTGCCGGTGCGACTAAATTTTGTTAGAGGTCACACTGGTGCTACCACCATGTTGCCAAACTAATAAGAGCTGCCATTTCTGTTGCATATGAGAAACCCGAAAGCTACTTGTTTGAGCTGCGCAGTGTGGAACGTTCATCAACTCGGACCAATAATAGAAAATGCATCGTGAGCTCAGAACAGGTATTCACAAGCCGATCTGATCACACGACACCGTTACTACACAGAGATCCAGTGAGAAAGCATTTAAATTCACCGTAGAATTAATAACATGCTGTGAGCTCTATTGAGAAGCATTAAAATTCGGCACAGAATTCTGTTATAAACCATATCAGATCAAACGTGGAAACCAGGAAAAACATTGTGCCATGAATGAATAAGTTATAGAAGGCTTTTCAGTCCACAAATCACCAACGTTCACCATGGATTTTATGTAGTAACACTAACTTTAACCATGGTATTGTGGCAGAAATAGTCAAATGTTTTTACATTATTCTTTTTAGGGTTCGTACAATGTTTTGAGAGTGAAATTCAAGCACTTTTCAAGGACTTTCAAGTGCTTCACACAACTTTGTCTGTAAATGTGAATAATTGCATTGCAGGTCGATTTTTAGGTGTGCCCCTAAATTTTCTGCTTGTGCTCCTAAAATTTTCAGTAAGGGGCTACAGTGCTAAAAGTTAGTCTGGAGCCCTGAATTCATAGAAATTTAGTTTTAAATTGTGTTATAATTTTGCCCTTTCAAATTTAGGCAGTTTTTTCTTATTAGGATTAGGTCTGTTTAAATACTTTGGTGTGGACGATGAGAATATATTCGACTTACGTTTACAATTAAAGGCACAATATGTATGATTTTTGGATTAAAATATCCAAAAACCACTAGAACAGCGTTATATATTTTGTTGACTTGTGTACTTACATTATCCCAAATGTTTACAAGAATGCTTAAATCAGGAGAAATTAATGACATCATACCTGCGTTTCCCTCAATTTCAGGTTTTATTTTGTAGAAACCATGGAAACACCAAAGACGCTTTATGTGTTTATTAGACAGGTGAGCAAATATTTGGATACATCGACAGAAATAATCATTGTTATATAGCTCAACACAGTAAGTCTTATTGTTTAAATCTCGTTTTCTTGATTTACTGCGAGTACCATGTTTTACTATGCCTAATATCGATCTAGCTTACTGCAGTGTGCAACAAGTGTTTCATAGTAGCTGCCAAGTGAACACACAGAGTAGCATTTTAACAACTTTGCCCCACCCTGCTTCATTACTACAGTAATGTTAATAAATCTATGATACATTAGCTCATCCATGAAGGATTTCTGCCCGAGGCGGCTGTAGACATGAAGACAACAACTCCCATAATTCGAGAAATCAAGGCGTCATCAAGCTGAATAAGCGACCTCTACTGGCGAAAATTACATATTGTGCCTTTAAGGGTATGTTTACATGACAACAATGTACTAAAAGTGGAAAAGTTTTTCCTTTGCATTTTTTTTACATACAGACGACAATGTTTTCAAAACAATCCCCATTCATACGGATCCATGAAAACGATTAAAAATGCTGTATTATGCATGCCAGGCCAGTAGTTGTCACTTTGTAAAGAAACACTACGCACCTACGCACGTAATATGCATGCGCATGACGTTGCCGTTTTCACAAATTCAGATGATAACGGTATAGTTTTAAAAAACTTGCACTTTGAAACCCATTTGCATTTTTAGGCCCCCAAAACGCCGTTGTTGTGTAAATGAACAGCCAAAACACATACGTTTTCTGTGTTTAGATGAAAACAGCCTCAAAGTCCAAGTGAGATGCTTTCGGCTTCCTTCCTTTCTCAAAAAAAAATCTGAATTTATTATTGTGCCGGTAACCACAACTCAGTTAAATAGGGTTCAATGAAGTAGTTTCACTAGTGTCATCTATCTTTCTCTTGATCTGTCTCTCTAGGAGGATGAGGAATGGAAGGACTTTGAGCAGAAGGAGGTGGACTACACAGGACTCAGACTCCAGGCCATGCAGATGAGGTGTGAAGCGCTAACATTATTTAATGAATATATATATATATATATATTATGCTGTTTGCGTAGTCATTTCTTATTCGAAATATTCTCTAGTTTTTTTTTTTTTTTTTTTTTTTATTGGACTTGAGGTAAATAAAACTAGTCTTCAACAGTTCAGGAAGTCATTGGTGCTTTCTATGGTCACCCTGATGTTTTTTTTTTTTCCCTCTAGCAGTTTCAGAAAGCGCTTTTTCAGCAACTACTCTTTGCCCTTGGTTTTCAGCTTACACAAATGTATCAAAGCACTCTGAATTAATTTAAACATTGACATATTACAGCACATCTTTGTTGAAGTACACTTTTTTTTATGCTTGTCTGTCTGACAGTGATGAGAAGGAGGATGAAGAGTATGAGAAGGAGGAAGTGGGCGAGGATGGTGAGATCATCCTGGTCAGTGGTGATAAAGTCTCTGGACCCTGGAATAAATCAGGCGCCCCTTCAGCTGCTCCGGGTGAGTCTGCAGCATTAGTATGAATAGCCAACTAACGGAAGTATTAGTTGAGATTAGTTCTTAATAATAATCTGTCTCATTTTATGTTAGTAGAGGAAGTTGAGGTTCCTGAGCCCAAAGCACCTGGCGTGTATCGTCCCCCAGGGGCCCGGTTAACCTCTACTAAAAGAGGTCCAACTCAAGGGCCTCCAGAGATCTTCAGCGATGCCCAGTTCCCCTCTCTCCTCTCCACAGCCAGACACGTGGAGACTCGCAAGTAAGCAGTCACTGAGCTCCTCTAAAAAAGCCTGTGCGCTGATCATTGCTTAATCAGTACCTTTAACTTACTTCCTTGTTTTTCCAGAGTATGTTAGGAATGGCATACTGTCATGCTACTCATACTTTTTCTGCAGTGTTTGTACTGTGCAGTGTGTAGATTTTCTATGCATGGAATAATGCTAAAACAGTGTTATTGTTAACTAAAACTAAAAATATTAAAAAATAAGTTTTTAATTTCAATAAATCTGAAATAAAATATAAATATTAAACAAAAAAATAGTGCTGCATTGTCACAAAAGTTTAAGCCTTGCCAATTTAAATATTCAAGTGGAAGAAGATGAGAAAGGGAACTCAATTTAACTCATGCTCTGTGTGGGAAGTTTAAACATTCAAAGCACGTGCCCAGAAAGTCAAATCTCAGACTGTGTGCAAATACTAAATTGAGCTCTCTTTCATGTCTTCTTGTGCTTGACTGGACATATTCACAGAAAATTATGTAGAAGTCCCGTCTCTGCGAGTGTCCTAGTAAACATAGTTGGTTATGTCTTACATGAACGTAAACAAAGAAAATGCACATGTACAGAATTTATCAGTATATTGGATCCGTGCATTCGGTCTTAAAAGTGACAACAGCCTAATATATCTGCTGCTGTCTGCGTTTTTAATGTTAAAAAACACTTACTGCTCTTGACTGAATAACTTTTGTAACTTTAATAAGGATTAATCTGTTTAATTTATACAGTTTCAATTTCTGTACCAGAAAACTACTGTTAGACCTACCTGAAAAGCACTGTTTATTTCATTTGTATCATTCTTCTGTTGTATTTATTAGTGCTATTTCTTGTAATTTGATTATTTGTTCTTATTTTATTACTGACTGTTTACCTGTCTTTAATAACATTTTAAATTTATATTAGTCTGGTAGTTTTAGCTGTGGTATTGAAATTGGAATAGAAAATTGTGAATTTTCACTGGTATCTAAAATTTTGTTGTCATAACTGCCTTTTTTTTCATGACTATTAAAAAATATTTATGGCCAGTAAATTTTCTTAAGTCACCGGCCATTGGAAAGTGTGGAGAAAAGTTAAAGACCCGTTCACACCAAGAACGATAACTAAAAAGATAATGATAAAGATATAATTCTAAAATGTCCACACAACAGCTATAACGATAACGATATGGAGAAACTGTATCTTTGGGATCACTTACAGAACAGTTTTTTTTCTAGCTGTTGAATGATAAAACACTTGACAGCCAATCAGAATCCATTCTAATTTAAGGGCTTGTGCATATAAAATGGCAAATGGCATTGCGGAGAAGTTAATCGCCAAGGTCTAGAAAAAGCCATAACTTTTTGACAAGTCAACCCCCCCCTTTTCAAGAATACTTTAAAGAAAATAGATACATGAAAAACAATCGATCATACCCTCAGAATAAATGTAAATGATATATGCCAGCCTAGCAAACAGTGTAAAATAAAATTACCTCAGATATCCAGTGCTAGTTTCCACAACATTGTCTTACAACCTTTGAAGTTGTAGTGAAAAAGACTAGGCATTGTTTTTATTCCATTGACTTGGTCAGCTAAATTCACTGTTCGATTAAATCGATTACAATAGCTATACACTTGAAACATAGCATGCTGAGGACATCTGCTGGTTAAAGGCGTGTAAATGCAACAAGAACGGCAAAAACATCTTGTACACACTTTGAAACCGCAGCGCATGAGCTTAGAATAAACAGACCGCTATTGTTCGTTGGTGTGGATGCAAATATAGTTCTATCGTTCTTGGTGCGAACGGGCCTTTAGACAAAAGCGTACAACAAAATGACAACAACTTCTAAAATTAAAATGACAACTGAAAATATTAAAATAAAAGCTAATTCAGAATAAATACTATGAGTATATAAATGATACTACAATAACACTGTGCCAAAATGTGCATCATCAAATGGCTAGCTCTGAAATTTCTGATTGGATGAGCCATTTTATTGTTGCATTGTCTTTAATGCGGGTGTATTGTAAAGGGTCCTTTTTTTTTTTTTTTTTTTTTTTTTTTTTAAAAGCATTATCAAAAAGTAAAATAATTTTGATCATTTTTAATTTGGTTTGAGTCATGAGAATATTTTTAGTAGAAAATCTATTTTAGTTTAGATAGTTTTCCCCAGTTATATTAGTTTTTATTTCAGTAATTGAAAATGTTTTCATAAAAGCACTAATGACAAACTAATTCTTGACTCATTTAATTATATATATATTTTTTTATTTGCACATGGTCATGTAGTAACCTACCATTTGAAACATTTGTTACAAACTGTTTGACACATATAGATGTATTGCTGTTTATTAGCATACTTCCAAATGGGGCCACAGGATTTTAATTTTAAAATCTAAAATTAAAATCTGAATTAGAAATGCTAGAAAATGTAATGGAAAAAATATAAATGGCAACTTGTCTCCCTTCAACTAGTTTTGTTTTTATTGATGAACATACAGTGCTTGAAACTCCTGAAATTTCTAAATTAATTGTGGTTGTCCATTTAATTAAATATAGTTTTTTAATAATTAAAAAGTTTAAAAAGCTGCTTTGCCTTTTTTTTTATTTTTTTTTTATAATTACGGCAGAAATACTGTAAGAAATATTTTATCCTCTATGGGGGTACCTTGGTTTGTTTTGGACTGTGAGGGCCTTTGATTCATAGTATATATAGAACTGAACCTAGCTAATAATGCATAATGATGCTGAGAGAAACTGTTTTCTTGTTGTAGGGACAGAGAGATGGAGAAGACTTTTGAGGTGGTCAAGCACAAGAGCCGTGTCAAAGAAGGGGAAGGTCCGGGGTCCATGCAGCATTTACAGTTAGATAATCAGTACGCCATCCTGGGGGACAAATAAAAGCCATCTCCCCCTCCCCCCAAGCCTACCGCTAATGGTACTGTAAGACTCGCAGGGGGAACATGACCTGCAGCTGTCTGATGCAGTCCTGACCGAGCTGGAGACGCCTGTGCCCATCCATACACACACACACACACACACTCACACAAACACTCAGACACAATGACATACAAACACACACATCCCAAAAATCCTTGTCAAGCAACATCCACAAATGAACGCATTTTGACACATTTAGCCATTGAAATCCTCTCACACACACGGCTGATAAAGGCCCTCCCTTATCAACTGCATTCAGACGGGCTGCAGCAACAGGAACTGACTGAAATTTCAAATTCTGCTTTATATGACACCAAGTTCACCAAGACAAATGATACTGCATCAAACGAACAAGGCACCAAATGTTTATTTCGGTGGATTTCCTCATGGGGTTGGTTGGCCGGCAGAGCCACTGGACATCGGCCAACCCTGAGAAAATGAGAAAAGCCACTTTGAGGATGGAGTTCAAAACATTGCGTGAGAATTAAAAAAAAAAAAAAACACTGCTGAGGGTTTTTTTTTTTTTTCGCTACATCAGTATAGCTCCCGAACTTTTGGATTTTTTTTCTTTTCTTCTTGCATTGTGATGATAAAGCTTGGAGTTTTCAGTTTGGGCACTAGAGAGGGGAGACTACCTCAGTTACATATCTGTGGTTACCATGTCGACCAGGTCCTGGGCTCAGATTGGCTGCAGTCCAGCCAAAGAGGAGCGATTCAACGTTTCAACCTTAAACTTGAAAATATTTTTTCCCTCCCCTTTTTTGCAAGATCTGTTGACAGAGGCGTCAAGTCTTCAAATTTATTTTTTAAAGTGGCCTTACTGTGGAAAAAAATAAAGATACGAAAGTGATGGGGGAGAAATATCTATATAAATATATTTAGAGAATGTTAAAAAAATGATCATTCTGGAAGGCACTTCCTGGTCGTGTTGCAGTTAAATGCCTGCTTGATTTGATTCTTACCACTCTGAGGAGTAAAAAAAAAAAAAAAGCCACCGTAACCCTCTGTGAGAATGTAGTTCTGCGCTAGTTTGTCGACATATTGCAAATAATGGATGTTCTCTAACAATGTCCCTTTAACCTTTCCATCCCTGTTCCCTCCTCATTTTATTTGATTCTATGATGATTGACAAACCATTATTAAAGCTTAACCTTTCTAATCTCACATAATGTTTCTGGTTTGATGTGTATTTTTGTGGTTTTCTTGCTATGGCCTGTAGAGGGCGCTGCAGTCATTGCTATTAAATACTCGGCAGTGTCAAATGCGTTTCAGTTTGTGTGGAGCTGTTTTGCAATGCTAAACTGTAAATGTATGCATATAATAAGTATCAGAATCAGGCTATTCTGTATATGCATTAAAACCCCTCAGACTCACCATGTTGTTCTTCTGACTGGACAAAAACTGCTGGGCTGTTTCATTATCTGAATAACTACTATTGTGAAATACTTTAAATTCAGTGAAATGTTCTATGATATCAGTAAAAATTACTAGATCTAATAAAAATTTTAAATTCATCTAATTAAAAAAAAGTATCAATTAGTAATCAGTTTTCATAGTGGACCTTAACATTTGAGAAAAGTAATGATGCACTACATCTTTTGTTTGGAAAATTGTTGAAACAGACTTCTGAGGTGAATTATGGGAGTGCTTTATTGGTGCCGTTTTTGTCAAACACAATCTAACATGGAGATCATAGGCTTGGATTAATAAATACTGTTACTAAAGGGAAGCGCATTTAATGATTGCATTTGTAACAGTTTGAGTGTGTGGTAAATGTTTAATTCTAGCAGTAGGAATGATTATTTCTTCATCTCCAGTATGCCACTGCCCGGGCCTCTCCGTTTTGCACTGCAGATGTTACAATACTGTGTTCCTAGAACCTGTCAGAGAGGACGCAAAACTTGTGGTGAAAATTGCAAAAGTAAAGATTTCTCCACTTTAAAGGCTTCAAATGTGAAGTGTCAACCCTACATCTGTAGCATCATTAAATGCCATTATCACTTGTCGGGATGCAATGTGTAAAGATTACAGTAGACTTACAGTTCCTGGGGATGGCAGACACTCCTTGTGGAACATGTGTCTGCAGTGAAACACCACCACACCAAATGCTTGAGCCGTGTCTGAAACAAACAGAGTGTGTCAGTCAAGCAATGAAGGGGGAAAAAACTCCAACTAAATTATCACATTTGTGAGGTAGAAAGACACCCAAAATTCAGGAATGAAATTGATAATTGGGCAGCAAAGTACACTATATTGCCAAAAGTATTGGGACACCCCTCCAAATCATTGAATTCAGGTGTTCCAATCACTTCCATGGCCACAGGTGTATAAAATCAAGCACCTAGGCATGCAGACTGCTTCTACAAACATTTGTGAAAGAATGGGTCGCTCTCAGGAGCTCAGTGAATTCAAGCGTGGTACCGTGATAGGTTGCCACCTGTGCAATAAGTCCATTTGTGAAATTTCCTCACTACTAAATATTCCACGGTCAACTGTTAGTGGTATCAGAAAGTGTAAGCAATTGGGAACAACAGCAACTCAGCCACGAACTAGTAGGCCACGTAAAATCACAGAGCGGGGTCAGCGCATGCTGAGGTGCACAGTGCGCAGAAGTCGCCAACTTTCTGCAGAGTCAATAGCTACAGACCTCCAAACTTCATGTGGCCTTCAGATTAGCTCAAGAACAGTGCGTAGAGAGCTTCATGGAATGGGTTTCCATGGCCGAGCAGCTGCATCCAAGCCTTACATCACCAAGTGTAATGCAAAGCGTCGGATGCAGTGGTGTAAAGCATGCCACCACTGGACTCTAGAGCAGTGGAGACGTGTTCTCTGGAGTGACGAATTATGCTTGTCTATCTGCATTGTGCCAAGTGTAAAGTTTGGTGGAGGGGGGATTATGGTGTGGGGTTGTGTTTCAGGGGTTGGGCTTGGCCCCTTAGTTCCAGTGAAAGGAACTCTTAATGCTTCAGCATACCAAGACATTTTGGAAAATTTCATGCTCCCAACTTTGTGGGAACAGTTTGGGGATGGCCCCTTCCTGTTCCAACATGACTGCGCACCAGTGCACAAAGCAAGGTCCATAAAGACATGGATGAGCGAGTTTGGTGTGGAGGAACTTGACTGGCCTGCACAGAGTCCTGACCTCAACCCGATAGAACACCTTTGGGATGAATTAGAGCGGAGACTGCGAGCCAGGCCTTCTCGCTAACATCACTGCCTGACCTCACAAATGCGCTTCTAGAAGAATGGTCAAAAATTCCCACAAACACACTCCTAAACCTTGTGGAAAGCTTTCACAGAAAAGTTGAAGCTGTTATAGCTGCAAAGGGTGGACCAACTCGATATTAAAACCCTACAGATTAAGAATAGGTTGTCATTAAAGTTCATGTGCACGTAAAGGCAGGCGTCCCAAAACTTTTGGCAATACAGTGTATATTGCATTTTTATATTTGTATATAGTGTATATAAAATATTTTGAATGGATTTTAAAAGAAATAACTTGTCTTTCATGAAAATTAAATAAAGTTGCTATTACTGTCCAAACCCAGTCATAGATTTATTCATAAATCCAGTCAAAGACATATTTTAATCATTTCTTGTTTAAACCTTTATTACTCACTAATCCTCCACCAAGGGTCATATATACTGTCCAATAGCATATCTTGAAAAGTAGAGCCAATCAACCATTTTAAGCATCATTTTCATTCTCAGTGACCCAGAATTAAGTTTTGGAAGATCATTTTTATTCCATATCTGCAAGACGGACTTTTCAGGATAGGAGACGGACTAACACCTCCCACACCTTACTGCCAGATTCTAGAAGATTAATTCTTCAAACAGTAGTACAAGAGGATGTGGTGCTGGTCTTTCAAGAGTCACTCTCAATCTGTCTAAAGCCTATAAAGGACCCTTCATGTATTTTACAACACTTCAGCTTGTGATTCTTATTAAGTGAGGGTCATATTTCAGGATTTCTTTACCTAAGTCTCTGAGATCCTGACGCCTTGCACTTCAGGAGACTCCAGGGCTGCGTTCCACTCCAAATTATTATGCCCTTCACGCGCTAACTTCCCTCCATCTCGTGGACTCGGATGTGCACCATTGCTTACATTGCACGAGTGCCCACTACTGGCGGAACTCATGCATAAGGTTTAAATGAAACGCACTGAGCCCTTGATCACTTAGAATTCACTATGGAGCTGATTTATTATTTAAACCCCTTTTGTACATTTGTTTAATGCACCATTCTATATGCTTAGATGTTGGAGAAAATGTATACAATTCTATGTAGCCTCTATGAACTGAAAAAAATAAAATTATACAAATGAAACAAAATATCAATAGTATAATCTTTGACTGTGAACAAAAGGAAGCTACAAGTATTATGCAAATGAATCACAACATAATTAATATATTATGTACTATTATGTGATTAATTCTCAAAAAAAAAAAAAAAAAAAAAATCATACACTTCAGTTAAGTGCGATCTGCTGTGACGTCACAATCAAGTTAAATTGTGGGATATAGAGCTGCTTGAAGTGTACATCAGAGTAAACTCGCTCCCTTGGTCAAAACCGAGGGGACGAGGGTCTGTCCAAATAAACTTCCCTTGTCCACTTCACAAAGTGGAACACACTTCAAAATGACGACAGGGATTCCCCCGAGGGGAAGTGCTTAGAGAAGTTTGCGAGTGCGTGTCTAAAACTGGAGTGGAACACAGCCCTGGTTGGTTGCAGTTCTGGAAAATGGTGGCGCTGGAGACTAAAGGGTTCCTAGTGGTTTCACACTTAATTCTTCACCTTAATTCTTAATTATTTTGCATTTTCTTTTCTACCTGTTTTTGTCTGACCCTGCTGACCCAATGAGCATTTCACTGTCCAGTGGTCATGCTTTAACTTTGCAATTTATAGTATTTCATTAGTATTGCATTCTTCTCATGGGCATTTAATAATTTTTGACTTTTCAATCCGAGTTAAATCTCTTTTTTTGGCTCATTTTGCCTGTAAAAGAAAACCTGCCTAATAATTATCATACCTGAATATAAGGCGTTTTTCATTTCTAGCCTTCCTTAACAATTATATATAATTTATAAATGATTAAATACAAAATTAATAGTAGTTATTAAGGTTGATGTGGTTTGGAATTGGTAAAATGTGCTTGGAATATGATCAGAAAATCAACTTGCCTAATAATTCTGCACATGGTATATTTCATATATTTATGTATACAAACGGACACATAAAAAGTGATCAAGGCATACCTGGTGGTAGAATAGGAGTGTGGCAGGATTCACAGATATTTTCCTCTATGAGAAATGAAAGAAAGAGAACTTTTGTAGCATTTATAGCGAACAGAACGGCTGCTGATTTTACCCGATCTTATTTGAGTGACTTTGTCCTAGCTGACTGGAAGACAAAACATTTGATTACCATCCACCCGCACTCCCCTCTTCTGTGTCCTGTGCATCCTCTGCAGAAGAGACAGCGAATCGGCCACCAGGATCTTCTTACAGCCCTCTCTCAGTAAGATCTACAGGACAAATCCCATGAACACAAAATCAAGCAAATGTATCTAGTTATATTTGCACTCTAGCCTGAATGGCGTTGGTTTAACCACCTGTAGATTGTAGTCCTGTAGGATTTTGACCAGAGAGTCTCTGAGATTTGGAATCTCCATCCCTTCTTTAATGCGGTGAATAAGCAGGATGGGGTCCACATGGGTACCGATGTTATTCAAGAGGCCTGTGATAAATGCTAGAGTGAAGAAAACAAAAAGACAAAAAACATTAATACGGTAGTCTCAAACATGCATCAGGAAGCATAAAGAGCTACTGTAGATTGGGTTCTCGTACGTGGTTTGTCTATGGAGTAAGAGATGAGATCCTCCCAGAGTTCTCTGTCATCCTGCTCTTTGGCAAACTCGATGGCCTTGTCCACATCCGCCAGCTCCTCCATGATCATCTGTAAGGCACGTCTGCAGTTTCCCATACGACCTGAGAGGAGAAACCATCATGTCAGAAGAAAATTTTTATTTAAAGGTACTGAAATTTTACACATAGTGACTTCTCTGTTGCACTGGATGACACTGGCAGTGTGAAGAACTAGAGCATGCGTTCAATTTCTATGACAGAAATGCACAGATCAATGATTCAGCACTCACTGAGCAGGAAGACTGTCTCTTCTACAAAGTGTCTCTGCTGACAGATTTCTAGAGCCTGAAACAGACGACACAGAGCAACTGTTCAAAGACTGCGTAAGGATATTAATGGACTTCACCTGAACAAATGTATTGGGACAATGTATATTAATTTATTTAAATGAAATAAAAATAAACATTTATTTATTATCATATTACTTCTTATCACTTTATATTAGAATCCAACTATTAACTATAACTATAACTAATTACTGCTTATTAATAGTTAGTAAGTATTCGTTAGGATTAAAGGATGTAGAATATGGTCATATATATATATATATATATATATATATAAAATTTTGTCTGTTTATTTTATATATATATATATATACACATACACACACAGTATGTGTTGTGGTATTACCAGAAACAAGAAAATCATAAAACAGAAAATATGTTATAACCTTTTATTTGATGGTTAAACAATTTATTTCCACATTTAATTCAAGTAAATTACATTTTTTGGTTGAATGTTGTATAAAAGTTTTTCAAAAACATACACTACAGTAAAAGTTTGGGGTCGGTATGATTTTTTTGTTAATGTCAAAATTACAGTAAAAATAATAATATTGTGAAATATGTATTTTATTACTGTGATGGCAAAGTTGAATTTTCAGCATCATTACTCCAGTCTTCAGTGTCACATGATCCTTCAGAAATCATTCTAATATGCTGATTTGGTACTCAAGAAACATTTCATATTATTATCAATGTTGAAAAAGATTGTGCTGCTTCATATTTTTTGGAAATAGTGATTTGGTTTTTTTTTTTTTTTTTGATGAATATAAAGCTTAAAAGAACAGCATTTATTTGAAAATATATATTTTTTGTAACATTTTAAATCTCTTTACTGTCTAAAGCTTACTGACCCCAAACTTTTGAATGGCAGTGTAAGAATAAGTCAACATTAATGTATTATTTCCTGTTTAACGTGGCGTAGATTTTGTACAGACCTTCTCTAGCGGACAGTGCATGCTCTCTCTGAGGAAGGGCAGTAGGTTGGGTCGATCAAACTCAGCATACAAACTGATCTGCCTCTCATGGTACTTCTGCCCCTTATGGTGGTCTCGCTTAAACAGCTTGTGCAAATACTGGAAGAGAAACAGGCAAAAAGGAATTTAAGCATCCAAAGTTGACTACTGCAAATATTCTGTTGTATTCTGGATCCTTTATACACATCTGCATGATTAAAACAGCTCATATTTAGCATACCACATGTAACAGCTCAGGTCTGTCTTTTAATTCCTCCACCACTTTGTCCATCTGAGGGAGAGAAACACACAGATGTTTGTCTATACAGAGAGTTGAGAGGGTTTAATCAGAAGACAGAGGCCACTGCACTGAACTCACCGATATTTTATCTTCATTATCCAGCAGCATGTCAACAGCTTTCTGAAAAAAAAAAATAGAGAGAACAAAGAGGTGGACGTATCCTTCAGACACATCACTGTGACTATAAATCACATTCTTCCAAAGTCATCTATAATATATATGAGCAAAACAATCCATAACTTCCTGAACTTATGCACTTGACATTTCATTTCAAGTTTCTTGTATTAAATTCTAAAACAAAAGGTCCTCAATAAGGTCAAAAAATAGAAAAAAATAAATAAATAGATGTTTTACCTCTTTGTCAAAATCCATGAGCAGGACAATCTTGTCTTTGATGGAGGAGAAGAGGTTGTGTTTGTGAATGAGCTGGTAAACATCTTTATGTCTCAGTTTCAGGTAGATCTCCAGAGCACGATCATAACGCTGATCATATGTGTACCTGCACACACACATATAAGACCAATTTGGCCTTGTGCAGAGCTGCTTCAAAATTGTTACAAGCTTTTATTACACAATGATAAATTGGCAACATTCACTTACAGCTCAGCCAGTGTGGTGAGCAGAATACTGTTGGTTTTGTCCTTCTTCAGGTGTTCATTCACTGCCTGAACTATAGCCATGTTGTTATACAGCTCTCCTGGCCACTCACGAATCAGTGTGGCAAAACCCTGTGTGAGAAACAACAAAACGAATTTCCTTGCTTTAATGAAAGGATGTTGTTGTAATGCATTCACATTTTGAAACCTTAATCTTATGGTCTATCTAAGAGGTTACAATCTCATGTTTATACAACTGAAAAACAGTGTCATGAAAAACACATACCTCATAATCAGTCTTGAGGAACTCATGAAGGATCATCTCATAAATTGCTGGTCGAAGACGCAGGTCTCCTCTTGGTAAGTACTGGCTGATGGCCTGAGAGAAAGAAGAATGGAGTAAGTGGGAGGTTGATGTGTAAATGCTAAAATTAAGCATTTTGGTTTAAGATTATTATACTTTTTTAAAAAAAATTTTATATTAATTTCTCAAACATTTGTCAAAATCAGTGTGGTATATAACTGTTAAGTGATAATTAATAATTATATTATTGCTTAAAAAATAAGTTGTTTTAATATATATATATATATATCTTTGTCAATGTTAGTGTGGTACATAACTAATAATAATAATATCATCAACCTGAGTTTTGTATTATTGATTATAATTTCTATTACTAATAATAATTGCAATAACAATAATTACAATAATAATAATAATAATTATTATTATTATTGTTTCAACAACATAATCATATTAAAGCTCACACTAAATGTCTTGAAAAAAGTTTAAAAAAATAAAATGGCATAATATTATATTATTGCTTAAATAATAAGTTCTGTTTTAATATATTATTCATTTATTTATTTATTATTAATAATACAAATAATAATCAATAATACAAAAAACAGGTTGATGATTATGATGATAATAATAATAATAATAATAATAATAATCATCATCATCATCAATCTGATTTTTGTATTATTGATTTTTATTTTTATTATTAACAATAATTGCAATAACAATAATTACAACAATAATAATAATAATTATTATTATTATTATTATTATTACAACAACAACAACAACAACAACATAATCATATTAAAGATCACATTAAAAGTTTAAAAAAAAGTTTAAAAAAAATAAATGGCATAATATTATATTATTGCTTAAATAATAAGTTCTGTTTTAATATATTATTCATTTTTTTATATTAATTGTACATTTCTCAGAACTTTGTCATAGTGTGGTACATAACTAATAATAATTATTATTATTATTATTATCATCATCATCATCATCACCATTTTTATTATATTCATTTTATTAATTATTATCTTCACTGATATTATATTACTATTTTGTATACAAGTCCTGCAAGTAGGCAAATAATTCTACACTCACTTTCAACTGTCCAATGGTTTTGAACCTGTACACTTCATTCTCCCAGAGATCCATGTTCTTTCCTAGTACTTTTTGACACTTTCTGTCAGTGAGGAATATATAGAGAGAAAGGGGTCATACATCAAAGCTTCCTCTTATTTTAAATGGTTAACAGGTTATTAAATCAAGAGACTTGATGTCCTGTACCTGGCAGCTGTGTCATAATCTCCTCTCTCCACCAGATGATTGATGTACGCCATTCCAATTTTCTATTCACAGAGCACAGACAGGAAGAACCCATATTGTGATTCCATGTTATTATCTGATAATGTTATATTTAAAAAAAAAAAGACACAGCATCAAATCCACATTTTAAG
Organism: Hypophthalmichthys nobilis; assembly: GCA_037950665.1. Lineage (NCBI taxonomy): Eukaryota > Metazoa > Chordata > Actinopteri > Cypriniformes > Xenocyprididae > Hypophthalmichthys > Hypophthalmichthys nobilis. The sequence goes on along the minus strand of CM075482.1, from coordinate 10,166,739 downwards.
GTTCATCTGTTTTCACCTGTACATCATGACGTTTAATGTTTTTGAAGCTGATCTCTGCAGCCATCAGTGCTTCCTGTGACAAAGATCCAAATCAAATCAGAAATCATTAAAGCACAACTCAGATTTTTAAATGTTATGATATAAATGCTTCCTTAGACTGCTGAACTCATACCTCATATTTCTTCTTCTCCAGAAGCCAGTCGATGTGGTCATCCTGGTCTCTTTCTTTAGCCACTACAATGTCTTTGGGACTGATGATATAGAAGAGAGACTCTCCCTCTGAGTGTTCTGGAAAAATAGCACGGATGGGCTTTAAAACGATTATATCAAAATGGGAATTTAATTGATTAAACTGGGGATTAAAGGCGATTTGTATGCCCCTGCATCATTATGGTATTCAAGTTGTTCATTCATTCTGTCTTCATCATACCAAGCCTGTAGTCCCTGCACTGGTTCTCCTGGAAGTTGCGTACAGTGAGAGCATCAGATGAAATCTCCTCACAGCCCTCAGGTAACGGCTGGATGATGTCTAAACGAGGCCGTGTTCTGAACTCTTCCTCCTGTGACAAACACAATTATATTTGTTAATATATACATTTTACTCTCACAGTAATTGAAATGACTTTTATAGTAATTCGTGATAACTGGGATTTAAAAAAAAACAACTTTTATTTCAATTCATATTTATTATAAAACCATGACTTAAGATTTTATTAATTTCCATACATTTTTGTCATATATCTAGGTTTTCCAAGATCGTTTTTAACTTGAATTAAAACTTTTGTCTTATTTTAAATAATTTTAAGTCATCTTGCTTACTGCAGAGCCAAATGATGTCCATCTACACCTTTGTGGACCTAATGGGTCAATAGCCAATAGGTGGAGCTTGACATCCAGCTCCCCCTTTGCTGGACTTAAAGGGTGGAGATAGACAGCCCAACCACACCCAAACCCTACCCATAACCCTGTCGCTAAACATAACTCCACCTATTTTGTCCACAGAGGTAGGGCTGGACTAGGTCAAACTCCACCCAATACGTCCAGAGAGGAGGAGCTGGATGTCATTTGAGCACCACTTAATTATGGGAATATTCCAAATGGAAGGGAGCATCCCTATGCCCTACTCCCTTCGAAGGGCAGAGCCCTTGAGGTGGGGACTTTGGAGGGAGCAGGGCACTTGCGTGCCATTATGTAGCTGTTTGGAATACACTTGGCGAGGAGAGCAACGTAATTTCTTCATTATCTTCACCTGGGATGCTCCCATGACAACGCAGCACGGTGTCCATCAGCTGATTAGCTGTTCTCACGACAGAAATGTCTTATTATTGTTGTTAACATAGCTGTTGCAAATAAACATATATTTATATATATATTTTAAAATATGTTATATATGTGTGTGTGAGTGTATTTCTCTGTTCTCAACTTTAAAAATTGCCGTCTCATCTTTGGACAATGTATTACTCAACACATTTCTAACCTATGAAACTTATTTAAACATAACATGACAAAAATGTGTGAAATATATCATGAGCTTGAATTGCTATGTTTGTTAACTCAAACAGTGCCCTTCAAGGGCGCAAAAATGCAGTTTGGAATTTGCCCTATGTTTTAGGTATTAGGCAGGGGTGTCCAAACTCAGTCCTGGAGAGCCACTGTCCTGCAGAGTTTAGATCCAACTTAACTCAATATACCTGTCTGGAAGTTTCTAGTATGTCTAGTAAGACATTGATTAGCTGGTTCAGGTGTTTTCAATCAGGGCTGGAGCTAAACTCTGCAGGACAGTGGCCCTCCAGGAGCAGGTTTGGACACCCCTGGTATAAGGTTATAGTTAGTGTGTGGCTCGACATTCAAGGTCCACCCATTACGTCCAGAGAGGGGAAGATGGACGTCAAGCTCCACTGATTGGTTCTGTAGTTAGCAGCCTCTCCATCTTGTGGCCCCTTAAACATTTGATGAGGCCCCATAGTGGGTCCCAGCCCTGTGGTTGAGAACCACTGATCTTAAAGGATATTCTAGAATAGTTTACATTCTACATCTAAAAAGCTGACGTTTTCAAGTAGCATTGGTGAGAGTAGGTAATATTACCATGTGCTCAGAGTTCTCTTTGACATAGTACAGAGTGACCAGCTGATCTGCTAAAGGCGCAAGTCCACTAATGAAGAACTCAGTCTCAAATGCTGATACTGAAAGAAATCAGAGAAACCAAAAAACGTCATTAAGTTATGCTATTGTACAACTTGAGAGTGAGTAATTGATGACAAAATTTTAATTTTTGGGTAAAATGTCCCTTTAAAGGGGTCATATTATGCTATTTTAAAAAAGCATAATTTTGTTCATTAGGTGTAATAGAATAGGTTAACATGCTTCAATGTTGAAACAAAACCCACATTTATCCCACATACTGTACATTATTGCAGCTCCTCTATTCCCAGCTTGTCTGAGACACACTGATTTCTACAAAGCCCCTCCCGGAAAGATTAGAGCGCTCTGATTGGCCAGCTGACCTAGTTCGTTGTGATTGGCTAAACACCTCAAAAGTGTGTCGGAAATGTAACGCCGCTTACCATAATTCGCAAGCTTCAGCTTCCAAAGCTTTAAGCAATTGTAAACACACAGTTAATCAGTAAAATGCACTAACTTTTGGGTTATACTGCTCAGGAACAGCTTTATAAATAAATCTCCTAATTTTATCCGGTTTCGGAAGACCAAACAAAGCAGTTTTGCTTTCGCATCCAATCACACAGCGTCTCCGCGTCATGACGACAACACTAGAATTCCACTGAAGCTATGTGTTCTCTCTTTGAGTATGCCCTTAGGGAGGGCATTAGCTAATATTTCATCTTGTGACCTGAAGGAAGTTTGCGGGAGTAATAACTGGATCGGGTCTGGATCAGTGTTCTCTGTTAGATAGAATAAATCTCTTTGTGGGAGACTATCAGCTTTGTACCTTTGCAGATCGTATACATGCACAGAAACAGATACATTTGAACAAAAGAAAAAGGAAAACATTAAAAAGCATCATATGACCCCTTTACGCTTAATGATGATGTTACATGTTCTCATTATGTGTATGACTGTAAATGCTTCAGTACCAATTTCAACGTAGCGACTGGGTAGATCTCTCATCTCTGTTGGGTCACGCTCTTTAACAACACATATCTGAGAAAAACAAACGAATCAAAGAACATTATCAAATTTACTATAAATAAAATACTTGCTCTGCAGTTGTTCTGAACACACACCTTAACAGAAGAGCCCCAGCCGATGATCAATGTGGTGTTGTCTTTCCAGCAAAGACTGCAGGGATACATATCCGGCCTAAGACTGGCGTTGTCCCGCAACACATTAGTGATGCGCTGTTTACTGCTGATGTCATAGATTTTCACACCCTGAAACACATCAAGTGCATTTTAGATAAAATTGTGACTAGTAAGGCATCTTAATTAATGTGTCTAATGTGTCTAAATCTGATCATACCACATTGTTTGCCCAGGCAATGAGGTTGGCTCGCCATTTCACATTGGTGATGTTTCCCTCTCCTTCATGCAGAACACAGGTCTTCCAACGGTTCAGCCAGTTCCTCTCATAAAGCAAAAGCTATGGGACATATTTTATTAATGTTAGTGAGTATTTGCTCATAGAGATTCACCAACACTAAACAAAATATGCTGTATTGCTTGCGCTAAAACACCAGAGGGCAGTAGAACATAGAGCACAAATATGTACAAAACTACAGAGTGAAAGTCAATGTGACTACTGATTCTGATCAGAGACCATTTTTATTGTTTATGCTACACTCTCGAAAAAAGTGCAGAACTGCTGTCACTTTTAAAAGGCATAATATTTACACTACCACTCAAACTTTGGGGTCAGTAAGATTTCTTGATGTTTTTGAAAGAAGTCTCTTAAGCTCACCAAGGCTCCAAAAATATTTGAGTGAAAAAATAGTAAAACAGTAACAGTAAAATTGGGAATACTATTACATTAATGTTATTTTAATATATTTTAAATGTCATTATTCGTGTAACAGCAAAGCTGAATTTTCAGCAGTCATTACTCCAGTCTTCAGTGTCACATGATCATTCAGAAATCATTCTATTATGCTGATTTAAAAAAACATTTTTTTATTATATTCAATATAATTAAACATATTAAAAAACTGCTTGATATTTTTGTGGAAACTGATATATTTTTTATTAGATGAATAGAAATTTTAAAAGAACAGCATTTATTTGAAATAGAAATCATTTGAAACATTGGCTTTACTGTCACTTTTGATTAATTAATGCATCCTTTGTGAACAACAGTATTAACTTCTTTGAAAAAACAACTTTTGAACAGAAGTGTACCTTTAAGGTACTAATATTTAATACCCTTTCATGGTAAATAAGGTAAAAAGGTGAACATTTTGAAAGGATACTGCCTCAGTGGCAGTTATGGTACAATTTCTTTGCTTAAACTGCAATATTAAAGTATTGAATTGGATCAGTGTATAGTATTAGGCAGATTCATTGGCATTACCATGCTGTTTTGGTCATATTCAGGCAGTAGATTCAATAAAAATCATAACACAAGCAGTATCAAAATCCATTTTACGAAAAGGCAACATTTGGTTCAACCTTTAGATAATGGGATATTCATAAAGCCACTTTAGTGAGCTTTTTTCATATGACACAATGAAACCTCGGAAACAATAACAGCAATGGGAGAAGAATACTGTATACTGACATCTCATAAAAAGTCTAGAGAAGAGACTCAAACAATGGAATTTCTATGAAAAGGTGCTTAACGATTTAATTTACTTTGATAAGTCTGCAATTGTCTGACATTATTTGTGCAAAAATTATATTTTCTGAAGGTTTTTGAGATAATAATCATGTGCAGAAAGCTACAATGCACTAGGCGGATAACCTTGAATCAAAAGTGTCAAAAACGCCACACACAATCACACGCAGCCAACCTGACCTGACTGCGGAGAAAGTGACTGAAAGGAAAGACGGTTCAATGTCGCTTCAGTTCTACACTTTTGGCTATGTTAACAGATCACAGCGCAGCAATAGGAGATGACACTCCAAGAGCCGAGCAGACGGAATTGAATTGCCTTTGACAAGATGCGTCTTCAGTGGAAGCCGTATTGATTTTCATGGCAGGGCTGCATTATGGGGACCTTAAGCCAGGGAGAGAGAAGGAAACAAGCAGAAGTGGAAGGAAAATGCAGAGGACTTGGCCACCGTGGTGCACAATGGACGCCGTTAATTGCTTCTGATAAGCACAATGCAGTAACAGTGTGAAGCCATTTTATGAGAATCAATCGTGGCACGGAGGATAAAAATCTATGATTTACAGAAATTGAGAAGACTCTATTTGAGTGGTTCAGGATTTGTACATCTCAACAAAATCTCTAACAGTCCACTTTACAAAGAACCAGTGGAATTTATTCAAATTCACTTCACAATTGAAGTTTTTTTTTCCAGCCACAAGATGTCTGATCAGTGCATGCAAACAGATCAACTTCTTCTAAGTGCTTTTTACGACAGTCCCCATTTCTATAGATGTATGGAGTCTGGAATGTATCAGACTATGGCATCTTGGGTTGGTAGCATTGTGTCCTTTGAAAAATGAGCGTATTTGTTTAGTCCATAAGCCAAAGAGTGTTCTACATGTTGCGAACACTATGGCACTCTATGTAATGACAGTTATTTATTGCGCAAGAAGAGACAACATCTCTCTAGTGAACAACACTTTGGAGAAAATGGACCACTCTCTCTCTCCCTGATGTTGACCCTGATGTAAGGCCAAGACGGTAAGAGCGTTTCATGCCGAACTGCTTCAGTTTGAGTAACCACTATACACGGCACTCAACATGACAAAAATGATTCCATTCTAATAATTTAGCTTAACCCTCGTGTTGAAACCTCAAGAGCATCAAATGATGGAGACCACAAAATATGTGTTTAGACTTCAGGTATGAAGGTGGCTTTTGTTTTTATTTTTATTAAGGCATTCAAACTTACTTTCAAAATTCAGAACAGTGGTTAAATAATGTGTTGTTTTCAATAAACGATTTTTACATTTTTTGCAATAAGCCTGCACCCAATCTTGAATATTTGTGTACTGTTCAAATGTTTGGGGTTTTCATTTATTTGATCAATAATACGGTAAAAAAAAACAGTAATATTGTTAAATATTATTGCAATAACTGTTTTCTATTTTAATATACACTGCCCGGCCAAAACAAAAAAGGCGCTGTTAGGATTTTAAAAGGCAAATACTTAAGAATCTATGAATGGATCATTATGACAGTGATTATGTTTCTAGCATGTTATATGTTTGGCAATGGTTCTTTTAACCCTAACAGATGGAGTGTGTAGCTTTTCATTTCTTAAACAACCATGTCAGAAGACATACAGTATCATGGCCATATTCCAAGATGACAATGCAAAGATTCATCAGGGTTAAAATTGTGGTTCATCGGGGTTAAAAGAATGGTTCAGAGAGCATGAAGAATCATTTTCACAGAAGAATTGGCACCTCTGAGTCCAGACCTTAAATTCGTTGAAAGTATTTGGGATTTGCTGGAGTAGACTTTACAGAGTGCTTGACTTTTGCATTGTATCTTGACCAAAATATGATGCACCTCTTGATGAAATAAATGTTGTGATGTTATTTCCATCAAGAAGTGCATCAATCTTGTGTTGACAATGCAAGAGGTGAGCACTCTGTAAAGCCTCCTCCAGCACATCCCTAAGACTTTCAATGAAATTAAGGTCGGGACTCAGAGATGCCAGTTCTTCTGTGAAATCGATTCTTCATGCTCCCTCCCAAACATGTTTAATGTTTTGAGCCTGATGAATCTTGACATTGTCATCCTGATTCATGACTGTGATCCCTATGGTCATGATACATCTTCCTACATGGTTGAAATGAAAAGCTACACACTCCATAAATTAGGGTTAAAAGAACTGTTGTCAAACATATAACATCCTAGTAACATAATCACTGTAATAATGATCCAATTATAAACTTAAGTATTTGCCTATTAAAATTCAAACAGCAACCTTTTTTGGTCGGGCAGTGTATTTTAAAATGCTATTTATTCCTGTAGATGCAAATAATTACTGCAAAACTGAATTTTCAGCAGCAATTACTCCAGCCTTCAGTGTCACATGATCCTTCAGAAATCATTTAATTATGCTGATTTGGTGCGTAAGAAACATTTCCTATTATTATTAAAGTTGAATAAAGTTTCTGCTTTTTGATGAACAGAAAGTAAAAAGTATTTATTTGAAATAGAAATCTTTGGTATGCTTTTTAAAGAGTTTTTCACTTTCTGAATAAAAGTATTATATCTTCCAAAAAAAAAAAAAAAAAATGTATTGGGATGTATTGATTCCAAACTTTTGAATGATAGTGTAGTTAAATCCTGTTTCAAACCCACAATGACATGTGTGAGTCACTGCTGAACAAATGTGCTTTCGTTTCCTTTTGTGCTAGGTACAATGTCAGTGAAAGTTTAGTCTAGATGGGGGTTGGAGAGAATTAAAATTGAAATGACTAAGACTGGATTTGAACCTGCATCTGCCACATGAGCACCAAGGCTCAAAATTTTATTAGAGCATCTGCACTAACCACTAAACGTGTGTGATAGGGACCTGACGCAGACCAGATAACAACCAAAATTTCCCACGGGCACCAGGGCTTAAGATTCTGGAGCATGTGCATGTTTTAAAAGTTTAAATGAGTCCTCTAAAAGTTGAGTTCTATTAAGATGTTTTATAAAAACCATGAGATTTTCCCAAATAAATGCATTTTCTGTAAAAAGTAGAGAGAAAGAAACTATTTGTGGACAGTGAGGGGAATGGAATCCGGGCATAGCGTAGACCAGGTTTGAAGCTGTGCCTCCATCACAGGTGATTCTGAAACTGGACTCACCTTATTTCCTCCAGTCACAAACTGTTTATTGTTGGACCTGATGAACTGAGGGTGTAGTGCCATAACCTAGAATTGAACAAGGGATTTCAGTTTAGTTTACGGCAAAACCTGAGTTAATATCAATGTCCACTCCAGTATTTCTAAAGCCATATAGTGCCTCAGAGGGGGTTAGACTGCATCCAGTCAAAAAGCATGCTCAATAAAGTCCTTTTTAACCCAGGAAAAGTTAAAGGATTGATCCTCACAGTCCAATACACAAAAGTATTGATATAAGAACATGACAGCACCGGCTCTCTTTAATGTGTGCCATAGGTGACATCACTCATGCTCAACAAACAGGCGGCTCATGCATGATATGAAATACTCTGGAGAAATCAATTAAGACGAGTAGCAGGCTGAAATTACATTGTTTTCGAGAATTATCAATGCTTCCTGTGACGGAAAATCGAAATCAAAGGGCTATTTCCCATCAGGCAGCAAAAACATTGCCAGGGGACCGACGACTCGCATTAACAGCAATAAGTTACCTTGATGGGACAGTCAAAGTTTTCATGGAAGCCCTCCCTGGTGTACAGGCCAAACACTTGCACCTGGAAAAGATGAGAGAGAAATTGAGAAAGAGAGACAGTGATGTCTTTTCTTTTTAAGGTAAAATCACTGTGGTCCAGAGATAACAGTTGACTTGGGCAAATCATAAGACCATCCAGCGGGCTAGTTAACCATCTGCCAGACTCCCAATTAGTGTAAAGGTCAACTCTTTCTGCCCTCGCACGCTTTTATGCTACCGCCTTAATCGCTAGCTGTGCTGCAGTCCCCGACGGCTACAAACAAGCATTTCACCTACACCTGTCTGTGTGAAACAAGAGGAAACTAAAAAAATGAGTGAGTGAGCTCTCAAAAAAAAAAAAAAAAAAACAGCTCTATTGAAAAGTAAAGTATCCTCTCGCATTTAAGATGATGTTTTGGAAACAAAACTATTGACTTCGAATTGTTTCCTTTTCTGGTCAGGCAACATACTTAGTCTTAAAATCATAATTTTCAAAGTGAAGTTTTTGGAAAAACCCCATTCAAAGACTTTCTCTTAAGAAATGTGTCATTTTGCATAACAATGGTAGCAAAGCAGTCGGTAAGTGCAGTTGGGATTAACATTGCAGAGAACAGAACAATGGCCTCCATATCAACTTTAATCAATAAAGTTTATCCTAAGAAAACGTTTGCCATTGTATCTTGTAGAGTTGTCAAAAGTACCGACTTTGGTACCTATCAGTACTGACATTTTAAAAATGTGACGCTTTGAGCACTGTTGAGAGGATTCGCATTGGCTCTGATTGGCCATTGTGTTGACGTACTGGTCCGCGATAGACGCCTGCTTTCAAACGCTCCCGTGTGTATCTGTGTTAGCGCTCAGTGAAGAGCTTCATTGATGATTATTTACAACGTTTTTACAGTGTTGATCACTGAAGCCAATCACAGACATATCCGATGAGCTGTGAACACAATGGCCAATCAGAGGTGTTTACGAATCCACTCAACAGTGCTCAAAGCATCACAGTTTTTAAATTTCAGTACCGACTAGGTACCGAAGTCGGTACTTTTGACAACTCTAGTATCTTGTGAACTGCCAATATCACCACCAACCAATTCAACATTTATGTCATTAATAAACAAAATTAATTAGATGAATTAAATTTAAGTTAATTTTTCTAGTTTTACAGTTTGGATAATCTATGAGCAAACAATATATGACTGTATATTATAAAGTTAACACATCATCTTTATCAAAAGTTTGTTCATGTAACCTTGGTCGCAACCTATTTTACGTGGGACACTACTGACTTTGAATTGCTCATATTAGGGCTGTACAATTAATCATGATAACGATTTCTGCTGCTCTCGATTAATTAAAAATAATCATCGCGATATTTGCCCCGCTGATTATTTGTCCTGAAAACTTTTTTTTTTTTTTTTTGACATTTCCGTTTTCATGCATTGATAAAAATGGCTAAAAGAAGAAGAATGTCTGTCTGTATGAATATGCATTTTTTGAGCAATCTGAATCTGTGGTTTGTCTTATTTGCAACTGGATTGCTTCTCATATATCTAATGTCAAATTACAAAGCACTCACCAAGTCATATTAATCAATTTAATATTAGTATTAATCAATTTACTCTTACCCCTTTTGATAATTTTTTATATATATATATATATATATATATAAGCTTGCATTATCCTCAAATGAGAATAATAGTTAATAATCACAATTATAATTTTTGAGCAAAAAATTCATGCTTATCAGTTTAACTACTATCGTGCAGCCCTAGTTCATGTTTCCTTTTCTGGTCAGGCAACATTTCTACTTCTTGAAAAAACTAATAGTAAAAAAATGATGCTTCAAATACTCTTCGTCTTAAAAAAAATGTGTCATATTTTGTGTACCAATGGTAGCAAAGCGGTCGGTAAGTTGGGATTAACAGTGCAGAGGAGCGAACAATGGCCTCCATATCGATTTTAATTGGTGTATGTGCGACAAGATCTCGCTTTCCCATAGGAACAGGGATAGACGTGGTCTATCATGCCACAGATCAGCCTGAGAAAGCCACACTAGGTGCTGATGATTAGCCTCCGTGGACTGATAACAGCCAGCTCATGATCAATGAGCAGATAGAAGGAGAGAAGCAATAGAAATCACAGAAGGATCGAGGAGGAAAGGAGTTCTTTTTTTAACCACACATTTTAAAATGGACCAAATGCGCACATGCTGTTTCTGCAGGTGTCAGAGTTGACGGAGCTGGTATTGAGTAGGAAGACAGGCACTGCATCATATCTTGCAAACAGAGAAAGATATGAAAACTCAAGTAAACAACTCCCTAGACTCTCATGGGGAAAATCACCAAGAATGAATCGTGCAATGCTGCTGGCATTGTTTATTTGAGCATGCTGTCGATTTAGACCCCAATTCACTAAAGCCTACAAATCAGGTAATAGCATAAAGAAACTCAAAGAATTAGTGCTGAATGAGATTTGCATGATTTACAGGATTAGTTCACATTTAAACGAAAATTACACGAAGCTTTACTCACCCTCAAGCCATCCTAGGTGTATATGGCTTACTTCTTTCTGATGAACACAATCTGAGATATATTAATAAATATCCTGATGCATCTGAGCTTTATAATGGCAGTGAGCGATACCAACGAGTATGAGCTGAAGAAAGTGCCTCCACCCACATCCATCCATCATAAACGTACTCCACGCGGCTCCGGGGGGTTAATAAAGTCCTTCTAAAGCGAAGCAATGCGTTTGTGTAAAAAAAAAAAAAACCTTGTTAAAGGGTTAGTTCACCCAAAAATGAAAATCCTGTCATTAATTACCCTCATGTCGTTCCACACCCGTAAGATCGTCGTTCATCTTCGGAACACAAATTAAGATTTTTTTGATAAAATCCAATGGCTCAGTGAGGCCTGCATTGACAGCAAGTTAATTTACACTTTCAAATGCCCAGAAAGGTACTAAAAACATATTTAAAACAGTTCATGTGACTACAATGGTTCGACCTTAATGTTATGAAGCGACAAGAATACTTTTTGTGCGCCAAAAAAGCTAAGTAACGACTTTATTCAACAATATCTAGTCAAGGGCGATTTTAAAACATTGCTTCATGAAGCTTCAAAGCTTTACAAATCTTTTGTTTCGAATCAGTGGCTCGGAGCGTGTATCAAACAATCTCAAACTGCCAAAGTCATGTGATTTTAGTCAACGAGGCATAAAACGAGGCTATTTCAATGGCTCACGTGACTTTGGCAGTGCTCCGAACCACTGATTCGAAACAAAAGATTCCTAAAGCTTTTATCAAAAATATCTTAATTTGTGTTCCGAAGATGAACGTAGGTCTTATGGGTCTGGAACGACATGAGGGTGAGTAATTAATGACAGATTTTTCATTTTTGGGTGAACTAAACCTTTAAATATGGATATTTTTTTTACACAAATGCATCGCTTTGCTTAGAAGGACTTTATTAACCCCCTCCGGAGCCGTGTGAATTACGTTTATGATGGATGGATGTGGATGGAAGCACTTTCTTCAGCTCATACTCGTTGGTATCGCTCACTGACATTAAAAAGTTTGGATGCGTCAGGATATTTATTAATATATCTCCGATTGTGTTCATCAGAAAGAAGAAAGTCGTATACACCTAGGATGGCTTGAGGGTGAGTAAAGCTTGGGGTAATTTTTATTTGAAAGTGAACTAATCCTTTAAATGCCCATATAGCAGGCCAGTTATGAGTGCTGAGCTGTGGAGGATGCAGCAGACTACTGCAATCTTGCATACTTTGCTGAGAGTGTACGAAATCATTCTACCAATGTGGATCTCTTTAAAATGCCAATTCACTAGTCTTTTTATTTACTGTATGTTTCTTATTTTCCTTTTAGTGTATAACTATTTCATTTTAATTAATTTATGTAATTCTTCAATTTTTATTTCTTACTTGTTGTATAATTATTTATTATTTTTATTTATTTTTATGACTACTATTTTTTAATATTCTTTATGTAAAGCAATTTGAATTACCATTATGCATGAAAAAAAAATACATACATTAAAAATATAAAATATATGTGTGATTATAATTATTCTTATCCATCATCAGTAACTTTCTGCTGCCATAATATAACATATACACTACCAGTCAAAAGTTTGGACACGGTAAGATTTTTAATGTTTTTAAAAGAAGTTTCGTCTGCTCACCAAGGCTGCATTTATTTAATTAAAAATACAGTAAAAACAGAAATATTGTGAAATATTATTACAATTTAAAATAACAGTTTTCTGTTTGAATATATTTTATAAAGTAATTTATTCCTGTGATGGCATTTATGATTATTATCAATGTTGAAAACAGTTGTGTACTTTTTTTTTCAGGATCCCTTGATGAAAAGAAAGTTCAAAAGAACAGCATTTATCTGAAATACAAAGCTTTTGTAACATTATACACTACCGTTCAAAAGTTTGGGGTCAGTAAGAATTTTTATTTATTGTTATTTTTTTAAAGAAATTAAAGAAATTAATACTTTTATTCAGCAAGGATGCATTAAATCAATCAAAAGTGACAGTAAAAACATTTATAATTTTACAAAAGATTATATTTCAAATAAATGCTGTTCTTTTGAACTTTCTATTCATCAAAGAATCCTGAAAAATATTGTACACAAATATTTTGTACAATTGTACACAATAAATGTTTCTTGAGCAGCAGATCAGCATATTAGAATGATTTCTGAAGGATCATGTGACACTGAAGACTGGAGTAATGATGCTGAAAATTCAGCTTTGATCACAGGAATAAATTACTTTATAAAATATATTTAAACAGAAAACATTTATTTTAAATTGTAATAATATTTCACAATATTACTGTTTTTACTGTATTTTTAATTAAATAAATGCAGCCTTGGTGAGCAGACGAAACTTCTTTTAAAAACATCCAAACTTTTGACTGGTAGTGTACACAAACATTTCAATCAATTTATTGCCAAATTTCTGTGATTATGATTACAGACCAATCTGACCTAGCTTCCTATTTTGACAAGCAACCTAAAAAAACCTAACTGGGTAGTTTAGTTCTGACAAGCCTCTTGGACTGGCCTGATGCTTAACATGATTTACAGAAGTAGAACTTGTTCCTGGATCAAAATTGTTTGTCCTGGAGAAACATTCTTATCAACCAATCATTGCCCTTAGATTTTAAAAGAAGGGTTCAGGAATTAGACCTGGAAGTACTGACTGATAAGTCACTTCCCTCTGATTTTAGAAACAGACTGAGGGTTAGGGTTTGGATTAGATTGGGCTAAGACTGGTTGGCCGTAAAGGACTAATAAAGAAAATTAAAGAGCAATGGGAGCTGAAGTGAATGAAGGAAATTCTCACCTTTCCATCCTCAGAGCAGATGCCAACATGATCACCGCTCTCATCCAAACTAATCTGGTTTATTTTCACTGGACTCTATGAGGATAAAAGACAACAGAGGAGGGAGAAACAGTCACATAATGTAATCAGACATAACATGGCATAACAGATCTATAACAATCACACAAGATACTTTCAGACTTACAATTTCAAACTTCTGTGTAACATTTCCTTGGATATCCAGAAGGTAGACCTTCCCAAAGTATGTCCCAAGAGCGAGGAACTGAAAGCAACAGAGGACACAAACATGCCAGATACACAAGTGAAAACCATGGGACATCCTGCACTTATACAGAGTTAAAAGCTGTGGAGGAGGTATTAAAAATGAGTTTTACCAGGCATGGCTGCGAGGCCTCAGTGTTTGTGCGTGTATGTGAGAGTGTGTGTTTGTGTGTGTGGTTTCGGCTGGACCCTTCGGGGGCAAAAAGTGTGAAATTGCTGGAGGACAGGAAAGCCTATTTATCAGAGCGGCCCAGTGTGAAATAGCGTTTTTTCCCCCGACATATCAAAACGCTTCAACATAATATATGCACCACAGGTCACACATCTCTGCCCTCTACACCAACACTCTGCCTGTCAGACTAATGCAATTACATTTCAGAGTTTAACATACGAAAACTTTTGCTATTTTCTCTTGTGAATTGCCAGCCTCACCACCAACTAATTCAGCATTTACAGTTTGGACAGTCTAGGAGCAAATTGTAAATTATGATATAATTATAAAGCTCACACACCAATCTTTATTACAAGTTTCTTAAAAGCTACTTACTCCTAAATATTGCATGCATTTCCATTTATTCACTGAAGATGTCATACAAACATCGATTGCAACCTATTTTACTTCAGAAATCTCATACTTTTTTGTAACGATTAAAAAAAAATTTTATTTTATAAATCAGCAATTAATATGATAGTGTAAAGACTGACAGGTGGTTGGAGGGACGGGGCTTATAAAGAGGTCTAGGTGATGTCAAACAAGCAGCCTGTGTTTCCTCACAACAGCAGAACATTTCTTTTAATTACACAAGCTGACAGGGCATTCGGCAGATTAAAGTCGGCATGAACTGGAAGTTCCGACTGACTTTACTTCAATATTGTGACGTATTTTTAGAGTGAAACGGAATTTTGAATGAGAAAAATAGAGGATGTGGCTTGTTTTTTTCCCCTCTGGGAATTTATTGGATCTAGAAAAGCAGGCGTTCCTTTTAGCTTGTTGTCAAAGCTCGCAGCAGACTGACAGTTGGAGAAGATGTTCTACACAAGCTGTCAAACTGACCTCATCAGACAAGGAAGGCCATTCCAGAGGGGAAGTACATTTTTAGATTTTTATTAAGGATTATAAAGACAAAAAAAATGTTTGTTTGTGGATTAACTTGCATGGATGAATTGTTCACCACAAGGCTAGTAATGTGCGCTAACAAATTAAATAGGGTCAAATTGGATTTCATGCTGAATTTAATACTTTTTCAGCTGAATATGTGGGTAAAACAACTGTCCAACATTTTTTCTAAATTCATTTATACAAGTACAAGTGAAAATACTAATATTTATATTAATAATAAATTAATAAATAATAATAAAATAATATAAACTAACATTAAAGGTGGACTCAGTAGAATTTCAAAAACACTGTTTGGAAGTTAGTTGGGCCGACACCAACAACAAACGTCTAACCAATCAGCATTAGGGGGCATTTGACGGTCGAGGAGAGAGAACGAGCAATAGGGAGATTTGAAAATAAGAAAAAAAAACTGCAGAATGAGAGATGGGACACAATACAAAAGCTCAGAAGAATTTCACTGGAATGAAGGTTTATGACTGGGCAAGGCTTTAGGACCGTGTTTATATTAGATAAGCTTTCCAGCGCTGGAGAGAGCTAAGTGGGAAGGCCTGAAAACTGATGTGGAGGCTGTTTTGATTCCGCTTCTCATGTGAGTAACACTGGGTTTGATTGTTTGGAGCTGCTGTGCTGTTGGCAACTAACAACGAACACTTTGTATTTACTCTTGTGTACTGTACGTTCATTTTTTGTGTTTCCTTGTCGCTCGTTCATCAACTACGCTTTATTTTTCGTGAAGCATTTTGTTGCTGTGATAAACAGACATCCACTCGCATTGCGTGTGTAACAGTGGCCAGATAGTGAGAGTTGTGCATGTAAACCACTGCACACTGACGAACGCTAGAGAATGCGGTGCTTAGCGTCATTGTTAGTGCACTCGCATTGCCTGCAGGCAGTGGACGGGCCGGGGTTCGAGACCAACTTGGAGCAGGGTGGTTAGGATTGGAGTGTGAGTTTTGGAGGCGGAGCAATGAAGAGAGGGGTGGGTTTGTTTGGGTTGATTTCAAATATCAACAATGTCCAACAGCGTTTTTCAAAATCTACTGATCCCACCTTTAATGGAAAAATATTATTAATGTAATTATATATATATATATATATATATATATATATATATGGGATGCAAACAGGTAAGGGGGAAAAAAGGTGAGAACATTGCGTGGGGCAGGGGCATACTCCAAAGATATTTGCTTTACATGCTCATTTGTAGTTATTTTAAGGGTTTTTTTATTTATTTTTTATTACCTTATATGTCCAAAACTGTCATTTTTCACAAAAAAAAAATTAACATATTGTTGCAACATTTTACCACAATCAACATTGGGTCATGTTATAAAAGATGAAGTGCTATTTAAGACGGTATTGCTGATTAGATGGCAATTTTGCGCTAAATTGCAAGCTGTTTGCCCTCTCCCTCTTCACCGTTCCCACATCTCAGACCTTAAACACATTAAAAACTAGGTCTATAAAGGGTAATATTTTAAGTAAAGAGTAAAGAAAGCACTGTACAGTACTTATTGAAACAACCAGTTCTTTATTTACCCTTTTAAGTTCACAAGTACCCTTGTAAGACTCCCCAAACCCCATAAAACACTTTCTCATTGTATCTATCCAAATTCCATAGGTGACTTATTTTGATCTCAAAAAGGTGAGTTGTCACTGAAAGGTGAGGAGTTTGCATCTATAATATATATATATATATATATATATATATATATATGTGTGTGTGTGTGTGTGTGTGTGTGTGTAAAAGTTTGTGTTTACATAATAAATGTGTGTGTACTGTGTATATTTATTATGTATATATAAATACACACACATGCATGTATATAATTAACAAAAATATTAATATATTAATAATATTATATTTATATACAAAATATTTATATTTATATATATAGTACTATATATGTTTATATAAATAAATATATAAATATCTATACATGTAAATTTCTTCTATTTTTTAAATGTATGTGTGTGTGTATTTATATATACATAATAAATAGACACAGTACACACACATACTGTATATTATGTAAACACAGACTTTTATTTTGGATGCGATTAATCGTGATTAATCATTTGAAGACTTCCATTGCGAAAGCCTCTAAAAGCTACTTTGGTCAAAAATGAGATAACAATACTGAGTGAATACTCTCCGCGCATAGTATACATTCATCAAATTCTTTCACTTCAAACCTGATAAATCCCAGTCTCAGCCCAATTAGAAGTACCAGTACTTATACATAGGAGCCTGATAAAAATGCTAATTTTTAAGAAAAAATGTCAGACGAACTTAGAGGCTTTTGCATCTAAGGTCTTCATATCTTATAATAAATATTAATTTCTCTATTGTTTTAAAGTCTCCACTGATTATTAGACATCACATGTTAAGACTGATTCATCTGAATTTGATTGAAAATCAGGCCTGGCGCTGTAATTATAGCATAGTTAAGTATAGCATAGCAGTGAGTTCTTGTTTTCTTGTCAGTATTATTTTTGATTATTTGATATTTCCAAATTACCAATTTCATATGTAGGCTAATTGCCATCTAAAGGCCCCTTGGTCAATTCCATGATCCCCCTTTTGTTTCAGAAATACTGATTATTAGAGCATCATAAAGTTGTTTTTGGATTTTATTAGCTCCAGAAGAGAATGTATTGTGTATGCGCTCTGCATAGTGGTCACTAAGGTTAAACAAATAAAATGAAATCAGGCCACATAAGGTGATGTTGAGTCCAGTCCGACCGGCAATCTAAAATGAGTCTGACACCCATGCAGATTTGGGTCTATTGCTCTGCCAGCTGCAAACTGGACCTAGATTTACAAAAGCATCCAGACAAACTATAAAACACACACACGCACACACACACAGAATGAGTCCATCTCTGAAACTGAGGTTACCCTGTGTCCAAACACATATACACACACACCTGCTTACACGTGCACAGACCTTTCCCTGTCGCAGCACACCGAGCCGCCCCATGCTTCACTGCAGTCTATAATGAAATGCTTATATTTACAGGCACAGTCGAGCATGTCCAACAAAACCCCCCGCAATCTCCCCAAATAAAATCAGCCAAAAATAAATAAATAAAAGGGGTGGCCTCACCAGCCTCAGTGGCTCTTAAAGGGATTTATCAAAATGGAATTGCTGAAATGAAATTCGGAATCCTGGCACTTATAATATGAGGCAACATTAGGCAGGTGGTGTTCTTGTGCGTCTAGGTGGTGGAATGCACATTGGAGCGCATGCATAAAAGACTATAAGGGAAGAGACGGAAGGAGATAGATAAAGTAAAAGAAGGTGAAAGAGTGAATAAAAGGGGGGACTCTCATTGGAAATTCAGCTTTTCAACGTCTCCTCTTCTTGCAAGCTTGCCTTTTTTGGAGAGATGGAAGAGGAGGAAAGGGAGGAGGAAGTCCCCAGGGAAAAGCAGGAAAAGGGGGGGGGGGGATAAAAATCAATAGCGGTTAATAAAACATCAGGTGAGGAGACATAACTAGGTATGACTATTCCTCCACAGCGTCCGTGCATGAGTGAACCGGCTGCCATGACGATTAACCAGCCCACGTAGAATGCTCCACCAACAAAAATATCAAAACTGGGAAAAAACTGAAAGAAGACAGGCAAAAAAGACATAGAAATCTAAAAGCAGAGGAAATAAACAGGAAAGCAGTGAAAGGCTGGTGACCTGTGAGCATTTGTGCATAAGCACTTCTCTTGAGAAAAGTATGGTGTGGAGGAGAAAATGCTATATTTAGTACTATACAAGAGAGTAATAAAAATAAATAAATAATTGATAATGATAATAATTAAAAGCTCCTAGATTTCTCACACATTTAAGAATTTAAAAAGGATGTGATTTTTGAATTGTATTACACAATTAATCTAGAATTAGATTTTAAAAACTGAACTGAAGTTACATTTAAGTTTATAATTTAAATCATTTCAATTTATTTCAGATTCTTTATCTGTACTATATGAAACACATTCAAACTGCATATGCACGTGTCTTGCACTTAAAAAAAAAAAAAAAAACAAGGTAAAAAGCTTTCAAGAAGAGTTCGAGGACCTTGTCATGCACCGTCATGCAGCTGGCTGCATCCTTCTGTAAGATCTCTGTCACACCATTGGTCAGCCTCTCGTACTTCAATTTAGGCTCCTCCTCGGTGTCCTCCTCCTGAACAAACACAAACGCACCCATCCTTCATTAGTTTGGAATCTTCACCAGAGTATACAATTAATTCACACATTCATATGAAAATCCATTTAGCATTTTATAATCTCTTATATTTATTATGGTGCAATTCATTAGTCTTACCAGAACAGTGATATCATGTAATAATTAAGCATCAATGTTACATCAATGGGAGCCTGTTTCATGCTATAGTACAAGGATTTCTAAACTTTTTTGTTAGCCAAACCCTTGATGTAAAATATTTCCTTAAAGGACCCCTTGAGATTTTAAGTTAATATTTTGACTTAAGTCAAGTCAAATCACCTTTATATAGTGCTTTATACAATACAGATTCTTTAAAAGCAGCTTTACAGTAACAAACAGGAAAGTAATGATCAATGATGCAAACAAAATTCAATTCAGCTGTAAAGCAGATATAAAAATAAAACAATAAATCAGTTTAGTGTTGATTCAGTCTGGTTCAATAACTGTGTAAAGTGTATCAATTATGAAATGAGTTCAATCCAGCTATGAAGCATCCAGGGGTGCGTTTCCCGAAAGCATCGTTAGCCAACTGTGGTCGTAAGTCCCACTGAACTCTATTGGTAACGACAGAACTTGCGACCATAGTTCGCTTTGGGAAACGCACCCCAGATCAGTTCAGTTATCATCCAACAGTGTCACTGCATTCAAGTCAATAATATTGTTGAATATTAAGTGTCCCCAACAAAGAAAGCCAAAAGGCGACAGAGGCAAGGAACCCAAACTCCATCAGTTGACGGAATGGAGAAAAAAAAAACCTTGGGATAAACCAGACTCAGTCGGGGGCCAGTTCTCCTCTGGCCAAACAAACCAACCACCTGGTTACGATTTCAGACTGCATCATAAGACTGTGGATTGATATCATTCAGAATATTTAATTCAGTTCCTTCTAAAGACTGAGATACATGACATCAGCCTTTGGTAGGAGGGGAGTTGAACAACACATTTGCATGGTCACGGTTCTCTGATGTCAGTTACAGTTTTTTTTTTTTTTTTAAACTATGGCTAGGACACATTTTTCAATACTTAGGTCACTTTTTCAAAACTCTTCACACAGTTCTCGCTCTTTCATAACACTAGCAACACTAGGTTGTCACTCAACAAACACACTTTGTCACTCATAAAACAACAAACAACAACCTAAAAAACACTGATAACAGGTAGCATTATACAAAGGTTTCTTTTGTAAAATTTCTGTACAAAACAAGAATGACAGTGCTCTATTGTTTATAATTCACTGCAGTATGTTACATGGTCCATGTTTACATTACAGTACACATTTATTCCTAAGTTGTCCCCTTTTGTAAACATAGTAATGAAATTGAAAGAGTAACACCTGTGTAGGTATTCAGCTACATCTAATTGTTTTGACAGTGTTTCAGTTTTTAGATTTGTAATATATTTCAATGGTAATACTGTAGAAATGTAGCAAATTGCCGTTTTATTCATTTTTGTATTACGTTAGGTTTCAAACTTAAATTTAACATTTTTGAAAAGAGAGTAAACGTCCAATTTTTAATTGGAATAAAAAAATAAAAATGTGTCTTAGCGATTGTAAAAAACTGTAATGGACACATGACAGAGGTAAACAAAGAAAATTTGTTTAAAAAAAAAATAGTTTTTAGTGAGTTTTATTATTTTAAATATTATTTTAAAACTATTTAGTTATTTTAATTTTATATTTTGAAGATTTAATTCATTATCAGTTTTCCATAAACTCATGCCAGTATTAAATACTGAGTGCTACATTTCAAGCCTGGCCAATAACATGTGCATTCATGTATTTATTAATTTATGAAACATTTAGCTGAACTTTAGCTTCTTTGGCTTTAGTTAAAGTTATCTTATTACTGTATTTTTGTTTGATGAATTAATTAAATTAATAGTTGTATTCAGCAAGGATGCATTCAATTGATCAAAAGTGACAGTAAAGACTTTTACATTGTTACAAAAAAAAATTATATTTAAAATAAATGCTGTTCTTTTAAATTGATCAACTTTAAATTGACCAAAGAAATCAAAAAAATGTATCACGGTTTCCACAAACATTTAAGCAGCACAACTGTGTTCAACATTGAAAATAATAGGAAATGTTTTTAGTCAGCACCAAATCAGCATGTTATATGATTTGTGAATGATCATGTGACACTGAAGACTGGAGTAATGGCTGCTGAAAATTCAGCTTTGACATCACAGGACTAAATTTCATTTTAAAAGATAGTCAAATAGAAACATTATTATTTGTCATCATATGCATTACATTACATTAATCTTACCGACCCCAAACTGAACAGTAAAATTACATATTTATATATTCTTTTTATTTTTGGAGAACCATGAATAAGATCGCAAGCACATTGACAGTATGGGCAGTGTTTCATTTTATCAAACATTTTCTCTCCTCATCACAGACACCTCCATTGTCCATTTCCTGTTGTGTCCAGATGTGAAATTTCTAATGCCTGAGCATTTGTCATGGTCTACAAACCCATTACAGACAGGGATGGAGAGACAGAGAGAACGTGGAAAAAAATCCTGACAAACTTTCTACGGTGGGGAGCGGTGGATAATATCTCTCCTGTTTCATATCCCATAATTTCTTCCTCTTGTTAGTGTTTGCCATCGCCACGCCGATGTGGTGGATGAGTGTTGTGCCTCATTCCCTGCCGCTCCTAATTGGTGCCCTGGGGAGCAGGGGATGAAGGGAAGTCTGTCTTTAATTGCCCCTTTTCAGGAGTGGTGTGACCATCCACACTCTCTTCTTTTGCTCATCCCTCATTCTGTCTCTGTCTTTCTAGTTACAAACTTTGCTGGAACGCTATACTGAAGCATCGGGCCTCAAAACCAAAGATTAATGTCAAACCCCACCAGCATCTTTCCTCATTTTGCTGCATGACATCACATTTGGAAGCTGTGGCATGTTTTCTTTAAGCCATGAGGGCTGCGTTCTTCTTTCATGAGGCTAGACGGGCTTTACGTGGGGTGTATACACCAAAAATGTAATACAGTATGATTTCAGAAGACTCGGAAGCTGTGGTCCATCTGAAAGCATGTTTCCAAATATCCTTCAAAACATCCACAGTCACATCAGGAAGTGTTAGGGAGAGATAGACCAAGAGATAGAGACAGAGCTCTACAATTAAGAACAAAACAAACTGTGGTTTACGGTGATTCCAAGGAAAATGCAATCATGCTCTCCCAGGTATCTGGGCGCATGCAGAAGACAGTTTGTGGACAGGAGATAGGAGAGATTGCTCCATGGACTGAGATTTCATTTACGAGGAGGGCAAGGTTGTTGTTCCTTTCTTTCCATTTTCATTTTGAATTGAGGACTAGAATGTCTCCTTGACATTTCATTCACTGTATCATTTAAAGACAAACTCTATCCTTTTTTCAAAAGTCTTTTCTTAAAACTGTACTCAAGAAAATGGACGCCAATGACCTTTTACAGTGGCACTCATTGTACACAGAATATATGTTACAGGCTACAAGTTGTTATTGTATATATATATATATATATTTTATACACACAGGTGCTGGTCATATAATTAGAATATCATCAAAAAGTTGATTTATTTCACTAATTCCATTCAAAAAGTGAAACTTGTATATTATATTCATTCATTACACACAGACTGATATATTTCAAATGTTTATTTCTTTTAATTTTGATGATTATAACTGACAACTAAGGAAAATCCCAAATTCAGTATCTCAGAAAATTAGAATATTGTGAAAAGGTTCAATATTGAAGACACCTGGTGCCACACTCTAATCAGCTAATTAACTCAAAACACCTGCAAAGGCCTTTAAATGGTCTCTCAGTCTAGTTCTGTAGGCTACACAATCATGGGGAAGACTGCTGACTTGACAGTTGTCCAAAAGACAACCATTGACACCTTGCACAAGGAGGGCAAGACACAAAAGGTCATTGCAAAAGAGGCTGGCTGTTCACAGAGCTCTGTGTCCAAGCACATTAATAGAGAGGCAAAGGGAAGGAAGAGATGTGGTAGAAAAAAGTGTATAGCAAGCAATAGGGATAACCGCACCCTGGAGAGGATTGTGAAACAAAACCCATTCAAAAATGTGGGGGAGATTCACCAAGAGTGGACTGCAGCTGGAGTCAGTGCTTCAAGACACACTACGCACAGACGTATGCAAGACATGGGTTTCAGCTGTCACATTCCTTGTGTCAAGCCACTCTTGAACAACAGACAGCGTCAGAAGCGTCTCACCTGGGCTAAAGACAAAAAGGACTGGACTGCTGCTGAGTGGTCCAAAGTTATGTTCTCTGATGAAAGTAAATTTTGCATTTCCTTTGGAAATCAGGGTCCCAGAGTCTGGAGGAAGAGAGGAGAGGCACACAATCCATGTTGCTTGAGGTCCAGTGTAAAGTTTCCACAGTCAGTGATGGTTTGGGGTGCCATGTCATCTGCTGGTGTTGGTCCACTGTGTTTTCTGAGGTCCAAGGTCAACGCAGCCGTATACCAGGAAGTTTTAGAGCACTTCATGCTTCCTGCTGCTGACCAACTTTATGGAGATGAAGATTTCATTTTCCAACAGGACTTGGCACCTGCACACAGTGCCAAAGCTACCAGTACCTGGTTTAAGGACCAAGGTATCCCTGTTCTTAATTGGCCAGCAAACTCGCCTGACATTAACCCCATAGAAAATCTATGGGGTATTGTGAAGAGGAAGATGCGATATGCCAGACCCAACAATGCAGAAGAGCTGAAGGCCACTATCAGAGCAACCTGGGCTCTTATAACACCTGAGCAGTGCCACAGACTGATCGACTCCATGCCACGCCGCATTGCTGCAGTAATTCAGGCAAAAGGAGCCCCAACTAAGTATTGAGTGCTGTACATGCTCATACTTTTCATGTTCATACTTTTCAGTTGGCCAAGATTTCTAAAAATCCTTTCTTTGTATTGGTCTTAAGTAATATTCTAATTTTCTGAGATACTGAATTTGGGATTTTCCTTAGATGTCAGTTATAATCATCAAAATTAAAAGAAATGAACATTTGAAATATATCAGTCTGTGTGTAATGAATGAATATAATATACAAGTTTCACTTTTTGAATGGAATTAGTGAAATAAATCAACTTTTTGATGATATTCTAATTATATGACCAGCACCTGTATATATATATATATATATATATATATATATATATATATACACATACACTGCTAAAAAAAATTAAAGGAACACTTTTTAATCAGAGAATAGCATCAAGTCAGTTAAACTCCTGAGATATTGATATGGTCAGTTAAGTAGAGGGGGTTGTTAATCAATTTCAGCTGCTTTGGCTTTAATAAAATTAACAACAGGTGCACTAAATGGGCAACAATGAGAGGACCCCCAAAACAGGAATGGTTTTACAGGTGGAGGCCACTGACATTTTTTTCCCTACTCATCTTTTCTGACTGTTTCTCACTAGTTTTGCATTTGGCTAGGGTCAGTGTCACTACTGGTAGCATGAGACGATACCTGGACCCTACAGAGGTTGCACAGGCAGTCCCACTCCTCCAGGATGGCACATCAATACGTGCCATTTCCAGAAGGTTTGCTGTGTCTCCCAGCACAGTCTCAAGGGCATGGAGGAGATTCCAGGAGACAGGCAGTTACTCTAGGAGAGCTGGACAGGGCCGTAGAAGGTCCTTAACCCATCAGCAGGACCGGTATCTGCTCCTTGTGCAAGGAGGAACAGGATGAGCACTACCAGAGCCCTACAAAATGACCTCCAGCAGGCCACTGGTGTGAATGCCTCTGACCAAACAATCAGAAACAGACTTCATGAGGGTTGCCTGAGGGCCGACGTCCTCTAGTGGGCTCTGTGCTCACTGCCCAGCACCATGGAGCCCAATTGGCATTTGCCATTGAACACCAGAATTGGCAGGTCCGCCACTGGCGCCCTGTGCTTTTCACAGGTGAGAGGAGGTTCAACTTGAGCATGTGACAGTCGTGAAAGGGTCTATAGAAGCCGTGGAGAACGTGATGCTGCCTGTAACATTGTTCAGCATGACCGGTTTGGCGGTGGGTCAGTGATGGTCTGGGGAGGCATATCCATGGAGGGACGCACAGACCTCTACAGGCTAGACAATGGCACCCTGACTGCCATTAGGTATCGGGATTAAATCCTTGGACCCAATGTCAGACCCTACACTGGTGCAGTGGGTCCTGGGTTCCTCCTGGTGCGTGACAATGCCCGGCCTCATGTGGCGAGAGTATGCAGGCAGTTCCTGGTGGATGAAGGAATTGATAGCATTGAATGCCCCCCACACTCGCCTGACCTAAGTCCAATAGAACACCTCTGGGACATTATGTTTCGGTCCATCCGATGCCGCCAGGTTGCACCTCAGACTGTCCAGGAGCTCAGTGATGCCCTGGTCCAGATCTTGGAAGAAATACCCCATGACACCATCCATAGTCTCATTAGGAGCATGCCCCGATGTTGTCAGGCATGCATACAAGCACGTGGGGGTCATACAAACTAAAAAGTACCATTTTGAGTTGCTGCAAAGAAATTTCAGCAAAATGGACTAGCCTGCTGCATCATTTTTTCACTTTAATTTTCGGGGTGTCTTTGAATTCAGTCCTCTGTAGGTTGATAATTTTCATTCAAACAATGTGGCATTCTTTTGTTCCTAACACATTACCCAGTTAATTTTTTGAGCAGTGTGTTTTATATATATATATATATATATATATATATATATAAGAATATATATATATATATATATATATATATATATTTTTTTTTTTTCGACTGAAGAAAGAAAGACATAAACATCTTGGATGACATGGGGGTGAGTATATTATCAGGAAATTTCAATTCTGAAGTGAATGAATCCTTTTTAAGTCAAAGTTGGCAATTCGAATTTTTATGGAATATTGCAGTTTTTATTATAATTATAAATGATTTATCCATGTACATCATTATTTATTTATTTTTGGTTTTTTAATTCATTTGTCCTCGTAATCTTTAATCAAAATAACTTCCCCTCCGCAAGCGGTGCAATGGGATGCTAACAGGTTAATATTTTGTTATCTACTGCATTTAAAAAAATTAAAAAAAAGAAATGTTGGTTTGATTAATCAGATAAATCATAACGTTACAGCCCTTGATTTTACCTCTGATTCATCTGTTGATTCTTCACTTAGTTTTCTTCCCTGGAAAAAAAGACAATGTGTCAATATGAGAAAAAGTAATGCATTACTGCTTTAAATATTATTAACAAGGCACGTTATTTCCTACATTAATATTAAAGGGAAATGCTACACCAAAACATATAAAACAGTGATTATCTAAAAGTCTTATGTTTATTCTTCATTTCGTCTGTAAACTTGCTGTCATCGCTGCTGAGAAAGCCTCAGCTAATTTAAGATGGTCTCCCAAACTGCCCAGTGGACAAACGTCCAAAAGTGTCCAGTCTAGGACAGCGACTAAAACCAGGACACGAGTTTAAGCTGTTTTAGATGTTGTTAGCAGTGATATATTAAGTGTTAAACTATCGTGTTATCCTAACAGCTTCAATAAAACGTCTTTAAAATATTTTCTTTAAAATATCCTTTACAACTGCAAACTCGAATAGCCCACACGCCTTAAAAATGAAACATACAGTAGCAATATATTCATATTCATAGGTTTCTGTCATTTGACAACAGATTCTTCCTAGAGAAACCTACCTGCTCTTCAACTTCCGCCATGATACAGGCTCCAGATGTGGGATAATAAGGCAGAATTTGTCTTCGTCTACCAATCTATGGTCTGCCGATAACGTTAATACTTTTTATTTACACTCAATTCAGTTATTTTGCACAATTAACCAGCGCAGCTAGTCATGCGACACTCATTATTATGTACACTGGGTCACATGACAAAAACAGGAAGTGTCGCTAGAGCATAATGGGATTTGTAGTTTAAGTGCAAGGAAATGAATAGGCTTACAACAGACCTTTTTTTCCTCAAATAAATGCGATTATTTTTGTGAATTTGATTATTTTTCATTTTAGTAGGAAAATAAATAAATTTTATATATATATATATATATACAATTGTAATTCAACATCTGCATGTGAGCAACAGATTTGAAAGTCATGTTCAAACGTCTTGTCTATATAAATCAGCTGACCCTAAAGAATTACTGTCATCTACCTTCATCCTTTTGCTTATTCTGATACATCAGCCAAGAGTAAGTGTGATGTGATGCAATTTGACATTGTTACATTTGTAACAGATAGACCGCCATAGGACAGGATCATTTGAGACAGGCTGTCAATGTGTCTCATATGTTTATGCTGATAGTGGCTGGCAAGGCGAGCTTTGCTCTTACCATATTTATACATGTAATGAGTTGGAATATCAGCTCCATTCACTTAAGTCTGGAGTTTACTCCACAATTATTAAAATTCATTGGGCAAAGATTATGCAAATTAGCGTATACACATCAAATACCCATATTTTAATGTTTGCATAATAAATGTTGATCATATAAAATTAGATCAAAAACAATACTGCATTAATAATAAAGACTAAAATCAGCTCAAATGAAAACATGGAACAGATAGCCTATTTAACTTGCATCTTTCAATGCATTTTGTGACCTATATTGTAAACATAAAAGCTTAAGTTAAATATGATCTAATTTCATTGCGCAATTTATCTCTAATGCCTTCTGCAGTGAGTAAAAGCCCTTTAAACAGCTGGGGTCATTGCATCTCTGCCACATGTGTAGGTTCACTTTCTAATAATTCATGAGAAATGACCCACTGCGCCTCTGCTTATTGCTTTATTGGCTCAAGCCTTATAATGCTTCGGGCTGTTTTTAAATTATTCACTGATAATGTCCTATCTATTTTTATTTATTTATTTATTTATTTTTTTACTACATGGTTTTTACACATCTTATGCTACTCAAGGGTATGGCTGATATTTGTTCATTTTGTTTAGAAACAGGTCATGTTTTTTTTTGTCTTAAAAATTCTATATTTAAAAAAAAAAATGATAATATTTGTCATAATATAAAAACTTATTTCATTAATTCCATACCTGTAAACAGAAAAATTAAATAAAAAAGTACATCTTTAATAATTGATTTTGAGTACCGAAAATGTACAAAATAAACAGAAGTTTGAAAAATAAAATAAAATAAAATAAAAGTACACCTTTAATAATTATTTTGGGGGAACAGAAATTGTATAACATACAATGAAATTGAATAAATAAAATAAAATAAATAGAATCTCTTCAATAATTATTATGGGTGAACAGAAATTGTAAACATACACTGAAATTTGAACAATAAATAAATAAAAAGTGCATCTTTATGAATTATTTTTGGGGTAACAGAAAATATACAAAATTAACTGAAATTTAAAGAAAATGAGTCAATGACATTATGATTAGGAGTTAACTATGCTGTCATCACACATCTTCGGTATGTGTCCTAATAAAATGATGTGCGGCCAATCTCATCCTATATTACTGCACTCATTTCTCCTGAGGGAAAAAGTCTGTTCCTCAAGTTGAGACTGAGAGCTGTTCTCTTAGGAAGTGACCTTTAAGTTCCATTTGGTGCGGAGGTCATTGTGGTGTCTCATCTGACACACTCAAATCCACACACACCTATCTCAGCCCTCACCCCCGGCTTGAATCTTTCAGCCTCCTGAACCTGCTTTTGACACATTGCCATCACAGCACATTATTTATTAATATCTCTGTTGTTGTATGTCTGATTTTGACCTGTCTTTTGGGTGGCTTTGGTTTCTACTAATGTTCGACGGCACTAACATTATGTTACGTTGCTGCTTTTTTGAGAAGCAGACAAAGAAAAGTCATATCTTGCCTATTGTTTTTTCACTAAAAGTTTACAGTAGACATCTCTGTTGGGCTGATGAATTTGATTAGAAGACCTGCACTAAAGGCAATGAGGGGCAAGTCATTATATGGGTTTTGCTTGAAGTGATTCTACTGCAAAAAGCCTGATGGGTAAAGGTCTCCTTACGGCTTTGATTCTGCCATGTCTTCCATGGACTGTGAGATTGTGATTCACTTTCTCCAGACCTTTGCCACGGTCAGTGAGGGGACATGAGGTGAGAAACAGATCACAACAGGACAAGTGTAGGCCTGTCTTTCTCACTCTGTCTTGTCTTGCCCTCTGTAAACCACTTCCCCTAATTCTCTCTCTTAATATCTCTCTCTTTCTACACAATTTCTAACCTGCCCCCCCCATCTCCTCTCCTCTCCCCCCAGATCGATCTTGGCATGCTGGTGCAGCCTGATGTGGGCAGGGGGGCGAGTGGGGAGCACTGGCCCTTCTTCTCACCCTCATCACCCTCTCTCTCCCCCACTGAGGCTAGAGAAGAAAGCCCTGCTGGGGATACAATCAACAAATTCTACCTTAGATCTTAGCCAATGAAACTGACCGATCCATAATTTCTGTTGTTGTTTGAGAATCAAGATACTTGTAGCATTTACTGCATGCAGTTCTCACTACACAACCCCATCATGCAGCATTTGGGTCAGTGAAATAAATACCTTAAAAATTCAATTCATACATACAATGACTTGAATACATCTCTTCTGTCATAAGCATGTTTTAATTTCTGAAGTAAAATTCATTTTGATATTTTTGGGGGACATAAAGTCAAAAATCTTAGGTGATATTATAATAAAGAAAAAAAAAACTAATTAAACGATGTAGTTAAGTAGTTTGGCATAATCATATTATTATTTCTTAGATACGAGAATATTTAAACAAAACTGCTTTACTGTTTATTAAAGGGATATGTAGAATTCAGAAACCTTTGTTATTAGCGACACCGGTGGCTGTTAAGTGAAGTGCAGCCAGCAACTTACTGCTCGTGCTCGGACTCCTGCATAAGCAAAGTACCAAGAGACTGAATGTGATTCTTTTTCGTTCTTTGATTAGAAAAGAGGTTGGAAATACCTTTGCAGCTATACGAACATCCATACGCCGTCCACGCTTCAGACAGCCACGTTTAGATGAAGATGTATGTGCTGCGCGCTTTCCTCCCGATAACAAAATAAACGCAACAAAAATCGGTGAGAAAACAGCAGTTAAGAAGCATCTGATCATAGCGATGTGGATATGTTTGTACAAGCTCTGCAATTCACTGGCATGTCGACAGATGAGGTAATTCAAATTACACTTTTATGATAGTTTGATTATAAAGTGTATTTGAGACTATATAGATCTGAATATGTGAGACTATGGTTGAATTAATCCATTTTATTTGCATGACAAATAAAAGCTTGCATAAGCAAGCTTTTGTTTCATATGTCAACGGAAAAGAGGTTCTCGTGTTTAGTAGTTTTTTGGTGAATTGTATTAAAACCAGAACAAAAATCCTGATAATAAAACCAGATCATAATAATTAGCCTATTAATGTAAAAAATACCCACAACAGTTAAAAACAAAAACATTCAAAAATGTATTGTCCCCGTTTTTTTAATAAATAGATAATAACAATTGAGATTTTGGTGATATTTTGACCACTCAAATAAGAAATGTCCCCGGTTTCCATTTCAGAAATCTGGTCACCTTAATATACAGCCCCTTTAATATTTAAAAAACTTTTGTCTGCAAAATCAAAGTCATATAGTGCATCCAACAGCAGAAACATTCAGACAAAAATAAATAACAAAGAAATAAAGAAAACTATAACGCTGGAAATTATATAAGAGTAATAAATCAACAAGTCTCCTAAAATATCAGATAATTTGACCTTTTTATGAAAAACAAAATCAGTTGTCATGAAAAAAAAAACGTAATAATAGGCCTATTTATTAATGAATTATACAAATTCATGATATTTGAAAAAGGGAAAGTTTAATTTTTAAAAATATAGGTCTATTAAAAACTTTTTTAAAAAATAATGATTGTATAAAGATGTGTACTCTAACATATATTTAAGTTGTGACGAAAATTTATTATTACAGTTTTGACTTGGTTACATTATATTTTCATTAAATATTTAAGTCATTTCAATTGAAAACTTTCTGGAAAAAATATTATGAAAGTTTTTTTTTTATCTGAAACCAACATTAATTTATTACAAAGAGTACATTTGTAAGAACCTAGCACATGTTTTTTTTCTTTTCTTTATTTTTTCTTTATTTTTTTGGTCATAGATCCATATACAGTCAAACCAAAAATTATTCAGACCTTTTTTAATTTTTTTTTATATATTTTTACTAGTGGGTGCAGGACACTAGTTCATTTATGTTAGTTAGGATATAAATAAAGTAAACTGTGACATATTATACCCAAAAATTATTCATACAGTGGACTACCAGTAAAACTGATAAAAATTTAAAACCAAAAATTATTCAGACACTTTCACCTGACCATGTTTTGCTTAAGTGTTAACTGACATAATTAAGATCATATTTTTCTGACACAGTTTAACTCTGAGATCTTGTCATATTTTATTACCATTTTTTAAACTATAGTGAATAAACTATATAATGAATGAAATGTTCAAGGTGTCTGAATAAATTTTGGTTTGACTGTATAATATTTGTGGAAGATAGTTTTCCTAAACAAACTCATCATTTAGTATTTCGTACCCAGAATAGGAGAAGAGTGAACAAATTTACATTCTTTACTAGGCCATTTTATTTTGATAGCTTACATAATTAGGCCTGTTTAGTTCAAATTCATATTTTCCTATTAATTAGACATACTATATTTATTTCTTAATCAAGTTCACAAAGTGCTTGTTTCTAAGTAATGAATACCCTTTATCTTATACCTCACATTAAGCTACATTTTTACTTGATTAAGTGAGCTATTTTATATTCATGACCAAAGCATAAATCACAAACAAGCCTCTTCGTTACATCCATGGAACTGAAGGGATAGCTACTAATTTTCCCCGAAAAGAGGACTAATATGGTACATAATTCTCATTTAATGTGGGAATTGGGGCTGAACTGCACAATTATCTCCCACCGGAGAAAGACAATGTCTTATTTCACTTACCGAGCTATTCCCTATAATTAGGATGCACCCCTGCATCAGAGCTGGCCCGATGCCCTCAGTGGCAATTAGTATTTATTACACAGTTAATGACCATGACATGTAAAACCCAGTGAAGTGGTAAATTTAGAGCAGTCAGCGGTACTCAGTGGCTTGCTGCTAAATGTCGGGGAGTATCTATTTGCCAAAGTGTCCTACCTGTGTCGCGACTGAATTAATGTCCCAGCATCTCATGAATGCACAAAGCAAAAAAACATAAAATCAAATGGGCTAATTTAAACAATCTTACTCTGTTTTGTTCTAACTGTTCTTCTCTTTTACTAGCAAATAGATCCCTTCTCTTTCATTTTTCTTGCATTTTAAATTTAAACTGATGGTACTGTGTTTAGGCACACACATAAACTTAAAATTGTACAAATGAGATGTTACTTTATATAGGTGTTGAAGGGGTTTTTGCTTATTGAAATTGAACCCTTTTCTGTCTTCTTTTTCTATGATTCACTAATGCACTGTCACCAAGCTTAGGATTTTTTTTTTCTTTACAATCTACTTAGCAATGATTTATTGATCGTGGCCTCTTCCTTCATAGTGAATTAGCAGGCCTTTTGGAAAATCACATTTTCTCACCTCTTGTGTGTGTGAACCTGGATGGGGGTTGACTTTGTGAATAGTAAATTTTTTCTTTGTAAATTCATTGGGTGCCTTTGGTTGTGAGCCAGACAAATTTTACCATTTTAATCAGTACTATTGTGCAGCATTAATATAAAGTTTCTTGTTATTATCACATGCTATAGGCTACAACCAAAGACTTGTTTATATGACAAACAGTAGAAGTTCCTTTAAGAACACACGTTTAATACACTGCAAAGAAAAAACTGTAAAATTTACAGTAAAATATTTTGCCAGCCACTTTTTAGTGGCCTCACTGTAATAAACACTGTTATGCGTATAAATTAATTAAGCTATTATTTCACAAATCATAGCCTATTTGAAAAAAAATAATTTTTTCACATTCGCATAACAGACACTAGTCAATGTGAGAACGTGGTCCTAAAACAATGCAAAATTTAATTTTGTACATCAAATCTTTCTTAATTCACATTCATAACTTCACAAATTGGCCAACATGGTACAGTAGCTAATATACAAACAGTATGAACTTTTTTAACAAATAAGTTGACCAATACAGTACATAAAATACGTGTCGCATTTAGTGTTTTCATGTACTGCTAGTGTTTTAATACTCTTTTCATTGGAAAATGTCCTTACCAGCAGTAGAGTCATTCACACTGCATGTGAAGGTCTTTAAGTTATTAAAGATCCTTTTTCACTGCTGGCAAATATAGGACACTTTTGAATGTTGTTTCAATTGTTTGTAGGTAAATATTCACACGTTCTTTTTGTTCTCTGTGTTCTATAGGATTGCATTAATGGTTCAAGTGAGCTGCTTGAATGATTCAGACAAATTGAAAAACACCAAAGTCAATCATTCACAAACAGGCTTGAGAGGGTTACTTTAAAAATGTATTCTGTTACAGTTACAGATTACTTCATAAAAAAGTATTCAGTAACGTAATCCAAGTACCACAATATGAAAGTAATGTAATCTGATTACTTTTGGATTACTTCAAGGTCATATATATAAAGAAAGAAAAAAGAAAGGAAAAAAAAAAAGAGAAATTTGGGGGTCAACTTTACTATAAATAAACTGCATTTTAAAATTTAATTTTAATTATTTTCTTCTCAATTTCTGCAAGTTTTTAAATTTTACACGTTCCATACTTTTGAACGGGCCTCAACAATAAAAATATTTTACAAATCTGATTAATTATCTATTGCAATATTATTACTGTTGTTGTTATTTAGAACTTAACAATATAAAAGTCACATCAGATCATAAACAAACTGAACAAGCTCAACATTTCTGTTTATGTTCTGCTTTAATTTTAATGTTTAGCATTTTGGTTACTTTTAAAACCTTAAAACTAAGCAATCATGTCTCATTTCTACAACTTGGGAACACACAGACCTGAATATATATATATATTATTATATATATATATGTAAAGGGCTATTCAGACATCTAGTGGCTACAGTGTGGTATTACAGATTATTTTTTAGTCCTTTGATAAAGAAAGTGTTTTCGTAGCTGGAAGGCAGAGTTTGCACTGTACAACCATGTTGTTTGCATTTTCTTCTTTGAAAACAAAATAGCAGCGAAATTTCCATGAATCGAAAGCGTTTTTCCCCGCGGGAAGCATCGTTTTAACTAGCAGCAGTGACTCAATCTGTGTCTGAGGAGATTGTAGACGGGTGTTATTTGCGCATGCACCAGTTTTAAATTAAACGATTGTAATCCTGATAGTATCTCCCCTTTTTTCAAAATGTAACTGTAATCTGATTACTACGTTTTTTGACGTAACTGTAACGAATTACAGTCACTGGATTTTTGTATCCTGATTACGTAACGCTGTTACATGTTTTCCGTTACTCCCCAACCCTGTTCACAAATCAGTCATCGCTAGCTCTCAAAACAAATGACAGAAAAAACTTGTGCATGTGAGAGGATTGCTGAAATATTTTGAGGGAAAATGTTTCTCAAGTTGATATCTCCCTCGCCAGACAAGGTTTCATCTGTGAAGTGTGCATCCTGGCAGGATCACACAACGTGAGTTTGTAGATCCATACTGAAATTGGCTTGGTAAATCGACGCCCCCCTAAGAGATGATACCTTAGGGGCTATGGTTGCTACGGTGTTCGGAGTGTTTTTAGTGTTTTGCTATGCTGTTGTTATAATTTTTCAGGCGGTTGCTAAAGTTGTTGCTACTAACCCAAATCAAAAGGGCCCACTCTAAGATATTTCGGTTCCTAGATATGGCTTTCCATCTTTCACTGTAACTATGTTTTTTATGTTTTATTAAACCATAAGTCTCAATTTGAAGGATCCTTGGAAGGCAGCGTTTCACATCCTTCATTCAGCTTATTTTGAGGATCAAGTGTATCCTTCACGGCTTTCAATCACCTACAATCCTTTGCACACATTCCGATTCACAAAAAATAACTGACGGAAAATGAGTCAGCACTGAGCTTGTCTGACTTCATTATGAAATGTAAGACAAAAATAATGTTTTCGGAGATGAAGCATACATGTTTTCTTTTGTCTTGGTGTAAATGAATAACTTAACACTAAACTGCCAATAATGTAAGCCACTGGGAGACAAAAGACGGTTGTCATTCACTGTATTGCATTAATAGAAAGTCAGTTAAAATAAAGATATTTTATAAAAAATATTTTTTCCAAATTTAAGTGCCATGACTGTTGGAGAGGGAACATGTATGAT
Source organism: Hypophthalmichthys nobilis (assembly GCA_037950665.1). NCBI lineage: Eukaryota > Metazoa > Chordata > Actinopteri > Cypriniformes > Xenocyprididae > Hypophthalmichthys > Hypophthalmichthys nobilis. The sequence continues at coordinate 10,130,922 of CM075482.1, read as the reverse complement.
GATGTCATACGCACTTACCAGAATGTCTCATTCTAGCGTTTGGACTAGGAAGGACACAGCCTCACTATGATGTAGCCTTCCGTTTGAGAAGCACCCATAGCTACAGACCGGAGATGTCCAAAATGGGGCGTGAACTCCAAAATTAGGCGGTACCTCCAAAGGGGGTGGAGTCTCTGTATGCAAAGACTTTATCTTCTGCCAAATGTTGTTGACTTGCATTTCAAATTCAAAGTTCATAAATTAAACACAGTTTCTCTCTGAAAGTTGAATTGATCTTAAATAAAATGTAAACATATGTTAAACAAAGTTATAAAATATGCTATATGAATAAATATGACTATATTGATAAATATGGCTGCAAAATAGCCAATCGTAGTTTTAGCTTTAATCGCTCACTTTTGGAGTTTACACCCCTCTCGTCTGCAGATGTATATCTACTTGGGCTTGGCGATCTCATATTGCATGATCTTCATGACTGCTTACCTCCTGAACTGTCATTTTCTTTAGCATGCTATTCAGTGCAAATCCCACCCTGCAGCCAATTCCATTGGTTAAGGTTAGGGGTTAGTATATGTTGTAGCATTGGGCTTGTTCAACTTAGTGCAGCACTGCACTGACCGATTGGCGACTGACTTGATCAAACTGTTCTCCAACTAATACGACCATATAGGTCGTTTGTCACTTCCCTGAAATACGACCCATAGGAGCGTTTACTAAAGTTGCGCCCCTTTAGTGACAACAGGACACTTTCATTTTAATGCATTGTTCCCTTTTATCTACGTCATATTTCAGGTTTCGCGTAGCTCAATTGGCAGAGCATTGCAATAACAATATGCAATCATGTGATCACGCGATCGTGGGTTCGATCCCAGGGAACGCATGTGCTCATAAGTGTATATGCACTATAAATCACTAAGGTTAGGTTTAGGGATGGGGTGGGTGTAGTTGTTAATAAAAAAATGAGTTTTGCTAAATGGAAATAGGAGAAATGGTGTAAAAACCCCACACATTGCATTTAAATGAACATGCATTTTGATTGGTAACGACAGTCATATGTCATTTCATGACGACAGACGTAACACGACACTGTCATTATTTTTACACCAGCTAGAGGGCGCATGACTTTAAAACGTAAATATAGGTCGTAATAAGGTGCTTGAAAAATGACCTATAGGGTCGTTTTTTTTGGAGGACAGTCTCATATTGAATTTAATTCACTTCATCTTTGATAAAGTATGCAAACACAGCGCGAGCATCACTACGAGAAGCAGAAAGTGTCCTCCCCTACTGCAAACGGCAACTCTCGCCCTGTCGGTTACATCCAGCCGCAGTGGAGTCGAACACACCTAATGTGTAGAAAACCAGCACTGTGAAATCTTTAGAATCAGCAGCAGAGCGGAGTTTGCGCTGGTTTGCAAACTGGTTTGAGGGAAAAAATCAAGCATATATGTCAAATTTTTGTCTGTCAATGAGAGGAAGCCAAGCCCTGTTTTAGAGCTCCTACCCCATTGTAGAGTTGGCTGCAGCTATAAGCTGTAAGAGCTGGGGCCGGTTGCATAAACCGCTAAGACTAGTCTTACAACTTAGCCATCAATGCTTTTTCTTTTAGACTGTCCATAATCTTTTTAAGTTATTTCCATAAAAATGTAGATTTGCCTAATTTGATACAGAAAAGTAAGATTGACTGCTCTTTGACTAACTGCTAGTTGGTCATACTAGATCTTAAGACATTATCTTAACATAATGGCTATTTTTTATGCAACTTGCCACTGTATTTGTAATATTTGAGTTGGACGTGACACTCGAAAGGAGCGTTTGCACTGTTGTTTGAAAATATGCTTTACTTTTGTAATTCCGCTGGTGACACTAGTGTTGCAGAAACTAAATACTTCATCTTTGAATTCAATTTTATTGCCATTTTCAAACAATAAATTTTGTTTTGACGATCTTTAATGTGGCATGACTAGTGATGGGGAGTCAACTCCAAAAAGATGGTTCCTTGACTCTGAATAGCCCTAAAATCAGGATTGACTCCAGCAAAGGAATCAATCCTCATTGCTGACTCTGTTGCTATTACCAAAATCGCTCCCTTCCAAACGACATCTGTTCTCTTCATGACATATGTCTCGGCAGAGGGTTGGATGTTTGGTGGCGATCCAGACATTATTTCCAGTAGGAGGTGGGGAAAATATGTATTTGGAGTTATCTGGGAATATAGCATAAATATGTAATGTCTCGGCCATTCAGCAGTCAGCACAGAGTTGTGGCAGGAGGGACGCCATGTCTCCGTTCCCTCCATCAGGGAACAAGGGTTACCATACGAAACCAAGACGTTCCCTTTCTGTCGATGTGGTGGTGTCGAACCGACAATAAGGGGTCCCTATACTAAACGCCACAACTACTGTACTGTGTGCACGAGATAAGGCAGTGCAAATGTGGGCAAGCCTCTGTGTGCCAATGACAAGTGCAGCAACGCTCACTCGTAACCTTCCAACACCCAGGGTAAACAACCTCAGGTCTCCCTTCCAAAGGGACCTACTCAACTCAAAGCAGTCACTGCAGCTATAGGGCCTCTTCTGATTTTGGAAGTAAAGAAGAAATGTACAGCTGCATACACCTGGTTGTTAACGTTGGGAAGCTTTCTCTTTCTCAGTGAGAAAGGAATACTACGGAGATCACATCCTACCCAAACGAGAGGTATACATGGGGAAAATACATCCTATGGACTCGTTGGCGGGGAGTACTACATAGGGAAAAGTCTCTATGGTGGGCTCCCTCAAGGGGGAGACTACCTGCCATAGTGACTGGTGACAGAGCTAGCTCTATTCAGGGGGAGACACTGGATTCACCAACAGGGAAACTGAACAGTGGAAGAATACAACGTATGGGGTCGCTGTTAGGGAACCACTACATACAGAGCAGTAGCTAGATTACAAGGGCTCACCTGAAAAGGGGCAGACCACGAGTAATGGGCCTGGTAGTGATTTCCTCTTTAAAAACTCGACTACCATAAGAGTGCTAAATGATGGAGAAGGGTGGCCTAGGGTTCACCATTCAAGGGAAATCAAACTAGATCAGAAGAGTGCACATTATCTTCTCAGAGAGGGGAAAGGTGCTGGTGCAAGCACTACAACCAGCCAGTTCGTCCAAGACTTACCTGATATCACCGAAAACTCAAGACGAAACTGGTTCCATTCGGAGATTATAAAACCTTCCGAAGGTGTTGGGTGTATCCCAGCCCGCAGCTCTACATATGTCTGCTAGTGAAGCACTGTTTGCCAAAACTGAAGTGGCAGCAATACCTCTAGTGAAGTGAGCTCTCACTCCTAACGGACACGGTATGTTTTGGGCCTGATACACCCGGAGAATGGTGTCCACAATCCAGTGGGCCATTCTCTGTTTGGAGACAGCCTTCCCCTTCTGCTGACCTCCGAAGCAGACAAAGAGCTGTTCAGATTGTCTGAAACCCTGTGTTCGGTTGAGGTTCACGGACACAACAGGGACAAGGCCGGGGTTCCCTCATCAGGAGGGAATGCTTGCAAGTTCACCACTTGGTCCCTGAATGGAGTAGTGGGAACCTTGGGCTCATGTCCAGGCTGGGGACTCAGAATTACTTGAGAGTAGGCCGGCCCAAATTCCAGGCACAATTCAATAACTGAGAAGGCTTGTTGGTCCCCCACCCTCTGGAGAGATGTGAGTGCAATCAGAAGGGCCATCTTCATGGAGAGAGCACCAAGCTCCACTGATTGCAAAGGCTCAAACGGATTATTCTGCAAGGCCTGTAAGACCAGAGAAAGTCCCCAAGAGGGGATGAGGCGATGTCTTGGAGGATTCAACCTCCGTGTGCCTCTCAGGAACCTAAGTATCAGGTTGTGCTTCCCCAAAAACCTGCCATCCAGAGTGCCGTGGTTTGCTGCTATTGCAGCCACGTACACCTTTAAGGTGGAGGCAGACAGGTGCCTTTCAAGGACCTGCTGTAGGGAGGACAGCACAGACCTGACGCCACATCTCCGTGGGTGTTCACCACGGGAAGAACACCACATAGTGAAAATGTGCCTCTTCACAGCATAGCCGCCTAGTAGAGGGGCCTCTGGCCTGAGTGATAGTATCTATCAATGCTGGTGATAGACCTTTGAATTCTTCCTCGTCCCGTCCAGGGACCAGACGTGGAAGCGAACTGAATCGCTTAGCCGAGCCAGATTTTCTTGAGCAGTCAATGTGACGGGTTGGGAAGCGCTAACCATGTGCCCAGACTATGCATGAGTGGCACTAGAGCAGGGGTCTCAAACTCAAATTGACTGGGGGCCATTGCTGTGATTGACACCTCATAGGAGGGCCATTTTAACATTCAAGCACAAGAAAGCGCAAAATTTTGCATTATTTCTCATTTACTTCAGAGAAATCAGAAATATTTTTGTTATACTTAACAAAAAAATGTAAGCAGCAGTGTCTCTATCATTGTTACATACAGTATTAGTTTTTAACAGCTAGTGCAAATATTTTTCCCTTACTTTATTTTAGCTTAAATAACATCAGAACCTTGCACTGAACAACACTGTACTGAACAAATGCAATCCCTGAATACATTTGTACACTATTCTATTTCTTGCCAGACACCTGGCAGTGCTTCTGCTTACACAGCTGAGCCACATTTGCCCAAGATGCCGTTTGAGTGTTTATTAGTAGCATTGGACAGACACGTGTGTGACAGAGGGGAAGTGGAAAATGCCTTGTAAAATTAACTCTGCCTAACTCAACAAGAAACTCTGCATGAGGAACTGAGCATTCTGGGGAATGGGAGGCTCGTGGGGATTTACCCCGCGAAAGCGCTGCCATTGAACTCTCCAGATTGCCCTCAGTGCCCACCGCCGAGGCCTCGTAGCCATGGGTAAAAGGACCAGGATGGGAAGCAGCTGAGGAGGCTCTTGGTCTCTTGAAGAGATACGAGAGCCGTGACCGCAATGTTCTGATGGACATGCTCTCACAGTGAGAGCATGAACCACCCACAAACGCTGCTTCAGCATGGGCATGGCCCAAACACTGAACACACCGTAAGCTGACCTGTATTGCATGGGTGTGGGGCGTGGCCTGGCATGCAAATTCCACAGGCCAATTCCATTGGCCTTTTTTCTAATACTCTCAGAGGTGATTGGGGCTCCCATGGATGATCCCCTTGTCATCGAACATGACCGACAGAAAGTGAACATTCATTTAACAACTTAAGATAACATAAAACCCTAATGTACATAACTGAAGAAGAAAAAAAAAACTAAGAGGAAACATAATTAGTAAAATAAAAAAATATCAAATGTGAAGTGTCTGGGAATGTCAGTTTACAACTTTTCACTGTTAATTATAAAATGATTTTCTTCTTTTTACTTCAAAACTGGTACATTTAACAGTATTTTATTGTAAAATTACACAAAATGTAAGGTTAGATCTATTACAAGTTTTCTCTGTATATAGTACAGGAACGTACTGTTAACCAATTAACTGGTTTTTACTATCACATTTTCACAGTCTTTTACAGTTAAAATTCCAATCATTTTTTACAGTGTGCAATCTAAATGTTTTTTATACAACTGAATTTGGACTTGTTCATTCTACCTTTAATATTATAGCAATGCACTAGCTAACAGGGTTCATAGTTATATGATATATATCTAAAACAAATTGATATCAAATCAGAATTTAATCAAACGGGTACATGAAATCTGTTAATACCCAGCCCAAATAGTGTCTTGCAGTCATGCATAGCTCCCAAGACAAGCAAACCTTACTACTAATTGATAATGTTTGCATGTCCATGCAACTGTGAGGATTCATACACTCTGATATCTGTTGTCCACTATACATGCTGGGCAGAAGATGCTGAAAATTCAAGGTATTAAAAACTATTTGTCAGTGTCAGACAACAGACAGGCCCTGAGACCTGCCCTGCCCAGCAGCCAATGAGAATCCAGACAATGTTACCGTCAGTGACCGACTAAGGAAGCATGCTGATGAAGACCTTTGAGTAGATTCTTCTTATGTGCGTATTTGGACTTTTTCTTTTGAATCTCTCTCACTAACGTATGAATTCCATTTCCTCCTGCTAGCTTCTCTGTATTCTCTGTTTCTTTCACCCCCTTCCATCTTGAACGCTATCTTTCTGTGCTCAGGTCGTAATACAGAGGCCAGATTAGCTCCTGTAGGCTTTGATGCACCATAAGGTCAGCTCTGAGATCGATGTAGCGAAAAAAAAAAAAAAGAAGTGGAAAAAAAAAAAAACCACATGCACACAAACTCACCCTCCTGAACAATCAATGACTCTTTATATTTATCTGAGGGGGGCCTGATAGTGTCTGAAGCATCAGAGCTTTCTCTAGCACTCATCTTTGATAGGCTATGACACATTTTCTCACTGTTCTCTGATCCTAGTCAATTAAGTAGATTCATCTGAGCAGCATCACAAAGACACCGGCTGTTGCTTTGACAAATGCACCATAAATTCAGCCATGCATCAATTTTCCTGGAAATAAAAATCAATTAGGGGTCATTCTACATAAATATTTCAATTGTACGAACATAACGAGATAGAGTGCACTTATGTAAATTAATTGATTTTAAATATTATGTAAAATATAGATGGGGGAATACAAGGACTTCATCATCTTTGTCATTATAGGCATATCTGCCCATTACTAGAAAAACAGCAAGTTGAAAATGTGGTTGCTGTCAAATCAAAATTGTATTTGGATAGATTGTAGCGTGGTAGTTTTGTATTTGTGTGATGAAGTTTTTGTTTGTTTGTTTTCCTTTCTTTTTAAACATGAACCTGCAGAGACTATGGTATGAAAGCAATGGAAGAATGTACAATAACTATAAAGATTATTAATCTGAAGTGTCCCGCTTATTTATCATGAATGTCAGAATAGTAGATTTATTATAAATTAATGATTTAAAATAATTTATGGCTGCAACTAATGATAATCAGTTAATCTCTCTGTTATTTCTTTGACTAATTAATTTTAATGGAAAAAAAAACAACAACAACCACAACAACAACAACAAAAAAACAGTTCATTTTAATCCATTATTTAAAAAATGTAATTCCACATCCTGCCTAATGTTTTCCTCCAAACAATGTGCAGTTTGATAGCTATAGTGAATAAATCTATGTACAATATAGGCTATGCTATACATTGTGCAAAAAAATTTGTAGAATGTAGAATTTCAAACCTACATTTAACGAAGGAAATTAAAAAAAAAAAAAGTATATTTTAGTCAGAATTATTGTGCCTTTAATGCAGAATGTAAATAATCGTGTGACTTTATAACATTTACAGATAAGGATGTAACTATATGCAAGTTATTCTGCATCTTTAATGCATTAAAGAGCACACATAAAAGCACATGACATGGCAAGCCACGTTAAACTACAGTATATGCTTTTGTTTAAAGCACTTGATATAAAGCATTTTCATGTTTAGGACAACTTGGGTCGTGCACTTTTCAAGAAGCAGCTCACTCTGTGTCCTCTGCTGTTTTCCAGATGTGTTTTGTCCATAGAAATGCATTCACTGCTTTATGATGTGAGTGGCAATGTTTTCTGTCCGCATAGTACACTGTTTTATGAGAATATTTTTTTTTAAAAATCAGAAAACACTTTTAAATACAGATTTCTTAATGTAAAGCAATGAAATGTGTATGTATAATATAGGCTACATTTGTGAAAATGTGTCTTTTAGGGTCCCTGAATCTGTCTCTGAAGAATTCTTTTGGCTTACAGAAGGAGGTGATATGTTTCCAACCCTATGGGGGAGACAGACCTTTAACACAAAAGCAAAAGCCGTTTCTGAAGGAAACTGGGTTTAAACAGAGCTCAAAGGATTTGCAGCTGCTTACACAGATTACCCTTAAACTCCACCTAAACAAAAATCAATGATTCATGTAAAAAATTCATTTTATTAGTTAGGCATAATTATATTTATGTTGATTATTGCTTGCTTACTTATACCTTTGCATTAGTGTCTGTATGTGTGTGTATATATATATATATATATATATATATATATATATATATATATATATATATATATATATATATATGTAAGAATCAGCATAATTGCCCTTTGAATATCCAGTTGGGCCTTAGTGTTTAATATTAAAGCATGAAAGAAATATTCTTTTGCCCGGTTTCACAGACAAGGTTTAAGCCTGTATAGTCCCAGACTAAAATGCGTGTTATTGCTGTTTTAACTGAAAACAACTTGTACTTGACATATCTTAAAATATGTCAGTGCCATTGTTTTGTCTCAAGATGCACACCAGTAATTACAAGGCGTAATTAATGCATTAAAAATACTTTATAATGCATTATATAAAGGCTTTAAGTAGTGTTACCAGACAATCATTCTGAAACATTGATGTCATATTTTAATATTATGTTATTTATATTGTTGCCATTAATATTTAGACTATTATTTCATTTATTTTAACATTGTATTTTATGTAATGAGAAAAGCAAATTTTATTTTTTGGTTATTTATAATTATGTGAATTAGAAAACAGAGGAGGACGATATAGGGAAAACATTGCTCAGCAAATGGCATGTGTGATCAGAAGACTATTCAGGGGTCTTTGGTCCATTCTAAGACCCTTTTTGTGGCCCTTGGGGACAACAGAGACCCTGGCAGCTAAGGCCATTAGCAATTAGCATGGATATCTTATGAGGGAAAGGGTCAGAAATGACCCTCAGAGTAGGCAAAAGGAGAAAGAGAGGGAGAGGGGCTCGAGTGCTTTTTCTTGTTTCTCCTCCTGTGTGGCCGACAGGGAGTAAGGCGATCCCAAACACACACGCATACAGTACACACACATTGACACGCGCACACACTCCCCAAGTCCCTTCACATATGCTTTTTGGCATGAAGAACTGCCCTGGGAGCCCCTGTTTCATTAGTGTAATTAACTGTGAGAGAGAGAGCGAGAAAAAAGGAGAGCGCGAGAGAAGGCAGGACTTTAAGGTAGATGCTATGACTTTACATGGATTATTTATTATAATCTTTTTGAGAAAAAAACAACAACTAACAAAGCAGTGATAGTTTGTTTAATTTGACTTGTTCTGGCAACAGCAAATAATGGACAAAAACAATAATACATTTTTAAAATAAAAGTTTAAAAGACTAAATGTAAAATTACATTCAAAAGTTTGGTAAGAATTTTTGGTCACACTTTAGATTAGGGTCCAATTCTCACTATTAACCAACTATTAACTACGACTTTTGCCTCAATAAACTCCTAATTACTGCTTATTAATACTTAGTAAAGGTAGTTGTTAAGTTAAGGTATTGGGTAGGAATTGGGTAGGACTAAGGGATGTAGAATGTGGTCATGCAGAATAATGCATTGATATGGGCTTAACTAATAAACACCCAATATCCTAGTAATATGCATGCTAATAAGTTAATAGTGAGAACTGGACCTTATAAGTTACCGAATTTTTAAATGTTTTTGAAAGGAATGCTCACCAAGGCTGCATTTATTTGAACAAAAAATACAGTAGAAACAGAACTATTGTAAAATATTATAACAATTTATAATATCTATTAAAATATTTTAAAATGTGATGGCAAAGCTGAATTTTTAGCATCATTACTCCAGTCTTGAGTGTCACATGATCCTTTAGAAATCATTATAATATGTTGATTTGGTGCTCAGGAAAAAGTTCTTATTATCAATATTGAAAACAGCTGCTGCTTAATATTTTTGTGGAAACAGTGATACATTTTTTAATTATTCTTTGATGAATAGAAAGTTCAAAAGAACAATTTGTGTGTCCTTTCTAAATAAAAATAAAAATGTATTAATGTATTTAAAAAAATCTTACTTTTGAATGGTAGTTTAGTTCAGTTCAGTTTATTTCTAAAGCACATTTAAAAACAGCAACAAGGCTGACCAAAGTGCTGTACGATATAAAAATAAAAAGACCAAAGGATAACAGATAAAAAAAAGCAGAGAAGAACAAAACAAGACATTACAATGTATTTAACAGCCAATGAAAACAGATATGTTTTAAGACTAGATTTGAATGCAGATAAGGTAGAAGCAACCCTAATGTGGTTTGGAAGGCTGTTCCATAAAGTGGGACCAGCCACAGAAAAAAGCTCTGTTACTTTAAGTGAGTTCTTGGATTTTGGAGCAAGTTTTGATCTTAGGCTTCTAGGGGTGCAGTAAATTAGACAGATAGCTCGGCGTTTGATTAAGTAAAGATTTATAGACAAGTAATAGGATTTTAAACTCAATTCTAAAATTAACTCGCAACCAATGTAGGTATTTCAGAAGAGGAGTGACATGCGAGAATTTTTTACATCCTTTCAGAAATCGTGCTGATGCATTTTGAACCACTTGTAAACAAGAAATTTGAGACTTTAAAATACTGTAATAAAGAGAGTTGCAATAGTCCAGCCTAGTCGAAAGAAAAGCATGGATTGCAACTTCCAAAGACTTCTCAGGTAGAAACAGCTTAATTTTAGCAAGTAAGCGGAGATGAAAGAAACTAGAACCAATCACAGAACTAATGTTTATTAAACTTGAGAGAATTGTCCAACTCCACACATTTCCTCATTTAAGGAGAAACAAAAGGTTGTAGATATCCAAAATCGATCTTGTTGAAGAAACAGAGGGGCCAAAACAATAACCTCTGTTTTATCTGCATTCAAAAAAAAAAAAAAAAAGAAAAAAAAAAGAAGAAGAAGATGTTTTTACAAAGCCAACATTTAACCTCACCCAAACAGGCAAACAGGAAATTTAAAGCAGTTTGATTATTCCGAGCCAAGGGCAGGTAGATGCGCGTATCATCAGCGTAGCAATTAAAAGAAACCCCATGTTTCCTAAAGATGGAACCCAGGGGAAGCATATTGTGAAAAAAGAGCTGGTGATAAGACAGAACCCTGTGGCACTCCACAAGACAGAGAATTTTCAGTTAGTTAAAAAACACTTAAGCATTTTATACTGTTCCTCCAAACCCCATACAAGATATTAATCTGGAGATAAGAATCTTGTGATCAGGTCAAACAACTAAAATAACAGAGTTACCGAAATCTGTAGCAATTCAAATATCTTAAAAGGGCAGTTTCAGTACTATGTCGTGACTTAAACCCAGATTGAAATTCTTCAAAAATCTGATGATCAGTTAGAAAAGATTGAAGTTGTAAGAGCACTACCTTTTCCAACACCTTAGAAATAAAAGGTAAGGTGGATATCAGGCGAAAGTTTGCTAGGACAGTTGCATCGAGTGAAGGTTTCTTTAGCACAGGTGTAACAGTGGTGATTTCAGTCTATCTGGGACAGACTCAGTTTGCAAACTTTTATTTATAAATGACACCAACCCCAGACCCATGGAGTCCACTATATGTTTTAAGTATCGAGGATAGATTACATCGTTCGGACACAAGGAATGTTTAAGATTTGAAATTATTTTTTGACTAATTGTAAGGAAACAACATCAAAAGTAGATCAGGAGGCTGACACGTTAAGATGTTCAACCATGTCAACATCTACCACCTGTAACTGGTCCCTCTAGTTTATGATTAACAGTTCATAACTTTCTTGACAGCTCTTTGATACATAGACAATGCATCCTTTAAGATTTCATAGGAGATTTGTAATTTCTCTTTTTTCCATTTTCTTTCTGCTTTCCTGCATGTTTGTCTCAAAGTGCTAATATTTTGATTAAGCCAAGGTTCTGTCTTGGGTTTTGAATGGTAGTGTATATTTAATTATTATAAAATAATAAAATGAGTAACTAGCAATGACCAAGAACCACCTTACCAAGCATCTAGGTCTTACACACCTTAGCAACTGCATAGAAGTACCCTGGCAACCAATCGTGGTGAAAACAAGCACTTTCTTCAAAACATAGGAAAATCTGGTTATAACTTGTGAAAGAATTCCCATTCTCTCTTCCCTCATTCCTTTTCTTGTAATTTTTCCTTCTGTTTTATTGTGCCCTCACTTCTCCAGCAGCCCGTGGTGAAAATTACATTGTATTGCATCCTCTCAGGCCTGTCCCCCCTCTCTCTTTCTCTCTCTCTCTCTCGGCCTCTCACAGCTCTCGTTCAGTCAACAGACTGTAAAGAATAAATAATAAAAAAGTATTGATTATTTTGATGACTTCACAATTCAATTAGGTATTAATTTTGCCCTCCACTGGACCTATCAGGCAGCTCAAAGGGGAGAGAAGGGATGGGAGGAGGGAGGATAGATGGATGTTGTGTCTTAAATGAATGCAGCGTTAGAGCGGCGTTCTGAGATAGAGGGGCACATCGATGCGTTGGTGAGTCGCTTGTGCATAAGTGCACTGAGAAAAACTCCAGTGAAGCGATGACAAGAGACATTGTTGCAAAGCATATGAGTATTGACCAAGCAGGCCATACCGCGAATGACAGCCTAAACTATTCCTATTGATTAACATTTTCATAGATTATCATGTGTCATATCAAACTCTCATGCACTCCATCTGATAAGCACATTAACAGAGGCCCCACGGGCTGCCATTCATCGACCCTCCTGAGGACGAGGAGAGGTGGGGCAGAATTAAGGGGGGCAGAAGCCCCGTGATGGCTCTTGATTTCTTCCTTTCCCTGCGAGGCTCGATCCAAACTGGTCATCTGGCCCCCATCTCAGACTCATTTGGGCAGAAACGACTCTATAAATAAGGGAGCGTGAAAAGAGAAAAGCTGCTTTTTTGCCCTCCCCATGACTACACATTTGTTTGTGCGTCTCACCATCAGAAGGTGTGGGGGGAGGTACTTCTGAAGCGCACAAGAGAGAGAGAGAGAGCGAGAGAGAGTGGAGGTGACATCTCGAGCAAGTCTCCAGAGGCAATCCCAGGCTTGCACCAGCAGTGCTCACTTGATGTATCTGCGTTATCCACACTGGTTTTTGGGCTTTGTGACAAGCATGCACTGACTGATCTCACACCACACTCTGGCATGCTCTAACTGCTCTTGGATTTTAGCAAAGTAAAATTTTTGGAACGTAAAAATTCAAATATTTTTCTCTTTAATCTGGAAGCACCTTTCTGGTAAGTTTCATGTTGTTATAGAACTTTTTCTTGCTTCTATCTATTGATTTAAACTTTATTTATTTATTGAACTCTTTACTTAAATTGTCTTTAATTTTAATTTAGATATCTTTATTGAATTTAAATCAATGTATTGATTGTGTGTTTTAATGAATAGTTCTTCAAAAGAACTCTAGAGTTAATACTTAAAATAAACATCATAAATTGCTCTTCCAATCAACAAAGCTGAATGGATGAGAACAATCTGGTGAATATTAAGAGAAAATGTAAATCAAAGTTGACTGAAGTGGGCCATTACATTCTCAATGAAGTGTTTCTGATTCTTTCACAAATATATTTACATGTTTTCTTGACAACCAAAAAATCAACATTTTAATTCTCATTTGCATTCTTACTGTTAAGTGCAAAAACTTTTTGTTAATTAAAACAAAACACTTTTTTTGCTTAACAAATGTGGCACATTTATATGTAACTTAAGTGTTCTATTTTAATGCTGATGGCTCTTGAGTCATGAGTCATTTGACAAGTGGAGCATTTTTAACCAAAATCTTTTCAAATTTCTGCCATCCACAAGAGCTCTTCAGCACTACAACCAGCAGCAACAGCCAGAGTACCGTCAGAAAAAAGAGAGAGAGAGCAAGCACTACCATTGAGAGTGTTAGAAGAGGTGGTGAGTTTCAGAAAGCAAAGAGAGAGAGATAGAAAGCGAGGAAATGAGCGGACATGTGTGTGCGTGAGACCCACAGAGAGTGAACCAGTGCGCACCAAACCTAACATCGCTTCTTTTGCCTTTTTCCCCCCCCTCATTGTCTTCCCGACCTGGTCCTTCTTCCACTCGACTACAGGATCCGATGATCACAGGGCAGCTGAGCAAACCGCTGCTCCCCCTGCGTGCCGATATGGACGCCTGCGAGCTGCGGGATGACGACAAAGCGGCCAGCCCGGACAGCGAGCTCAACGAGGAGCCCTTGCTACTGTCAGCTGACACAGACTCGGAAGAGAAGATGTATGGTGAGTCCAGCATTCATCGTCCTTGTTATTGTGACTGACACCTGGGGTCATGCGCGGGGGAACTTAACACCGACGAGTGTGTTTGTTTGTTTGTGTTTGTGAGATGTTGTGGTAGAAAGTGCTGGAACAGAGCAGGTGAAAGTTGTGGTTCAAGTGTATTGATTTTTGTGCCTCTTATTCATTTTTAAATGCTGAGTGACCTCAAATTATGTCTCATAATTCCTTAGATTTAAGTTTATTGTAACATGTTGTTTCTATTGAGTGTAAATGTTTAGAAAGTCCAAATGAAGTTGTTCTTCAAGTTTACTCTGTGTATTTGAATAGTTGATATTTTCATTTCATAATGCGTTTTAACTGCCAATCTGTCAAATTTCCACTGTGGAAAGCTTGTGGAGGAAGTGTCCTTTTCCTGTGACGCTGGTGGGGTGCAGCCATGCGGTATGTGGGAACCAGTTTTTTTGTTGGTGTTCATAAAGCAGAAAAATGTGACAGAATCTGGGGCAAATAGGCAACAGGAGACATATAATGTACACGCAGACACACACTCGCACACACACTCATCTGTCATACAGGGTGACATTTCTTCACATTTGAGATCTCCTCGGCTTAGGCTGAAGATAAAATGAGAGAAAGTGAAGAGGCCTGAGGGAGAGAAATGTGATTGTTGTGGCTCCACGGCCTCATGAGGGGTTCAGATCTAAGCAGACTGAATTGTATATTCTTGATGAGGAGCAACTTATACCCTGAATCTCTTTAAAGGACGCTGCAGACATTCAAGAGTGACGTTGTTGTTGTTATATTATTATTATTATTATTATTAATAAAAATGAATTGATATAGTAAATCATATCGTTATTACCAATATTTTATTATGATATAATTATTAATAATATTTATTATTATGTATAATTATATGAAAAGTTCTGTTTCAGTGTACTGCTATTTCAGAAGATTAAAATTGTTAATATGCTAGATGAAGTTCAATTTAAAAACATTAAAAAATTCTTTTGATCATTTAACAGGCTCTTTAATTATGCTTTATCTTTTCTGAGTACTGAGGATACTTTATCGAATTTTGGCATATTTGATGAGCGCTGACACAAAATATATTAAAAAATCTTAACATATTGGATTTAATTAACATCCTAAAATAGTATGCTCTTCTGTATTATGTTAAAATTTGATGTTCCTTGCAGTCAGGATGATTGCTCAGACCTTGTTTTAAGAAAGCCTTTAGAATCCTTAAACTGATCGCAGTGATGTACTTTGTGAAAAGACAAGTTTCCAGCCCTTTGGATTCACTGTGCATTGATGGACTGTTTGCTGTTATTGTCAAATTTGCAACGTTAATGATACACTTTAAGACTCGTGTAACCTTGCCGCTGGCTTCTGTCAGACAGAATTTTATTTTTCAATTTGAATAGAAGTCAGAAACACATAAACCATGTTTCAGAATCAACCTACAATTTTCTCGGTTCGAATTCCAGCTATTGAGCTCATAGACTCTAAACATCACTTTTACATTTTTTCCCTTAAGAAAAAAACATTCACCTATATTTAAAAGTAACACACACCACACAGGAATTTTGTAACTTTTAGTTTATCTTGTGTCTGTCCTTTTCTCCTCTATAATCTTCTGCTTTATAAAGAAATTCTTATTTTTAATTGTGCTTATATATTTAATTTATGTGCATAATTGAATTGAGTACAAACAATTTATTCTCACTGAAGAATGCACTTTTAATGACGGAACAAAGAAGGACAAGTGCGAACATGTGCACACCACCACTAACACATTTGTAATATGCTTTTTATTAGAAAATTACATTAATGAAAGTGAGTCAACATGTTCTCAGAGATGCATAAATGTAAAAGAGCACATGCATAAAAAGGGGCAAAAAAGTGAAGTAAAATGACCTACTCTGAACACTTACAGGCTTTAGAAGTGTTTTGCACTCAGCCTCGAACGTGTTCTGCTGCTATTTGCATTCATCACTGTAATTCCTGGCAATTTATCACATTAATATTTCTAAAGCTTATTATTTTAGTTGATACAGTGTAAAGTCAGACAGTCAGGGTGGATTCTGTGCTTCAGGTTTGATATTCAGTAGCTGTGACTGCATCTTCCTCTTGTCTGTGTTCATAGTTAGACTGACTGATGCCCGTAGGGAGCTTTTCTATTGCTCTCTATGTTAGAACTAACAGCATTACATTAATGATAATAGATTTGGACCCCCTGCCACTTACCTGATCAGAATAAACTTTTAATGCAATCAGAAGACTTTTTATATCTATATTAAAATCCAAACTATTAATTTTTGTAAATGTGTAAAATATATGCTTTTATTCACAGTATTTAAGAATACCCTCTGCAGGTTGTTACAGAAGTATATAATTTTCCATTTTGTTTCAAAAATAATTTACGTTTTATTTGAATATTACATTTGTTGATTTGTTGAAAAAATATGTCAGGTTTAAATGAGTATTATATTTTTCCGTAATGATGAATTATGAAGCATTATTGCTGAATTCACATTGTTTTTTGTTCTATAATAACCTTACTTTTGATGAACTGGCTCAGGTCCTCGGTCCTCATTACAGTCCGGTTTGAGCTATCACTGAAGTTGTGTTACATTAGACATTAAAAGAACAGAATAAAGAGTATTGCTTGGTGTTTTGAGATGAATTATACATCAAACATCAGCTACCCCCTTATGTGCACCAAACGCACATAACAAGAGTGTATGTGTGTGTTTGCGTGGGGCGCATAGTTTAAAACACGGTAGACAGAATTTTTGGAGAGAATGGATTTGGGAGCGGGACTGCAGGCGGGCGAAGTGTAGGCTGTCACCACGGTGATGGTGTGTCACCACGGCGGGTCTTTTTGCTGATTTGATTTCGGGAGTTGGGGTGGGGGGTGTTGGCAAGGGGGGGCGTTTGTGTCTGATCCCCGTCCGAACCTCTCTGTCAGGCCCTGATCAGTCTTGTGGTTCCCGCTGTCAGTCTGATGAATTTTTTAGAATATCCCAAGGCAAGAAAAGCCCAGTTACTGTTTCATAATGCCAGTGTTACAATTTTCTTTAATAAGCATCAAACCTGCTTTTGTTTGCTTGTTGCTTTTTCTCTTTACGCTCAGCTTTACAGCTCATTGTCTATCTGTCAATCTATTCTTTTTTGTAAAATCACACTTTTTTTTTGCACGCTTACTCAAACATAAGCACGCACACACATTTTGATGTAGGCGCATTCTTTTTCAGACCTTTTTTTACTGAATCAATACATTTCTCATTTTTTATCATGTGGTGAGCCTAGGTTTAACATTATTAAAAAAAGATTGCCCTTTCTTTTTAAGGCCACCAAATGGAGCATCCTTTACTCTTTTCTTGCCCCGTGAGAGGTACACCAGGCAGGGGCCATGGGCAGTGCCAGGGGGCTGCTCGGGGCAAACGGGCACGGCTGAATCTATCCTTGGGCACAGTTGCCCATCAGTGAAATGTCTGAAAGGTCATTGTACTTTGGTTACAGAAAGAACTGAAAAGGAAAGATGGAAAATAACAGGAAAAAGAAGTGCAGTTTATGATATTTTGTGTTGGTTTTCTTTTTATTTTAATTTTGGTATGCATCTTTGGTACTTTTTTGTATTTGTTGTTAAATATGTAACATGACGTTTTGCCATCAAATTTTGTTAATATTATTGTAATGTATATAATATATATAATTATTAAAATTATATATTATATATAATGTGTGTGTGTGTGCATATACTATACACACACACACACACACATAATATATATATATATATATATATATATATAAAGTTGTCTTTTCTTTGATTTTATATATGTGTGTGTATGTGTGTATACACTACCAGTCAAAAGTTTGGAATCGGTAAGATTTTTAATGTTTTTAAAAGAAGTTTTGTCTGCATTAAAAACAGTAATATTGTGAAATATTATTACAATTTAAAATAACTGTTTTCTGTTTGAATATATTTTATAAAGTAATTTATTCCTGTGATGGCAAAGCTGAATTTTCAGCATCATTACTCCAGTCTTCAGTGTCACATGATCCTTCAGAAATCATTCTAATATGATGATTTGCTGCTCAAGAAACATTTATGATTATTATCAATGTTGAAAACAGTTGTGTACTTTTTTTTCAGGATTCCTTGATGAATAGAAAGTTCAAAAGAACAGCATTTATCTGAAATACAAAGCTTTTGTAACATTATACACTACCGTTCAAAAGTTTGGGGTCAGTAAGATTTTTATTTTTATTTTTTGAAAAGAAATTAAAGAAATTAATACTTTTATTCAGCAAGGATGCATTAAATCGATCAAAAGTGACAGTAAAGACATTTATAATGTTATAAAAGATTATATTTCAAATAAATGTTGTTCTTTTGAACTTTCTATTCATCAAAGAATCCTGAAAAAAAAATATTGTACACAAATATTTTGTACAATTGTACACAATAAATGTTTCTTGAGCAGCAGATCATCATATTAGAATGATTTCTGAAGGATCATGTGACACTGAAGACTGGAGTAATGATGCTGAAAATTCAGCTTTGATCACAGGAATAAATTACTTCAATATTAATATATTTCACAATATTACTGTTTTTACTGTATTTTACTGTTTTTACTAAATGTATACAATGTATACAAAATCAAAGGAAAGACAACATTTGAAAAAAATTAAATCATAAAAAATACATTAACCTAATTACAATAATTAAACCATATTGAGTGGTATAAGTGTAAAAAAATCACTAAGATTGACTTGAAGCCACCTGCTGGTGCATCTACATTATTTGCATATAATGCTGGATGCTTGCAATCTCAATGTTAAGCTTCATATCAAACATTCAAGAGGCTGTATTTTCTCATCAGCTCCATACGGCAATTTATGCTGAAGTGATTTCTTTTCTTTGGCTAGACATTGTTTGATTAAATCTTCTGCTGCCCTTAGAGGAGGTTCTATATGTTTAAAGGTCATAGAAGTGCAATACATATGTCTAGCAACTCCATTGATGCTCAACAAATTGATACGGCATTGAGTGAGCTTTTGCATCCTGTGTTTGAAAAGATCTGACCAAGAGGATGAGGAAATTAAAAGGCTTCTTTTCATCCCTTTCCTTGGTTGATTTTCTACACCGATTGAGTGTAGGTGATGATAACAAGAATGTCGCCTAGATGTTTTTCAATGAAAAATTCAGCATAAAAGGCCACATCAAAGAATCACTTGTGCATGTATGGAAAATTGTGCAGTCTAATTTCTACACAAACACATACGTGTGATGGCCGACAAAAGACTGGCCTTGACATTTGCTTTGAAATGTTGGAAAGGAGGGGCGTGGGGTTATGGAGTATGAAGGGCCGCAGAGAGAAAAGATGGAGAATATGATAGGAACATTCTGTGGGTTTTGTCAAGATGTTAACTTCATCAAAGCTCTCAAAGAAAGCATGATGGGAGTTTGTTGCAAGGACAATGGAGAGAGTAAAATATATAGACAATTAAACAAACGCTGTTACTTTTTTTTTTTTTTTTTTTTTGTGGAGTAGATGAATATAACTGAATTTCCGTGAATATGCAGTATATATAGGCCTATATTTTTTCATTATAACATTGCTTAAACAAACAATGTACAAAAAAGTGAAATATGTTTTAAATAGTTATAAAATGGTTCATATCCAGCTGCTTTTATTCAAAATGTGCTTAAAAATCCTTGACCAATTCATCTGGCCTGTTCGGGTGGTGTTTCATGATAAAAGAAGCTGATTAGTTCTCAACCATGTGTTTCTACAGTCTGCTTTAAACCCTTTTTGTGTCATTCGGAATGGGATTATGACTAAATTTAAGGCAGTCGACTCCAGAATAACATCTTTCTCCTTCATCTCCCTCTCACTTTCAACTTCCAATGTTTTTCGACCTCCCCCGCCTTTTAAAAAGCTCATTTCTCCAGGTTTCACTCCAGCTATCACACGCAAACATCCCCAACAACCCCGTCCCTATTTATTGTCAGGTACATTAGCTGCAAAAGTAGTGGTTAGGAGGCCAAACTCCTGTTTTTTCGCTCTTACTCACAGAATAGGAGATGGGTTGTGTGTGTGTACAGTGGCTGTCTACTCTTTTCTAAGAGACCCGCCTCCTCTCCAGCATCCCAAGACAAGATAATAAGGCACTCGGAGGCACAATCCGGCATTATATTCAGCCACCAAAGCCTCGTCTCTTGTCAGTTTGCATTTTATTCGGGCCCAGGATGTGACGCTTCTATCATCAGCCTGTCAGGAGGAGAGGACCAGAGAGAGACAGGGCCACTCATTTCATACACTTAACGTCCACGCCAAATGGCCAGCACTTATACCGATTCTGCCGAAATGGAGGACACGTTCCAGCCCAGGGGTCACCTTCAGCGGAGAGAATGGGAGGAAAAAAAGGCACGAAAAGATAAAAGAAATGTGTATTGATTTGTGTAATTGAGGGGGAGTTTGAGAGGAAAATGTATCTGTTGTAGACAAGAGAAGGGGGAGAAGGTTTATGACTCAATGCAGTGTTCTTTAAGAGGAGAACGTACCATTCAACTGGAACATGCAACTTTTTGAGTAGGGAAATTGTATTTTAAGCTGAGGTGATGTTTTTGGACAACCAATCGTCATTCAAAAGTAACGCTGAGTGTCTCAAAGTCAACCTGGAGTCATAAATTAGTGTATTTTAATGGATAGCCACAAGCAAAACATTAGTAGCTTGTCCTAGTCCTTTTTTTCGGCCTCATTTGTGCACATATATGTGCATGCACATACACATTAGCCTCTAAGGCCCCCCAAATAAAAAAACACACACACATTATGTTTGTGTAATCAGCTTAGCTGAAAATAGGGAGGAGGGGGTTCAGTGCTAATGCAAAAGGGCCTTGATGTGCCTCGCTCAGGTTAAGTAATAAAGTGACACAGACACAGTCTTTTAAATGAGGCTGGCCCTCTTTAAATAGAGCGCACTAGCCCCGAGTGCCTCTCCTCAGGAGTTAGATCTCATTATAGGGCAGGCTTGGGCCTTTAGTTGGCTGCTTTGAGCTGGGATCTGCCCCCATCTCCCTAATGCATGCCTACCAAGCATGTGTAATCCACTCACTAATGCGTCTGTACCGCCAGCGGCTACAGATAAGATGCTATTCAAGCAGGGAAGGAGGGGTTGCAGGGGTTGGGCAGGAGTAGTCCGGGGTCCGCTTTTGTTTTAGAAACATTGCTGGTAGGGTCAGCGAGGACAGGGGAAATTAATTGGCACTTCCATCTAAAGTTTGTAATGGATGGAGGAAGGCATTTTCTGCTCAATTGGACAAAGGGCTGTTATTGAAGATATTTTGGGTTGTTCCACAAGTATTTGCTGATTGAAGTGAATGTTTCTTGTGTTGTGCTCGAAGTTAATGTGCAAACTGCCTCTCAGCATCTTATGGAGACAGTTTCTGAGCCTAGTTAAATTAAATGTTTGGGTGTCGTTCATATTTCACAAACTATAATGCAAAACATGGTCACATATAGTATTATGATCTGAAATTATTCTCTTTGATTATGTGGTGTGACATTGCTCTTTGAAAAATCTTTCACATCAGAGATGTGTTTTGGATGCTGGCTCCCAGTGTGAGATGTTGGTATGCTGGAGTCCCTACCAGGCTTCTTAACTTTTTAAGAATTTATTTCAACTTTTTTTTTTTTTTTTTTTTTTTTGGCCAGTTACAAATGATGATACATTTTTTTTTTGACTGTTTTTTTTTAAAAATTAAATTTGACATTTACTTTGTAATTTATTTCTTCACATTTTTTTTCTCTTTGCAATATATATATATATATATATATATATGCAACAAGCTGGAAATTATACAGCTGTAATATAACTTTATAAATTCATAAACACACTTCCAATGTCAGCTTGCCTATCCTTGGGCTATCCTTGTTATTGATCCTTGATCAGAAAGACCATGAAAGACCATGTTGGTTGACAAGGTTGATATTGGATATGCTAGTTCAATGGCACCAGTACTGAACCTAGCTCAGACCAGTATGTTCAAAAGTTTGGGGTGGTTATGATTTATTTATTTATTAAAGAATGATCACCAATGCTGCATTTATTTGATCAAAAATACAGTAAAAACAATCTTTTCAGTATCACATGATCCATTCTGATGCTGATTTGGTGCTCAAGAAACATTTCTTATTATAATCAATCTTGAAAACAGTTGTGCTGCTACATTATGGAAACCATAATTGATTTTTTTCAGGATTCTTTGATAAATAGAAAGTTGAAAAGATCAGTGTTAATTTGAAATCAGAATCTTTTGTAACATTTCTGTCACTTTTGATTAATTGAATGCATCCTTGCTGAATAAAAGCATTATTAAAAAAAACAAAAAAACAAAAAAACAAAAAAACAATCAGTCTAGATGTTGTGCAAAGAAAAGAATATGCTTATTCCATATGCTGATTTATTATTCTGAATCTAAAAAGAATGCAATATTTACAAACAGTACAGCAAGTCCTCTTCTCCATTGAGATATGGACGAATGTTCCCTCACAAACATTCCCGAAACACATTCTCCACCATCACTCTGCATGTTGCTTCCATCGTGTGGGATAATTGAAGCCGTCAGCTAATCATACGGGTAGAGAGGGTGGTCATCACTGGATGAAAAATGACAATCTTGTGTTTGTCTGGTACGATGCGAAGCGCAGTGCGTAGCCGGTAACTAGAGTCTGGATGTCCTTCACAGACCCTTTATTATTTATGATGGAGTCTCTTTGAGCACTGACCAGTACTAATGCATAACCCCCTGTCCTTCTGCCTTATACCATCCCTTTGAAACCAAAGATTGAGGAGATGAGAGCCAGGAGTGACTGTGCGTGTATATGAGGGGGTAGAGGAATGCGAGTGTTTGTGTCCGGCAATCCACAGAAGTTATAATGTGATTTTTTTTTCCAAGGCATCCTTCCTGTCATATTTAAAGATGTGGAACAGAAGCTGAGGGTGCCGCTCTTCTAGCAGGATGGAGTTCTAGAGCTTCAAAGCTCCAGACTTTCCCTGCAACCTTCATTTTGTTGTAAGACAGGTTGGAGGATGACCTTGCGTAGGGGGAGTTGGAGAGATTCGCCACGCTCGCGCTCCGATTGCTTGTGCTTATGATGATGTCTATTGATGCTGCCGAGTGACCTGGGAGAGAACGAGATGACTGCTTAGGATGAGATGAGGAATGAGATGAGAGACTCGTGTAGATGCGGAAATGAACACAAGGGGAGGAAGTGTGAGACGGTAACAGGCAATTGAGGTTTAGAATATTGTTTTTTCAGGATCTTGCTGAACATCAATACATTTATTTAGATGTTTCATTCAGATAAAAAAACAAACAAACAAAAAAAAAAAAACACAATGCCTTACCTTCTTGTGTATTTTAGTAGGAGTAGTAGTTCACCTAGAAATGAAAATTATTCACCCTCATGTCTTTCGAAACCTCTATGATTTACTTACTTTTGTAGAACACCTATTTAGCAGGATGTTCACGCTGCTCTTTTCCATACACTGAAAGTAAGACATTTTCAAGGTATACTGAGTTAGTTCACCCAAAAATTTTAATTCAGTCATCATTTACTCACCCTCATGTTGTTCCAAACCTGTATGACTTCCATGGAACACAAAATAAGATATTTCTGTCAGGACAACTCATCAAAGATGATTGACAGTTAGCTTACAGTATGGATTGGCGGAATGGTTCTGTTCTTGGCAAGAACTCCCCGTCCATCCATGCAGCTTAGCATGGATAAGAGGAAGGAGCACAGCGATAAACAGAACAGAACTAACATAAATGTATTGCAGATATCATTAATGTTCTTAAAGAATTAGTTCACTTTCAAATGAAAATTACCCCAAGCTTTACTCACCCTCAAGCCATCCTAGGTGTATATGACTTTCTTCTTTCTGATGAACACAATCGGAGAAATGTTAATAAATATCCTGACGCATCTGAGCTTTATAATGGCAGTAAGAGTTACCAAATGAGTATGAGCTGAAGAAAGTGTGTCCATCCACATCCATCCATCATAAACATATTCCAGACGGCTCCGGGGGTTAATAAAGGCCTTCTTATGCAAAGCAATGCATTTGTGTAAAAAAAAAAAAAATCCATATTCCAAAATCCAAAAATCCAAATCCAGATAAAGATCTATCTTCCACCAGGCCGCTTCCATATTCAAATTACGGAAAAAATGGAATTGGCGTCATGTCAAGTTGAATAGGGAAGGCGTAGGACATAGTGTAAGCTTTTTGAACTGCGAGAGTTTTACACTTTCTTCGTAAGTAGAATACAGAAGGCGGTCTGGCAGAAGCTAGATATTTTACTTCATAACTTTCCACAAACGCATCGCTTCGCTTCAGAAGGCCTTTAATAAATCCCCGGAGCCATGTGGAATATGTTTATGATGGATGGATGTGGATGGAGACACTTTCTTCAGCTCATACTCGTTTGGTAACGCTTTCTGTCATTATAAAACTCGGATGCTTCAGGATATTTATTAATATTTCTCAGATTGTGTTCATCAGAAAGAAGAAAGTCATATACACCTAGGATGGCTTGAGGGTGAGTAAAGCTTGGGGTAATTTTCATTTGAAAGTGAGCTAATTCTTTAATGACAATAATTTAACGTAACAACATAAATCAAGATAAATCTTGAAGAAGAATATCAGAAGGCCAAGTCCTGACTGGATGAGAGGTGGAGCTGGGGATGGAGGAGGGTAATTAGCTTCTGAGCAACACAATGAAGCTGCTGTTAATATTGAATGAACCATTCATTTTTAGCAGAACTATTCATTTAAAATTTTGGGCTAAAGAAGTTTGGGGTTGGTAAGGTTTTTAAAATGTTTTTGAAGTCTCCTATAGATCACTGATGCTACAGTACATAAATACAGTAAAAACAGTAATGTTGTGAAATATTATTACAATTTTAAATAAAAGTTTTCTATTTTAATATATTTTAAAATGTATTTTATTTCTGTGATGGCAAAGCTGAATTTTTAGCATCATTACAGTCTTCAGTGTCATCCTTTAAAAATCATTCTAAAATATTGATTTGGTGCTCAAGAAAAAAAAAGATCAGTGTTAAAAACAGCTGCTTAATCTTTTTGTGGAAACCATGATACATTTTTCAGAATTCTTTGAATATAAAGAATATAAAGTTTAAAAGAACAGCATTTATTTGAAATAGAAATCTTTTGTAATTTATAATTATGTGTCTTTACTGTCACTTTTGACCAATTTAATTTAGTCCTTGCTGAATAAAAAAAACAATAAAAGAATTAAAGTAAAAAGAAAAAAAAAGGAAGGAAAACTAAATTAAAAAAAATCTTACTGACCCCAAACTTTTGAATGGTAGTGTACATATTGAACTAAAAGGCAGATTTTATTTTACTCATATTTGTATGTAGACGCCTGTGAAAGATGTCTGCATTAGGGGGAGGGATGGACACAAATGTGGCTGTTCAGCCTTGGGGTCAGTGGGCGATGTGCTGCCCATGACATGTGGGCATCTGGCGTGTTGCTAACACCATCCACAGAGCTCTTGTTCTCACCCCCACAGGCTCCTATAAACCCCCACTTGCATTTCTATGTAAACGCTATAAACACTGACAGAAATGACACGCTTGCAAGAAACGACAAACGTGGAAACCAATATTTTTACTGAAATAAGTAGTATGGGGATACAGACATTTTGAGGTTGCAAGCAAAATTGCCCATTTTTTAAAAGGAACGTGGAAACATAGAATTAGACTGTAATTAGAAGGAGAGTATCAAACAAGATGGAATAATGTAATTATTATTATTGTTTCAGTTTTTGTTGCTTCTGCTTTTCTTGTCCGCAAGCTGTGACTTTTGCACGACAACGACAAGCAAACATGCTATAAGAATACAGACTACACCCAAGAGTACAAGATGAATAGGCTTTTACTTCCAAGTACAAAGACTTTTACAGCTCTACAGAGTGAAGGATTCTACTCTGACGAGTTAAAAATAATGAAAAATATGTCCCTTATTTTCTTGCCACGATTGCAAATAGCTATTAATATTCTTATTCACAAAAAGTCAGAGAGCGTGTGTTAAATCACCACATGAGAGCTGAACAGAACACGTATAGAAAAAGAATACAGGATGCACTCAAAGAGATGCCACACAAAAACGGTGAAATAAGGAGAGACCTTACGCCGAAGACGGACAATGTTGGAGGTCAGAAGGCGGAATCCTATTTGCCACAAATATGCTTAAGGTAATTTAGGAAGAGCTCGGCGTCAGTGAAAAGCATGGCGACCCTGGCATTTTTCTGTCTTCGCTTTAAAAGGGTTTGATTTTCTTCAGGCAGGGTTGGCCTCACATCCTGGCTTTGCAGATGGGCCTAAAAGGATGAGGAGTCATGTGGATGGATCTTTGTCTCTTTCAACCCTGCGGTAATCGAGTTGACATTGCCTGAGGATGAGAGAGAGGAAAGGCTTCTTCAACAGATGTGGCCGTTTGTGTGTTAATGTTCAGATCACGCAAAATCAACACCCTGTCCTTTTTTTCAGGCCTTTCCTTTGCCTTTTTTATCCGTCCTTTCTCACAGATGGGTTCTGTTAGTTTCTATCACTCTTTTAATAACATAAATGCCCTTTCTTCTGCCCCCTACTTTAATTCTGTTTTCTTCTTTTCTCCCTTTTCTCTACTTTTGTCTTCACATCGGTTTCTCCCCCTCTAGCGTTCTCAGCTACATTGATCCATCCCCATGTTTGTATATTTTATATTTGATTTTATATGTTATATAAAAAATGCAATTCTGAACTAAATTTTCTGCTGTTGCTCTTATTAAGCTTTTGGTGAAAGAGCACCTTCCTATTTCATTGAGAGTTCAGTGGGGTTTTTTTTAGAGTATTTCTGTCCACAAGGAGGTTTAGATTAAGAAGCTGTGAACTTTGACATGTCATACAGATTTATGGTCATTTAGATGAGACAAATTAGTGCTAGTTGTTGACACCAGATAGACACCAGTTGTTGACACCAGATTTATATCTTGTAGAAATAGGTCAGGATTTCCCTGCATGTCCATTAGGAGGATAGGAAAAATGCTTATATATTTATCTCATGTCTGTCAATGTCTGCTGCTTTATTCATCCCTGACTTCTCTATATCAGTTCATTGCATTACCATGTTCAGAATGGCATACTGATATTATTTTTGCATCTTAAAGGATATGCAAAGTGTACAAATCATCAGTATGCATGGATTACCTAGATAGGTGACGTTTGTCAAAATTTGGCCAATACAGATAAGCTGATATTTATTTTCATTAAGTGGCAGATAACTGATAAAAGGCTTATATTGAAATTCTATATAATTTTGTCTAAATAAATAAAAATAAAACACTAAAATGCTACAAGTGAATTTAGGCATCACAACATTATAATGTACAGTATTAAAAATGTATATTTATTGTGAGATTTGATAAAGATTACATTTAATAATGTTACATATTTTAATTATTACATTTGTGTTATTTATGAAGATTAACTGTAAGTGAAGATTATTGCAAAAGTAATTTTAATGTAACAAAAAAAAAAAAAAAAAAAAAAAAGAAGCTGATATAAGCGACTATATTAAAAATTCTCTATAACCTATATGGTTTTATACATGGATTACACTCAAGTAAACCACTACAGTTTATCACTACTGTTTGACATATTTATTATTACATAATACTTATTTACATGCTTTAAAAAATGTATGAATTATTCTATTCAGTGTGTTCTGCCATATGCAGTAAGCAGGCTAGTACTCCATTCCAAACATCATCCATTTCCCTGGATTCAACTGCCACATTAAGAAAATCAATAACCCAACAATTTGAACACAATTGGTTGATTATTGACAAGATTTACAATTGTGTTAAATGTGACCTGTCATTCATGTGGCCAGGGCTTTAAACTCACTGTTGCACCAATGCAATCTATTGTCTTGCATGGGTTTTAACTTTGATTGATCCTGTGGTCAACAATACATAAGCGGTGCTTAAAAATTAAAGTGTGTTATGTGCCCTAAGCAAAATTATGAATCAAATCATATGCTCTGTGCCAATACAGTTTAATGTGTTTCAAAGAGGTCACTGCATCAGGCTTAATGATTTGTATTTAAAGTGGCTTCAATCTCAGTCATATTTTAGATCCGAATAGGGAAGATCAATACACCACTGAACATGTCTTTCAGTTGGATTGGTTGGATCAATAGATAATGCAGATATGATGCAGGCTCTATTTTGTTATAACTCAACACATTTATGGCTTGTTTCAGTTCATCATGCCTTTTAGATGACACAAAAGCAAGTGGGACACTTACCGTGCACTTTGAAATTCAAATTGGTTTAACTGCGTGATAGTGAATGAGATAATAAATAGACGAAAGATCACAAAGCGGACACACACGTGTGGGTTGTTTAAGATGAGGTTTGGGGGTCTGTCGATTCTGAATAGCCTGAAAGAGCATCTCTCACCATCACTGAAGTTATGACATAATGTATTTCCTTTGAAAGTGTTAAAGCTCCTCTTTTATGGAAGGAAAAATTGATTCATAAATGTCTGTGGGGGTGAATGCCAACCCCTAACTGAGCACTCGACAATGACTGTTTAATTCAGCTGTGTCGATTTAGTGTTGCCATCTGCGAGTGATTTGGCACTAAACGAGATGACAACAAAAACATTGGCTTTTGTAATTTTGCAGGAGCTGTCCTTGGCGGGTGGGTGTGGGGTGTTCACTCGGCATTGAAATGTAACATAGATGAGATCAATTAATGCCGTTTTGGTCCCTTGCAAACTCATTGTGCTGGACCTGTTCAACCTCACTGGATATTTACCACTCAAATGACCAGTGAAACTGAAGGCGTTTAATTAATTTGATTAATTATTAAATGAATTAATATACTTTTAATCAGCAGGGATGCATTAAATTGATCAAAAGTGACAGTAAAGACATTTATAATGTTACAAAAACATTATTTCCCTTTCGAATGGGAACTTGCACTGCATCTGACAAGATGCTATGGGGAACACCTCAGCATGACCGGTGTCTCAAGCACGTGTCAAACGCGACAATAACATTTGCCGCCGACAGCCTATGACATCAGTACCGTTGTGACCAGAGTATAAAGGGGCAGCTGAAATACACGTCATCATCATCTGAATGAGAGCATTGCGAGAGTTTCTTGAAAATGACAGGCCAGGATTGTTATTTTAATCCTTGGCTGTATCCCTTTTAAGGTATTGATAATATATGATACCGACCTTTTGAGCTGCTCGTGGGCCGAGACTCTTCAGGGCCCTGCATACTCTTGCCGTATGTTAGGGTAGCTTGGGCTATGGCTGTAGGGAAGAATGTCACCAACAGCTGCTGGTGTGAACATTGGCATGTGTGACCCCTTTTTTAAGCAGAGTCTAGGCTGCTAAGCACGCATCCCCTCAGCATGGTGGAGTAGGTATTTGTTCCCCATAGCGTCTTGTCAGATCCCATTCGAAAAGGGAATGTCTGTGTTACAAATATAATTTAGACGTTCACCGAGAAGTGGAACAAGACACTGTGCCTCATTGCTATGCTTCTGGTATGCCTGCTATACATCTCCTTTAGACAAAGAAGTGGATGACGTTTACTTCAGGCGCCCGTTTATACTCTGGTCACACCGGTATTGACTTAATAGGCTGTCGCGGCCAATTATAATTTGTCGTGTTTGACATGTGCTTCAGACACTGGTCATGCTGAGGCGTTCTCCATAGCTTCTTGTCAGAAGCAGTGTCTCGTTCCCCTACTCAGGGAACCAGGGTTACAGTACATTTGTAACCTAGACATTTTCAAATAAATTATGTTCTTTTGAAATTTTGAAACATTGTTAAGTCGTGATGTATCGAATACATTTCTGGGTCTGGGTCCAAGCCTCTACTCCGTTTAAAGGGATAGTTCACCCATTTACTCACCCTCAAGTTGTTCCAAACCTGTATATACTGTATTTCTTTCTTCTGCTAAACATAAAGGAAGATATTTAGAGAATATGGGAACCTGAACAGTTCTGGGGCACCAATGATCTCCATAGTATTTTTTTCCTGCTATGTCAATGGTGTCAATACTAATTCAATGGTGCCCCAAAGCAGCCTGGTTACAAACTTTCTTCAAAATATCTTCCTTTGTGTTCAGCAGAAGAAAGAAATGTATACAGGTTTGGAACAACTTGAGAGTGAGTAAATGATGACAGAATTTTCATTTTTGGGTGAACTATCCCTTTAAAGTGAGAATACTATCTCAACAGCTGTTTATGAGGACATTTTATTAACAGCACTTTAAGTTAAGTTTTTAAAAAAATCTTGGTGTACACAGTCTCAGGGCTCTCTGTGCCCTGGACACCAGTATTTTAACGGTTCAATCACTGTCTGGCCACCTGAGATTTCGATATGGGAAAAAGTAGATTTCAGTAGTACTACAGCATACTACACATTTATTAGCGCTGTTTGTTATAAAAAAAAAAAAAAAAGAGTTAAGGGTTAAGACACTCCTAATCATCCTGCTTATGAAAATATGACAGCCATTGAAACAAATATATATATATGTATGCAGTCCACATAATATCTCATAAGACCATTCAGAGGTCTTTTTCTCACCCTTGTGTTAAGGATGTTTTTATAAGAAAGAAAAAAAAAAGTTGAACTCTGACCTCTTGGAGTCTTAGCCACTTTATCAGAGCTGGCACATCCAGAGTCACTAGGTGAGGTTTCTCCCCTCTTACTGTCGGTCTGGGTCTCTGTTGTGTTTAACCTACTATAGATAGGGCTACACTGAGGAGATTACAAATGAGACACTGTCTGACCATCTCAGAGAAACACAGCCTGTTAGTGCCCGTTGCCTGGTGTGTTGGAGGATGGGCGAATGTTTGAAAATATGCTCAATTATCAATACCTTTATAAATTAGTGAGTGAGGTTGAGTATCCATAATGGTCTTTGGCGGTTTGATAAGTGGTTTCTTTGGGATGCCGTGTGCTGTAAGTCTGTCAACCTTGAGAAGCATGTTTGCGTATTCTTTTGGACTCGTTGTCTGCGAGTTTATCGAAACACCCTCAGGCTTTTTAACTCAAACAATAACTAGTACTAGCAGTTTGGCTGCTAGTACATGGCATTTAGTTTGGTTGAGGGAAGGGATACTTCCCAGGAAAAATTCTCCTCAGCTAGAGTGTATATCAGTACTTTAGACGTAAGATATCCTTAGCGCTCGAAGGGTAATCCACTTAAGGCACAGGCTGTTTTAATAAACAGGTCATAAGAACAATGGGATTGGGTAATGGGAGTGAATCGCTGTTGATAATCCCCAGACACCCCATCACTCCTCCTTCGGCTTTTTAATTTTGTTGCATGGAGGAGGAAAAAACACACCGAAACCCCCCTGAGATGAGGGGCCTGTACATTTATTCATTATTGATCCCCCCTCTTTCGCAGCCTGTTCAACTAAAATGTGTTAACTTTACTATTATTTGCAAAGTGATCAAGCGTTCCCCACTCAACCAATGAAAGACACTCGTTCAATAGGCCACGCTTTGCTGCTTTACTTATAGACGAGATATATTATTCACAACTCGCCAAGTTACACCAAAAGCATCAGTGCGTAACGGAAGCATTATTTATATATGATATTGTCATGTGCTCTGTCAATGCGATGCTCCTCATCAATTATGCAGCAGAGCGACTCCTTTGATTAGACGCAGAATCGGCTTTGTTTTTCATTTTTGATATTGAGCTCGTGAACATATGATAATGGAGTCTGACACAGGAGATTTTCCTCTGATGTTTGTCATTTGCCAAACTTTGAGACAAATGCGTCTTCGCAGCATCATTAGTGCTGTCGCTCATCTGGAACATCAAATACATGACAAAAGATCGCTGTGATAATATGTGATCATCCCACAATTACAAAAACAATGGTAATAATGCAAAACTTTGTTTGTGTCATCTTTTTGCTTTATTAATCTTTTAATATATATTTCTGAAGGATCATGTGACATTGAAGACTGGAGTAATGATGCTGAAAAATCAGCTTTGCAATCACATAATAATATTTCACAATATTACTGTATTTTACAGTATTTTTGATCAAATAAATGCAGCCTTGGTGAGCATAAGAAACTTCTTTCAAAAACAAACAAAATCTTACAGAGCCCTAACTTTTAAACAGCAGTGTACGTATAAATTAATGTGAAAATGTAGCATGTAATTAAATATGAACAATATAGACATTATTAAACTGGTGCAGCATCACAGACATGGCCGGACTGTATTGTTATTAATGTTTTTTTTTGTTTGTTTGTTTGTTTGTTTTGTTTTTTTTAATCACGTTAAATACATTTTATTGATTGATTGATTGATTGTGTTATATTTGGAAGTTGTGTAATAGTACTCAATGATCAAGCCTAGCACAAGGAACACCATCCAACACAAGAACACTGTGTACTGTCACAGAAACAGTCCAAACTACATGATTTCATTTTTGAGTTATGACACATTTACTATTGACTTTACTTCTCTGGCTCAATTTTCCTCGCAGGCAAGATTTATGTTTTTGCAGGCATTCAGAGGAAACCAGAACTAACTAATAGTTAATAATAATAAACTTGTGGTGTAAAAAGCACACATCAGAATGGCCAACCGCTAACCAAACAACAGTGGGTTTAAGCGTCCCTTAGGTGAGCGGTCATCAGCAGATGTTCTTCATAAGTGTGCTGGGTAGCTTGATTACAAACTCTTTTATTAGGTTTGATCAGTGTGTGTGTGTTTGTGTGTGTGTGTGTGTGTGTGTGTAAGATTAGGGCCAGGGAGACAGGTCTTTACCCTCCAGTGATCTCTGGAATAATGAGGATATGTTACCATGGTGATTCTCAGAGAAGCCTCTGTAAGCTAAGAACCATTTAAAATCAGTTGCTTTGTTTTTCTTTGGCCATCACTGCCTTCCTGTTCCTAGTTATTAAATGCACAAGAATCACATGTAAGTGTAGGAACAGACTGAGTACCTGTTAAAAATGTAGTAATGACAAAAGTTACAGCAAACTATTTTTTTTTTGTCAGTATTAGTTTTAATCGTGGTACAGCTGTTGAAAGAAGGAAAGAAAGGAAAAAAGAGTACTATATATAAGTAGAAAAAAGCAAAAGGTTGGATTTAGAAGGTTGGAGTAGAATCAGGCCTTGACCATGAACCAAAGGCAGTACACCACAAAAGTAGATGACTAGCTATAGCAGACACCCTTTTAAAAAGCATTAACCACCTGAGACCTTGCCTGATCATTTTCTGACTGGTTAAATAGACTTTGATGGCATGGCATGAGCTCTATGAGTTAATTATACATGATAACATATTTGAATGAACTTTGAACTCTGATACCAGCCTAATGTCGACTCTTTAACATTGCTGAAAGAGGATCAACCAGCCAGATTCCACGAGCTATTGTATGTATATAAATAATAAAAAAAGATTAAATACTGTGTTTTCAAAAAACGGCAACCTGATATAGGAGTACAGCAAAATCACCAAGCAAATTATGCTTATGCTAAAGCAAATTATGCTGTTTATATAGGCCTTGAATACACACAATTGAATCATTTTGAGACATCAGTTGAGTCATTTAGTCATTCTATTTCTAATAATAATAATAATAACGGTTTAGAATGTATGGCTTAACAAATTAGTTGTTTCAAAGGCCACTCCTGGAATATATTTTAGTGTGTACTTTGTAATTGATATGTCAAGTTTCATATGCAGATGTTATGCACAAATGCATGCATATACACGGTTAGTGAATGAGTCCCAATGTTCCAGGTTCAAGTTATGCTCAATGGACACCACTCTGTCACTTACCACAAAAATACACTACTGTTCAAAAGTTATGATTTTTTTTAATGTTTTTTATAAAAAGTCTCTTATACTGACCAAGGCTTCATTTATTTGTTAAACAATACAATATTGTGAAATATTATTACAAACTAATTTCTATTTAAAATAAAATAAAATGAAAACTAATCCAAAATATTGATAAAAACTACTGTATAATAGTATCTCAATTATGCTAAAATAACACTGCAGGTGTATAGTATCTGTGGTGAAGCGCAGTATCTCATGTCAGCCCTGTGTATGAGTGTGTGTTTAAATGTGTGTATGTTGACAGCGCAGAACTCAAGCATGCAAACTGATGTGTGGTTTGAGTCTCTGAATTAAGGATACGCCGTGACGTGTATGTAACAGTGCTGATGTGTGTTTAGCAGAGAACACATGGTGTGCAGGCTCTTTTATTGGTAAAACGCTTTACAGCAGCAGTTACAGAGCACCCTACTGAGGGCTCACTGCCGTCACAGCATGATACTGTCTCTGAGTGTTTGAATATGTGGTTATGGGAGGGGAAAATGGAGGAATTTATTGAAAAAAAATTTTATTCTTTAAGAATGGACAAATAAGTCTATCTTTTGCTCTCTCTCTCTCTGTCTCTCTCAGGTGGTCGAGTTGGTTCAGTTCAGTCTGATGCCAGCAGCAGTCCCACAGAACATGGTCATATGGGTCAATCTCACCCCACGTACCCTCTAGGACCACAGGTGAGAAGACACACTTTTTCCCCTCACACCATTACATTAACGTCAATGTGAAATGGCATTTACCACCCATTTTACATCTAAAATGTGACATTTCTGAGTAAAAAAAGTACATGGCTTGATTTTATCCAATTGGTTGGATCATGAAACGTGGGTGTTACATACTAGAATGGAGCCAGACTGAATGCGAGTTTGCAAAATTTGGCTAGCATTACCCAAAAGTTACTTCTCAACACTGGCCTGTCCGTCTAACTAAAAGTAGCATTGCTACTAACTTAATATTTTTCATTAGTGCAGAAGTAGATTAGCTGCTTTTAAAATAATATACCTAGTGTAGTTACCAGCTACTTTTTACAAATAATAGCATAAGTAGTGTGGAAAAACCTGACATTAGTGGTCGACCGATATCCAGGCCCGGCGCCACTGATTTGTGCCCCCTCAGTTTCAGTTTGTCCCCCCTTCACCCCCGAAACACGATCGATTTTAACCCTTTAACACATGTGAATAGAACGTTCAGTGCGTCACTGCTAAATTCAAACCTGCTTTCTGAGCCAGAGATGGACGCACTCAGTGCTTTTCATTTTTCATTTCAACTATTCAGTGTTTTCAACCACATAATGTTTATTTGAGGTTTCAGACATTTAAATAGACATTTAAATGAAGTACTAGGCTATATATAAAAAAGACATTTATAGTTTGTTAAATGCAAATTCCATACACTAATATGGAAGATCCTTTCAATTATAATTTGACAAGGTTTTTTATTCATATCAGATACATTATGAAACAATAAAGTTTACTCTCTCCTCCCAGTTTACCAGCCACTTACGTTTATGTATTTCGGGAAAAAATAATGAATTTACGTGATGTAAATCTGACAGATCCTCTGTTTTAACTAACATGATCATTATAAAGGTGTTAAACAACACCTTTAGATCAAATTCTGCAAAAAACAATTTTTCTGTATAGTATGCTTTATTAGTATAGTGTTTAGTAAGTTTGGTCTTTTAATAACACTGTCTTAGTAAATTAAGCCATGTTAAGCTTTTTCACATTAAGCTTTTTCACGTTAAGCGCTTTAGAATGTCCCGTTGCGGGGGAATTTAAAATAATGCTCTAAAATAACGGTCGCCTTAAAAGAAATAATATCGATAATATAGAGCCCCTAGAATATAGATATAATAAGATATTTTAAATAGTGTATTTATATTCCATGCAGGTACAATAAATGGGGGGCCAAAGTTCTCAACTTTTGAAAATGGACAAAACACCCTAAAAGTATTTAGTGCATATAACTGATGAAATTAATAAATGTATGTTATTATTCACTGATAATCTTTCTCTCTACTGAGTCAGTCAATTCAACCAATTCAGATTCAGATTTGTATGAGTCAGAATCAAACCAAGTGATTAAAAACAATGTTCACAAATTGGACATTGAACACACTTTGAAATGTCCATGAGAAAAGTAACAATGAATAACACCTTTTATTTTCTCAAACTTATCTATCAAATGGCTTCTGAAAACTTATAGATGGTGCACAAGTCATATAGGCCACTTTCATGATGTTTTTGTCTTTTTTGATACTTGAAAAACCTCATTCCCATTCATTGAAATTGTATGGGGAGAAGCACAGATAACTCTTCACATTTTTTTCTTCTGCAGAATAAAAAAGTTATATATTTTCAGAATAACATGATGGTGATTTTTGTTGAACTATCATTTTAAGGAAATAAGATACATTTTGAAGACTTTATGATGACTTCAGGGACCATGCCATCCAACCCAACACCTAACCATTGTCCCAATAAAACAAATAGACACGCACATACTCGAAGAAAATCAACTGTGGTCTTTTTTAGGATGAGTAGAACAAACAAGCTCTTTCAAAAGATGGAGAATGATCATTGTCTGTTGCCATATCCAGCTCAACACACCGAAGCGATGTCCAAGCCCTTGT
Organism: Hypophthalmichthys nobilis; assembly: GCA_037950665.1. Taxonomy (NCBI): domain Eukaryota; kingdom Metazoa; phylum Chordata; class Actinopteri; order Cypriniformes; family Xenocyprididae; genus Hypophthalmichthys; species Hypophthalmichthys nobilis. The sequence goes on along the minus strand of CM075482.1, from coordinate 10,094,216 downwards.
CTTCTCGTTCCCCTGAGCTCTGCCTTAATAGATGAACCCTGTCAGGACAGTCCCACAGAAACAAACACTTTTCAGCCACACTGCTCTCTCTCTGTGCCATGGCCAATTCCCTTGTTTCTGGATCAATATGTTTTGATGGATTCTCACTCTAGAGACGGATATTGTGTGCACTGCCATTACGGAACTGGATCAGTAAGAGGGCAGTTAGCCCTACATGGGTCCGACTCTTTCCTGTGCCTCTGGCTTCATTCGAACACACTGCTATCAGTCTGATTACGAGTAATCTTTCAGCGTTTCCTCTGCTGAGCCGTTCCCTCCGTTCTTCTTATTAGAAAGAGGGATGAGGTTGGGAAAAGAAAAGGGTAATTTAATCCCAAAAGCCAAATCAAGAATGTATGGCATTTTGCTTATGGGTCAAAGGTTCTTGGAAACTCATTCATTCAGTACTGATTCTATTAAATTAGTCTTTTTATTTCTCATGTTTTATCATGCCTTGGATGGTTTAAAGTCAAAATTAACATTCCTTAACATTGACATAAGTCTTTTAACATTCCTTATACATGTTCCTTGTCTTATTGTGTAAAATTAATCAAAGTGACTTGCTTAAACGACTTTTCTTTTGACATCACCAAGCCCTCCAACTCCCACTTTTCACGATTCGGTTCAAATTTGATGGATAAGATCAAGTTCACCTGAATGTTTTCTGAATGTCATTCTACATTGTCATTTCAAATGCTGTTTCACTTCAACTTTAATAATAAAGTATAGTTGCAAACAAACAAAACAAAAAAAATGCACCAAAAGCTGACATAGTATTTTCATTTTTTTTTTTATGCAACATTTGTTAGAATGTATGTATAAGACAAAATTATACAGTAGCAAAAGAAACAAAATTTTACATTAAAAAAAACAATACCGAGATTTTATAAAATACAGAATGTACATGTACAATGAAAAACAAGATCTTCAACAAGAATCCTTTCAACTATTAGTGTATTTATTTTAAATATGCCACAATATATTTGAAAAGTGTATTTAGTGTATGCAAATGGACATTTAGGAGCAGCGATGTGGTAGCGTGACTTAAACATCCCAAGGGTATTTTGAGTGAGGAGTTGTTCAGCCATTTTAAAGTGTGTTTTGATCCTGGGGGATCCCATTTCACAGACACGCTGGGGTTCAGATCAGTTTGTCAGCTGCCTTGTCGCTTAGAGAGAGGGCTGATGGGAAAACTGTGTGAGCCATTAGTGAATCTAACATGAAAAAAGAAAGAGAGAAGATCTGGTTTTCATGCTGAGTCAAGGAGTATATGGCCGTCCCATGATTCCTGACACAGGCGTTCTGCTGGACACAACAATAGTTTGTATTCCTTGGCAAAATCCCATGAAAATGATAACAACTAAAGTTTTATTTGATCACAGTTAGATTACTGGTATATAGGTGTTTTTGTGGATGCATGACGTCGGTTGTCATCGTGTTCATACAGGTGTCCTATAAAGTAACCACAGTTGTAGTTCATCACATTATCTATGAACATGTTCCACTGATGTTTGATGACCAGAAAAAAAGTTTAAAAATAATCTTCTTTTATTTTGACAAAATCTAACTTGTTTCAAGTACATAAATAAATTATTATTAAATGAAACAATTAATAAATGCAAGTTTTTCTATCAAGGAGATATTAATCTGTTCATTTCCATACTTGGGTGCAATCTCTTGCTTTTTCCATTTTCTCACTAAATGTGTGTTTTATGGTATTCGTATGACCTGCTTAAAATTAGGGGAATTATATAAAATTCCCAAACAATTTATTTACATTTTCAGGCGCAAAATATAAACAAAAAATATTTTTATTATTGACTACTGAAAAAAAAAAACTATGAAAATCACCAGATGGAATATGATTTGTGATGAATATGAAACACGGATTTGCCTGATTTTTAAATGTTTTCATAAATATCTGACAATGTTGACAAAAGTAGGGGCAGAGCTGTAAAACCTTATAAAAGAGGTATATTTTGATTAGTTTTTTTTTTTTTTAGTACAATCTGTATGACATTATGAAGTTATATGGACATGATATGAAATTATGAGGGCAGGTAATTTTAAGTGTAGTGATTGATAATTTAGCATCTTAATTTCAATCAAATAAAGAGTAAATAAAATTAAATTACATATTTTTCATAAGAACATTCCAGTGATAATCTCTGATTAATTTCAATGCAAATGTTTAAAAATAAATAAATAATTACAAGTCTTAAAAATCTGTGGTATGTAATTGTGCAGAAAAAAATCCTTTCTACCAAAGAGCCTATGAATTAACATAAAGATATCCTCATATTATATAAAGAACGTTTAATTCTCTGGTTAATCAGCATCATACCAAATGGACTCTGTTTTCTATAAAGTTTGTCCTAAGCTCTAAGTTATTTATCCAGGGGCCAGTTGCATAAACATAGTTGCTAACTTGAGACTGTCTTAAGAACTAGTCTGACCAACAAGCAGTTAATCGGTCTTAGTTTTCGGATTCAAATTAAACCAATCTACCTTTTTATGTAGTTAAAGTTATGACCAGTCTTGAAGAAAAAAATCAGATGACTAACTTGTAAGACTAGTCTAAGCAGTTTCTGCAACCAGTTTAAGTCATCTTCAGACTGATGGAGGCTGTTGAGCTCTGTTATTTAGGTCAAGTACCCTTTTAATAATTTCCTCTGTACTATGAGTGGAGTTCAGAATGGGCCATTAAGAGCTAGTTAATTTGGACGAAAATGCCAAACCCAGTGCTATAGACAAATTTCATCCTTTTAAATAATTCAGACAAAGCCACACTAAAATGGCTACATTTTTTAAAGGTACAATTAACTACAGTCCTGAAATAAACATGTAAAATGTGGGTCATGGAGGTTGTCTTTAATTTAACCCTTTTTTTTATAGATTGAAGAACAATCTACCTGTGCCAAAAATATTTTTTCTTAATCATTGATGCATTGGTTTAAATTTATGGCAAAGCCTGATCTCAGTATACACACTACTGTTCAAAAGTTTTTCTTTTTTAAATGAAATAAAATGGTGAGAATAAGATACTTAATAAATTATTCAGACCCCAGACTTTTGCACCGTATAGTGTATATTCTTAACTCTCAAGAATATGTCAACATATGGATTTCTAAACTGACTTATTCAAAAAGCAAAGATTTCAAGCATGGGCACAGAGGCAAACCAGGCAATGGCATTCACTTTGAGATTGAGATGAGATGCTGGCAGACAATCTTTGATTTTGTGCCTCAAATAACCAACATCACACACACTTAAAACAGCAAGATTAAGCATGTCACACAGCTATGTCAGAAGAGTCTTTGTTGTCATCCTTTGACTGGTTAATTGATTTTTTTTTGCATTCTTTTTATGTCAATGTTTAAAGTGAATGAAATGACAAATGACATCTCTCAGTATGTTCTATAAGAAGTTTTATTTTTTTGTCTTTTTGACATTCTTTTTGTCTGTTTTTTTCCATTTAGATGGAGAAAGAATATTTAATATTGTTGTTTTATGCTGATTACCAGTGGATTTAAGATGTTGTCGTAAATTAAATGTTAAAGCAACGAGTAAAGCCTTGTATTATCACACAGAAGTCAAATGCATCAGTGAACCACTTTCAGTTTGAAAGTTTTCTCTAGATCCTTCCATATAGAATAATTGCACCTCATATCTTTTATAGTCATTCTATTCCATGATGTCATTCCATTCTTTTTTTCTTTGTGTTTAAAAATTAGGAAAACTGCATCATGCCAGAAATTATGAAACTGCTTCAACCAGGAATGTTTTTGGTCTTCTACTTAACTTTAAAGTCCTCAGATTAAAATTGATGTATAGCTGTATAGCTTTCATTCATCTGTGGAGATCTAAAGAGTTTGAGAATTTATAAATGTATAAACACTGTTGTCAGTATACAAACACATCACTGAGGAAACAATGCTTGAATAATCAGACTTAAATGGAGAGGTCCTCAGTAATACAGGTTGACTGTACAAGATCAAGCCAAAGAAATAGCAATAAATTACTAAATGGGAGTGATGATAATGTAGCCAATGTGTAAAAGTAAGAGGGAAAGTGAGAAAATTGCTGAAATGCAGGAAGGAGCAGTAGCACCTTGTATCTCCATTTTTATTTTTTCTCTTCATAAATCATTACCAATGGTCATCCTTTATGTCTGTCTGTGGGTTTTGCAAATATTTATCCAATGAAAAGTATTAAAAGCAACTTGTGACTAAAGCTCATAACTCCATTGGATCCTCAAACTGTCAGTAACACTATATATACACTATATATATGTTTTATGTTTATGCTTATGTTTTATGTATTTGAGCGGAAAAGAGTCTAGCGTTTGTTGTTGTGTCATATTCAATATTGTTTTAGATAGCCTGTGCAAAGCACTTCATCTTTTATAAAAGAGATTGAACTGACCGCCTACAAAGCTATAATAAACTTTTTAACCCGTAAGAAAACATAATGTGATGCACTTACTGCACCAGATGCGGCCATTCTAATGACGGACAAAACAAGTATGTCCGAAATCCTCAGAAATTTCTCTGCTCAAACTCCATATGTCCGTATAAACTCTAATGCTGGTCCATAACTCCAATGTAACTCTATATGAGCTTGATTTTGGTAAACTGTTAATAATATAATAATAACACATGCAAGTGTCTGACCTTATTTAAAGCCACAATATTAACTTTTACAACACAGTTTAAAAAAAAAAAAAAAAAAAAAAATATATATATATATATATATATTTTTTTTTTTACTCCATTTCCTAAAGAGTAGCAGTTTTGACATACAAGGTTTTCGGCCAAAAGCGACAATATATATATATATATATATATATATATATATATATATATATATATATATTATAAAATATAAGTCATACATTGAAAAACTTCCTGTTAAACTCCTCTCTTTCAGTCTCTACTAGTTGCTCAGCAGCTGGCGTCGGCGGTTAGTGGAGTGATGTCCGGTGGAGCTCCGGGTCTGAACCAGCCCATTCTCATCCCCTTTAACGCTGGTGGGCATCTGGGTGGACAGCAGGGCCTGGTTCTCTCTCTGCCCACCGCTGCCAACATACAGGGCCTGGTGGCAGCCGCTGCTGCTGGTGGCATCATGACACTCCCCCTACAGAATCTTCAAGGTATGAGTACTTAATGATCAGTATCAAGATTTTTTTTTTGTATTTTTTTATTCATTTATTTGTTTGTTTTGTTTACCCACAAATTATTTAATTAATTAATTATTTGTTTATTTACTTATTGAGATTTCCATAAATAATGCTAATGGTCTATTTTAATTCTTTTACTTCTGGTCATCAAATGCACATCCTATGCATATATTCTTTAGCTTTTTGTTGTTTATTTATTTATTTTAATCTATAAACTGAAAGAATAAACACTTAAATGAATACCCAAGGGTTAAAAAGTACCATCCGAACCTGTAAAGTCAAATTCAATGAGGGGATATCATGAAAATGTTTTTTTGGTATACAGTCTTCTACTGTTTGTTGTGTTTTTAGGACTCATAAAAGTAGTGCCATCTCAAAGCACCATCACCCCATCAAAACAGTACACGTTTAAGATATACCTGCAGAAAGTGCTCGAAAAAGGCAGAGGACAGGAGGATCAGAACGATATAGGCGGGGAAAGTAGTTCACATTCATTACAGGTCAGCGTTTTGCAACGAAGCGCAAAAGCACTTTAAGGCTCTTTCTTCTTTCAGTAGGAGTATTCGCTAGCATGCTTGTGTCTTCTCCTCTTTACCTCTATCTCTCCCCCTCCTCTTTCCTTCCGTCCGCACGTCCATACTTCTCCTCGCCTTTTAAACTTTAATGCACGAATGTTCTCTTTTGATCATAGTTGTAAATGGTTTTCATTTTAATGTTTAAAACATTGTCTCTTTTATACCATTAGATTGAGGGGTGGAAGGGGGAAACCGTCAGTCATAAATCTTAGATGAGGTACCTTCTCTAATGCCTGACTAAAAAATGATAGGTTATAAATTTGAGTGCATGTAAAATAGCACGTTTTCCTTTTTCGGACAAGGAGGAGGAGGCCGAAGATTAAAATAATGCACGGCAGGAAACAGGTTGTCCTGAAGAGATGGATGGATGGATGGATGACTAAAATAGTGGGATGGAGAAGAAGTCTCTAATGGACACAAACATGCATAAATAACAACACGCATCAGAGCGCGTCTAGGCTTTTAATAAATGCTCACATGGGCTAAATAAATATCTAAAATTTCCCAGAATTCCCTCAGTCACGATAATGTGCCTGTGGGGCCTGCTTCGCATTTCGAGGACTCTCTAAAATAGATACTAGAAAGGGGTTCTTCGTTGCAGTGAATTTTAATGGTCCATTAATTGTCTGTCTTAACTGGACATTTACTTTTTATGCTTGTTCAGCAACAATGTTATGAGTGAGTCCTTTTTTGTCTGAGATTCGTTTTTTTTCAAGTGGTCATGAACAGTGGAGTCTTAAAGTCTGAGACTATATGGAAAATCTAGGATTAAAAATATTATTTAAACTTGGTGCAAATGATGTTTTAGTATTTTAGTACATTTTAGTAAAAAAAAAAAAAAAATTGTCACAACATTTTGTTGACAAAAATTGACAAAAAAAAAAACTTTTCAACCCCACTACCCTGAACACTTAAAGGGGTAGTTCACCGACAAAAGATTCATGTTGTTCCAAATTTTTACGACTTCTGTGAAACATTTTGAAAAAAGTTTTTCCTCACATTCAGTTAAAGTCAACAGGGTCCAGTGTTGTTTGGATCCCAACATTCTTTAAATTATCTACTTTTATGTTCCACCGATGTAGGAATTTATACAGGTTTGGAACAACATGAGGGTGAGTTAATTTTTGGGTGAACTGTCCCTTTAAATATTTTTTGTACTCAAATCGTGAACATTGACATTGTGTTTATGTGTGGTGCAAATGCAAACAGAAAAGTCGTCGTCCTAAAAAAAATACCCAGTGATAAACTAGTGTGAATCATTCTGACTAGGCCTCTCAGTTTTAGAATCAGAACCTGGGGGATTCTCCAAGGGCGTAGTGTCACGGGTGCCATGTGACATTAAATGATTTGACTGTGTCTGCTCTCCCTACAGCAAGTCACAGTGTCTCACAATCCCCAATCCTATCCTATCACCCCACACCCCATTGATGGAAAGCTGCTGGCACAGCGCTTCTGCCAGACAGTCTTAGTTGAGCGGTGAGCCCAGCCCCCCAGGCCTGATTTATCACAAACTGCAGAGATCTAGACCTCAAGCACCAAAAAAGACACATAGATCAGTGTGCTTGTGTAGTATGTTCTAATTAACTCTAGATCAAACACTTGAAGGTGAAGCAGACAGGCCACTTTCATAAGTTGTAATAGAAAGTCACACTAATGAGGAGCAAATAAGATCTAATAGCTCATGTCATGGTGAAAATTCAATTAAAATTAGAGTTTATAAAAGTAAAAAGTCATTTATTAAGTCATTATCTTGATACTTTGTGTCTATCAGAGCAAGATACCAATTATTTATGCATTATTGCATAAATGAAATGAAGACCATAAAGTCCAGATGACATCATCATCAGTACAGTTACACATTCCTAAATAGGGATGGGAGTTGTAAAGAATGCAACACTTTACAATAAAGTTATTAGTTAACTACATTATTTAACATGAACTAACAATGAAAAATAATTCTAAAGCATTTACTGATCTTAGTTAAATGTTAATTCCAACCTTTACTAATATGTTTTTAAAATCAAAAGTTGTGTCTGTTAATATTATTTAATGGACCTGAGCAAATGTAAACTAACAATGAACAGTTGAATTTTTTATTAAGTAATGTTAACAAAGATTATAAATACTGTAACAAATGTGTTACTATGTTAACTAATTGAGCCTCATTGGAAAGTGTTACCTAAAGGATTCAGTGATTTCGGTTCTAATTCCTCTTTTAACAATTGTGGCTCCTTAAAGGTTCAAATAATGAATAATTAGGAAATAAATATTTGGCAGAAATACATTTTATGTATTTATTAGTTTATTTATTTGGCTGTTTAGCAGGGTCAATGCACTTTTTTTTTTTTTTGTAAATTGTAAATGTTTTGAAAATAGCCATTAACTATTTTTCATCACCCTTAAGATGAAAAATAATATTGAAACTACAAAACTATAAAAATTATGTTATGCAAAATATATGCAAAAAAAAAAAAAAAAATGCAAAAGGTGTGTTTACATAGACTTTTCACACTTTTTAGAGGTGGTAATAATTGGCCTTAACAATATATTAAATAGCAATACTAAAAAAAAATTATTTACTTTTATAAAATACTACTTTAGAATTACAGTGTTTTTGATTCATTAAAAAGAGCTGAGTCATTAGAGGCATCCAGTATTCTTCTAAAAACTGGAACTCGTTCTGAAAAAGATCTTCTTGAACAGTCTTCTCGTCTGCCATTGGTAGGGCAAACATATGGCCCCACCCACTTTTTGTTGGTATTTGGCTTATGAATAATTTATTATAGTTGTGCATATTAAGATGGGATGAGATTTTAAAGGTTAGTTCACCAAAAAATGAAATTTCTGGGTAACAATTTAGTTTAGGGTCCAGTATTCACTAGATTCAGTATTAACTAGTTGCTTATTAGCATGCAAATTACTAGGATATTGGCTGTTTATTAGTACTTATAAAGCACATATTAATGCCTTATTCTGCCTGACCATATTCTATATCCCATAATCCTACCCAATACCTAAGCTTCACAACTACCTTACTAACTATTATTAAGCAGTACTACTAACTATTAATAAGCAGTAATTAGGAGTTTGAGTCAAAAAAGTCATAGTTAATAGTTAGTTAATAGTTAGAATTGGACCCTAATCTAAAGTGTGAACAAATTCTGTCATCATTTACTCATTTACTCAAAGACATGAGCTTCCAAACATGTATGACTTTCTGTGTAACATAAAAGAAGATAGTTTGAGAAATATCTGTTTTTGTCTATACAATGGAAGTCATCTTTTTTTTTTTTTTTTTTTTTTTTTGTTGACATGAGGGTGAGTAAATGATGAGAGCATTTTAATTTTTTGGTGAACTAACCCTTTAATGTGTAAAGTTTTAAGGCAAAGGAACTTGTTTAACTGCTAGAGCCCCTTATGACATCATAGCGCTCACCTTTTCCAAATTAGGAGATGGCCGCCTCACTGTGACTGTCCACGTGAGCGTGCCGAGCCGAAGGCTCAGTGGTCCGTGTGCACACCCGCCACTGCATCTCTGCACTGATGAATGGTCGTCACAGCGATGGGGCAGCTTCATGAAGTTCGGCACGGTCGTCTAAATAAAAGCCTGCGCTTGCGTTACTCCGTGCTCATTTTAAACCCTGGCGCCGCCATAGCTTGTTATTTTGTCAGGAAGATTAATGTCTGGACATGTCAAGTAAAGAAAGTGAATTCCCTCTTGAACACTATGTGTACAATTCCAGCCGTAACTTGAATAGAATAAGAATCAGCCTCATGTTTGTTTGTCCATCAGACTGTAAACATGGTGTTAGGAATAGAATTAATCATTTATTTTTTAGAAATTGTTAATAAAAAAAGAGATTGGATTTGAAATTATAATGTGAATATATATGATGCAGGGTGTTGTTTCAAAAAACATGGCAAAATGAAAGTCTGTTTGCTTGACACTGTGACATTTCTTCCTGCCACAAATAACATCGTTTGATTTCATTTGACTTGATATGAGACTTAATGATATGATTTCGCTGTTTTGAAAATTACAAATCCCTCTGTTGTGCATTCCTTCCATATTCTGTCTCATAACAAACCAAATGACAGAATGTGCTTCTCCTTACATCAAAGCGTCTTTCAATAAGCTGCAGAACGAAAATAACATCTACGTTGTTGCTCATCAGCTCAGAAAGCCTCAAAACAGGCCTCTCGCAAAAAACATAAGGGTAACCCTCAGATCATGAAATAACTGTCTTTTCATGACCTATGAAAAGGCTTTTTGGAAACATCCTTGTAATACGGCATATTTTCCCTAAAGAGATGTAAGGCAAATGAAAGATCAGTGCTACATTGTCAGCCTACTTTGAGTTAATGCAGAACAAATGTATACTCTGGCTCTTTCATATTCATATTGTAAGCTGCCTGATCGGTGCACATCAGAACCTGCAGCGTAGCGTGTAGGGGGAGTGTGGGGGGTTCTGGGAAGGAATAGTGTGCGTGTTCCCTTTGCAGGAAACATAAAACGGCACTCAGGGATGAGGAGTAATTGCCTGAGTCTCTCCGCGCTCGTAGGCTAATGAGGAACCATGTTGGCTCTAATCACAACACTGCTCCTCTGTTTCAATGAAAGAGCAGTTGTAGTCTCACAGGAATCGCTCTTCTGTCAGACCGGGGCATCGCTTTAGACTGAGTACTGACACAGACAGGGAACATGAAGCTGCTAACTCACTTAGGTTAGCTAAAAGTAGCCAAGTCAAAGAGAAACTCGAAGCCTTAAGGGTGATAAAGTTGAACACAGGAAAGACAATAGAAAGCTCATAATTTGCTAGCGACTTGTTTGTAACTGAAGTAACAAGAACTGTTACTCTTGCCATATTTAAAAAAAAAAATACTGCAAGTGAAAGTTAATTTAAGAGACTTTCGTTTCGAGTCAATACTTGCTACAGGAAAGTTGCCTGCTACAGAAAAGGATGCCTCCCTAGAGAACATGGGTTTACAACTGACAAGATGATAAAAACTTTGTTTTTAACTAGAACAATTACATTTAATTACATACATTTTTAATTAAAAAAAAGTGCAACACATATATCTGTTAAAATCTCAAAAATGTGTCGATTTATGACTCTTGAAGACACTGTCTCCATAAAATGCTCATTGTGAGTGAGCTGTCCGTGGTGCTGAACTGAACCTGTTCACTTAATAGTACTGTGTAGACATGAAAACACTGATATTTCATTATGAGGAAGAGGTAGAAAGTAAAAGACAGAAGAGTCAAGGAGAAAGAGGTTTAATGTACCCTGTATTTGTGTTTTAATGTTCTGCCACCAAAAAGAACATTTTGACTTTTGTGTTTAAGTAACATGAAAGATTAATTAGGTTTCATTAATTGATTTTCTTCAGTAAAGTGCCTTAGCAGTATGTTAAAGGATTAGTTCACTTTAAAATGATTTACTCACCTTCAAGCCATCCTAGGTATATATGACTTTCTTCTTTCTGATGAACACAATCGGAGTTATATTAATAAATATCCTGAAGCTTTATAATGGCAGTCAACGGGGCAACGAGTTTGAAGCTTAAAAAAGTGCATCCGTCCATCATAAACATACTCCACATGGCTCCGGGGGGTTAATAAAGGCCTTCTGAAGTGAAGCGATGCATTTGTGTAAGAAACATATTTTCAATATTCAAAATATTTTCATTATAATGAATGGATGCACTTTCTTGAGCTTCAAACTTGTTGCCCCGTTGACTGCCATTATAAAGCTTGGACGCGTCAGGATATGTGTTAATATAACTCCCGACTGTGTTCATCAGAAAGAAGAAAGTCATATGGTTTGAGGGTGAGTAAATCTTGGGGTAATTTTCATTTTAAAGTGAACTAATCCTTTAACCTAATTAAAGGGATGTTCTGGGTTAGATAGAAGTTACAGTGTTGGGTAGATTACTTACAAATTGTAGTCGGTTACTGATTCCAAATTATATGACAAAAAATAATGATAAAAATACTTCATTTTTGGAATCTGATTACATAATCCAGATTATATGTAATCAGTTACTACCCAGCACTGCTTTTGAATAGGAGTGTACCTGTTTACATAGACAAATCCATCTATAGCATAGCAAATTTATCTATCTAGAACGTTAATCCAGCCACTAAAAGGAGGATTTAGACAACTTCTAGATCAATCTCAGAAATCACATTTTGGTACAGAAGAAATTATGAGCTGCACTCTGGAATGTCTTTCCCCATTATTAGTGCATTACTGTAACATGCAAAAAAAAAAAAAAAGTAAAAAATTATGCTCTCCATGGAGTTTAACTTGTTTTGGACCCTAAACATTGATTTAATATAAAAATAGACAGTATCTTTTTTCTCTCACTCTCTTTCCCTGCATTTCTTGGTTTAACTTAAAGTACATGCCTTCCACAATGTCCTTTAATGTTTTAAGTTTGAGGCAAGCGTAAGATGACTCATAAGGAGAGAGTCATGTTAAATAAGAGTGATAAAATTGCTGCCACCCTCATACATTTCAAAGCTAATGTGACTAGCAATGCACTAGCAGCACCTGCACACAGACTTGCTGTGGTAATTTGATTGATTTGTTGTGACAGCAGCCAAATAATTGAGAGTGAGAGGTGGTGTTAGAGTGTGTGTGTGTGTTTTAGGGGGGTTACACCACATGTTCTCCAAGACAATTGAGGAAGAGACAAAGATTCTCATGTGCCGCTCGCTTTGGATATTGTTCAGTTTTCTTTTCTTTCCCACTGAGTGTGATGCCGTGTGACTGCATATGACAGTGGCTTAGCCACAAAAATAACACAAATCGTATTGTACACATACGCACGCAGTGAGGTTGGCCCACACATATTCATGCGCTCAAACAGAAAGCTCCTCACGTCACAAACAATAAACATCATTGCACAAGTACTAACACATTTTACCACATCACACTCAAACAAAGCATCTGCACACTCACAAGAAATGTTAGCGTGGTATAGCGTGTATTTGCAGGTGCTTTCTTAGCAAAATGACTTTAAGGACATCATGTCATTTAATAGGACAGGTAACAAAGGATAAAACATTAGCTAAGCAAGGCCTCAAACAATAAGCAGCATGTATAAGTTGCAAAATGAATTAACATATAACTGTGATTTCCGGGGTAACCGCTGCATTTCTGCTGTTCCATCAGCGCTGTCAGAGAGTGAACGTGCACTTTCATTTAACGTGTCTCCTTCACTCGCTCCCTCATGTGCTTCTCATGCACATTGGGCTTGTTTACATCTGAGTGCGCGTGTCCCTTTGACGCAGCATACAGCGGTGTTGTGCATTTTATACGGTTGATGGGGAACGTATTCTTAAAATGTCGTTTAAAATTTGAATAATTCGTAATAAATAATTATTCACGGTATTTTTAAGTGCCCACGATAACAATATCGTGCATATTCATTATCGTGATATATCGTATTACCGAATATTGGCACGTCTAGTGTGTGTGTATATATATATATATATTTAGAATCTGTATCTATATATAAAGTATCTGTATACAATGTGTCTATATTATCCTTCAAAAGTTTAGGGTCAATAATTTTTTTTAAAGAATTTAAAATTTTATTCAGCAAAGATGCAATAAATTGATCAAAAGTGACAGTAAAAATTTACTTTCAATGTTAGAAAAGATTTCTATTTTAAATAAATGCTGTTAATTTCATAAAAAATCATGTCCAGCACAACTGCTTTCCACATTGATTGTAATAATAATAAGGCCTTAAACTTTTGAACGGTAGTCTATGTATGTATGTACACGTTTTTAGTTATTTAGTCTTTTTTAAAGGTATGGATGTGTAGGATAAAACAAAAAAATAAAACAAAAATAAAACAAAACAAAACAAAAACAAAACAAAAGGAAAAGCCAAAAAAATGTTTTTTGAGTGTTTAGAGAGTTATCCTGAAAAGAACAAGCATTTTATATTTGTTTAATATTTATATTAATTTACATGTTTACATGCACAAACAATTTACATTACACCAATGTTTCCAAACTGTTCTTTTATCTTTTTGATGCAGTTCATAAGTGGCACATCATGTCTGTTCGGATTTAGTCATCAAACCTGATGATTTATTTGCGATTTTCTTAATGGATTTAATCCGCTGCTTTTGAGCACACTGAATGTTATTATAACTTTAGTCTTACTAAACAAAATAAGACCTTTAGCTACATCAATTGTGCGTGTGAAACATTAAGGGCACAGAGTGTCCTTCGGGTGTCAAGTAAAATCGAGCTGTTAATGTTTGACATATTGGTGGCGTTTGTCATCTTGAAATGGCTTCACCAGCTGCCTGTCTTGCCACATACTGTTCTGTCCTGCATGACTGGTGGCATTGTCACTCTGTTTAAGCTGTGAAAAGAGGAAAAATATCTGTCCTTAGACAGAAAAGGGGAAGAGAAATGGAGGGGGGATGTGAAGGAAGATTGGAAAAGACAATAATAATGGTAATCGGATATGGCTTTGTCCGTTTCGATCGAGGCGGCCACATTGCTTCAGCCCTCCTGTGGTAAAACCAAAAGAGACACACGTGCTCCGTATAAGCTGAGAACCGGGACTCAGAGCGGCCCACATATACAGTATGCCTCTGTGATTCTGCTGGGATTTAGCCTCCCTCCACTCATCCATGTTCGATACATATTTTATGGTAATTGCATCAGTCTACAAATAATTGGGAAGTGCCAGTAATGTTTTTTAAAGGAGTGAACTGGCAGTTTTCTCTCCCGATGAAGAACTGGTGCAGGGAGGCCTGAAATAACTTAAGCCTCTCAAACTGGCATTAAATTAAACCTATCGTTTAGTGCGCGTTCACCGCGCCTCCTCCTAACCCCCTCCCAAACCGCTGAGAGTACAGCTCCTCGGAGGTAGAACATCTGAGGCAAAGCCACATGTTTGTGCTGGCAGAGTCCAGCCCTGCGCCCATGCTCACTCAGATATGTAATGAAAGAGTAGGAGGATGTTGGAGTGAGGGATATACATACATACTACAAACTGCTCAGGACACACTAGACATGGGATAAAAAAAAAAAAAAGCTATTAAAGTAATGATGCAAAGGAAGAGGAGAAGGAAGAAGAAACATAAGAGGTTTTGGAAATATTGGAATGGGAAGATTATTGTGAGTGTCTTATCCAAAGAGGAAGTCTAGAGTCAAAACTAGATTTATATATTTGGATTTAGGTGTTTGTCTGTGCAAAAGTTGTTCCCAGGATGCTAATGCGTATATGGTTGCCAGGATGGTTGATAATGTGTTTTGAGTAGTGTTTAGTGTGCTGTTATGCAGCTTCTGGGTGTTTCTTTAACTTTTGTGTCTCACAGTCAATTTTGCTTCAAATAAAGTGTTTGAATGTCTTTTTTTTTTAATATGAGATAATTCTTCAACAGAATATTTTTATTGTGCGTCATTTTAAATTAAGCTGTAATTTTGTCATATTTTGTCACATTTGTGAAATATTATTTAATTTTGTAAAAAGAAGTCTGCCTTTTTATTCCATTTATGCCATTTTCATTTCCACAACAGAAAAGCAAGAAAATACATAATTTGAGATGTGGTGGAAATGACTTTGAGAAAAATTAACAAAAATGACAGAATTCTACTGGACTGTATATTACGTATGTATATACAGTACACTGTTGGACACAGTTATTACATTTTTAGACATTGTTATAAGTCCACAGCCAAAAGTACCCATAGTTGAAAAAAAAAAAAAAAAAAAAAAAAAAAAAATATATATATATATATATATATATATAATTTTCATTTAAAAGTGGAATTAAATTAAATGTATTTATTCATTCATTCATTCATTATAAATACAATTAAATTGTATGTATTAAAGGTCCCACTTTATCTTAAGTGGCCTTAACTACTATGCACTTACATTTAAATGAATCATTTGATACAATGTACTTATTGTGTACATACATTGTACATACATTACATTGTACATACATTACATTGTACTTATATTTTAAAAACACCTGCATGTAATTACATCTGTAATTAATTTCTGTAATTACATTTATAATTACACTGTTGACCCATCCCTTACACCTTACTCCTACCCTTAAACCAACCCATACCACCAAAGCTTTCCACAACCTTACCCGTATCCCACCTCAATAGCAGCAAAAGTGTTTTGCAATTCGATATGAACCCAATAAGTACATTGTACTTATTTTTTGATGTAAGTACATAGTAGTTAAGGCCACCTAATATAAAGTGGGACCGTATTAAAAAAAAATGATTTTTTTTTTAACTGCAATCATATATATTTTTTTGTTTTTTTATTTCTCCTCAACTATTGTTTTTATTGAATGACATACAGTAAAGTTCTTGAACTTTTGGAATCACAACATTAATTGTGGTTAGTTAATTTGATATATGTCCCAGTTTGTTTTAATAAAAAGTTTGAATACAGCCATCTTTGATATAATTACAGCATAAATACCCAAAGAAATATTTGAGCTTATACCTGTATCGGGGGCCTTCGATTAGTGATGGACAAGGGGGACCTTTGAGTTGAGAACCACTGGCTTAGAAAAGTAATAGCACATCTCTCCTAAATGATTTATGCACTGAAGTTGAATACTTAGGGTTAGTGGTTTGATAAACTGGTTAGGATGGATTCTGAAGCCCTTGTTTAACTGCTTAAAGCCTAGTCATTCAGCACAGAGGTACTATATTCCTGTTGTAATTTTCAGTACCTCGTCCCCTATCTTATTAAAATCTTTACATAGACTTCTGAGACACATTTCATAGGCTTTCAGTTGTCAAGCTCTGGAAATGGAAATTGATTAGTGATTTACATGGTCAGTGAGGGGAGCATGAACTGACGAAACATTGTAAATGAAATATTAGAGTCAGAGCAAGCAGAAGGCGAAAGAGAGAGATGGTAATCTGTGGGGACTGTTATTCCTGTCTGGAAGAACCGGGTAGCGTTTTTACATTTATCTGGGTTCTGCATGACTCGTAATGCTAATGGTAATTTCATGGGAGTGAAACGGAATGAAAATGGGGTTATCACACTTCACTGACAATGTGCGATTGTGCTCTGTCACAGGACCTCGTAAACCATATTTCATTCTTTTGTGAGTGTGTTTGTGTGTGTGAAGTGCATGTGTGTATAATATGACTTATGGCTGAAACTCCCCTGCAATTTACTGTAAGAACTCAAAGTTTTGGCAGAAACAATTAGACTGAGAGCGAGAACAAAGTGCATTTGTATGGGGAGATAGAGAGTTTGTTGAGACCTATACACCTTCTTGTGTGAGAAAATGGTATTTTATGTAAAAATATGATAATTAGTCTTCTTAATGGATGAAAACAAAGAATGTTTTGGTCTTTGAGTGACACACATCATTTTAAACCATTTTAACTGGAAAAACACACTTTAAAACTTCATTTCAGCCTCTGTGAAAAGTCAAGTTTGGCATTGTTACAGCACCCCGGGAAGTTTTAAAGAAAGTCCAAAAATACGTAGGTGTTCAAATGAATTTTGCTCTGGCCACTTACGGCTTAAAAGAAGAAACATTTTGTCGATAAAGTACAGTGAAATCTCCAAATGAAAACAAGTGTATTGAATGTCCAAAACGATCAATAGCAACCTCACAGCTTATCATTGCCGACTTACAACGGAATCAATAAAAACCTACACAAATCTAGCTTCGTCATTACAGCTGTGCCATTCAATCAATATCTAAAGAATCAGCCTATCAATACATATCACAGAGCGTTTTAATACAAGTGCTATAACTTTCTTTTCCTCTTTCGCTTAAGCTGCTGCAGGTGTATTAACAATTCAATCCATATAAACCCGGCAAACGTATTTTAATAAGGATCACTATTCAAGCCAGTAGTGAGTGACACATGATAAGAGTTTCATTTGTCATTTCATATCAGATGAAAAGCCTAAATATGAGAGGGTCTAGAATTTGACCCTTCGGTCGGGTGAAGGTCTATATCTCAGATAACGGCGCTCGCCCTCCTCTCTCGGAAACACAAGATGCTGTGGTGATTTCTGACGCGGCAGATGGTGCTGAAACCAAGCCTTTTTGGAAGCGGCAGACAGGCTAAAAGCTATCTGCGGTTTCTAATTGCCATCTCAGGGCCTAATTACCTTAATTAATAGATGTGCTTTCTGGGGAAGGGCTGCAGATTCAAGGGTCTTCTGTAAGTGTTAAGGGGCCCTAAAAGGCCCCAGAGGAAGGCAGGGTGGAGTGTAATGGTCCCTGAGGGCTCCTTGCTGAAAACACAGCAGGCGCATCAGAGTTGGATCATGTAGCTGGTAAGTAGACCACAGATGTGAGAGAGGAGGAGATATCGTCACATTAAACTCGTACATCTTTCACAAACAGGGCTGAGTGTTGGACAGCGCTGGAAGAGGAGAGGAGGGGGCTGAGGGCAAAGAGGCACACTGAATGTGTCATTTTGCCCTTAAAAACATGGAACTTTTCATCCTCTCTATCTTTTTCTTGCTCATTGATTTTCAATGTCCTTCTTTTTTCTCTGTTGTTCGTTAACAAGTAACGTTTTTCATTTTATTCTGCTTTATCTGTTTGTTCTCTCTTTAAAGGCTCCACAGCATTCAAAATCATAAGAGTGTTCATATGATTTTATTTAATTTTATTATCCTACATATATAGTGTTTTAGAATTTCCAGGCCTGGAAAAATGATGAAATTTATTAATACTTTGAAAATTTACATAAATTATCACTGCACCTGTCATGGGTTGGCTGTAGCTTAATCCACAAGAAAGATGCGTGACGCAGAATGAACATAGAAATCACTTTTAATAAACAACAGGAACAAATACAAACTACAAAGATACATGTAACGTTAATTCGAGACCATGAACCTATAGGTGAACAAAAGGCTTAAATACACAGAGGATGATGATTAACAGTGGTGAATGGTGAACAGGTTAGGTCTAATTAGAAATAATAGTAACAAACGAGAACTCAGGCAATGACAATGAAACTAAACAAGACTAAATAATTACATGGATTATTCATATTTAAACGCACAGGAGAACTCCTCACGAAATATTCCCGCCTAATTTACAACACGTGTATATATAGCCTATATATAATGATGACATATACACTACCAGTCAAAAGTTTGGACACGGTAAGATTTTTAATGTTTTTAAAAGAAGTTTCGTCTGCTCACCAAGGCTGCATTTATTTAATTAAAAATACAGTAAAAACAGTAATATTGTGAAATATTATTACAATTTAAAATAACTGTTTTCTGTTTGAATATATTTTATAAAGTAATTTATTCCTGTGATGGCAAAGCATCATTTTTCAGCATCATTACTCCAGTCTTCAGTGTCACATGATCCTTCAGAAATCATTCTAATATGATGATTTGCTGCTCAAGAAACATTTATGATTATTATCAATGTTGAAAACAGTTGTGTACTTTTTTTTTCAGGATTCCTTGATGAATAGAAAGTTCAAAAGAACAGCATTTATCTGAAATACAAAGCTTTTGTAACATTATACACTACCGTTCAAAAGTTTGGGGTCAGTAAGAATTTGTATTTTTATTTTTTGAAAAGAAATTAAAGAAATTAATACTTTTATTCAGCAAGGATGCATTAAATTGATCAAAAGTGACAGTAAAGACATTTATAATGTTACAAAAGATTATATTTCAAATAAATGCTGTTCTTTTGAACTTTCTATTCATTAAAAATTTTACTGTGTCCAAACTTTTGACTGGTAGTGTATTTATGATGAAATATGTATAAAATTTCATCTTAACGCGTTTATAAGACCACCCAGAGTATGAGATTTTTGCGTACATTTGGTTTCAGTTGCTCCTACTTGTTTTCGTAGATTTAGAGTAAAATTAAAATGAAAGTTATTGATGATCATGATCATCACTTTATTTGGTAACACTTTATTTTAGTGTCATTTTTACATATGTTACATTTAGTTATATAGTTATTACTATAGTTATATATATAGTTAAACATGTGATTATATAGATATTATATAGTTATATTGTTATTACTATAGTAATAACTATAAATTATGCATAATTTCACGCAACTAACCCTAAACAAAACCAAACCCTAATCCTAACCCTATAGTAAGTACATGTAGTTACTTAATATGACTCGGTACTTAAATGTATAATTACATTGTAACAAAAGCACCTTATAAGTGTAACCCTTTATTTTACATGTGACATTGTACTTACTCAGACAAGTCCTTAGTAATTAATTAACTACATGTACTTACTATAGAGTTACGGTTAGAGTTACGTGAGCGTGAGCGCAACTACAGCGTGAACTGCAGCTGCAGAGACGTGTGAGTATTCACACTGGAAGCGTTTGTACAGCGTTACAGTAGCGGCTCCAAGCTACATACAAGTAAGCATTTCTTTACAAAGACAACTATAAATTTGTTTTTATAAGTTGGTCATTTATAAACTTGATAGTCTTGAAAGATTGTTAACATGGGGAGGTGTACAACATTCTCATGTAAATGTAAATAACAAATAAACAAACGAACAATCAAGAACCCTTGTGTCATATTGCTGCACATTAATGAGGTAAGCTTTGTGTTTACATCATCTGCCGCGTGTACATGTTTACAAGCCAGCAAACTCGGGTTTGATTTGGGTATAGAGCCTATATAGCTGTCTGTGTAATAACTAAAATAATGTTTATATATCATATTTTCTGGCTAGTTTACTTTAGTTTTTATAATACACCATACTTTAACCCAAACTGAATAATTAAAAACAAGTTTAAATGAGTAAATCTTCTATAAATATTTTTTAATATTAATTTTCTTTCCTAACATACTCCAATTCTTGTTAAAACACACTAGATATGCTTATTCTGTGCATTTTTGTGAGCACTTTTTGTGTGAAATCATATTTATTTTGTCCATCAAAGGTGTACTTTCACTTTAATTGAGCGTTAGCAGCGCAGCAAAAATAGACCCAGCGCCAATACGATCGCGGCACTGCTGCTTCTGCTCTGCTCCTGCTACACGTTGCCGTGCAGCCTCTGCGTGCGGTGTGAATGCTCTCATCTGTTAACATGGGTGCCGAAAAAAATACGCTCTGCTGACGCGTGTGGTGTGAAACCGGCCTTAGGGTTTGGTTTAGGATTAGTTACTTGTAATTATGCACAATTTACTGTTATTACTATAGTAAGTACATGTAGTAACGTGTAACTACGTTAAATAACCTTAAAATAAAGTGTTACCATGATTTGTTCGTGAAAACGTATGCAGATTTCACGTACAAATCCTTGCGTATGCACAGTTAGTGAATGAAACCCAGTGAAGATAAACATGATCTTGACAGCACCATGGTACAGTGGTAGTACTTTATTTGTGTTTTTTTTTTTTTTTTTTTTTTTTTGGGTGTAAGGTAAATTGCAAAGAATACTATGATATTTTTCATCTTCTTCTGCTTTATCCTTTTTTTTTCTTTTTCTTAAAAAGGTTCCTGAGCATTGTTACCATAATAACTATTTTATTTTAATTAATTTAATATTTTTTTTATTTTATTTTGAAACTTTTGTGTAAGTTTAAACCAGATCTTTCATTTAATAAAAAATGACTGATTTTTTTTTTATATTAAAAATTCTCATTTGAAATATTTAATATTATGATAATGTGCTTTTTTAAAGAGAAAATGATGACCTTCACTGACAAAAAATCCAACAGAGCTGCATCAATGTAATGTGTGCACAGCCTATGTGCATTACAGTATTTCATCATGATAAATCTCCTCTCTATGAGCCCTACGTGTGATATTAGCCATGGCAAGTTCTATTTGCTTTCCCGGCCTGGGCAGTTAATGTTAAAAAAATGAAAAAAGAAACAATGTCCATCAGCTAATAGGAAATCCGTTGTGCTTCCACACATCCTAGACCATATTTCTTTCCTCTCCTTCTATCCTTGTTACCCTTTCCCTCCATCTTTTTTTCTTCTACATTTTCCACCCCCTTCTTCTTCCTCCTCCTACCCATCACGGTCGTTGTCGGTGTCCTGCACGAGCAGGAGACGCGTGCGTGTACGTCTGGGCCGCATACATTTTCTCTGATGATGTATTGTCCTGCTGAGGAGTTTCATTTACTGTGGCTGGCCTCTGCTGAACCTGTTGCTAGTCACTGAGCACGATAAGCGCATAAGTAGCACGCCACTTCATTCATCATATATCTCTCAGACCACTCAAATACCTCATAGGCCATGCAGGAGAGAAACTACTAAACCGGCAGAAAGGATCACGGTGCTTGTTTCAAAAAGCTGAGGTCGTATTAAACACCATATGCTTGTTTTTTTTCCCCCCAAAGAATTGTGCAAGGAAGTCTGCTGTTTAAAATGTTGTTGCAAAACTGTTTGCGAGCTCATAAAAGGGTTCAGTGTGTGTCAGGGACACTCGTCGCAACCAAAAAAAAAAAAAAGCGTTGAACAACGCACACAAATTTGTACGTATTTGATATTTAGGGATAATTCGCGTTTCGAATCAGTGGGTGACTTTTTTACTTGTGTTTTCCAGCAGTATTGGATTTTATTAAAGTGCATTAAGAATCACAAGCGGTGTCATGTCACTTAGAGCTCTACGTTTCAACAGACCGGCTGCCCGCGGGCACGATGCTCCTCTCCTCTTCATTCGGTAGCGCACAATAGCGCTTACATGCTCCGCGAGACGAGCAAAAGGAATAATTAAAGAGGTGAATGATAGTGGGAGAAGGATTTAGGGCAAATCCTATTGTTTAAAGCTGTTTCATTCCATTGAAACTTCTTTTTCCTTTACACACTTTCTCAGAGCCCTGGTTTACACCCCGAATTGGTTTTTCAGTTACATGCGTACACATTCTGTCTTGTGTTTTCAAAGGCTAAAGCAAAGCACAATGCAGGCAGCGAACAACAAAGGCCTTATGATGTCTTTAAATCACTTCATTTCGACACCGCTGCCTGCGCAGGCTTGCGCTTATCAACATCAGGAATGCAGCTAAGGGCAGAACAACAATGATTTAAAAATGCATTTTTAATAGCAGGTAGAACAGGAGTGTGATCTTTTCTAAAAACTTTTCTTTGTTTAGAATATGGAAAGAATTGCTATCGAAATCAGACTTTAAATAAGGCTGTAATATGATGTGGATGGGCCAATTCTGTGCCGTCGTCCGCCTATCCTCGCTTTAAAAGTGCCCCCTCAATCCCCTCCTCATGCTTTTACTGTCAGTCAAAGAGCACTCTTTCTCCCCGGTGCATCAGGGCCCGGCGGTATTGATTTTTCCACCCACTGAAACCACCTCGTGAGCATAAATTTTGCATTAGACACTAGCGGGCGGGGGGACAGGACCTCGGGAACCGGGCGCATGGGACAGCCAAGGCAGACAGGCGAAAGAGACAGACAGAGATGGTGAGCACAGGTAATGTTAGTGTGATAAAGTGGGTGGTGATGAGCTGTCCCTTATAAAGAAGAAGTGCACTTTAGCATACTTATTACATACTGAAATACTTATTATGGAAATGATATAGTTTAAAAGAATATACTTTAGTCTGATTTGAACGTAAGGTTTTTGGACACTTAATTTATATTGAATGCTATTATTTATATTTGTTTATTAATAACTTATGTGTACTTTTTCAACCCGCTTAAGAAGGACTTAAGTACATCTTTATATGTAATTTTATTTTTCTATTGTCTTTAAAATATGGTTAAAGGGTATACTGCAGAATTTACTGACAAGCATTTATGGTAAACTAAGATATACTTTAAAGTCATTTCTATTGAAATTGAATGTCATATATTTAAATGTATTTGTACACATTCATAATGGTTCAGTTGCAATTTAGTACTTTTAAAATATATTAACTTTAAATGTAATATCTACAGTTAATCGAGCATGAACTTTAGTATGCTAGTCAACACATCAAAATAAGTGTACTTCTTTAAAGCATGACAAAAGATTAAAACAAAATTATTTAAAATGTGCTTTAAAGTAAAATTTATAAGCCTGGTTTCACAGACAGGGCTTAGATTAAGCCAGGATTAGGCCTTAGTTCAATTAGGGCATTTAAGTAGCTTTTATAAATGTGCCTTAGAAAAAACATTACTGGTGTGCATCTTGAGACAAAAAAATGAATGGAAATTTTTAGTCTGGGACTAGGCTTAAACGTTGTCTGTGAAACCGGGGGTTAATTTGACATTATTACTATGTGAACTTTTTTAAAGTGTTTTTAAGTACACTTAAGTGGTCTTTAATCTCATTAATATTATATTATCTGCAAAAACAATTTGTGGTTACTTTATTTTAAGGTGTCCTTGTCACCGTGTAATTATACATATAGTAATATATCACTGAGTAATGTTAATTACCAACACGTACTTAGGGTTAAGGTTAGAAATAGGGTTTGGGTTAAGGTTAGCTGCATGTGTGATTATGCGTAATTTACTGCTATTACTACAGTAGGTACATGTAATATATGTAACAAGGACACTGTAAAATAAAGTGTTAATCAGTTTTTTTAAAATGTACTTTTAAGATTTCTATTACACTACAAGTGCACATTCAATACAATTAAGCGCACTTATTTTTCACAAGGTGTTGTAGGAATATTATCGTTGAATGCCCTTATTCTGAAAAATGTCACCATTAAGTAAGTAAAATGGGTTGTGAATAGGTTTCTTATATTTTACTAGAAGAAAGAATACAAAATAAAAAGTTTAAATTACTATATTTCCTCTTAAAACACATTTAAAGAACATTCTGAGGCTCAGCAATGTTTTTTTTGTTTTGTTTTTTTTAATCATAAAACCACTTTTACACCTTCTTCTCTCTGGAAGACAGCCCAGAATTCCTTTAAATCCCCAGCAGAGCCCACAGCAGTAATACACTTTGATCAGACATGCATGTCAGACGAGGGGCTTTGTGGTCTGATCCTAACATGCTGTCCACTTCAGCGTTATAAACACTCAAGGCCTCTCACTTGCAGTCTAACCTCTCTGCCTTTTAGCATTGTCTGATCCCAATTCAAATCACTGTTAGGGAATCATTCAATGATGTCTGAGCTCCACTGTAAGCAATGGAGGTGGCATCTGCTAAAGGTGGTACTGATAATTTATTTTATTTCATTAAGTCCAACACTGACCTTTAAGTAGGCTTTTATTTGCATTTTTATAGTGCAAATGCATTTCCAGACTGAATTAATGCAGCATCCTTTTTCTCCCTGGCATCCTTTGACTAGAGTTACAGTATATGATCATGCCTTCATTCATACTTTTAAAGTACTTTTAAAGGCACAACATGTTAAATTTTTGGATTAAAATATCCAAAAACCACAGTGTTATATATTTTGTTGACTTGTGTACTTACATTATACCAAATGCTTCCAAGAATGTTTAAATCCAGAGAAATAAGCAATTTTAATCAGGACTCGGGACGTGTCCGTGCATCACTTATCAATGACATCATACCCGCATTTCCGGTTTTATTTTGTAGAAACCATGGAAACACCAAAGACACTTTATTATATTATGTGTTTTATGAGACAGGCGAGCAACTGTTTGGATGGATATATTCATCGACAGAAAACTAACAATGTTATATAGCTAAAAACAGTAAGTCTTATTCTTTAAATCTCTTTTTCTTGATTTACAGCTAGTACCATGTTTTACCACGCCTAATATCAATCTAGCTTACTGCAGTGTGCAACAAGTGTCTTATAGTAGCTGCCGAGCAAACGCAGAGTAGCATTATAACAACTTTCAACACACAAATATATCTAATATGATAAAACAGCGCTGCTTTACCCCATATATAAATGACCAGAAGAAACAGAAGCAGCGACTGCGACATAATAAAAGCTCCACTACTCTCAAGACGTGTGTCGTGCTCATTGCATATTGTAGCTTTAAAGCCAATTAAGCACTATAAGATGCAAAAAAAAGCTCAGTTTGGTACTGGTGCACTGTTTGTGAACACGCACACAGAAAGCCGCTTCTCAGACAGTGCGCCGGTACTGATTAGAGTTCCCTTTTGAATCTTATTGTGCTTAAAAGGACAAAAAAAAAAAAAAAATGTCAAAATGCCCATTTGGCGATATAATTAAATGAGTTAAAAAGTTTTAAATGAACATAAAGAGTTGGGGTGTTGTGTCAGATCCGCATCACGTGTGTCAAGTCTTAAAGTGACAGCAGCCTAAAGCCCCGGGTATACTTCGGCCGGCCGCACACCCGGTGCACGTGCAACAGCGCATGCGCAAGCAGGACAGAAGAGTCCACTAGGTGGCAATACGCACAGTACTGAGCACAATGTGCAGTCGTCGAAGAAGAGTGTGTAAAGAGCGATTCAAAAACAAGACGAGTAAACTCAGAAGCATGCCTTCTCCATCGTTTTTGATTCCTGTTCTCTTGGTGTATCTTCTGAACTGTGTTTCAATGGTGGATGCACCATTTTTCTTCTCCGATCCTGCCCAGCAAATGTCCCGTTAATGACACAATGTCTGGTAAAGAGTATAGAAAAAATTGTACCGCGTATGTGTCGAACTCGGTTATCCGCGCATCCGTGGTTTAGTATACTTTGAAAGATGCACGGATGCGACCGCGCGCAAGACGCGTCCGGGCACGGAAAGTATACCCGGGGCTTTAGATACTTGCTGTAGTCTGAGTCATTAATGTTAATTAACAAGTCAAAAAACAAGAAAAAGAGAAAATCACTCACTGCTCTTAACTGAATAACTTTTGTGAGCGAATACAGTACATAAGAACACCATCAGACCTCTCTTGTTCTTCTCCTTTCACTTATTTTTACACATCTTTCTTCCACCACAGTCATTTTCCACAGAATTAATTAACTCAAGTGTTACTCACTTTGGCTTTGCGATTGGCCTTTAATTCACTGCGCAACCTGTGCATATCTGTGTATGTGCGCTTGTGTGTGACTTCTTTTCTCTGTCACTATTATTTCTGCATCATTAAATTTTAGTAAAGTGTACTATTTTTGCCATCAGTCACTTTGACAGGTCTTTAACAGGATTAAAATGTCAGTCAATATTTCTGTGAGAGAATAAGATGTACGCTTGCATATAATAGATTTTGCATTTTAATTGTTAGTTAATCTGTCACACTCATACTCTATTTCTAACTGATTTTACACACAGATCAGTCCCAAACACACTTTGTTGTGTTCATCAGGTAGACGCCCCCAGAGGAAAGGGTGTTGTATGGGACAGACAGACAGTGTACCGTATTAATGAGACAGGTGGATACTCTGCTTTGCCCTGTACACTCTCTCTGATACTAGAAACAAAAATAGTGCTATCACCTTGTCGCTTCTTGATGACCTCCATGCTGACCTCTGACAATCAGCCGTGCTGTGCTTCACACACACCCACACACACACTTACACACATCAAACACACGACAGGTGATTTTTGCACTGGGAGTTTGGCACACACAGGGTCGTTGAGGTGAGGAGAATGAGTTTCTGTTAAACAGAGGCGTCTCTGTGATCTGTTCTGGAGAATTCTGTTTGCTGCTACTTTGCTTGAGTTCAGGTCGGTCTCAAGAAGAGGGAAGAAAGAAAAAAAAGGTAGTAAATTGGAATGGCTTCAGGTGCAGGGAGGCAAAACAGAGCATCCATATGTCTGGCAGGTCACAGAACCTGTCAGGATAGGCCTGGCTTCATTTGTGTGCGCTGTTGTCAGGTATTATTTCATAACTATAGACTTTTGAGGGTCTTACAAGGTTTATACTGTCTCTTCTTTACTTTTGCTTATGGAATAAAAATGAATTTAATAGTCAGGTAATCAACCTGTCAATTCATGTTTTAATATGACATGCGATTTGAATGTATTATGACCTTTAAAAGAGAAAAAGGACAGCATAAATAGTGCGCTACAAATCTAGATGCACAGGCAGTGCATTTATTATTTTTATTTTTTATTATATTGACTTATGAGCAATGCTAGCTTAAGCAGTGCAGGGGTATTCTGTGGTTTTGTAAACATGAAAAAAGTAATATTTATAGTAATATTTAAAATAAAATAATGTAAATATTAATAATTCAGTTAATAATAAAAATAATAATATAAAATAGATAAAGGGATGTTTTAAAGAACATATCTAATTAAGCAACTTTATTTTTATAATTTAAATATAACTTTTTTCTAATAATATATTTTTAAATGTAATTTTCAGCATCATTACTCCAGTCTTCAGTGTCACATGATCCTTCAGAAATCCTTCTATTATTCTGATTTGGTGTTCAAGAAACATTTCTTGTTATCAGTTATTTTAGATTAATTTTTTTAGGTTGCCTAAAAATCAATAATATATCTCAAATATCTTAATAATCCTCTATTTCTATACTTTCAGTTGTGTAATAAATAAATCATCGGTGATAAATATGCCATTTTCATTACCTTATTTTAAGTCTTGGTTAACAAGTTGTTTTAAAGTCTTAAAGGGTTAGTTCACCCAAAAATGAAAATTTCTGTCATTAATTACTCACCCTCATGTCGTTCCACACCCGTAAGACCTTCATTCATCTTCGGACACAAATTAAGATATTTTTGATGAAATCCAAGGGTTTTTTTTTTTTTATCCCCCATTGAAAGCAAAATAATTGCCATCACTCATGGTCCAGAAAAGTATTAAAGACATCATTAAATTAGTCAACGTGACTACAGTGGTTCAACCTTAATGTTTTGAAGCAACGAGAATAATTTTTGTAGCGCAAAAACAAAACAAAAATAACGACTTTATTCAACAATTTCTGCTCTACCCAGTCAGTCTCATACGCAGTTCAGGGCTCCCATGTTAACAACCAAACACCAGTTCAGGCATTTAGACGTAAATACAGAAGCGTTGAACTGTATTCGCTGCAACAACTGGGAATGAGTGTGACAGGGTAGAGAAGAAATTGTTGAATAAAGTTGTTATTTTTGTTTTGTTTTTTAGCACACAAAAAGTATTCTCATCACTTCATAACATTAAGGTTGAACCACTGTAGTCACGTTGACTATTTAATGATGCCTTTAGTACTTTTCTGGACCTTGAATGAGGTAATTACATTCTATTGGGGATAAAAAAAAACTCTTCGATTTCATCAAAAATATCTTAATTCATGTTCCGAAGATGAACGAAGGTCTTATGGGTGTGGAACGACATGAGGGTGAGTAATTAATATCAGAATTTTCATTTTTGGGTAAACTAACCCTTTAAAATGCCCTGTGGTTCATATGAGAACTGTTAGATTCCCTACATTACTATTGTCGCCCTACATCCTTGAATTTATGTCATTCTATAGATGCGTCAAGTAACTATTTATTGCTTTCTGTATCTCCAATGGGACGCCGGCAGATAGGTTCATTTTCAATAGAACTGAATAGGGCAATGGCCATTGTCACTTTTATTACATGTTTTTGTCATTACCCAAGAAAGAAAGCATCATTTCTTTTCAATAAAGTCAAGGTAAAAGTTTAAAGTGCTCTGGAGGTGGGAGTGTAAATGAGATCTAGTCTAGAAAACAAATTCACACTCTCATGCGTTATGTTACTATTGTTCAGGTATTTGTAGATGATGACATGAAAACTTTTATTTACCATGCTAAAGCATCTTCTGCTCTCCATGTCCTTGTCTTCTTTTCTTATAAACACTCCAGCGAAGTAAACGCAGTATTTCTGCTCTGTATTCGTGTAGATATTGTGTTTTCAATGCATTCAGACCTTTGCAGCTCTGTCATTGCAACCGACTCTTTGGCTCAAGGTCTGCATCACAGAAGCGCTTATGCCTCCTCTTTCGCACGAGACCAAGTCTGTTTAAAGGAGAACGGAAGGTTAGCAATGTTTCGTAACGAGAAGACAGAGTTTATAAAGCACTCGCTCTCAACCACAGTTTTACCTGCAGTGCTGCCCATATAATAGGGCCACATGGGGCTTCTCTACCATCCTGTGCCTCTCTCTCTCCGTCTCTCTATTTGTTTTCCTTTTCTTTATATTCCTTTGTTGTTCTGTCTCTTTCTCCAGTCTCAAGACTGCTGCGGGAGGAGACCCTCCCATCACCTTTGATCTTCCCCTTGGTTTCGATAATATCTTTGACAGGATTCAGGATTCTCTTTTCTTCGTCCTTTTTTTCCTGTCCTCCTCCTATTCTTTTTCACTTACTTTCTACTTGTAGCAGCTCACTCGGCTTCCTCTATAGTTGTGCAATGGAGCGCCACATATGTACGCCCTGTCAAGGCCTGCGAGACAACTTGCCCCAACATTTCATGTGCGAATTGGACTCTTGGAATTTTCCCGGGCACAGATGATATATATAATTCATGCTGGGGTGTGAGAGCGGTGTCAACATGTCAGGCGATTGAAGAAATGTAAAAGTGGGCTGTTTACTGGTTGAGAGACACTTTTTTTCTTTTCTTTTTTTTCTCGGAGTAGGGGAGAGAAGGCTTGTGGTGCGTCAAAACCTCGCCTGCCTGTCCGGTTGTGATGCACGAGTAGCCACACTAATCAAAGAAACGTCAGTGCCAATGTATTTTCTTAGTTATCTTCAGCAAAAAATCTCCTGGTTTTAATTATTCATCTGCGTCAATTAATTATGAACACTTCTTGTCAAGTACGCTGTGCACAAACACATGCTTGCCGCTACAAGTCTCGCTTTGTAGCTGAACATCGATCCATTGTTCAGTTATTTTGTGATTTATTTTTGGGATGGATTACTCTTGGCTGCAATTTAAAAAATCCTGCAAATTATTACTGATGTTAGCAATGTAGATGCTTTATATCTATAAATGATGATTTATTTGTTTGTTTTATATAGGCCTATATATAACATTTCTTAAATTTATTTAAAAAATGTTAAAATATGTATATTTTGAACAGAAGACATACACAATTTTGCTGTAAAACAAGATAAAAATACTGAAATGATTTTTGCATTGTGCATGAACAGAATAATTTGAGAGTCACACTTGTTAGTTGTATGGTTGTCAGTCTCAAACACTGTGTGGATTCAACACCAAAATGGATTCTAATATTGAGATATTTCAGTGCGATATCATCTCAGTGCCACCAAAGGGGAACATTTTGGTGGTTTTATTTCTTTTATAACTTCAAAATAATGGTGCCCATAAAATGTATGTGACATCTTTTGGTTTAAGTGCAGAGTAGAAGAAACATCTCTGTTTGATGACTTCACATTATCAGAACGCAGGCATCTGTCTGCAGAGCATTGCTCTGGTTCCTACAGAGAAGAACAGAAGGTCATTTATTCATTCAGATATGTTTTTCAATGTTTTCTTTCATAAGGTATATGGATAATTTGAGTTGACACTTTCTGGTATGTGGGTCATGCTTCAGTGTGTGAATAAAGTCGTTATTTTTGTTTTTTGGTTGTTGTTTTTTTTTTTTGCGCACAAAAAGTATTCTCGTCGCTTCGTAAAATTAAGGTTTCAACCACATAGCAAACGCTAATACTTTTTCATATACTGTCTTTCTTTGTATAACAGCTCTATCGAATAACGTATTAGACAGGACTGTTAAACAGATCATGAACTAATGAAGACGGAGAATGGGAGCACTCTGTGCTCAGGCTCTGGCGTCCTCAGCGCCGTCACAATAAAGGTCTGCCACGTTGTCAAAATAAAAGTCACAACAACAAGCGCAGCTTATGTCACTTCATAGTTCCTACTGGTGGTGCGAATACAACAAGGAAAACGGCCCAAGGGGAACTATTAGTTCTTGGGGAACCAGAACTACCTGGTGCGAAAGCCCCTCATGATGGAGGTACGGAAAAGCGGAAGTCAATCTGTTTGCCTCTGAGAAGAGAACCTACTGTCCCCTCTGGTTTCCATAGTGCAGGCGTGGCTGAGGCTGCGCTTGTACGCCTTTCACCTGATAGCTCTGCTCCTGGGAGTTCTAGCAAGGGTTTGCCAAGATTGAGTTCACCTTCTTCTAGTGGTTCCATTCTGGCTGGCCTGAGTTTGGTTTGGGGACTTAGTATCTCTCCTGGACGGTGTCATATGGGAGATTCCTGTCCAGAGGGATCTCAAGCACAGGGGATGATATTTTATCCCCAGTCAGAGATCTGGAAACTTGTCTTGCCCCTGAGGGGCACCAGCTCATAGGTTCTGGTCTCTAGGCTGAGGTTGCTAATACAATTCTAAACTCTAGAGTTCCTTCCACGAGAGTGCCCTGAAATTGCAAATGTTTGTATCTTGGTGTGAGCAATATGATGTGAACCCAGTTAACTGCCCTGACAGTTCAGTACTAGAGTTCTTTCAAGAACGTGTTACAGCAGGGTTAGCTCCGGCTCCTTTAAAGTTGTATGTGGCTGCCATCTCTGCTAACCACTCACCTTTTAATGGAACTTTGGTGGGGGGATATCCTTTGGTGTCTCTGTACTTGCTCGGTGCCAGACGGCTGAGGCCGGTCCCGGTCGCAAGTTCCCTCCTGGGACTTGGCATTGTTCCTCGGACCATTGACAGAGGCCCCATTTGAACCCTTAGAGTCGATTCCAGAAAACATGCTTACTTTCAAAGTAGCTTTATTGCTAGCCTTGATGTCAGTTAAAAGTGTAACAGAACTTCAGGCCTTGTCAGTAGCCTCCTCCTGCTTGGATTTTGCTCCGGGTGATGTCAAAGCCATATTGCACCCAGACCAGACTATATTCTGAAGGTTCCTTCAGTGGCTGGTCAGCCAGTTGTTTTGCAGGCTTTCCGCCTCATGAGACGTAGGAGCAGGAAAGCTTGTATCTGTTATGTCCAGTCCATGCCTTGAGGATCTCTGTCCACCGCTCAGGCCAGTGGTGTAAGTTCTCTCAGCTTCTCATTTGGTGGTCACAATAGAGGGAATACGGTCATCAAACAACGTATTTTGCATTGAAATTTTCTTAAGTCACTGGCCATTGGCAGGTGAGGCAAAAAGTAGTTTTGGTTCCTGTATATACACACACTATATTGCCAAAAGTATTGGGACACCCCTCCAAATCATTGAATTCAGGTCTTCCAATCACTTTCATGGCCACAGGTGTATAAAATCAAGCACCTAGGCATGCAGACTGCTTCTACAAACATTTGTGAAAGAATGGGTCGCTCTCAGGAGCTCAATGGATTCAAGCGTGGTACCGTGATAGGTTGCCACCTGTGCAATAAGTCCATTCATGAAATTTCTTCACTACTAAATATTCCACGGTCAACTGTTAGTGGTATCATAACAAAGTGGAAGCAATTGGGAACAACAGTAACTCAGCCACGAAGTGGTAGGCCACGTAAAATCACAGAGCGGGGTCAGCGCATGCTGAGGTGCACAGTGCGCAGAAGTTACCAACTTTCTGCAGAGTCAATAGCTACAGACCTCCAAACTTCATGTGGCCTTCAGATTAGCTCAAGAACAGTGCGTAGAGAGCTTCATGGAATGGGTTTCCATGGCCAAGCAGCTGCATCCAAGCCTTACATCACCAAGTGTAAGCATCGGATGCAGTGGTGTAAAGCACACCGCCACTGGACTCTAGAGCAGTGGAGACGTGTTCTCTGGAGTGACGAATCATGCTTCTCTGTCTGGCAATCTGATGGACAAGTCTGGGTTTGGCGGTTGCCAGGAGAACGGTACTTGTCTGACTGCATTGTGCCAAGTGTAAAGATTGGTGAAGGGGGGATTATGGTGTGGGGTTGTTTTTCAGGGGTTGGGCTTGGCCCCTTAGTTCCAGTGAAAGGAACTCTTAATGCTTCAGCATACCAAGACATTTTGGACAATTTCATGCTCCCAACTTTGTGGGAACAGTTTGGGGATGGCCCTTCCTGTTCCAACATGACTGCGCACCAGTGCACAAAGCAAGGTCCATAAAGACATGGATGAGCGAGTTTGGTATGGAAGAACTTGACTGGCCTGCACAGAGTCCTGACCTCAACCCGATAGAACACCTTTGGGATGAATTAGAGCGGAGACTGCGAGCCAGGCCTTCTCGCCTACATCACTGCCTGACCTCACAAATGTGCTTCAGTGGTAAAAACTTCCCATAAACACACTCCTAAACCTTGTGGAAAGCCTTCCCAGAAGAGTTGAAGCTGTTATAGCTGCAAAGGGTGGGCCAACTCCATATTAAACCCTACGGATTAAGAATTAAAGTTCATGTGCACGTAAAGGCAGGCATCCCAAAACTTTTGGCAATATAGTGTATATTTGTCCCAAATCATTGTATTTCAGTGGAAATCTTCCATACTTTCCATACAACCATTTTAACTAATATGAAGAAAACAAGCTTTTTCTATTACAGAAAAAAAATATTAAAAATGTAAAATATATTGAAATCTAAAACTTAATATTCATAAATGTTTTCACTGGTAAATTAATACTGTAATTTTGTATTTCGAATTAATGATTTATCAGCTTGTTACATTCCTGCAATGTCAGTTTTCCAGTTACAAGTTGTAACTCCAAGGGCTTTTTAGAGGGCTGAAGCACATTTAAGAAGTGCAGTGAATTACTTTAAATGACGTCTAACAGTCCTCAAGATGAAATGGAGAAAAAGTTCTCTGACTTCAAAAGAGTGGAATCTATTTTGCAGGATGGTTCTTACCTTTTTGAAGTCTTCTGCTTGGGCTGTTCAATTATTTCAATAAAGTAACAAAAAAGTTATTGGCCAGCAATCAGTGATGGTTCTGCAGTTATGGGCTAAGGAAAGCTCTAAGTCAGGGGTACTTAATTAGTTTAAAATGTTCCAAGAGGTCTCTATATTTCCTTCCCAGCAGAGGTCCAGACAATACTTTTTTGGAAGAGCAGCTCACTGTGTTTTTGCTATTGTTAAAATAACCTTGTCATCTTCATCGTCACCTTAGCATCTTTTGTGGAACAAAGAAGCAATGTGCACAGAACAGAAAGGGCTTGGATGAAGCATGTTTGACTCTTGATAAAAATATTAGAGGATATAACGTCGAAAAATCATTACCATAAATGGCCCTGATTGCTTGTGGTGTGTACATCGTGATGCTTGCTTGAATTTTTTTACATTTTTTTTTTTAATATTTTGTTTTATAAATACTTCGGCTAAGATCATGAAAGAAATCAACATCTTTCTTTTTCTCTCATCACAGCTACCTCATCCCTAAACTCTCAGCTCCAGCATCTCCAACAGCTCCAACAGCTACAGCATCACCAGCAACAGCATCATCATCATCAACAGCAGCAGCAGCAACAACAACAACAACAACAGCGAGAACGAGAGCAGCGTGAAAGAGACCAACAACAACGAGAACGGGAGCAGCACCAACATCTCTGCGGCCCAACGCATCTCCAGCCACCCAGCCATCATCAGCTCACTCCTCCGATCCAATCACAAGTGTCTGGACCTTCTCCGGGCTCCGCCTCCACCTGTACCTCCTCTAATCATAGCTCAGCTCAGCCTCCCCAGTCTCCGCCCCCTCACAGGCAAAACCATTCACCAGCTCGCAGCTTGCCATCACCTGTCACGCCTCCTCTACCACTACAGGTAAGATTGGAAAAGAAAATTAAACTTTTATATTTTATTATTTTATTTTATACCATTAAAGTAATGAGTCAAATTCACTAAACACTTTCCCTTTGAAATAATAACTGCATTTTTCTGGATTCATATTATTTTGCATTCTGCATTCATACACTGTAAAAAAAGAATAGTTGATTTAACTTAAAATTTTGAGTTCACTGAAATTAAAAATTTGAGTTAATACAATGAAAGCGATTGGTTTAATCAACAGAAACTCAAAATATTATGTTATCTGAACCGCATTAAGTTTATTTGACATAAGAAAAAATGTTGTGGTGATAAATCATGAAAATATTTTTTTACAATGTACTTTTTTTTTTTATGTTATTTTATATTATTAATGTAATGGGTCAAAATCACTTAAAAGGGATAGTTCATCCAAAAATGAAAATGTTTCATCATTTACTCACCCTCAAGTTGTTTCAAACCTGTATGAGTTCCTGTATGAGTTGAACACAAAAGAAGATATTTTGAAGAATGTTGGTAACCAGACAGTTTACGTTAGCTGTTGACTTCCATAGTAATTTTTTTCCTACTATGGAAGTCAATGCCTACTGTAAACTGTCTGGTTGCCAACATTCTTCAAAATAACTTCTTCTGTATTCAACAGAAGAAAGAAAATCCTACAGGTTTGGAAGGATTTAAAGGTGAGTAAATAATGACAACATTTTCATTTTGAGGTGAACTATACCTTTAACACTCCCCATTTAAAGTTATAACTTATATAATAAATTATAAGATAATATTTTTCTGCATTCATATTACAACAGTCCAGAATTTTAGGTGGTTTTGATCTGAAAAAAAAAACGCTTTCTTGTGATATCAAAATAAATGCCTCACATTTCCAGACAGCCGTAGCCAGCAGCCTTCCTTGTATTGCTCCTCACCCAGTTCAACTCTTGTTTACACACTAAAAGTGAAGTTATTTAAAGCTATAATATAAGCTGACTCGTGATGGGGAGCAGCTCCGGAGTGCTGCATGGCACGGGGGCAGTAGAGACGGATCGACTCAATGTAATGACCCCTAAATATGATGTCGCCTCACTTAAAGAACTCATTCTTCTACATTATTCACAACATGTCTGGAAGAATGGAGCTTTGGAGTGAGACGAGGTCTAGGATGAATGTTAGAGAATGGGGCAGTAATTCAATTGAATGATTGAATCTGTCTGGGGAAATCTTGGTTATTACAAATATTGTTTCTGGAGGAGGTGCCCGTTTGCCAAGCCTGTCCCTGAAAAAGAATGAAAATTGAAAGTTTATTGTTAAGAGTTTATCCCAGCCATCTTGCTAGCGACAGCAATAGACTATTATTGGAAATGAAGAGCTGCGGAATATTGAATTACGAGTAATGATGCTTTTGGTCTAACTTGATTTGAAACAATTTTATGATAATCACTTATTGACATGTTGTGAAAATGTATAGTATATGCTGCCGATTGAACCAGATTAGTTTTCAACATATTTTATATTTTGCAAATAAAATCTTGCATTGGGAAGTCCAAAGCACCATATGCCAGTGATGACTGGCTAAGATGAGTTTGTTGATATTTTATTTTGTTATCTGTTATTGTCATGCAGGCTTATAAAATCGAAACAAACTCCACAGATGGCACACATGAATCTTTGTTGCTTCAGTTATGGTAGCTCATGTCTTTTAAAGGGGTCATATCATATCAAATTTGCCTTGACCTGACATTTTCAATAAAAAAGCTTTTTCAACTATGAAAACTTCCTCAAAATGAGCATTTATTGGAACTAATCTGCAAAAACAACTGCAACTTTATGTAAAACTAAATATGACATACTAAAATGTAAACTAACATTACCATGTATGATCTGACCCCTTTAATTTTTCATACAGCTTGTGTTTTAAATGATAAACATAAGTGATCTTTTCATATCTTCCTCCCTCAGTCTGTCTGTCCACCAGTTCCTCCTCTTCATCTTCTCATCTGGCTGTCTGAGTCTGTCAGTAATAACATGCCCTCCTCCTTACATGTCCCAGTGGTTTCATTTCGGTTTGAGAGAGGCCAGGGTCGCCTCTCCGTCCTACCCTGCATTCATCAGCGTCACAGCCCTTATTGCTCTGTGCTGTACCACAACCCCACTTCCCCTTCCCCCTTTTTATGGCTGCCATCAGTTTAGTCATTTATTTCACCTTCTGTCCCTCTGCCCGGCTTGTATCACCAGCTGGACCCTATGGGGCCCTACATTTAATGGTCTCCAGAGCCCAAAACTAGTGGTTTCCAAGGGATTCCTTAGGAAAGGCCAGTCATATATTTCTTCATTTATAGTTGAAGCACACCTAATTCTATCTGTCAAATTATCATCAAGCCCCTCTGATACGTGATTCAGAAGTATCAGTGGTGGAATAGATTAAATCCTCAGGTCTAGATGTTTGTAA
The DNA here is from genome assembly GCA_037950665.1 of Hypophthalmichthys nobilis. Lineage (NCBI taxonomy): Eukaryota > Metazoa > Chordata > Actinopteri > Cypriniformes > Xenocyprididae > Hypophthalmichthys > Hypophthalmichthys nobilis. Next base: position 10,056,478 of record CM075482.1, on the reverse strand, counting down.
ATTGTCTTAAATGGAAATATTTATCTAAGCATCTGTGCACAGGTTTTAATATTTAATATTTGTGGTTGTAGGTGGTTGTTTAAGGTGTGTTGTGATTTTATCTGTTTTAAAGGGTCAGTTCACCGAAAAGTGAAAATAATGTCATTTATTACTCACCCTCAAGTCGTTCTACACCCGTAAGACCTTCGTTCATTTTCGGAACACAAATAAGATATTTTTGATGAAATCCGATGGCTCAGTGAGGCCTCTATTGCCAGCAATGTCACCAAACCTCTCAAGATCTAGAAAGGTACTCAAAACATATTTAAAACAGTTCATGTGAGTAAGGTGGTTCTACCTTAATATTATAAAGTGACAAGAATACTTTTTGTGTGCCAAAAAAAAAAACAAATAATGACTTTTCAACAATATCTAGTGATGGCCGATTTCAAAACACTGCTTCAAAGCTTTACGAATCTTTTGTTTCAAATCAGTTGTTCGGAGCGCCAAAGTCAAGTGATTTCAGCAGTTTGGCAGTTTGATACGTGATCCAAATCACTGATTCAAAACAAAAGATTTGTAAAGCTTCGAAGCAGTGTTTTTAAGTGTCTTGAACCCTTTAAGGGATGATGTACAAGCATCTAGTCAATATTGCAAAATTAACCCTGACACTGTGGTCAGGAAAGGATTTATTTTGCAATAATTACAGGAGAAAGTGTCATTGATAGAGAGAAAGTGTCATTGATAATACTGAAGCAACCCTTTTTAAACGTCTTTACAAAGTTACAAGATTCATGGTCTTAGCTACCTTCGTATCAGGTATTATATATGGAATATAAAATATTGCCCTATTCAGTTATTCAAGTATAATTAAATACGAGTTGTGTGAGCAGGTGAAGTACTTACCAGGGTTTTGACAGAAAGAAAACTGCATGAGGACCCAGAACAAAGCCTTGAGGTAAACCCTTCGCATGGGGTGTGTTAAGAGAGCTTCTCTACAGGTTTTTGAGCTCTCTGGTTTCTTTATCCCAGGGGTCCATGATTAGATTTTACTGCTAAGAGTCATGTGCGACCCTCTTGGTAATCCAAAGAGAGAGTGGCACCAGAGACGGCAGCATCATTACCCAGCCCTTCACTGTGTTTGAGAGTGAGAAAAATAGAGCGATAAGTGTGCATGTGTGTGTGTCAGAAGGGGTTTGAAGTTCCCGCTTCGTGGGGGTCCACATTACCACTTAACCAATGTGATTGTGTGTGTGTGTGTGTGTGTGGCAGGGTTTGCAGGCTGCCTCTCCTGAGGGGCTAGAGTCCGTAATTGGGCTTATGTCTGCGTCTGCTTGAGAAAGTTACAGCATACTTCACCAGAGTGCTGTTACTAGCCTTTAGGGACAGCCACAGTTAGCCATTGCGAACACCTAGAGAATTTTGGGAATGTGTATTTCTAGGGTCTGTCGTAATTATCCCTTCTGGTCACACAGGTACCACCCCGCCCTCTCGGTTTCTCTTGCCTCCCATTCCTCTCTTTGGGTGTAATCATTTTGGTAAGGGAGGGCAGACAGGTCTCCTATTATCTGAAGACACCTAAAGGCCCAGATAGAGGCCTTCTGTTGCTGAACTGACAACATGACAGCGTGTTAGCATCCCACTCTGATAATACCACAGTCAGTGTGTCCAGTGTATGAATCTAAGTGCTCACCATCTGCACTCTCTCTCCCTCTGTGTCTCTCTCTCATTTTTCTTGTCTCATCTTTTTCTTTATTTGGTCAAAATTTCAGGCAGGGTTTTTTGTAAGTCTCTGACCCTGAGTTCCTTTAGACAGGTCAAATGTATGATTTTTCAGTAAGACTTTGCTGAAGGCTGTGATGTTTATATACTGCTTTTAGTGCAGATTCGTACATGTACTACTAAACTAAACTAAACTAACTAAGCTAACTAAAATAAAGAAACGACAAAACTAGAATTATTAATGACAACCTTCAATTTGAAAATGCAGTTAGCTACAATATAAATCACCAACAAAAATTATCAGTTCTTTGAAGCCTTTAAACTTATTAATGTACTGTAAATACAAATAATACATTTTAAAAAATTCTGTTAATCAAAAATAAATAGCAGTATTTAACATTTTCAATTTCCATTTTCACTATTGAAGGATGAACCATTTAAAGCAGTGAGTTTTTTTTACAAAACAACTGTTTAGGGCATAAACGTGAAAAAAAATCAGAAAAATAACATAAAAAACAACAATGTAGCAATATATGTTATGCTTGATGTCATGTGCTTTCAAGAAAGTACACTATTTAAACAATTTTAAAGACTGAAACGTGCTTAAATGGATCATCATTTACTTACCCTAATGTCGTTCTGAACATATATGGCTTTCTTTTCTTTATGGAACACAAAAGAATATATTTTGAAAATGTTTAAGAATATTTTTTTTGTCCATACAGTGTTGTTTTGGACCCCATTGACTTAGCTACTCCATAACCCTGTTACCAAATTATTACCATCACAATAATATAAACCGAAAGATTAAAACCTCTCCCATCCATCTCTCCATCTATTTTTGAAAAATGGTGATTCTTTTACCTCCCAGCAAACTCTTACTTTGGAGAGCCAGCATTAAAAAAAAATAAGATCAGGGGAGGTAGAGATGGGCTTTTGTGACGACAACCAGGCGGTGGAGATTATGAAATTTGCCTAAGTGTGTTAATTGGCTGATTAGCAGGGTGGCTGGATTTGCAGGTGCTGATTGATTGGAGCGACGGGGTTTCTCCACGCTGAGGGGACTCGGGGATTTGAGGAGGAGGGGGTGGCTCGGTGGGCAAGCTGGTTACACCGGAATTGATCTTAATTAGATCTGAGAGACCTGCCACAGCAGAATGGTCACAGCGATTAAAATGAAAAACAGGAGAAATTACTGATCAAATTAATCATAATGTCAGCCTACAGCTGTAGGTCTGCTGTAATTTGCCACTCCACTGGCTTACATCAGCCCTGAGCCACACGCACACACTGATCTGTGGCACAGAGAGAGAGAGAGGGGAGCAGAGCAGACCATACACACACTGATGCAGACACATATACAGTAGACACACTCATGTTGTGACGATTTGTGTGTGTGCGCGAGCGTGTGTGTATGTGTGTGTGCACATTTTTGTGATTTATGAGGACACATTTGTATAATGACATGGGTATTACTCTGGTAAACATGAAATATGAGGACATTTCACGAGTCCTCATATTTAAAATAGCTTTAAAAACATACTAAACAATGTTTTATTAAAAATGTAAAAATGCTAAATGTTTTCTGTGATGGGTAGGTTTAGGAGTAGGGGTAGTGTAGTGTAGGGGGATAGAATGTACAGTTTGTACAGTATAAAAACCATTACGCCTATGGATTGTCCTCACTAAGATATAAATACATATAATACATAAAAAGAATAAATACATATATATTTTTGAAAGAAATTCTAATTTATTTAAACAAAAATACAGTAACAGTAGTAATAATAACAACAACAGTAAAAACAGTAACAATGTATTGTACAAAGTATTATTACAATTTTAAAAAACTGTTTACTGTTTTAATATATTTTATTAATATTCTTGTAATATAAGCTGAATTTTCAGCAGCCATCCAATCTTTAGTTCCACATGATCCTTCAGAAATTATTCTAATATGCTGATTTAGTTTCTTTTTATTATCAGTGTTGAAAACATTTGTGTGCTTAATAATTTTGTGGAAACTTTTATTTTACATATTTATGATTCTTTGATGAATAGAACTATAGAATTTATTTGGAATCGGAATTATAAATGTCTTTATTACTGTCACCTTTGATCAGTTTAATTCCTGTTCTTGATTATGATGGGTTGCAAACAAAATAAAATGCAGTCTAGTAGCCATTGTCTCCTTTTCTGTGGTGTCTCTCTATCTCAATCTCTCTTATGTTCTTTCTCTCGCAGCATGTCATAGTACTATGCGCCGTCTGTTCAGTCTTTGACCTTGCCACTGTGTCTGCCTCCATGGTTCCAGGGCAGACAGAGAGACAGAAAGACTCTGATGCCAAAAATATTTGTTCATTGCTGGCAATATTCGGATGCAATAACATTTTTATATAAAATAAATTAATAATTTTGAAGGACTTTTAAAGGGAGATCACCCAAAAATGAAAATTTTGTCACCATTTACATCATGTTTCAAACCTGTATGACTTTCTTTCTTCTATGGAACATCACAGAATGTACTCTGAGAGTTGCCTCAAGGTTTTTTCTTCCCCATACAGTAAAATCCCAGCAAACATTTGGACATTTAATGACCGTTGAAAAGACGTCCTTCTGACACATCATGGTTGAAAAATAGTTCCAAAATGAAATTTGAATGGATTTCTTAGACGTTATCTTATTAATCAATTAATTAATTAATTATTATATATTGAACTACACGTAGCTAAAAGTCAAAGTAGCAATTATTCATGCCACCCCTGAGAATTGTAGACATGTACAAATGTATCTGAATGCATTTTTAGGAAATGTTCTGTGTTACATATTTTTACCAATTTATGCCATCCAACCGCGTCTATTTTTGGCCAGGGACACGACGTTGCGGTCGGACCAATGTTTGCTGGGACGGAAGTCAGTGGTTACCCAAATTATTAGGTTAACAACATTATTCAAAATAAAAAGTAAAATAAAAAATGTGTGGCTCCAGAAGTGATTAGTCACATGACATTTACAGCTCAATGTTTTTGAGCCTGTGCCCATGAGCAAAGATGCCAAAATTCAGATTGTGTGCATCTAAGGGGTTCTGCAGCACCTCAATAACTGCCATTGAAACAGTTCTAACAGACTATTTTCTCCAGGTATTATAGACCACCTTGGTCTTAGCTGTCTCTCTTTCTCCCTTCTCTCAGACAGAGTGGCTTTAAGGGTCTGCCCGGACCCCCGACCCAGAGTCTTACGGCAGTAATTACAGGCTACTGCCCGGCATTCAGCCAACGCCAATTTATTGCCTCAGCGTATGGCAGACTCCTCTGTCTCTCCGTCTTGCTCTGCCGTTCCTAACTTTCATCGCTCTCCTCTTTCCCTCTTACCTATCCCCTTTTCTATCTCACTCTCTCACTCATTCATACTTTTCCTCAACCCCTGTAGACTGGACTGCGCCCTTACTTGTCCATCTTTTACCCCCACTTTCTCTCCCACTCGGCCGTTGCTCTAAGACACACCCCTTCTGATGTACTGATGTGTGCCACGGGAGGCTCAGACCCACGAGTGCTGCAATTACGCCGGCCTCTTCTCTTCCGTCCTTTCTATTTCTCTGCTCCTCTCTTCTCCTTTCCTCTCATCTACCTCCCTCTATCTTTGTCCATTCTCCACCATTCCCCAGCAATCAGCCATCATTATAGCTCGCTCCTGAAACCCCATTCCTGCCAAGGTCAGGCGCCCTTCCAACACTCATATGCTCATGGACAGACACGTATACGCACACACACGCTGTTTTTGTTTCTCGCAGTGCCCCCTTAAGAACATATTGTAGTTTTTCTCGTCTCAATAAGCTGATCTGCTTTTAAACATCGCTGCCCAATTTCCCCCCTGAACACTTATGTGGCTTTTATTAAAAGGAAACATGCAGCCTAATTTTTAGAAAATGATCAAATATATACTACCGTTCAAAATATTGTGGTCAGTACAAATTTGTATTGTTTTTGAACAAAGTTGTATTTATTTGATTAAAAATACAGTAAAAACAGTAATACTGTTATATGTATTCATTTTGTTACAAATATTATTACAATTTAAAATAACTGTTCTATTTGAATTTTAAAAATATAATTTATTCCTTTGAAAGCTAAATTTTCAGCATCATTACTCCGTCTTCAGTATCACATGATCCTTCAGAAATCATTCTAATATGCTGATTTGGTGCACAAGTAACATTTCTTATTATTACCAATGTTGAAAACAGATGCTGCTTAACATGTTAATATAAGTATTTTTCAGGACTTTTTTGATTAATAGAAAGTTCAAAAGAGCAGCATTCATTTAAAACAGAAAAATATTATTACATTATAAATGTCTCTCACTTTTGATCAATATAATGCATCCTTGCTGAATAAAAGTATTCATTTCTTTCAAAAGAAAAAAAAATCTTACTAACCCCTTTTGAAACTTTTGAACAGGAGTAAATGCGAATGTATCACAAATCGTGTTTTGGATGGAATTTAGATACATATGAGATATTGGTAGATGCCCGATGCTTCCTGTTCTCAACATGAAATAAAAAATACATTTAAAGCCAGCATAAAATCTAAATTTATCCTATTTACTATTTTTATACACATGATTGGCTATCTGAAGCAAAGTTCGTCTTTCATCCACTTCTGTAGTGACCAGTATTGGGGGTAACGCATTATAAGTAATGTGAGCCAAGTAATCAGATTACTTTTTTCAAGTAACTTGTAATGTAATGCATTACTTATAACTATGGTTTCTTGAAACACCAACTAGTTGAACTATGCTGATAATGACAGAACTTACGACCATAATTAACTAACAAAAAGTTGAGTCCTGCCCTTTTTTTTTTTTTTTTTGAATATCCCATTTCACTCTGCATTTTACAGAATAAAAACGTGTTCTAGTGTTTCATGTTGACATTTAATAATATTTGTAATGTTTAGCATAACAAGCTGCTTAAAGACTGTGTAATTAGGGCTGTAGGATCATTTAATGTAGGATTATTTTATTTACTAGTAGTGTTTTGTTAATTATTCATGTTAAGAAAGATTTCACAGTACTTCCTGTGTAGCTGGAAGTTCACATTTTATATATTTAACCGCTGTCCTGTTCTCATTTTTCCTTTTCTCACTTGTTTCATCCATGCCCTCTATATGCCCTTTTCTTGCTCTTCTCTTTTTTATTCTCCCTTACCCTTCGTACCTCTCTCTCTCTCTTTCTCTCACACTCTGTCACTCACTCATTAATGCAGCCCAATAGACAGCCCTCCTTAAGAAGCAGAAAATTGCCTTACATAACGAAACTCCCACTATATGAAAATACAAATGTGCACTGGTGACTGAAGCAGAAAATAAGACTATTGCCCATCAAAAGTAGCACAGCGTTTGGTATGAATAATTATAAAGCATGTGATGCAGCCGGTGAGGAAAATCTGGGTGCTGAAAGCAAAGCAACTTTTTTATTTACTCAAAATGAGGGATTATTTAAAAAAAAAAAAAAAAAAAAAAGCGGGTGGGGGGTGGCGGGGGGGAGAGAAAAGGCAGCACTGGGGAGTCTAGTAAGGAATTAAAGTTTATAAGACTTCCAACTATAGACAGTTGGATCTAAAATTTGCCAGTATGTCTTTACACAATGACAATTTGACATTTACAGTGAGTTGTCACTTGTAGGTTAATCATTACTTCATATTTTCTGCATGTTTGGGGTAAACAATTTTATTAAAAGTTATCTATGATAAATATAATAAAAAGTTTAAAATGAATTGAAAAAAAAAAAAAAGAAATTCTGTTTACCAGACTATGAGACTATATTAGCAGACTATGAGATTGATTCTGTCATCTGTCTCATGTTTCTCAATGTGTCTGTACCTACTAACTGGACCAGCCTGTTTTTCCTTTGTACCTTTGTTTTTCCTGATTTGAGCAAAAGACATGAATTGAGTGAACTGACATCCGTTAATGGGACTTTACTGTCTCTTTGGCTATGTTCAGACTGCAAGCAAATCAATTTTTTTCTTAAATCAAATCTTTTCAGGCAGACTGTCCGCACTATTAATTGCAAGTGATCAAATAAATTTTGTGGGCCCAGACATAATCAATCCATCTTCATGGGTTGCTTTGGTAATGTAGGTGTTTCTTGATGTAGGCTTACCCACGCATGTCACGAGGCTTTCAAAACGGATGCAGCAAAAATGGAGGTGCATCGTTTTACTTACTGTTTTACCATTTGAATGCCATATGAATACTTCCGGCATTTCCGTCCCTGGTTTTGACGTTATCATTGTGTGCCGCATTTAGAGTAATGCAAAAGACGATTGGAAATCCGATTTAAGCAGCTAAAGAATCCTGACTGAGATACATCTGTAAAAATCTGTTTGGAAACACATTTCAAACCACCTTCAAATGTGATTTGAATCAGATTTAAAAATCAAATTACATTAGGGATGCACCAATGTATCGGCCAATAATTGATATCGGCCAGTTAAAAGGAATTATTTTCACTATCCGCCATCTGCTGATTGTTTAAAAACAGCCGACGATCAGTGCTGATGTTACGGGTGCTGCTGTACAGATGAGGCAGATACGGAAATCCACAATATAACAGGCTTTATTAGCAATCCAGGAATATCAAACTGCAACACACACATTAAACAACATCAAGAACGGGCCCGGAGTGCAGGGAGTGAGTCCAACTTAAAGGGAGTGCTGACGAGGACAACAGGTGCTGGGAATCCGGGGAGATGGCGGGAAGACTGATGAGGGAAGTGAAGGAAGATTCTGGGAAATGGAGTCCGGGAAGGCGTGGATGTAACAGCTGATTATATCCTGTCAATTAAAAGAGGCCGGAAAAACGTGTTCTGTGTGTAAAGAAAATCTTTATGTGTTGAATTTAGGTCTATCAAAGTTAATGTGACAATTTGACCCTATGAATCACCTGTAGTTCAAGCCAGGCTTGCCAGGTCAGCAGTTTTTCCCTACACCAAACATTATTTGTAGTGCACCTCCCATCCAATAAGCTTTGTTACTTCTGATAAGAAAAAAAGTCTCAGCTTTCAAATTCTGTCCATTTTATTTTTTGACACTCTTAAATGTGAAGTGACAGATCACTGTAGCGCCTCAGTTCAAACGGCATCGCGGAGTGCAAGTCTTTTCTACCACTGTAATACAAGTTATAGCACGAAAAAAATGTGCATGAACATCAAAAGGTATGTTGAAAGATACAGTACAACTTTCCGAAATGTATCACGTCTCATGTAATCTCTCAATCAGAGTTTCATCCGCTGAAAGACGAATTAAAACAGCTTGTGAACAATATCACTTAACGTTGCATTTACCTCAGGAAAGTTAATGTTCACACTTCGTTAATTAGCTATAAAAAAAAACACTAGAGAGGATCTTATTTACTGCAAAAAAATCTGTTGCAAAAAAATCTGAACATAGCTTCAGTCTCTCTTTTTCTCTCTCTCTCTTAATAAATATCTGGAGTAATCCTAAAGGTTCTGTCCTGGGCCCTTTATCTTCTACAACTCCTCATACTCTTTTTACTTGCTACAATATTTATCCCTGCATCACCCACTCCATTTACACTTATCAAAAAAGTAATAAATGTGGCATGTTAACCCAGGATAATGGTGTGGTTGCAGAAAACACGTTTTTAATATCATTCAGCACTTAAGTTTCTTCTGACCTTTTTAAACTGCCCAGAGAAACACTGGAAACTTTCTGATCAATGTTGTGTCCAAATGTTGCCAGTTCATCATTCCACTTAGGGATGAGTGTTTGTGTTAAGGTTTGGTTTAGCGTATTTGCATGTGTGTGTGTGCGTATAAATGGATGAGTGGGTCAGGTTTGTGTGTGTGTATTATCGATCGGACCTCTGACCACATCATAGCCACAGAGCCCTGCTCAGTCACCATTAATCTCGGTGCTCCGAGTTCTCAAATGGCAGCTGGCAGCCCCAGCTCCAAACCCAACCATTTCTCTTCATTAGCTCGGCTCACTCTGAGACGCCATGCGGAGGAGTAATCATTTACCATTACTCTAGTTATGAAACTCACACACAGCTGACGGTGGACTTTATTGAATAGAGGCCATCAAAAGATCACCAGCCATTGATTAAGCCAATATTAAAGTCATTCAAATGCGGATCTGTATGTCAAACAACAGCAAGTGAAAAGAGATGGCATTCTGTTCAAATGCCGGAGAGGAGAATTTGACATGATGAATTAAAATTGTTGAAGTTTCCTCAAAAAGGGACATGCTGTTCCATATTTTCCACTTAGATTAAGACATGCAATATTTTGCTTTCAGTCATTTTAAGACAAACAACCATTGATCATTTTGCATTTGATGGTTTTATTATTTTTATCATTTTTTCATCACAGGAAATAAAAATCTGATGGAGACTTTGTCTCTGGTGACCATTGGAAATGTAATATTAACTTTTCAGGAAACTGATGGTCATAGTTACTCTTTTTTGTGTGTGTGTACAGAAATAACAGCGCTGTATGTGTAACACTGCAGTCAGCAGTTTTGCTCGGAACTTTAGTTTTGCAGCAAACATATTCTTTAATCAATCACATGGAAATGTGGCCAAAAACATTCGGGTAATTTTTCAATAGGAAAAATGATAAAAGATGGAATTTGTAAATAAATTTATAAATAAAATGTACATTTGTTTAAACCGTACTGGAGGTTACCCAGGCCTGCCTCTTTGCAGAGAAAATAGAGCAAGAATGACTGATGGCTTAAAATTACTGTATGGATTTTAAGGACCACAGTTATGGAAGCAGGATTTTATATAATGACACCAAAAGCAGTTAATTATGCTTGAGTTAATGAGTCACATGATTGACGGTCAGCACTGGGCAGTCCATCACACCTTTATAGGTACATTTGTCATTAATTTCCTTCCTTGTTCCTCTGTCATTTGCATTCCGGCCCGTTAAACGTGACCCCTTTTGCCCCCTCTTTTTCCAACAGTTGTGCTTTTTATCTGATGAAGTGCAGCATTTTAAACAGCCCTTGTGTGCGTCAGAAGATGGGGCCCTTTATGCTGCCAGCGCAGTGCATCATGGGAGGGCTGACCCAAGACTGCCAGCTTAGCTTCTTCAACTTTTCAGCGTTACATGTCTCTTCATTCCTGTTTTTCTTCCTCAAGCTTTTTACTCTCTCACCTATTCTTCCCTTGAGTCGGTATATTTCTGTTTTTCTCTCAGCTATTTATTTATTTGTCAATGGGCAGGTGAAATGGGGCTCTGTAAGTAGCGTTGGTAGTGTGAGCAGAGTCCAGAGGAGACGGCAGGTGATGTGCTCCAGGGGTCCAACAGGGGAGCTGAGGTGTTTGGGACAGTCTAATGGTGTTTTGATGTACCTGGGCAGAGGGGAGGCTCCAGGCTGGGGAACGTGGGAGAAAGAGAGAGGGTTTTTTGAAGGAGGTAGCATAAGGTCTGGATGTGACGCTGGGGAGACTGTGAGCATGCTCAGATGTGTCACTTCTGATTATGTCCACTCTCTATAATGGGAAAACGGAGAGACAGAGAGAGCGAGGGAGAAAAGAAAAAAGGGTGAAACAGAGGTGTGATCGTCTTAGGAATTGCTATGATGCAAAAACAATTTTCTTTCAGCTTTTCAGATGTTTAATAACCATCCTTGTCAGATATGTCCAGACACTGGAGCCATTGACTCTCATCCCATTTAACTGACAAAGTAAAGCTGCACAATGCAAAAAATATATCTTGAATTAAGTAAATAAATTCTTACTTAATTTGGAATTTTAGAACATTTTTTTCTGTTAAGCATAAATTTAACAAAATTTAGTGAGTTTTAAAAAAAAAGGCAGTCAGATAAGGAAAATAAATTTAATAACGTTATATTCTGTAAAAACATCTTGCCAGCGTACTTTTTTTAAACTTTTTTTTTTAATCTTTAGAGATGGTGTTTTTCGCTCTGTTTTTACTTGTAGTGTTAGCAGGAGTCTGTCCCTTGAGGCCTGCCTCTTCCTATTGTATTAGCAGAGAAAGCGATTAAGTCTAAATTTGCAGTCTGAACGGAATGGGCGGAAAATGAACTCTAGCTTTTGGAGTGCTTCACTTTGATGTCCAGAAGTCCCTTGCCATGGTAACGGCAAGCTGTTTTTTCCCTTGTTCAGGAGATTACATGGGTTGTTGCTCCATATGACCCCGCTGGTCAAACGGCCATTGCAGGCCTCGCAGAACTTAATAGAGTTTAAAATTTACTCACCCACTTTGCCATGAGGCGCAAAATCCGTGTGAGAGGGGTCTTTCTTTTTTTCTTTCTTTTTCTTTCTTTCTTTCTTTCTTTCTTTCTTTCCGCCCGTTCGGTTCAGACTGCAAATTTAGACTTAATCGCTTTCTCTGCTAAAACAATAGGAAGAGGAAATTTTCTTTTTCTTTCTCTCTTTCTTTCTTTCTTTCTTTCTTTCTTTTTCTTTCTTTCGTTTTCCGCCCGTTCCGTTCAGACTGCAAATTTAGACTTAATTGCTTTCTCTGCTAATACAATAGGAAGAGGAAATTTTCTTTTTCTTTCTTTCATTCTTTCTTTCTTTCTTTCTTGCTTTCTTTCTCTGAGTAGCTGTTTCAAAACATTGTAGCTTCTCCTGTAACAAGCTTCTGCTATTTTTTTTCTAATGAGTAGCAATGTATCACAACAAAACACTGGTATTATGTTGTTTACACACAGGACTTTACAGCCCAGCAAACATAGATAATATTTAGTTCAGATTTGTCATGTAACCCCTTAAGAAATGATTCACTAATTCATTTAAAGGAATAGTTCATCCAAAAATTAAAATTATTTCATAATTTACTCACCCTCAAGCAATCCTATGGGTGTATATGACTTTCGTCTTTCAGCTGAACACAGAGTTACATTAAATATATCCTATATATATTAAAAAATATCCTGACTCTTCCCAGCTTTGTAATGGCATTGAATAGTGCCTAATTTTTGAGGCTCGAAAATCCATACGACTCCAGTGGGTTAATAAATGCCTTCTGAAGTGAAGCGGTAGGTTTATGTAAAAAAAAAAATCCATATTTAAAACTTTATAAACTATAATCACTGGCTTCCAGCAACGGCCATATCTTGCGCGTTCACGAGAGAGTCGAGTTCGGCGGAAGGGTGACCTCTGACCCTATGTATGATGTAGGACATTGCTTCTCTTCTCTCATATCGAAATCCTCTGACATTTTTCTTTAAAACTTCTCATTTTAGACTTCTAATTCATGACTGGCATTTTGTTTTGCACTGTCATCCCCGTTTCCGCGTTTGTCAATTCACACCTATGCTTACACCTACGTCATACATCGGGTCAGAGGTCACACTTCTGCCAGAACTCAACTCTCTTGTGAACGTGTGTACAGCGGTTGCTGGAAGCCAGTGATTATAGGTTATGAAGTTTTAAATATGGATACTTTTCTTACAAAAACCCATCGCTTCGCTTCAGAATTAAAATTGTGATTTAATTGTTCTCAAAACTCTTAAGGCGTGTAAAATTTTTGCCACTTCATTTTCCCTGGCTATATATTTACAGATATATTGTGTATGCATTGATGACTGTGAATTTCATTATTTAAGAAATTTCTTACTGTTGCATAAAATTGCTTGTAATCGCATAAAGATGCTGAATTAAATTGCTTCAGATGAATAACAGCACTATTTCCGGTTCAAAAGAGGTCTTATGTGCCTCTGACACCACAGCGCTCATTTAAACCTTGAACAAGCTCAAGGTTGTTGGTTATAATAAGCAGACTTGGCAACTCTGACTCTGATATGCTGATTTGGTGCTCAAGAAACATTATCATCAGTGTTGAAAACAATGATAAGCTTAGTAGTGCAGCTACATACATTTTCAAAAGGGTAGTTTGATAAATAAGTTAAATCATGGGAACTTATATTAACTTGCGAAGCTACAGTTTCAGAGTAGCTTTCTCAACACTGCTCATTAGGTCAAGTCCTCTCCTCAAATCCCTTCAACTTTAACCTCCACCTCTCCAAGAGGAGAAAAAGAGATGGTGTGAAAGAACAGGCGTTTTGTCACATTTACCCAGAGGTTTACCTGCTGTTTTTCTGTAAAAAGGATGCCAGCTGTTTAGATCCACACACAAAGATACAATCAACACAAATAGTGGAGCAGTAACACGGTTTCCTGCCTCCCCACATGGCTCCAACTGGAGGCAGCCTGCCGGAAAATCACCTGTTTAGATGACAAACACTGCAATCCTCTGCAATCCGCACATTCTCCATGTCTCCTTCCTGCTGCCCCCCAAGATACAGAGTCTTAATCTGTCCCGCTGTGCTGCTGAGTGTTTTATAATGGGCTTAAATATTATTGATCGAAATGGTAAACAATAACTGGACAATAAGGCCTTCTCCATATATGCCAAAATATAAAAACAACAGTCTAGGTTCTTTGGCATATAGTATTTAACACAGTTTATTGTATTTACTTAACCTGCGTACAGTTTCTTAAATAAATGATTTCTTAAATAATCTTAATAAGATCATTGTTTGGATTATTTTTTAAGACGTACATATCCTCAAAATGAAAATTATAATGATGCTGCAATATATGTTACAATATATGTTATGACCGATGACTGCTAAAAGTCCAACATTAAAATGTTTGTCTAAATAGATAAAATAACACTTAAAACTAAAACCATGTGTGTTAAGAGCTAAAAGTAATACATTCACAGCATTATAAAGTACAGTATGAAAATGCATATTCATTTTGAGATTGGCTAAAGACTGGATTTAACTGTTTTTTAAATTATTGTTTTTGTACTTTAAAGGGATAGTTCACCCCAAAATCTGAGTTATATTAAAAAATATCCTGGCTCTTCCATGCTTTATAATGATAGTGAATGGTGCTCCTGATTTTGAAGTCCAAAAAAGTGCATCCATCCATCATAAAAGTAATCCATCTGACTCCGGGGGGTTGATAACGGCCTTCTGAAGCGAAGCAATGGGTTTTTGTAAGAAAAATATCCATATTTAAAACTTTATAAACTAATATATCTAGCTTCCGGCATACGGCCTATGCAAATCAACTTGCGCAAATCGTTTTTCTTATATCTTAAATCCTGTGATATTTCTCTTTAAAAATTCTAGTTTTAGACTTCTAATTCGTGACCTGTGTTTTGTTTTGCTCTATCCTCTGCGCTTCCGCGTTCGTCAGTCTGTCATTCGTCTGGTCAAAGATTACTCTTTTGCTGTAAGTCAATTTGTGAAGGCAGTCTGACGGAAACTACTTATTTTAGTTTATAAAAATTTAAATACGAATATTTTTTTCTTACAAAAACTGAAGCTTAGCTTCAGAAGGCCTTTATTAACCCCTGGAGCTATGTGGGTCCATCTTTTATGATGGATGGATGCTCTTTTTTGGACTTCAAAATTAGAAGAGCCAGGATATTTTTTAATATAACTCTGATTGTGTTCGTCTGAAAGAAGATAGTCATATACACCTAGGATGGCTTGAGGGTGAGTAAATCATGGGATAATTTTAATTTTTGGGTGAACTATCCCTTTAAGTGAGTGTTAGATGATGACAAAGGTAATCAAAATGTAAAAAAAAAAAAAAAAAAAAAGAACATGCACAATAAGAAATATCCAATATCAGCCGCTACTGATTTTTTATTAAAATGAAAAAATAGACCTCAATTTGGTGCTTGTGAGCATGAGACCATATTTGGGACAGGGTGTACACCTCATCTTTAAGACACTTCCTCTGAAACAATGTTTGACTCTCTTTTCAAGTTAAGCTAGGAAATGAACTAAAGCAGATTCAGATGTCAGTGGATCACTAAAGATGATCCTATATGTATCAGCTCATATAATTCACTGGCCTTCTTATCATTCCAGGAGAACGTGTTTCATCTTCTCCGTCAAAGAGAGAGTGAAGGGGAGAGAAAGAGAGAGTGTTTGCCCTCAGATAGGGTGAGAGGATTATCTATGAATTCAATCCCTGCTTGATATTGCCATCCTTGTCCATCTCTCTCTCGTGTGCGCTTTCTCTCTGCATCTCACCCCTCTCAGAAATACATGTTTTTATTATCTGAAGATGTTAGCCCAAGATAAGATGCTCTCTACACCGGCACCTTTCCTGCAATCACAAAGCTATTCTCCTTTTCTGTTTAACAGAATAAGCACTCACGGTGTCACTGGGTTACTCTGCAGGAAATCACAAGCAGTTTGAAATTATACTAATGCACAACAATAAAAAGGCTGAGGATATTAGTTGAAGCATTGCAGAATAAATTGCAATTGTTTTTAAGTAGCGTCTCCATGTTGTCTCTGCATACAGGAGAATCATTTGCAAATCTCTTGACAAATGCTAAAGATGAAAGGCTGAAATGTCCTGAAGTCTCAGAGAGCTTTTACCGCTCACAATAGCCACATGGTGAGGCATTGAGGAGCTAAAATCGTTGCCCTTAACATTTTGGGTCGCTGATATTATCAACTGGCACTTGACTTTTGCAGAAGGACAAAGAAACACCGGCCACAAAGAGGCGATTTCTGTGATTAGTGATAAAAAAAGGGTGACTTTCAGTCCAGGGGACATAGTATCAATCTCAGCCAATTTTAGGCCACCAACATGAAATATGATTTCATAAGACAAATGCGGTGTCATTCTTAATGTGCTTAACCTTTACTGTCAATGAAAAAGTATTGATCGCTCCGTGGTATTTTCTCATCATTTGATTTCAGAGAGCCTGGTAATATATGATGGTGTGATAAGATGAAAGATGAATGGCAGCTGAATGCTCTCACTTTAACAAAGCTGAATGGCCCCTGCTGAGAGATGGGGGGTGCGGACAGAGGAGACAGGAAACAGGAATATAGGCTCAAATTTGTTAGAGATGGTTACTTCTCTAGTTCCTCCTGCTACTTCTTTTCACCCCAAAATCAAAATTCTATCATCATTTAGTCACCCTTGTGTCATTCCGAACTTTCTTTTTCCATGAGATAGAAAGGAAATAGAATAGAACAGAACGTTCTGGTCATGCTTTTACATGTAATTAAAGAAAGCTTCATAAGGATTAAACTCGAGAACCCAGTCAGTCCTATTCATTAACAAACTGATTCATTAAAAAAAGGTATGACTCAAAAGAACAAATAATTCGTTAAACACTACTTCCCTCATGAACTCTTATGAACATGACAAGAAGAGCTTGTAATATACCGTTTACAGTACCATTCAAATGTTTGGGGTCAATGGAATTAATAATTTTATTCAGCAAGGATGCATTAAATTGATCAAAAGTGATAGTAAAGACATTGTAATAAGAAAAATAAGGTTTTTATTTCAAATAAATGATGTTCTTTTGAACTTTCTCTTTGCAAAAAAAGAAAAAGAAATAAATAATCTATAAAAAAATAAACACTGATAATAAGAACTTTCTCTTGGGCACCATATCAGCATATTAGAATGATTTCTGAATGATTATGTGACGCTGAAGACTGGAGTAATGGCTGCTGAAAATTAATTACATTGTAAAATATAATAAGATTGAAAACAGTTGTTTTAATCAAATATATGCAGCCTTGGTGAGCCTAAGAGTCGTTTGAATGGTAGTGTGTGTCCTTTTTGAAGCCTTAAAGCTTCAGCCTCCATTCATTTTAAAGAGCGACCAATGTATTATTCCACATTTTATATTCATGTTCCACAGAAGAAAGAAAGTCATACAGGTTTGGAATGCCGTGAAGGTGAATAAATGATGACAGAATTTTAATTACAGGCTGAACTATCCCTTTAAAGCACAATGGCATCAAAAATATCATCACCATACACCTGTGAACTCTTGTTCTGACAGCATCTTTTGGGATTATACGCTTTGTGATTCATAGCAAAAGCAAACTCAGAACTTGTCAAAAAAGAATAGCAATTTGATTTCAGAAATAACCTGCTGTCTATATCACTGTTGACTGCCATTAGGATACACTGTTTTTTTACTCTTTCTGTCTGCTGTCACCACTGTCTGCTCACAGCGCTGTTTCCATTACTGCCTCATTGTGATGAGTAATTGGGGACTCTGTGTGCAGTCCTGCGTGAGCTCTTGATCTACTTAAAGAACCTAATAAGCCTGTATTCTGCAGCCCTGCAACCAAATAAGCACTGCATTCACCCGGCTTATTAGGAGTTTAGCTTGATTTATTCACCTGTGCATTTGTATGTGTGCTTGCGTGTGTTATTAACACTGGCAAAGCACTACAATGAGGAGAAATCAACCACAAGGGTTAAGATGAGAGTAAAATCTATCTATCTATCTATCTATCTATCTATCTATCTATCTATCTGTCTATCTGTCTATCATCTATCTAATCTGTCAGGAGCAGATAATATGGAATATTCACACTCATTTCTTGGCAGTAACTAACTTAAGTTGAGGTGCTACTAATTTAACTAACTAGAACAACTTAAATATGTTTTTCAGTATTGTTGACAAAAGTTGGCACTTATGTTGGCAATAATGCTGAACAATGCAAAACCATGTATTAAATCTTTTTTTTTTTTTTCTTAAAAGTGACTTTCAAATCAGGAGAAAAACATAATTTACCATAAAAGAGCCAAAACGTTAGCAGTTAAGCTGTTATTGAATGTTTATATCAAAACAGAAAAGACATAGTAGAAAAACATTACTTTTCCTTTTTTTTTTTTTTGCCACTTTTTTAAACAAAATCAGCTTTATTTTGAAAAAAAAAAAAACAATGAAAATGGCATATCGCTGTAAAAATTTTTTATTTTTTTCAGCGGGCTTACATTGCAATTTTTACATTTATATATATATATATATATATATATATTCCTTTAAGGAATAGTTCACCCAAAAATGACAATTCTGTAGTTTACTCACCCTCATATCAGTCGTTCATGGAACATATTTATTTTTAAGTCAAGTCAAGTCACCTTTATTTATATAGCGCTTTTTACAATGCAGATTGTGTCAAAGCAGCTTTACATTGATAACTGGTATATAATTTTGGCTGCACAGCAGCTCTTAAAGAATAGTGTCAATGTCGGCAGATCAAAGCACTGTTCAATATCAAATGTCAAGTGTCCCCAACTAAGCAAGCCAAAGGCGACAGCGGCAAGGAACCCAAACTCCAACAGGTGACATCAGATGGCAAACAGGTGGCAAATAGACTGCTGTGTTAAAAATGGAGAAAAAAACCTTGGGAGAAACCAGGCTTAGTCGGGGGGCCAGTTCTCCTCTGGCGAACAGTGATCCATTTTAATCCATTAAACACAAAACAAGGATGCGCTCCATTTCAATTCTTGTTTGACTTAAGTATTATCGGTTCTATTAGGTATAAATGTATCTAATTTAAAGCTGTCACCATATTTAAAGGCACAATATGTAAGATTTTTGGATTAAAATATCCAAAAACCACTAGAACAATGTTATATATTTTGTTGACTTGTGTGCTTACATTTTCCGAAATCCGAAAATGTTTAAATCCAGAGAAATAAGCAATTTTAACCAGGATACACACCGTGTCTGTGCGACGCCTCAATGACATTATATCTGCGTTATCCTCGATTTCCAGTTTTATTTTGTAGAAACCATCGAAACATCAAAGACGCTTTAATATATTATGTTTTGTTGGACAGGTGAGCAACTCTTTGGATACATTCATCGACAGAAAACTAATCACTGTTATATAGCTCAACACAGTAAGTCTTACTGTTTAAATCTCATTTTCTTAATTTACCGCGAATATCATGTTTTACCATGCCTAATATCGATCTAGCTTACTGCAATGTGCATTAAGTGTCTCATAGTAGCCGCCAAGCGAACACACAGAGTATCATTATAACAACTTTCAACACACAAAAGTTTCTAATATGATAAAACAGCGCTGCGTTACCCCACATACACATGACTGGAAGAAGCAGAAGCGGTCGTCTGCAGCATAATAAAAGCTCCACTGAGCCGTGTGTCATGCTTGTCTCTCATTAGCAATCGCTCCAGCGATTAAATCTTTAATACATTAGCTCATCCATGAATATGATTTCTGCCCAAGTCTCATCAGATTCTTTTCCACCGACTATAGACGACATCTCACATGATTCTGCGAAATCAAGGCATCATCAAGCTACGCCTTTGTTTTGAATAAGCGACCTCTAGTGGCGAAAAACATAATGTGCCTTTAAGAATTGTTGTGGAAAAAGGCCTCTAATTGCAGAATGAAATCAATTCCTACTATAATTAATTTGTCGAATCATTCGTTTTTCATTCTATGTTCTCTTCCTTAGCTCAACCCTCTGGCCAGTCAGGCAGCGGTTGCCGCGGCAGCAGCGATGGGTTCAATTGCTGGGTCACAGGTGTTTGGTAATGCTCTCTCCAGCCTGCAGGGGGTCACTGGACAACTGGTCACCAATGCACAAGGACAGGTACATCCACAAACAATCAGCATATTAAAAACATCATGCACACATGTAATGCACATGTAAGCTGAAGTCTGCCACACGTTTATCATAGAACTCTAAGACGATGTAAACATAGAGAAGTGTTATGAAGTAGTATGAACATGATTTTCTTTATTAGTGTAATGTTACTCAGATACCTAAATCCAGTCTTCAGTACCGACCTTCATGCCCTGTCTTTAGCCATGTTAGAGCGAGCCCGAGAGGGGCGTTGTGTTTAGATTGGACAGCAGAGTGGGAGTGCAGGGGATAAAATGCTGACCTTGTCATATTTACGGGGCCGGCTGCAGAATTGTTCCATCAGTATCCAGAGGCTTGAACGATGAGGCTTGTCAGACCAGGGTCCTATCTAATGAATCATCTTATCGCAGGTGCGCACCGCTCCCATATTAAAGGAAAGATTGTATAGCCAATGTGCCCTTTCACGCTACAAACAGCATTATTTACCTTAACCCTTGTCTCATTCCCCTCCTCGCATTGACACTTTCTCTTCTGTAATACAATGGAAAGCATTGTTTGAGAAATCGCATGCTGGGGGCCTCTTTATGTAGCCGACCCACTCTTATTGAAGGCTTTATGGGTGCTTTTAACAGTTTTGGCTGTAAATGTAATCAAAAATATCTAATGACATTTTAAATGTAAAAGGAACCATATGCACAGTGAGGACAGCACAATAAATCGGCTTATCAACTTTTAACAGTGAGGAGAAAATGGTCTCCATATCTTTTGTTGTTGACGTTAAAGGCAATGCGTCAAATCAAACTCATCTATAACCTAGTAGAATCTGGCCACATTAGGCAGATGGATGTGGATATATCTGTTTAGTACACACAAATATATTTAATAAACATACACTACCATTCAAAAGTTTGTGGGTAGTAAGATTTTTTTTTTTTTTAAAGAAATTAATACTTGTATTCAGCAAGGATGCTTCACATTGACCAAAAGTGACAGTAAAGACATTTTTAATGTTAGAAAAGATTTTTATTATAAAAGGCATCAGAGTTTCCACAAAATATTAATCGGAAGATTAATGAGAAGAAATGTTTCTTGAGCACCAAATCAGCATATTAGAATGATTTCTGAAGGATCATGTGACACTGAAGACTGGAGTAATGATGCTGAAAATTTAGCTTAATTTCATCACTTTGCATCACAGGAATAAATTACATTTTAAAATATATTAAAATTGAAAATGGTTATTTAAAATTGTAATAATATTTCACAATATTACAGTTATTTTTTACTGTATTTTTTATCAAATACATGCAGCCTTGGCGAGCATAAGAGACTTTATATATATATATTTATTTATTATTAAAATTTTAAATATATATGTATGTATTCTTTTACTTTTTTAAATTATATGGTAACACTGCAATAAGATCTCATTTGTTAACATTACTTAATGTATTAACTGACATGAAATAACAATGAGCAATACATTTGTTACAGTATTTATTAATTTTTGTTAATGTTAGTTAATAAAAATCCAGCTGTTCATTGATTGTTCATGTTAGTTCACAGTGCATTAACTAATGTTAACAAATACAACATTTGATTTTAATAATGTATTAGTAAATGTTTAAATTAACTTAACTAAGATTAATAAATGCTGTAGAAGTTTTGTTAATTCTTAGTTCATGTTAACTAAAGTAGTTAACTAATGTTAACAAACAAAACCTTATTGTAAGGTGTTACCAATTATATTTCTTTTTTAGTACATTTTTTTGTCTTTCTATTTTGGTACCATGTTTGGTCACCACATGATGTCCAATGTAAAAAAAAAAAAAAAAAAAAAAGGGTTAAGAACCACTGTGTTCAGGTATAACCTTTTGATGAATATTTTGAATATTAATGCACAGTTCTTGTCTGCATTAAAAAAATATATATTCTGTACATGTTCAGTGTATGATAAATTGTCACTCATGAGAATGTGCCAAGTGTGTGCATGTGTACGGTAGATGTTACCTAACGAACTGGTATGGTCTTGTCTATACTGAAAGTGCCTGCAGGGCTTGGCTGGACGTATTGGCATGGCGGTGCCGTTGATGGGATGCACTGTGTTTGTAGTGTCGTGGCGGCTGACACTGGCTGACATAATCAGGTCACTGAGACGGTCAAAGCCCAGGGCTACAGGCTCTGCTCTCGACCTTATTACTGAGGCACATTATTCAGTTTGAGCCTGCTAAAACACCCACCACCCTTTTGAGCCTCGTCCCCTGCCCTTCTTTTGCTTTTAACATTAAAATGATACTAATGCAGGCCGCAGACGTGGCCAGGGGAGCAGCAGATGCTGCCACGGACCAAAAAAAAGAAAAAAGAAAGAAAAGAAAAAGGTTGGAGTAAAGGGATGAGACAATGTGTTGTTTTAGACTGAAGCACTCTTTGTTTGGTTAGGGTGTTGATTTAGCTCTTAGGCGTTAATTTTGGCCTGATAGTAGATTGCTAAAATAACACAAATGTGGCCGTGTTGCTTTAAGCACAGTCTAAAAGTAGCAGAGTTTTCCCTCAGCTGCCACACAGCTGAATATTGCCTCATTTGGGATGAGACATTGCTACAATGTCTTAGAAAAGGATGTGCTTTGTGTTTGTGGAGGATTGAGAGTTAATGGTGACATTTGAAGATGGAACTAAATTATGAATGTTACTGAATCTGAGAATTAACACATTTGCAAATAAACATGTTTATTACTTGAAAATTACTTAGTCTGATATGTTTAACTTTATTATTTATAATTTGGCATATAATAGGCTTTATGCAAAACGTCACATGAACATACATGAAAACAGGTCTCATTGCATCCGTAAGTTAATCAGCTAACCTAGTTAGTTCTTTTTATCGTTGGCGTTTTATTCAATTTGAATATCAAAATGCTAGTGAGAAGAAGAAAATTTAAAAATTTTAAAAACTTTTAGATGTCAATCTGCATTAGGGCTACACTATAGATCGCAATTTATCGCAAATTTTATCGCACGCGATTTGGCACAGGCAGCGATTATTTTATGCGCAGCTTGCCAGAGCTGTACGGTTCTGTGATCAGTAGTAAATGCTTCTACATCTGAAAGCCAGAGGGCGCTCTTGCGCAGAAACTCCAAATATGCCCTGCCGCAGAAGTAGATAACGCACATCATTCCAGGAAATCCCTACTGGCATCATACTATTGCTGTAGCTGAATAAACTGAAGATTGAAACGCTTTGATTGATTAAACATGACTAATAAACACACGACTGCCTTATTCTGTGTAAGAAGCCACATCATCTCACAGAAGGATGCTCAACTGTCGTTATGAAGTGATTATTAAATGTTATTAAATGTTGTCTTTTGTTGGACAAGATGTTAATAAATGCTTCTCATGTCTGGAAAGATGTTTGACGCGTGTTGCTTTTTCAAATGTACATTATATGCGATTCAAACTCGCTGTGCTTTCAGATGGATTAGCATTTGGAGCCATACTTCATTGACAAACTGCACATAAAAAAAAAAAAAAAACAGTCGCAGCCTTTACGATTTCATAATCACACTAAGAATTGCGTTTAAGCGTGATTTTAATGTTATTTTTCGTATTGTGTGATACATCGTGCAGCCCTAATCTGCATATGCAATGGACATCACATCAGCAGACATTACAGCAGCATTTGCTAAAAACGGTCCTCTGCCATCCACACTCAAGTCTAGTCATTCGTCTTTTTTTTTTCTTTTTCTTTTTTTTGCTTTGGATCAAATGAGTAGGAAGATCAAAGTTTTTCACCACAGTGACTTTAGCAGTCTCTTCTGGGCCTGACTGATAGCAGGGGCAAAAGTGCCAGCTCTTTTAACACTGTTTGGTTTTTTAACATCTCCCTCCTTTGATTTTTCAACTTGGTTTCATCCATCCTTGGATTGAATCATTCTAATTTTATCCGGGTAAAGACTCGGATAATAGTGGAAAAATACAGATCATTTATTAAACCATGTTGTAAATGCCCATTTTTGAGTGGAAGGAAAGACATGCTGTTTTTGTGCATGTATCTTTAAATGCACGAGTGCTGCTCCCCACAGTGCTTTCCAGAAGAAGCCGGATACTCTGCTGAAATCTAACAAAACATCTGTTTGGTTTTGATTATCATCTCTATCTCTATCTATCTATTTTCTTACATGCCTTATTGCACTTAAACTATCAAATACACACAAGGTTATGTCAAAAACGCACAAAGTTCGCATTAAAAACAGTCGTTATGTCTGTGAACGTAAACAGCATGGAAAGAAATCACATTGTGTATATAAGATCTGTGTATAAAAGTGAAAGCAGTGTAATATACAGTACCTACTGCTATATATGCAGTGCATGGCAGACTACTCAGGGGAGGAGCTAAGGTAATAGGGCAGATTCCATTGCTAGTCATGGGCAGGACTTCTGGAACCGCTTGTTTGGAGAGGCTGTTTATGATTTATGTGGATTATACAAAAAGGAGTGGGTGGCTCACACATCTGTGTTCAAACACCTTATAAAAGTGAATTTTGCATAATAGTTCCAGTTTTAACATTTATTTAATACTAATGAACAGTTTAAACTTGTTGTGTATATTTTACTTTAAAAATTATAATTCTCATATAATTGAATGTATTATATTAACATGCATTATGAATAACATGGACACAAAATATAGGCCTGGTTTCACAGAAAGGGCTTAGACTAAGCCAGGATTAGGCCTTAGTTCAATTAGGACATTTAAGTAGCTTTTATAAACATAGCCTAGAAAAAAAAACATTACTGGTGTTCATTTTGAGACAAAACAATGGTACTGACATATTTTAAGATATGTTAGTGCAAGTTGCTTTCAGTTAAAACAGCTCAAACATGCATTTTAGTCTAGGACTGTCTTAAGCCTTGTCTGTGAAACTGGGAGATAGTGTTACTGTTTTAGCAGAAAAACATAGTTTTTCATTGATCTTAAGATATAATTTTATCTAATAGAAAATAATTTCTTATTATTTAACCATATTGCTGAGCAGTTGATAACTTTGACCGAGACTGCATCACCAAATGCAGTGTTTGACCGTTTCTGATCTGTGTTTCTTTCACAGCGACGGGTGTTAGAAGTTTGGAATTCTGTCTCAATATGTGTCCCCATCCTATTCCCCTCCAAACAGCGGGCAGTAGGGCAGAAAATGGGCAGGGATATTGCCTAGCGGCCATGGCTAACGCTGAAGATTGGCCTGGCTGCAGGAAGAGATGACATTCCCTGGGAATCACTGCCAGTATAATCCTAATGAGTTCTGCTCAAAGAGGAGAAACAGAGAGAGAGAGAGAGAGAGAAAAGTACACCACAGTGTAAAGCACGTATAAAGTGCAGAGAAACAAAAGCAAGTCATAAGAACAAGGGGAAAAAACAGTTATTGACAGATGTATGACACAATATATGGACCCTTTAGAATTTACTTCATAGTAATTCTTTTATCTCCTGCCATTTCAGGCAGCTGTTTCTCATGCGGACACAATACATGATCAGATTTAAGAGCACAGGCTCATGCTGGATTGGTTGACAATGTTTCAGAAGATTGTTTACATCAAACACCCAATGTGATCGAGTCACCGGCAAAGTCCACATATGTTTCACAGTTTTACCAAATCAGATGGATTTTTATTTACTACTTATAAGGATTCATGAGGAACATGTCAACTCTAACATGTCAGACATTGATGGAAACAATTTTAAATTTAATTTGTCCATCTGCATAATTTTTTTCCAGTTTAGCTGCTTTATTTAAAGGGAACCTATTATTCACAAGATGTAATATAAATCTCTGGTGTCCACAGAATGTGTCTGTAAAGTTTCAACTCAAAATACCCCACATATCTTTTATTATAGCTTGTAAAATATGCCCCTATTTAGATGTGAGCAAAAACATGCCATTTTTGTGTATGTCCCTTTAAATGCAAATGAGATGCTGATCCCGGCCCCCTTTCCAGAAGAGGGCGGATCTTTAACAGCTCATGCTTTGGTTGCTCTACAACAACAAAGTTGTTGACGATTGTCAGTGTTCAGCCTTACATTGATCAAACTGGAGTCGGACACTGATGGAGAGACTCGGGAAGAAGTTACAACTTATAAAATGCAACTGGACGTTTCTAAATGGTTAGTGGATAAATTTATGCAGTTGCTGTGGAGTTGTTTCAACTCATCGACTAGCATGTGCCGTCATGTTAATCTTTTGAGCAAATCCAGTGTTGATTTGACCCTCGTTTGTGAAGCAGTCCGGCGTAAAATGACGGCATGGCAACAACACACTAACTACACCTCTTCCTTTTCTCTAAAGCAGCCCAACATAGCCTCACACCCTTTGTTGTGTGTTCCCAGGGGCAGGGTTTATGTAAATTTTGGGGTTTGTGATGTCCCAAAACCCAGGAAGAAGCTTGTTGTAGTCCCTACCAGCCAGTTGTTGTAGTCTTTAAGGCTCCATAGGCTCCATATAGAGCAGATTGACTTTAGGTTGTTTAGTGTTAATTAGAATGTTAATATAACTAGTCTTGACATATCCCTATTAAAATGATCTGAACAGACTGAGGAGCCATCAAATTAAAATACTCAACTAGACACACTTACATGTAGGGAACAATAAAGCAATAACGGTAATCTGCATCATTTAGTCTTAGGAACCAAAGTACATCCCTACAGCATAATTAGTTGCATAATTGGACTAGTGAAAGAAATCAAAACTCTGAAACCTCATAATATTTTGTAGAAATGCCAGAAATGATTGACACTCTTTTTGTTTTAACAGTGCAAAATGCTGTTTTTGCTTGAAAAAACATGTAAAAACATGGTCTCATACGCCACAGTAAGCTGCGAGCGCAGTGAACGTGGCTGTTCGGAGCAGCCCGGGACAGTATGTAGCTGTCAGCTCGTGTGCTGTATTATTGCTCGTCTTAGAGCAGCCACTTAGTCCAATGAGAGTGAATAATTGAGCGGAACAAGCCCTGAGACAAGACGGCATGCAAATGCCATGTCGGGGGACACGAGCGCCACACCGCACAATAAAATATGCTAAGTGGCAGGAGAGAGGGCCGCAGAGGATTGAGAGAGAGCGATAAAGAGCGACGGAGGGAGGGAGGGAGAGAGAGAGATAAATTATCTGTCGCTTAATGCGAAGCAACGCAACCAAATGAGCCGTGGTGAGGGTGAATTACACATAGTCAGCCCTCCTTTTTTCCACCGCTCCATCGTCATTATGTCAAAAGAGGAGGGAACAGGCGGAGGAGAGGAACGGTCAGAGATTATACAGATGCAGAGCTTGTTAGCGCAGCTGGGGTTCCGCTGGCAGGCGAGGGTAAATTATACGCGATAGATCAATGGTGCTTTTTTCAGTCTAGGTGGTATATCAGACATGTGTGCACACGCAGACTAGCAGAAAAGCACTTTTTTAACACTTTCCATTCATCTTGGTTGTTTTTTTTGGGGAGGGGGGGGCTTTTATTTCTTGACAGTATGTGCTAGACTCAAACGTGCAACTCTCGCATGAGCACCACAGCTTTATGTGTCTGCAGCCCATGGGCGTACCACTAGGCCATAGGCCTACAACCTTTTCTGGCCTTTTCTTGTTGGCATAAAATTTAGCGCTGCATTTTAATGTATATATGTTAATGTATTCACACATACTTTATGATGTTCACGTTGCAAAGCCATTAAAACAAACATTGGTGCACAGAGTCAAATAAAGAGTATTTGTACATTATATTTTAATTTTACTTGCATTTTAATGTGGGAGGGACCGGCTAAACTTTAAACTCCTAGTGGTATTGAACACCTCTGCTCTAAGCCAAGTTTCCAGTTTAAAAATTAACATAAAATAGTATTTACAGCCCATTTTACTAGAATAATATGACATTTTCAAATGAAAAATGGATATAAAAGTCAGGAAATAAAATGTTGGGCTGGACATTTTTTTGCTATTTTTAATAGATTAAATTAGCATAAAGGCAGTTCTATCCACCTTTTTCCTAGCAAGCCTACTGCGTTTTAGATTATGGGAGGCTGGTTTGGGGAATTTCTACTTTAAAAGACTGAAACAAATCATTTCAAATCATAAGGTTGCACTACAAATATTCCTTATACATCAGTTTGACCGAATGAACTGTAAAATTTCCTTCATGTTCTATTTTCAGATGTCAGAAGAATAACTCAATGCTTGTTATTATAATGCGACATGGTATAACAAGAATATCTATGGCAAGAGCTCTTTTCAGTCACTGCATTCTTTTCCTCCTGTTTATTTTCTTTTTTTCCTTTGTATTCCGCTGTAACAGCATGGAAAAAGACAACATCTACTGCGCATTTGTGCTCTGTTCTCCCGATTTAATTTATGATAAACTTTAAATGTCCTTTTAATGTTTGATGGTTGAAGGGTGAGTAGAATAATGTCATCTCATTGTACCCAGGTTTTTGAAAATGCTTATTTTTGCATTCATAGAGCGAACCATAATTCATACCATAATTACTCCCATAATTCTCACAAAGCATCATGGGGCATAGGAAAAGGTAGCACTGCTCTCCTCCTGAAACACAGGAGGAATATATTTTACACTTGTAATAATATTTTACACTCGGTTAAAAATTAAGCAGCCTTGGTGATGTCACCTGAAAAGAGAAGTCATTTCAAAGGTGGAGGAAGTTATTATATTTTTATCACAAAGACAAACAGATTTGTCCTCCATGGAAGAATGTGCAATTATGAATCTTGCATAAGAAGATCAGTAACATTTCTGCCGTAAAAAAAAGTTTGGGGTCAATAAGATTTTTTAAAAATAAATTAATACTTTTTATTCAGCAAGGATGCATTAAATTCATCAAAAGTGACAGTGAAGACATTTTTAATGTTACAAAAGATTTCTATTTCAAACAATACTTTCTATTCATCAAAGAATCCTGAAGGAAGTCACAGTTTCCAGAAAAGTTGGAAACAATCATAAATGTTTCTTGAGCAGCAAATCAGCATATTAGAATGATTTCTGAAGGATCATGTGACACTGAAGACTGGAGTAATGATGCTGAAAATTCAGATTTGCAATCACAGGAATAAATTACCTTTTAAAATATATTAAAATAGAAGAGTTATTTTAAATTGTAATAATATTTTATAGCTTTTATTGTATTTATAATAAAATAAACGCAGCCTTCTGAGAGACTTTTTTCATAAACAAAATCTTACCGACCCTAAACATTTGAGCGGTAGTGGCAGTTTTGATCTCATGGTGAGTAATACGTGTAAAAAAAAACACACTGTTACTTGACTCAAGCATTTCGATCTCCTGCATTAATGCATTGCATGAGTATAGTGTGGTGCTCTGGATGAAAGAAGTCTTGCGGTTCCACTGACATAAACCCTTGTTGTGTGTCGGGAGGAGGCGTTGAGTCCTTTTCTCCCGCGCTGTTGTTCTACATGGCTCATTGAAGCCGTGGCCTTGAGAGGTAAAACAGTACAGCTACAAAGGGTTACGGCCTTTGATCTGTGACAACTGGAGAAAGGGGGTGCAGAAGACCAGTGAAAAGGATTGTGGGAGGAGGGCGTCCCTTATATTAGGACCAGAATTATAAAGGTGTGTGTGTGCGTGTGTTTTATTAGGGGACGAGTGGTTAAGAGGCTACGTTATTAAGTCGGCCCTTCTCTGCATTTACACACACACAGTTTTCCTCTGGTCTTATGATAGATAATACAGTCAGTGGTGTGCACCAGCACACATA
Organism: Hypophthalmichthys nobilis; assembly: GCA_037950665.1. Taxonomy (NCBI): domain Eukaryota; kingdom Metazoa; phylum Chordata; class Actinopteri; order Cypriniformes; family Xenocyprididae; genus Hypophthalmichthys; species Hypophthalmichthys nobilis. The sequence continues at coordinate 10,026,591 of CM075482.1, read as the reverse complement.
AAGGTACTCAGAGCCTGACCTTTAGAGAGGAGCAGAGAGCACATTTTGTGTGGGGGGCTTTCATGTGCACATACTTGTGTCTGTGTGTAGACTATGTACGTTCAGCTAGGTTTGTGGTTCAGTGCAAGTGCTAATGTATGAGTGTGTGTATGTCTTTCAAGCCTCTCTCAAAAATAAAAAGGTTATACAGTCTATTTTCTCCGCCCAGTACTAAGTAGCCCTCTATCCGATGAAATCTGAGGGCTTTGATACTCTGACACTGATGAGGTCCTCAGAGTGTATGAAGTGCTATAGTTTGATATCTTTGTTGTTTTGTAAGGTACAAAGAGTATGAGTATGACTACACATTTTTGCCATGTTGATCTCCTTTAATACTCTGTACCATACATAAGATTATTTTTGTACAAACAAATTGGTAGCACTTTATTTTACAGTTCTGTTCCCCATGTACATACTATGTACTTCTTTACAGAAATTATAATAACTGGGTAATAACTAGGTATTAACCCCGAACCACACCTAAACCTGAACTTAACACTTATAGTTACCTTATATTACTCAGTATTTTAATAGGTAAGTACACTGTAAGTACATGTAAGTACACGTACTGTAAAATAAAGTGCAACCCATAAATTAATATGCTTGAGTAAGTACACACACACACACACACACACACACATACACACATACTCATACTTGTATATGTGGTTTATGGGGACTCTCCATAGACATAATGGTTTTTATACTGTACAAACTGTACATTCTATCCCCTACACTACCCCTACCCCTAAACCTACCCATCACAGGAAACTGTCTGCATTACTAAACACCTTTTAGTATGTTTTTGAAGCAGTTTGGTTTACGAGGACTCACGAAGTGTCTTCATAAACCATGTTTACATTGTAATACCCATGTCATTATACACATTTGTGTCCTCATAAACTATGTATACAAGAACACACACACATATTTGGCGGCCATCTTTGAAACGCCTCTCGAGCAGCTATTTTAGTCATGCATGTACAGCTCCTATTGCTTTGAATGGGGAAACATTAAATTCTCCAAAGCTGTTCACCAAGCTTGTGATTAAATTTCATATTTGAAATCCCCAATAAAATCTGAAAACAATAAATTTTGTTTCTATATACTCAAATCATGACCAAAAAAAAAAAAAAAGTCTTCTCAAGTCTTTGTATTTCTAGAGTCTTTGGTAATGACTTTTGAAAATTCAGCTTTTCCGTTACAGGAATAAATTACATTTTTAAAATATGTGACCTGTGCTGGCAAAATGAGTCGGAATGCTAATTACGAGCTACAGGCAAAACAAGTGAAAAATGTAAGTTTTGGTCGAATTTGAGGTTTTCACAAAAAGTAGTTCATTAAGCCCCCGTCTAGCGATCCCGATGCTCCAAATAGCAATTAAACATCTAAAAGTGTCTTTATTTGTATGTTTTCTGAGAGGGGTACCTTTCCTCCATGAAAAATGCTGTTTGGTACACACTTTTGGTATTGTTTTAAAGCTGCTGTCCATAACTTTTTTTGGTTAAAAATGATCCAAAATAATTTTTTGAGCAAGTACATACAGTAACCAGTCAGTGTTCAAAACTATCTCCTTACCTTAGCCTGATTCACAATGGTAAGCTTGTAGTAATGTTTTTTAATCTGAATGGTACTGGTGGGTTTTCGTGAAATTCAAACATGCAGCCGTTCATCTTTGCGCCATTACGTCACATCTGTTTACATAAGGAAGGAGACCCAGCTAGTAGGCTATAATGTATGTGAGGATGCTGCAGGTAGCAGATCATTTATAACCTTTTCTCACAGCAGCTGGATTAATTAAACTTATCATTTTGATTGTATGGTATGACAAATTAACATTAGAGATTAGACTGTACAGAAATTGAAATCTACAGGTAACGCTAACACACACTAAATACTCACGCAATGCTGATGTTGTTAACATTAACAATTTGAGAATAAAGTATAACAATAATAATAATTTGCACGGTTTGACGTGATCCAAGCTAAGCGATCATTAGATTTAATCACAATTGGTAGTGCGATTTATTGTTGTATGACATCTTGTTCAGATGACATCTTCCGGTGAAATTTCTTATTTTGGTCATACTTCCAAGATTACAATCTGTGATTCCGAGGTACAGTATCCACACTGGTGCGGTGACTGACAGAAAACATTAGATTCATTGTGCCGATGCACAACCCACGTAAAGATAATTCCACAAATATCTGCAATTGCAGGTTTCAAACAGAGATGGCAACAAAGAGACAAACTTACGGACTGCAGCTTTAAAGCGCAGCATTTTAAACTTTGTGAATATTCATAGCAAATTCTCAGTGGCATGAGTCTGAACCAATGAAGTGTGATTTTTAAACTAATGCTGATGTAAACAAAACGATCTTACTCGCGCTGACTGACAGATCCGAAACGTGTGCACAAATACAAAAAATGAATGAGGTACAGACAGCGCGTGATCCTTATATACACATATACACAGTATTTCAAAATATCTGTCTTGGTGAGTATTCACACAAACATTATCTGTTATGTCTTAAGTGAACATTTGGTTAACTGCTGGGAAAAAAACATCTCGTGTAACATTATATTAAATCCGTGTGATACGGTAGGTCTTAATATATAGGCTGACTGTTTCATATGTTAATCAAACAATTGTGGTATCTTTCAAAAAAAGTTGAATACAGTGCACAGCATTAATGAGTACACCCCCTCTGAACAAATACAAAAGATGTATTTTCTTTATGATCACTAATACAATTCATGGAAAGATGGCAAAACTAAAATGTATTAAACATATACATAATAAAAACTGAGAAATATATGTCATTAATAGCCATAAAATAAGTAAATTAGCCCATTTTGTTTAAATCAAGGATTGCAGAAATGAGTACACCCTAGATTTAATTCAACAAATGTATAATATTCTAGTACTTAGAATGCCCTCCATAATTTTGAATATACTGCTCTGACTTTTCTTGGCATGGAGTGTACAAGTTCATGACAAATTGTCACATCTGTCCTGTTTAACTCCTGGATGATGAGCTCCTTAAATAGATCTTTAATGGGGAGTGTTGCTCAACTCGTCTCTACAGAATCCCCCACAGGCGCTCAAGAGTGTTAAGATTGAGTGCAATACATGTCCACAGAAGATTTTTCAGCTTGGGAGAATGCATATCCTCATTGTCATGTTGAAAAAATGCCCAACAATGCAGGGAATGAGGAAAGGGTAACATCTTCTGTTTCAAGTTTGTGTTTTAAATTACACAGTGGTGTGGGAATTCATGACAGCATTGATAAAGCACAACTTCAGCACTCATACATCCCTATATAAGAGCTTTACTACCACTGAACTTTACTGTGGGAACCAGGCACTTCTCACTGTACTCCTCCTCTAGCAACATCATAACATTTTGGATGCTGTTAGATCCAAAATGATTGATTTGGTCTCATGAGACCAGAGTATTGATTCCCAGAATCTATATTTTGTAAATATGGGCTTTGGAAATGGCTAACTGACTTGTGCTTTGTCTACAGTAGGTAGTTCCAGTGAGAACAACAACCATGCATGTCATTTCTGCAGGCTGCATCTTACTCTTTTCATAGCTTTTGCTGGCTCTGAGACACTCGCTTGGTATTTCTCCTGCTCTTTGTCTAGCAAAAAAAATTCCTCATCACTAAATGAAAGCTTAAAATGAAGGCCTGATTATTTCAGGGGATTCATTGAATTTCTGTGTTACTTTTGCTATATTTTCACACTTAAAACAATGATTTGGTAATCCTCTTGTATCACTGTCCTCTTTTGTGCTAAGAAATAAGTCTTCTGACAGTTCTCTCCCAAGTGGTTCCATTGTTGTCAGCATTAAGTCTGAGAATGATGCAGTGGGCTATATAACACTTTTAATTGTCCAGAAATTACTTCTCTTTAAATGTTTTGGTTCAACATACTTACTTGTTGATCAAACATTGCCTTAAACTTACACCAGAATATTTTTATTTCGTTTATTTTAGTAACTTTTAGGAGGGTGTGCTCATTTTTGCTACACAACATTTTATCACCTTGATAAGAAAATCTTATTTTCCTGAATAATTTTGACATGCTTCTTTGGTAATTGATTAAGCAGACTTGCTGCTTGGAACATTATATCTCTAAAGAACCCTAACATGTCTTCTAAGTAACTGAGTAATTGCTGACTTTCAGAAGTTTCAGAGGGGGTGTACTCATTTATGCTGTGCACTTTATATATATATTTTCCTCTATATATTTGGTTTTGACTTGGTGTGTGCCAAATTTGTTTTTAAGGTGTGGTGATTTGGTTTTGGACCCTTCAGAAAATTTTAACTTGATTTTTCTCTAAATTGATTTTGCTGACTCTGTCGACTTCAAACAGGTGTAGCCCATTCATTTTTTGTTATTTTTTGTCTCATAGATCATTTTGAAGGTATTTTAATAGAGAATGTGAAAATGTGCTCATTGTGACTCATTTTGCCAGCACGGGTCACATATATTAAAACAGAAAACAGCGATTAAATAAATATAATGAGCAAAATACACTCTTTCAAAAACATTAATTTTACTCTAAACTTTTCTGTGCTAGTGTGCGTGTGTGTGTGTGTGTGTGTGTGTATACAATTATTATTACAGCACATTTAAATATTCTTAATTATTTGCTTTGTTTATTCAAGGATAGCAGAATAGATTATATATTGTTGATTACCGTGTGAATTGTTCATCCTGGATTTTATTTCTCTTTCCCTGCCATTTTTATAGATCATTGGTACGATCCCTCTGATGCCAAACTCTGTAGGACCTTCCAGCCAATCAGGGGGCGGCACTCCCTCCCTGCAGGTCCAGCCAATCACACCACAGCTGCTGACCAATGCACAGGGTCAGATTATAGCCACTGTGATTGGCAACCAGATCCTGCCAGTGATCAACACCCAGGGAATCACACTGTCACCCATTAAACCTGGACAGCAGGTAAGTAATGACTGTTTAAAATAACTATTTCAAAAACTACTGTGGAGTATTAATGTGAAATTATGTGAAGCTTAATATGCAATATGAAAACAAATGCAAATACCAGGAAATATGCATGATATATCCTAATAATCACATAGTAACCTATAATATACAGCATAATATAGCCAAAAACCTGTGTAAGACAAAGACAGAGATACTGTATGCTAGCAGAACCCAATACAGCTCTCCAGTCACACAGTAACACTGTATTTCAAAGGCTTGAACCTATAATAATACATAACAATACTCAAATTTTAATATAAATCATCCTCAAATAACAATGACCAAACTCCTATATCAAATACTAATCAAGAAGGCCTAACAACAGTGAAAAACAAAACAGACTATAGAGGCATGCATATTATCCCCCGTCCCACCCTATAATCTACAGCAGTCGGCTATAAAAGCATCTATAGGTCAACCTCATTTCTGTTGGAGCAACTCTGTGTCATATTTACTGGAACCTTTGATCACGGACGTAAACGCAGTAATGCATTTGTAATAATGTTTATGGATTTGTCTGCGTTTCAAATTGACTTCTGAACATTTTCATGCAGCGATAATTTATGGCTGTCAAACACGGTGGCGGCAGAGAGATCCACCGAAGCTCGGTAATTCTCACAGACCTGTCGACAGTTCTGACAGTGTGTGCAACACTACTGACATCTCTCAGTATTCAAAGAAAAACACACTCACGCACAAACACACAGAGGAGAATTAATAGTGCAAGAGAACAGCAGAAAGAAGCCAACCCACTTTTAGACAGATGAGACGCTTGTTTCTTGAAGAGTGGAGATGCACCATCTACAAGAGGTGCTCGATGGTGCATAAAACATGAAAATGTATGGTGCCGCAGTCATGCCACATTGCCCATAATGATGACTCATATTGTAGCCACATAATTTTGATTTCTGGGCTCAGTAAACGTGTGTGTTTTCCTTTTTGTGTTAAGGTTTTGGTGCTGAATAGCCAGACGCTGTCGTTTCTTTTGTGTATTTGAAAGTATCTGACAGCCGTGTTCAAAGAGAAATTGCATAGGGAGTGAATGCAACCTCTAGCATCTCCACCAGTCCGCATCTCTCATCTCTAATAAACAGGCATACGAGTATATATTTGCTCGTTCTAATAAACAGACTCAACAGTTTTACCAAGTAAACTACCACACGACAAAAATCTTTTATCTCTTGTAACCCAAATAGCCTCTTTATTTTATTCTCTGTAGTTTTGTAGTTTCAAGTTCAGATTTCATGTTCAAAATTGTGATGCTTTCTGAATAGTATGTCCATACATGCTGAGAAAAACCTAATATATAACACACACACACACACACACACACCATTATAGTGGTGAAAATAACACCACTAAAAAAATCGCCTAAACGAACTATATTAATACTGTTATATACTGTAATACTTACACAGTTTTTTTTGGACAGAGAACCATCTTAAAAACTAGTTTCTTATTAGCAGTGATGGGAAAAATGACGTTATAAATAAACAGTGTTACTAACGGCGTTACTTTTTTCTGTAATCAAAGACTGTTAATCAAATGAATTACTTTTTCCCCCGTTACAACGGCGTTACCGTTACTGACAAAAAAAAATGCCGCATTTCTATAATTTAGCTCACTGAAGCGGTTTTCATCTGAGTAGGCTCTCTCTCAGCCATAGGACCTGCAAAGTTTTTTTTCTGGTGTGTGTGTTGGGGTGGGACACATGCTAACTGATGATGATTGGTGTGTGACTAGAGATGATGGAACTGCAAAGCGTTTTGTTGTAAAGAAATAGTACAGGTTATTCATACACAAATATAATTTTAAACAGATAATAATGTAGGCTATGATGCTCTGTATTTGTGGGTGTCTTTGTCAGAGCATGCGAGTGGAACGTGAGTTTAAACCAGAATACCCTTTGTGACATGCTGGATCAAAAATATGTGAAATAAATTTTTTTCTAGTTGACTAGTAGTTGTTCATTTAAGCCATTAGTTGACTTATCACATTTATATTAATTTAATTTCTTAAATACTGGAGAGAATAAACCATAATACAGGCTAGATATAGCACTCAAGCGCATGCATAAAGCTTGCCGTAAAGAACCGGCAAAAGTAATGATTATGAATGTGACAGAAACAGCAAGGAGATATTTTAATTGTTTATTAATAAAGTAATGTTTTCTGAATCAGTGTTGGCTGCAAAGATGTTGACATTGCTGACTCTGAATCTCCACATTCATTCGAATTACATAATCAGAGAGTAGCCTATTTCTTTTAGTTTTGAATTATTTCGTTTAGAAGTACACATTTCAAGCTTTCTATGGATATATTTCTCATGTCTGTGAGGCAAGCAGCTCATACGCTGAGTTTCGGTTCATTTAGCCAATAAGACGCGCTCCAGTTCACATGCAAGTGATCGCGCTGGCACTTCCATGTCATGATTATTGAGCTTTCCTGTAGCTCAGTGGTTAGAGCATGGCACTAGCAATGCCAAGGTCGTGGGTTCGATCCCAGGGGTCGTGGGTTCGATCCCAGGGATTGCACATACTCAGATACAAATGTATAGTATAATGCAATGTAAGTCGCTTTGGATAAAAGCGTCTGCCAAATGCATAAATGTAAATGTAATGTAAATGTAAATGATTAAATTGTCTGCTATATTTGCTTCTGATTTATTAAATCCAGGCAATTGGTTAATGCAATATTGATTAAAATTAAGATACAATTTTTACAAATCGAAATTCACTTAAAAAAGAGGTCAAAATCATGTCTGACCCATCCATGTCTCCCGATATATTGCGCATCTTATGATGTATTCTATCTTACTCATGCTGTTCACTTTTCATAATCAAATAGATGAATTTAAAACATAACATAGGCCTATTTAAACATAAATATGAAACTATGTTTTCTTTAATGGCTACCAACACGTAGTACAGTACAGAGAAATTTCATGTCGTGAGCAAGAGCGGATCATGAGTCACGAGTCGGATCAAGCAATTTTTTTAAAGTAACGCAATAGTTACTTTCCCTGGTAATTAGTTACTTTTATAATGATGTAACTCAGTTACTAACACAGTTACTATTTGTGAGAAGTAACTATAACTAATTACTTTTTTATAGTAACATGCCCAACACTGCTTATTTGCATGCATATTACTAGAAAATTGGCTATTTATTAGTACTTATTAAGCACATATTAATGCCTTATTTTGCATGACCTTATTCTTAATCCTACCCAATACCTAAACTTAACAACTTCTTAATAACTATTAATAAGCAGTAAATTAGGAGTTTATTGAAAAAAGTTGTAGTTAATAGTTTATATGTGTTCCCTATACTAAAGTGTATATTGTGTTCTCATATATGTGTGTGTGTTGTGTGTGCAACTAAACGTGTGTTTTTCCACAGCTGCCACAGGCCGGCCAGACTTCACAGGCTCCTCCAGTTTCTCAGCCAAGTCTGCTCCGTATGCCCCACAGCCAGAGCCCCCTCCGCCAGGCCTCTTCCTCCTCCTCAACATCATCATCCTCATCCTCGGCCCTCAGCGTCGGCCAGCTAGTCAGCAGTGAGTGTGCACTGTATCTCTACATGTTAGCTGATCCACTTTTACTACACATAAACACTTTACACTGAGTTTACTCAGGTAAATGGTTGATATCTGTTTTTAGATGTTTTCATATAAGTGTTAACGAAAATATGCTGCTTTTTCATTCTGTTTTTATCAGATTTTAGTTGATTCTGTCGTCTAGCTGACCAAACTGTAAACCTAATGCATGGAAGGTTGTTTAGAACAGCTTCGGCCTCCAAAAGCACCACATATAAATCACTTCCTCCAGCCTGTCAGAGCCACGGCAGCCCTTTTAAAAACTGTTTTACTTAGATAAATTCTCATTTGTCATAGCCAATTGGCCTAAAACCATCTGCAGTGGAGTTTTAAATTCAATAAACAGGAAGTTGCCATTGATCAACTTGCTGTGTATACAACCAATGGACTTTGGTTGTGTTTTCATTTTTTCCCCTTTTTTGTATTGTTCAAAACATACACAATACCTTTAGCATTCTCTATTCATTTCATCAGTTTACCGCTGTGGTGCAGCTCTCCATGCCAGATTGTGTTTGTCGCGATGTCCTTGGCTAACATTAATTCCCCAGAACATGTTTTGAATGGAGGGAGAAAAAAAGCCTGACTGACCCCACAGCCACCACATTCAGCTCAGATGGAATACATGGCATATTTTCAAGGACCATACACGTTTTGTATTTGGCTAATCTTTTTTGTATTTTTTTTTGTATTTTATTAGATGAGGTGGAAGTCATGATAACAATATTGAATCACACTGTTGGGCTTTGTTAAGACATTCAATGATTGGGTCATGGTTGTCCTTTTGGGGTCAAATTCTTCAGTCTAGGTGTATTATTAAAAAGGAATTCATTTTAACAGTTCAGCAAAGAATAATAACAAGGCAAAAGGCAATGCGCCATTACAATTTGTCATAAATTGTTATTATATGGTCGCAGTACAAAACTGCTGCATGTAATGCAGGAATTTTCAGTATTGCACAGGAGCAAGTTCAGGTTTCAACAACTGATTTGCATATGGGGAGTGACAGAGTGCTGGTTCAATAGATTTTGACTTTAAATATGGCTGATGGATTCTTTTAATAATTCATTCATAATGACGTCCATGAATTATTTAGTCGGCCAAATTTTCTTATGTAAGCAGTATGTAAGACCACCTGGCAGTGATGTATAATACCCGATCAGGTTTTATTAAACTAAAATGCACAAAATAAAATCTTTAAACTATAGACCCTGAGGTGCATTTCTAAAGCTGCTAAATGAATCAAATTGAAACTGAAGCACTGCATATCTCTGTCATTCATAGCAAAATTCCACATAAAGAAAGAACATGGCATAAAAATAAATATGTATCGCTTCTAGAAAGGCTTTAAAATGCTATTCACAGAAGCATTCATTTGGGAAGTGTAATTCCTAGATTGCCTAATAAGAACAGATTTCAGTGTAGTGTTGATTTTATTGTCACTGGCATTCAGCCTTATACCATTATACAAGCCTGTAAATCAGAAACCATATTTTAAGAAAAATCAGTCAATGTTTGAAAAATACACAGTAATAATAGATCATTTTTGTCAGAGTCATATTTTAACAAAGGTAGTACACTTGTATTCAGTTCTGCATTTAGTCTCTGAAGACTCTCAAGATGTTCCTGTTATATTAGATCATGTAAATGAAGAAGTCAAACAAAAACATGAATGCAAGATATTGAAATAGTGAAATGAAAATGATCTTTTAAGTGGACACTTGAAATGCTGGAAGGTTTTCAATGTCAATATTATTTTGTATAAAAAGAATAGCAAAAGAAACAACAATTAAGAGTAACATTACATTGTTTTAAGGTGATGAAGCAGTGTGAATGGAGAGTTTTATTCGTTTCTCTTCTGTTTTATAGACCCTCAGACTGCACCCAGTGAGGTGGATGGTGTAAACCTGGAGGAGATTCGAGAATTCGCCAAAGCGTTTAAAATTCGCCGGCTGTCTCTGGGTTTGACTCAAACTCAGGTGGGCCAGGCCCTCAGCGCAACTGAAGGCCCTGCCTACAGCCAGTCTGCCATCTGCAGGTATGGAGGTCACCAAACAGATCAAAGTGTACTGACACATTTAAAAATTAAAAAAATATATATTATATTGTTAAAAAAACAATTATAAAGATAGAGGGAGCGATAGAGCGATAGATAGTTTGCATGATAACTTTACCACGGCGGATATAGCAGACTATAAAACATTTGGTAATAGACAAAAAGAATCCTTCTACAGAGGCAAGTTGACTTGTTCTGGCAAACAAAGTAGTCTACTTTGTGCACTAGTGTCACCCAGGTTTACATAAAAGTAGTACCCTATTCATATTTAATCACATATAATTAAGATGTTAAAGAGAAATGTTAAACATTCATAACTGATGTGCAATAGATGTCAGATACATCCATTTTATTCCAGTCTGTGCCTTTCTCCACTCATCTTTGCACTGTCTATATGAAAAGATTCAGTTACTAATGTAAAATACATCAGCTGTGGTATTACAAGAAGCACTTAAAGCACTTAATAATTTCTAAGGTCCATTGCTATGTATTCACATGACATTTAGCTGAAAGGAACTTGACAGGACTTGACTTTTAATAAAACGTGGTATTCCACAGCGCAAAAACGACATGCATTTGGTCATAAACTAGGACATTATGTAGCATGAGTAAATGAAATATTTAACATCATCATTAGAGCGCCAATTTTAGGACTTACATCAGGGGACAATTTGCACCAAACTTAGGACAAATGTGATGTCAGATTACATTTATAAAGGATGCCATATCTTATCACACAAAACTTTTGAGGCTTGTGCTTTTAGACATAATTAAGAATAGGAAAAGAAAGGATAAATGCACAAAACCTAGTATGACTACTGCATGATCAATGGTAGAAGGCACTTTCCACATCTAGGGTACAAAATTAGACCCTAAACTCTGCTTTCTGAATGTTGACTCTCAACCTCAGAAGTTAAAAAAAAAATGAAGAAAAAAATTCATAAAAAAAAAAGAGGCTAACTTGTTTGGGTCCAAATATTGATTTGCAGATACCGATAAACTGATTTAACATAAATTAAAGGGGAATAAAAAATTCTTGTTGAGCTTGATGAATGTAAATTTTTTACAAATTAAGAATATGTAAATATTATGTTTTTGGTAATTGAGGTTAGTTGTTAATTGTACTATAGTAATTTGAATACAAGTTAAAACATTGTATTTGGTTACACGATGGGCCCTATCATACACCCGGTGCAATGCGGCGCCAGGTGCGACACAAGTGTTTTTTGCTAGTTTCAGATCGACGCGGTTATCATTTTCACGTCCTACGCCACTTTGTTTAAATAGCAAATGCATTTGCACCCATTTGTGCACCCATGGGTGCGCTGCTCTTAAAACAAGGTGTGTTCAGGCACATTGTTGGCACGTTGCTATTTTGACGCAACTGAAAACGACTGTGCCATTGACTTCAAACCAGGTTTCAGTTAGTCAATGGCGCAGTCGTTTTCAGTTGACTGTCCTATGACTGTCGTTACCAATCAAAATGCGTGTTCATTTAAATGCAATGTGTGGACTTTTTACACCATTTGTCCTATTTCCATTTAGCAAAACCCATTTTTTTTATTAACGACTACACCCACCCCATCCCTAAACCTACCCTTAGTGATTTATAGTGCATATACACTTTATGAGCACATGCGTTCCCTAGGATCGAACCCACGATCGCATGATCACATGATTGCATATTGTTATATATTGCAATGCTCCGCCGAGCTACGCGAAACCCAAAATATGGCGCAGATAAAAGGGAACAATGCATTAAAATGAAAGTGTCCTGTTGTCGATAGGGGCGCAACTTCAGTAAACGTTCCTATGGGTCGTATTTCAGGGAAGTGACAAACGACCTATATAGGTGTATTGGTTGGAGAACATGTTGGAATAAAGTGTTAGTAGATATTAACCAGACAGTCTACTAATAATCTAATGACTGGTAGTTGACATGTAGTTACTTATAGTTAGTAGAATGTCTAAAATGGACCATAGAAATAAAGTATTACCATGTATTATTTGAATTGTGTAATACATTGTTATCAGTATATCTAACATTTATAATACTTCTCACAACAAAAACATGGGATTTGTACCTTTAATACTCTAAAAAAGTTATTGAATGCATGCCCTATTCAACAAAAGTACAAAATAAGCAATATGAACAATACTCTAAATAATAAAAACACAACACACACACACTGCCACACATTAATTACCACTTGACATAAAATGTAATTGTTTGAATAAACTCTGACTTAACCGCACAATGTCTCCATGTGCCGCATTAAGTTTTACAGTTCAGTCAGTGTTTCCATTTCATTTTAATGCAGCGGATTGTAAAAGGCTTATAGTTTGTTTGATGAGACACTTGTGTTTATCTGACATGCCGCTGTCGCACGCTTTTTAAAATTTCATCATATCAGCAACGAGCGACCGATAAAACCTGAAATTGCTCGGTGGAGGGAGAGTGAGGGAATTCCTTATGAAGCTTCAAACTAGTGCAGAAAGTCTTAAAAATCCTGCATGAAATATTTAGCCACATGCATTATTTAGATATTTATAGCATACATTAAAAGCCATTAGTTTCCAAAATAAACAGGTGATGTGATGTTTTTCTCTATATGCATCCTTTCATCTCGTCAGAAAGGAAGGGGGATTTTTTTTTTCATTATTTGTTCATTTGTATGACATTGGACATGACAGTGTGCAGAGTGTTTTTGGCTTTAAAGGCAGACTTCACATGCTTTAGTTTAGTTAACATCAGCAGAGACAAGAGGGGAAAGAGGTGAACGTGCTTTCGCTTGTGAGTGTGTGAGCTCTTGGGGCTCTTGTAGTCTTTGCTCAGTCAAACTCGGCCTGACAGATGTCTCTATCTTGTCCGATCTCATAGTTCACAGTGGAAAAAAGCATTATTGGTTCGTCTGAACAATCAAAAAGGTGCATCGTCAAACTGATCAGAGACAGGGGTCATTATTAAAGCCCGGAGAATCCAGATGTCTTATGACTGATGTGAAGCATTTGACATCAATGGGATGAAATCATAAAATACACACTTGACATACTCAGTTTATTGAGAATAACATGTTACAAATACTTTTGATAAAAAAATATATAAAATCTAAATCATATTATTAAAATCATTTGCTCCCTCATTTGTTTAAATCAGTTAAATACACCATACTCAGTACTCAAATTACATTTTATACAGCACATTCACAGCCATTTCTCTTTTGCATGCACCGTTGCACACGGATGCTCATAAGATGTCATATCATCACATAATTGCGAGATGGGAATCGCTTTTCCACTTTTAAGCCGTGTGGATTTACAACATTAATCCACACCGAAACACTGGATTCACATCAATGATTCATGTCTCAGGCTGCAAAGCTGCCATCTATAATTTGCACAACAAATTGGGCAGAAGAGCTGCTTAACATGACTGTATATATATTTAATCGCACCTACTTTCCCATTGCCTTTCGCTTCATTTCTGTCTCAAGGCTGTCCTCTCTAATCACCTCAAAAACCATTTCCATGGGGAGAGCGGAGAGAATTGTAACATATACATTCAATAAATATTAAGCCTAAACCTTTGAAATTTTGTTTCAAACATTCTTGAAATATTACAGTGGTTGCACTTTATTTTACAGTACATGCACTTGCGTGTACTTACAGTATATTTACCTAAGAAAATACTGGGTAATATAAGTGAACTGCATGGGTTAGGGTTAGGTTTAGGGGTAGGTTCAGGGTTAGTACCTAGTTATTACCCAGTTATTGCAATTACTATAATAAGTACACAGTATGTACATGGGGAACAGGACTGTAAAATAAAGTGCTACCATTATAGTACCCCATAGCGGGGTGGCTGGGTGGTCTTACCCGTAATATGAACCGTTACCTATAAATATGAAATTTGCGGCAGTACATTTACAGTAGATTTGTTCGTTACATCATTTGTTCATTATGTCATTTTCTTTAACACGAGTAGGTTGTAATGTTAAGCATTAGAACCAATCACACACGTTTTTGTTGAGTTTAGGAATGCAATCAGAGGCGTTGTGATTAGTCACCGTGCAAATGCCAAGGACTAATGAGGGTTGCACTCGCTCACTGACTGAATTCTGAATCTGAATTCACGCGAATTCTCTTTTATCATCATAAACAAAAAAAATGCAGAAAAGTAAGAGATTCATTTCGCAGTACAGACAGTTTCAGAATAGACTGAAGTCATGGACCGCTTCTGTGTTCTTTGATCGCTTTCTTAATGTAATGGCTATATTCCCAGTTTGAATAACTGTTTTGTTTTTTATGCTACTGAAATAATGTTAAGTCATCTTTTACTAATCCGTAAAAAAGCAATAAACAAATTCATAAAGGTTATCTTGTTTTGTCTGTAGCCAGAATATGATGCTTTTTCCCCATCAAAAACTTAATAATCATCATTACAATTTCAAGAGCAATAATCAACCATGATGATTTTGTCATGACAGTGCAGCTTCACCCCTTAGCTAATGACTTCATGTTTATAGGCGTTTTACCTTATGTAATGTTGAGCAGCATTAAACAGTAGGCCTATGTGTAAATAAACATAAATGCCATGTCAGATGCAGCTTCTGTTCCACCTTTGGTTCCACCTTATTGTTAACAGTCTGTAGAATTGTGATTGATTAAAGTTACTGGTTAAAATTATGTATATATATATATATATATATATATATATATAAAAATTGACCCCACTGAAGGCCATTTGTAATTCGCACCCTGGCTTTTACCTATATCGATTAAATTAATTACTTATTTGAGTTGGAAAATATATACATATTAGGGGTGTAACGGTACACAAAACTCACGGTTTGGTACGTACCTCGGTTTTTGAAGTCACGGTTCGGTACTGTTTTCGGTACAGCAGGTGGGGAGAAAACTAAACATAAAATTGCTTTTTTTTATTAAACAGTGGTTTACTGAACAAATTGTGTTTTTGTATTTAAATATATTAAATTAAATTATAACTAAAAGTTTCTTAAGGATAAAAAAATATCTCTGCTAATGCTATATACTATGTAGGGAGCCCTTACTTGAACATTATGCTACTATAATATTAAAGTTTAACAACTGAGCCCAAACTATTAACCTAAATTCAATTGCTTTTAATTTTTAGATAAAATAATCAACACTCAAATAACAAATTGTAGGCCTATGCAAACATGTAAGCTGCACCTAACTTCTAAATGTTTTTACTCCAATTCGTTGTTGAAATATAATCATTTCTACACAGTGGCTGTCATTTTCACAACAGATTTACTAATCAGGACATCACTAAAAGGTTAAGTAAAATATAATGATTATATAGGCTAATACAGTCCATATATTAAGCGAAAGAGTTCATTTCTCTACGAACTAACAAACTTTGGACACTGAATGGCTTTTCTGAGGTAAATGCTACATGACATATTGTTTACAAGCTTTCATTGATGTCTTTCCACCATTGAAACACTGATTGAGCAATTACATGAGATATGACCGTTTCAGTAAGTTGTACTGTATCTTTCAACATAACTTCAGATGTTCTTTCATGTTTATTCTGTAACTAGTATTAAAGAGGAAGAGATGATCGCGTTCACTCGCGCTCCGCGCTCACGCTGCCGGTCGAACTGAGGCACCTGTACAGTGATCTGTCACGCCGCATCAAAGACCGTCAAAACAGCATTTTCTGTTTAAATTTCATGATTTCGTTGACAGAATTTGAAGGATGACACACGTGCACCGAACCGAAAGCCCTGTACCGAAACGGTTCGGTATGAATACATGTACCGTTACACCTCTAATACATATTGTCACATTCTGTTCTGTTTAGTTTCAGTTTTCATGGCAATTGTCACGTGCCTTTAAGATAATACATTTACTGAATGGTGATTATATTTAAAAGGCATTAAATAATTATGTACAGGAAAAAAAAATACACAGACACACACACATCTATGCAATATGACAAATGAAAACAAACTGAGAGTCCATGAAAACTGAAACTAAACAGAACAGAATGTGACATATATTTTGGTTCAAAAATATATGGACAGTAAGATTTTTTTTTTTTTTTTTAATAAATTAATACTTTTATTTAGCAAGGATGCATTAAATTAATAAAAAAATGTCAGTAAAGACATTAATAATGTTACAAAAGTTACTATTTCAAATAAATACTGTTTCTTTGAACTTTCTATTCATCAAAGAATCCTGAAAAAATGATGCTGAAAATTCAGCTTTGTGATCACAGGAATAAATTACGTTTTAAGTATTTTAAATTCTAATAATATTTTAACAATATTAATGTTTTTACTGTATTTGATTAAGTAAATCAAATAAATAGATATAAATAGGTTAGCATGAGAGATTTTTTTAAACATAAGAAATATATTGCTAATATTGCTTGAAAGTCAGATCTCAAAATAGCACAAAACCTTATCAAAATTCTGAAATAGCGATAACACTATGTATGATTTGAATTATTGTCAATTTAAAAAAAAACATTTATATATAAAATAATGTAGTCACTACTAAAACCCACCCAGTTTTATATGGCTGTGATAAGGAAGTGATTTTTGTTGATTCTGTTTCCTGTTCCTTCTGCATTGGCATTATTCTGTTCCTGCTGTCTCTTTCCAACTAGAAGCTGAAATATTTCACTTATTTTTGGTATTATTGCAGTGAACGGTCTAAAATTAAGAAATTAAATAATACATGACTTAATAAATAAGTTGGCATCTCAATATGCCTGGACTTCTGTATTGTTTCCTGCTCAGTTGGCTTTAACAGAGTGCTGTCACTCATCTCCGTGCTGAAAAAACGCCTTTTCGTTTGAGGACCTGGGAGAGCGAGGGCCTTTGCCCCCGCTTCAGGCGTCTTTTCAAATGCCAGTTAAGATTCCATCAAAGGCCTCCTCACAGGAGCCTGTCCAGGAGTTCAGGACCAAGAGAGACTGTGTGTTGTTTCAGAGAGCAGTAGTTCACCTCTCTCCCCTTGCTCAGCTGGGCTTTTCTCTGTCTGCCTGACAGATGTCCATGTGTTGGATAGGAGCGCAGGTCAGGAAACTCACTGAAACATCTTTCCATTAAAGCTGGTGCGAGACACACCTGGCAATCTCCACATTCAGTGGAGTCATTGGAGACAAAAGCTCTTTTTATGGATCTTCTGTAACTATATACTCTGTAGCTGGTTATAAAGGCTGTAGATCAGTATCAGTGCTTCTCAATGGGTTTTACTTCAGATTTTACATTGAACATCCAGTAGAGATACACCACATTTTTTTTAAGATGGCTCAACAATATATATATATATATATATATATATATATATACACTCTAATAAAAATCCCCGTAAAAAAAAAAATACGGTAAAAAACGGCAGCTGTGGTTGCCAGAACTTTACCGTAAAAAATACAGTAGCAATTAATTACATTAATTTAATTACATAAAATGTACCATTGGATCTATTACAGTTATTACATACAGTAGCAATTAATTACATTAATTTAATTACATAAAATGTACCATTAGATCTATTACAGTTATTCACCGTATATAGTACGGAAACTTTCTGTAAACCAATTAACTGTTTTTTACCGTAGCATTTTTACAGACTTTTACCGTTAAAATCAGTCATTTTTTACAGTGATACAGTATAATGTAATTCCAAATAATAATGTAAAATAACAATAATTTATATTTATAAAATAATTCATACTTTGATTTGCACAATTATATGGTTAGTTTCTTTCACAACAGACCTGTTTTTAAGGTTGTGACCCACCAGTTTTTACTGCTTTAGAGATAGATGAACAGCTCGTATCTATCCAAACTATAACTATTCAAAATATATTCAAAACAATTCCCATAATTCAGTGGAGCCCCAAATAAAGAGCCACATAACGTACTAAACTTTTACCAGGCATGTCTTTCTTGCAGCTCAAGTGGCTGCTATGGGAAATTTAGTTGTTTTTTCTTCGTTTAAACAAGTGTAAAACTAGTTACTGTGACAAATTTTCCATTATTGTTTTTGTTTAGAAAGCAAAGTTTCTACAGCAATAGCCAAGACCTAAACATTAGACTGATTTAACTCCCTGGAGACCCCATAAACTTGCAGACATATTCAAAAGTGAAGGTGAAAATGTATTAGCATTAAACATTAAATGAGCATCAGGGTTGCTTGAGGAAGACGGAGAAGTTTTAGAAGTGTATTAAAATGTGTGTGCATTTGAGTGAATAATTTAAACCATTTGTGAATTAATAATGCTTTTAATGTTTTATTGCATGCTTGTGTTATCCATTTTACAATATGTATTAAAATCTCTCACAGAAAAGAGAATTCCTAATCATATGTGATGCCATCTTGTGGCTTTGATTGTACAGAGGAGCTAGAGAAGAAAAATGCAAGGCCAATAAATGAATTCATTCTTTATGATATCAGTCAGGTGCTTGTATGTATTTGGACCGGCCTGTGGAAGAGTCCTCTTGGTTCAATGCATCATGGGTACAGAGAGTCAACAAAAGCATCATATGAAGGAACATTTGATGTACTGGAGTGCACAAACTAGCTCTTTGGGCTTAGATTCATTTGTTTCCCAGCACACAACAGCTGAAGCAATGCAGTAGAGGTCATGAAACTCTCTGTCCCATTGGCGGCTTGGACCAAGAGACCCCTTCTGGGCAACTTGGTCAGACAGGACACCCCTTGCCCAGTCTGGGCACTTGAAGTAAGCTTGTTCTCTCTCAATTCTCCCCCAGACACACCATCCTGAGAAGCCACTTTTTCCTACCACAGGAAGCCCAAGAGAACACTATAGCTAGCAGTCTGACAGGCAAACTGAACCCTGGCCTTTTATATCCTGCCAGGTTCGAGAAGTTGGACATCACCCCAAAAAGCGCCCAGAAGATTAAGCCCGTGCTGGAGCGCTGGATGGCCGAGGCGGAAGCCCGCCATCGCTCCGGTATGCAGAACCTGACCGAGTTTATCGGCAGCGAGCCCTCCAAAAAGCGCAAACGGCGGACCTCTTTCACGCCTCAGGCTCTGGAAATCCTCAACAGTCACTTCGAGAAGAATACTCACCCCTCCGGTCAGGAGATGACTGAAATCGCTGAGAAACTGAACTACGATCGTGAGGTGGTGCGCGTCTGGTTCTGCAATAAGAGGCAAGCGTTGAAAAACACTATTAAGAGGCTGAAACAGCCCGAGCTCGGGCCGGTCGCACCGATGGACCCTCTGGTCGATAATATGGAGGAACATCCTTAGCTCGACATGCACAGATGGCGAAACTTCTGATGTTGTGGACTTAAACCTGGACAATTTGTATCCGATGCATCATCGACTGGATGAACTGTTGACAAAGGCAAAAAGAAATATTGTCAGTGTTATCATCACAAAAGCAAAAACCAAAAAATTCAAGAATAAAGAGAGTTAAAGTACTGATTCATAAGCAGTTTGTGAGGAGTTAAGAACAAGGATCATATTTAAATCAAGGATGGTGAAGAAACTAATTACCAAAGTTTGTTGCATCTGATTCCTGAGGTTTTTTTAATTGTAAATGTGTATTACATTTTTACATTTTTACTGGGGAAAAAAAAGAAAGAAAGAAAGGAAACGATTTGTGTGATGGGGTTGGTGGGTGTGACATTGAATCTTTGTCTTATTTTATCTCTTGGGTTTTATGTAAATATTTCTGGTAATCTGTCACCAAATTGATATCACAAATTCCAAAAATAGTTATTTCAAAATTGTCACGTTTCTGCTGTCCGTAAGGCCATCATCCACTGTGTCATCTCACTCTGTTCATAAACATTAAGGCATCCGTCATAAAAGACTACACTTGGGAGGAATATTTTGCAAAGAGATTCTCAGTGAACATACCATAGATATCCACATTCGTTGCAGCTGTGATTAAAGCTATTTTATGGTGTTGCCAAAGCCTCCTAGCCAAAGAACAAGGACATTGTGTCATACCTTGGCCTTTCTCAAACCATTTTATTCTCTTTATGTGATCGGATGTTTTTATGTTTGTAACACTCAACTAAAAATGTATATATACATATAAAGATTTCAATGAGATGAATTGCTTTATTTCCCATGGGTTATGCAAGTTATCTTTTGTCATCTTGTCTTTTTCATTTTTGGTGCTTAAGGTTTTTTTTTTTGGCTTTGTGCAAAAACTCCATTGTGTCTGTCAGAAAGACTTGCTCAGATGGAAGCCAAACATTTTACTGAATATAAACCTTAATATGTATTTAACAATTCATTGTCCCAAATACTGCACCATCCTACAAACCTACAGCCTATCTTATGGTTACATTTACAGTAATTTTATTAATTTCTTGTCTTTTTTTTATCCTTTTTTATTTGTTGTTGTTGTTGTATCATTCTTACATTATATCACTAAAAAAAAAATCAATAAAAAAGCTCTCAGTTTACAGATAAATTTAAGTTTTTTTTCCCTGCAACATTAAAGAAAATTTTTTTTTTTGGAATTAGCTGAATGGCATTTAAATATTTAACTCAAACACTGTTATAAAACGTTGCTAAAAACTACTTGGTAACGATACTGTTTATATTCCTTCCTATAACATTTTGCTATTTAACAGAGTCCGTATCTGTCCATTAGCAATGAACAGAAAATGGCAAGAACAAAGAAAATCTTTCGAGGTATTGTAGTACATCACGATGGACATTTGCTATAATTAAAGTTACAGAAAATTGTCCGGCTTCTGACAGCTACGTAACAATATCTTGACTCACATTAAAAGAGCTGTCTAATTACATTAACTCAACTCATATTGTAAAATATGACATTCCCCCAGCTCATTCATTTTCATGAATTTTGAAGCATGGCATCTTTGTGTGGTTGCAGAGTCAGGACGTCTTAAGGTATACAGGCTTACGAAATAAAGCTGTAACCAAAAATTAAAACCAAGAGACGAGAATCTACGTTCTGCCTTTGCTCATCTTTTCAATGCTGGACCAAAGCTCAATAGTTATATGCACATTGTACAGAGAAATGGCTAAATGTCGTTGACAATCTTGAAATATGTAACTGATTGAAGAAAATTGATTAAATGGAGTATATCATTAAAATTACCTCAGCACTGTCCTGCTAAGTAGTGAGCATTGTCATAACATGATTCCTTTCTGCAAAGGTTCACAACAATACATAAAGGACTTGTGTATATGTTTGTAAGTAGTTTTTATGACCGTCATAGATTGATTCTCACCTGCTTTTCTTTAGGATGTGCTTTCCAGGGTCACGTGTATAGAACAGACATTGTTACATGACTTTCTTCTTATAGTTTCTGCATTATGTTTGTTTATCTTCTTTCACTATGTAAGATACATTTTTGAGTTTGATTGCCTGGAATTGCCCTGTATAAATGGGAAACAAAGAAAACTTTGTGGGTCAATTCAATTGTTTTCGAAAGATGATGGAAAACCTTTTGAGATTTATTGAAGAACACACACACACACACACACACACAGTCGAGTTTGAAACATTAACGTTGTTATTACTCTCAAGACCTCGAAACCAAAGCTGTTTAACCTGCTAAGGATGCTTTAAATTTTATAGACTGAAAACTGTATGTATTATATAGAGCAATATCTGTTCGGTCAGTTAAGCTGCACTTTGTGTATTTCTTAACAGCTTCAAGTCTGTCACATTAATTTGTACCATAATAATTAATAATAAACAATTGTTTGAGATGAAACACAATGGCTGCATTTCTTACTGAAGAATATTTTACACAGCAGAACAAAGCATAGTCTTATGGTCTTTCATGGTCTTAAAAATCCAGTTTTAAAGATTAGTACCAGATTTGAAGTTTTAAAGGAAGAATATCCAGAGGGGGGAAAAATCCACTTTTACCAAGCAAGTGAATACTCAATGATATTTATTATTACACCACTCTCTTGATTCTGATTAGTTAAAGGATTAGTTAATTAAAATTTCCTGATAATTTACTCACCCGTCATCCAAGATGTTTATGTCTTTCTTTCTTCAGTCAAAAAGAAATTAAAGTTTTACAGGAAAACATTCCAGGATGCGCCACGCATTACATAATCACATTGGAAAGGTCACGCGTGATGTAGGCGGAAGCATCGATCCAGTGTCTACAAAATGAATGTGCAAAGACTAAGTCAAACGGCATTTACAAAAAAGGTAAAACAACAATGTCCAACGATTTTGAAGTTGGAGTAGAAAATGATGGAGTTTTTCGCCCTACCCCGGTCCTTCTGCCTACTGCCGTGACCTTTCCAATGTGATTACGTAATGTGTGGCGCATTGCAGAGCAGTGCAAGACAAGCATTTGTGGTTAAGAAGTATATACATGTATATATATATTTTTTTTAAATGAATGATCGTTTCGCTAGATAAGACTCTTATTCCTCGGCTGGGATCACGTAGAGCGCTTTGAAGCTGTACTGAAACTGCAATTTGGACCTTCAACTCGTTGAACCCTGGTGAAGTCCACTATATGGGGAAAAATCCTGGAAAGTTTTTCTCAAAAACCTTAATTTCTTTTCGACTGAAGAAAGACAAACATCTTGGATGACATGGGGGTGAGTAAATTATCAGGAAATTTTCATTCTGAAGTGAACTAATTCTTTAATCGCGGCATTTCGATCTGATAAATTCCTTAAAGGTGACACCTGATTCCTCTGTTATATTGCAATAAACTATGACAGTGGCTGACATTATCCCATATATAATATAAAGCTATAGACCTTAAACAAGCGTGCAGCCATCTTTAGAATTTTATCTTTTAACTTCTGTTTTTGCTGTGAGCTCTGTATATTTCTATGGCATCGTTGTCGAAGAGTAATTAGCTGGTGAAGTGGATTTATTATTGTAGCATTTACTGTCATAAATGCCAGTAGACTGGGAAGATTTTAAAACGAGCAGTTCATTCATAAATCCGTAAGATCTTACCTTCATGCTGTGGAAATACAAGACAGAACACAACAAGCACAACGCTGAAAGGGGGCGGGGCTACATAAGGTCCATCACTAGGCTGTTGGATGCTTGATTCTGATTGGTTGATGAATGTTCTAAGATATCCAATTATTTTCCAGTAAACGCACAGCTATGAAGCAGTTCCAAGTCTGTCAACCACATATCACTTCGACAAATTATTTCAGTTATTTCAAAGGTCCTTTAGAGATGACAACAGCAAAAGAACCAAAACCCACAAAGACACTGACCAAGCAAACATATGACTAACAAAATGGAATATAAATCTCCATATTTTTAGCAATTAGCAATGGAGGCTTGGGATGAGATGTGTAAGAAATTAGTTCTACACACAAGAGCATTTTAAGGATGGAAACCTGAACTAAAACATCTGAACAATGTCTTGAGGTGTGGTAATCATGGTATAAACCGGAGAATTGACTCCAGTCTGCTGAATTATTGAAATTCAATGGACATGCACTTTACTTAACGTAAGTTGAAGAACTAGATATGTAAGCTTAATTTCAATTCTTCCATTAACAATAAGCATTTAAGGTCGTACTTGAACTTTATCAACTAGTACCAGATGTTTCCATTGGATCATTATCAGAAAGCTTATATTCACACCATACTTCCATCTATAAAACAACAAAAGGTTAGAAGCTTTATGTAACAACTCTAAAACAATAAACGCTTAAATGATGTATGATGATGATGGTAAATAATAGCCATGTTGTGATGTGATGATTTCTTGTACATACAGTTCAAATGATGCCTCAGAAATTGTTGTCACGTAACAGAGTGGTAGATTCTCAAGAGCGAAAATTTCAAACATTCATTCAGCAAAACAATCCCATTCAGCCTTTAAAAGACACATTGTCTTGCTATTTTAACCATGTTAAACCCACTTTAGTTCCCAGTGATTCGTCTCTTCCTCTGAACAATAGCCGTCTTTCATTCTGTCCTCTGTAATGCTCCGTCCTTCCATGTAATCGCTGATATAAAGTGAAGAGTCACACAGAAATGTTTTTTTCCTTATAACCGAACAAGCTTTCAATGCTGAATTCACACCTAAAAGCAAACCGACGGCCCACGGGCTTCCAGGGTCAGCAGCAATTCATTTAGATTTCCATAGGGTCAATAGAGAGGAATCCATGCCAGGGTTATTTCACATCAATATTTCATTTCTTTGCTGCAACAGATAACAATAATGAGCCGTCTCTAAGAGAGAAAGCACATTCTCTGCTGAAAGGCTTTTGAAAGTAAACTCTGAAGTTTGTGACGGCTTCTCTTGTCCATGAAGTCTTTGAAAGCTTGACTGGCTGGCAAATTGAAGAGCGGTAAATAAATAAATATTAATCATAAAGAAGCACACACAAAATAAATTATTAACATTAGGCTGAGAACTGATGTTGAAGATGTTTGTGCTGTCCTTTCTTCCCATCCTGCTCTTCTTTTAAAAAGTAGATGTATTTTTTTTTGTATTCTTTTGTTTTGTGTCCCATTTCATCATATTTTCCATTAGCTCTGTAATGAATGTGCAGAGATGTGCTATTTTTGCAACCATTGTCTTCAGCATTCAGACTGAAGCTTTTCAAAAACTTTGCCAAGTGGGAAGACATGGAGAGTACAACAGCTCCATTTTTGAAGCAATTACGGGGATATTTTGCCAAATAAGCCAGTTTTCTAGTTTCTTTTAGGTTCACATGACTTGTGAAGTGTAGTAGATGTACAATGGACTCCAAAAGTCTGAAACCATTTGGTTATATTTTGCATTTTAATGTCATTTTTAAATTACAAACAACGTTATCAGCATAACAAATTAAGTGAAGGGTGGAATTGAAAAATGAACATGAATTCCAGAATGTCTTAGTATTTAGTGTGTCCCCTTTTGCTTTAATTACAGCAGAACTCAAGCAGCATGAATTCCACAAGTTTGTCAGACCTCATGATCATGTTCTTCAGCCTGATTTGAGAATGTTCCAAAGAGCATCTTGCGAGTTTCAATGTAACCAAGAAAATTGTCTTAAATATTGTTATTCATTATCATAGCATTTCTTTCTTTCATCATTTTCCCCCCTAAAATTTCATAATCCTAGATGCTGTCTGTTTATTCCCAGTTGTAGATTAGATTTAGAATCATTTATTGAATCTCAGACTTTTGGGCCACACTGTATTTCACTGTCATTTCACCACAATGACTCACCCTTACCAAAGCATTGCTTTTTGACCAAAACTACACTGGGTTGTAAAAAAGTAAAAGTAAAGAAAAGTAAAGGCACATTGCAACATATTCTCATGGTAATTCATAACTATTTTACAACTTGGTAAATTAGTGGCATCTGTAGTGAATTTGTACAATCTGCTTAAGGATAATCACAATAAAAGACCACAAACATAACGATTAAAAAAAAAAAAAAAATCATAGACCGCCTTCCGTATTCAATTTACGAAGAAAGTGTAAACTGGCATCGCGTCAGTTAAGCTTTTTCGTGAGTTAGTTGAATAGGGAAGGCGTAGGACGTAGCGTAAGCTTTTTGAACTGTGAGAGTTTTACACTTTCTTTGTAAGTTGAATACGGAAGGCAGTCTGGCGGAAGCTAGATATTTTACTTCATAACATGTTAAATATGGATATTTTCTTTATACAAATGCATCGCTTTGCTTCAGAAGGACTTTATTAACACCCCCGGAGCCGTGTGGAGTACGTTTATGATGGATGGATGTGCACTTTCTTCAGCTCATACTCGTTAGTATCGCTCACTGCCATTATAAAGCTTGGATGCGTCAGGATATTTTTTAATATATCTCCGATTGTGTTCATCAGAAAGAAGAAAGTCATATACACCTAGGATGGCTTGAGGGTGAGTAAAGCTTGTGGTAATTTTCATTTGAAAGTGAACTAATCCTTTAAGAGTTTTGTTCATATAGTGCAGGGGTGGCGAACGTCGGTCCTAGAGAGTCACAGTCCTGCAGAGTTTTGCTTCAACCCTAATCAAACATACCTGAACAAGCTAATCAAGGTCTGAAGGGTTACTTAGAACGCTACCGGCAGGTAAGTTTTTATCAGGGTTGGAGCTGAACTCTGCAGGACTGTGGCTCTCCAGGACCGGAGTTCGCCACCCCAGCTATAGTGTGTGGAGTGCCATGATGTGAACAAGACAGCACACCACACACTAACAGATTCCATTCACAAACAACCAGATTCCCGACTGTGAAAACGGAAAATCTCACACAGTCAAACGTGACTTTAGAGTAAAAAGCATAGCCGAGGACGGGCAAGAAGAAACGGCGATAATAGTGTTTGGAATGGTCCGAATGCAATGATATGATGTCCTACCTGCCTGTCAGCGTACGTTTTTCCATACTTCTGCGCACCCTGTTCACGCAGACATCAAGTCATCATTCTCTACAGCTATTCAGAGTTGTAGACAGTCACCGAGCACCACAAAGAAACAACAGCTGCCTTTTACAGTTCCTCCTGAACCAAATCAATGAGCTTATGTTGCATTCAGGCCATGTCGTAACTGTAATTTAGAGATCGGCAACCCGTGATGTTCTACCCGGAGCTGTTCATGTCCTCAGACTTGTATTTATGAGTTTCTAACGCCGTAAATGAATCTGCAACAGTCAGGTGGCACAAGTAAGAGCTCTGTATGTCATTTACATTCATTATCAAAATGTTATGTGCTTTGAGACATGAGATAATTTAATGCCATCTCTTTTGATGCTTCACTGAAGTCTTGGGTGGCTAAGGAGGTGTCTACTGACTGAGGTGTGATGCAGTGGGGTAAAGTGATGGTAGAAAGATTAGGGAGTTCATTTACCCACGAAAGCCAGGCTTCTAGGAGATCATGGGGGAGATTTTGGTTATCCCATTCTTGTGCCTTTCCCCATAAGTGCTGGACAATGATTTTGGCCCTTGTTGTGTAAGGGAGGATATAGCCGAGAGGATCGTACTGGCTAGCAAGAACTCCGTAAATATGGCGCATAGTTGGAGTGTTAAATTCAATGGCTCTGTGTCTCTATCTCAGGGTGTCTGTATGGCAGTTCCAGAGGAGGCCTAGGGTAGACTCTTGGGTATCAAGGCAAGGATGATGTGACAGCCAGAGCTCCGTTTGTTCTGACCTGGCTTCAGGAGGTAGGTCACAGATGAATTGAGGATCATTACTGGCCCATTGTCTGATTTCAAAGCCACCAGAGGAGAGGGTGGTGCACAGGCTCTGAAGGAGACCTCCTTCAGAGCCTGCGCACCACCCTCTCCTCTGGTGGCTTTGAAATGGGGTGGGTAGACTTTGGCTTCCTCTGGGGTGGGTAGACTTTGTAAACAGTTAACCACATAGAAGCAACGTGTGTATGGAATGGTCAATGCACTCATCTGCCTGTGCATCTTTGATGATCCTCTGGAGGATGTAAGTGGCACAGCAAGGGCTTGAGGTCATGCCAAAGAGGAGAACTTGCCATTCATACACAGTTGGAGGAGCTTTGCAGTCCAGGTCACGCCAGAGGAATTGCAGGAGAGGTTTATCCTAGGGTAACGGGCGCACCTGGTGAAACATTAATTTGATGTCTCCACTGATTGCAGTCTTGTGTTGTCTAAAACGGAGCAGAACTCCAAAGAGGGAAGACCCAAGGATTGGTCCAGGAAGTAACTGAGTTCAGACACTGATTTCGGTAGGAGAAGGAACAATCAAACAATGCGGTCTTTACCATGCACAATGTGATGGGGTATGTACCAGGACTCTAGGACATCTTCCACTTCAGATGAAGATAACTTCTTGACATACCCAATATCAATTCGTTTCTGGATCACTCTGGTATAGGTTTCTGCCTGTTGTGGGTTTTGAAGGAGTTGCCTTTCACAGCTGCTAAGACGGGACATAACTGCCTCCTTGGGAGCCTTCAGAGGGGGCCAGGGGTCTACACGGAGGAGACGTGCTGCACATTGTAGGATCCCATCAACAGGCGTTCTGATGGTTTGGGTCTCAAGCTGGTGCGTTGCCTCTTGATCCTGTTTGGAACGAACCACAGCTTTCATGCTTCTCTGAGATAATGCATCCAGATGCCAAAACTTCTAGTGAGAACAAGCAGAGGGAGAGCTAGTGAGATCCCTTGCAGGACTAAGAGGAGTAGGGGAGGGATTTCACAGGAAGAGAATGTTTAGGCAATGATAGTTGGTCAGCAGTGAAAGCTTGACTGACAACATAGGACTTATTCAGATGCACTTTAGGAATAAGGGTGAAGGAAACAATAGCTCTATTAAGAGTCTGGACATCCTGTCTCAGTTCTCAGCTTTAGGCTCTCAGATTTTCCAGTGTTTGAGCAGCAGGGTGCAAAAGTATTGTTCTTTCATACCCATCATCCAGTATGGCGTAAGTGTCTAAGGACCTGTCTCCATTGCGCAGGGTCACTTCAACTACTTTCAGTAGTACTTTATTGCAATCACTAGGATGGTCGAGATATAGATTTTGCACTTGCCTCTGGTTAATGTTGCATAGGATGTGTAGGTGTTTGCACTGGTTGCAGCATCCCTTCAGGTCACATTGGATTGCAAAATGATCTCATGCACATCAACAGCATCTCTGTTCCTTGATCCTGTTAGTTCTCTGGTCTTTGGTGAGCTGGAGGAAATCACCACATTTACTAATATGATGTTCAGTGGAGTTACAGTAGGCGCACAATGGGCAGCATTCAGATGAGGCATTGGGGAGAGGCTGACTAGGGGAACTTGGGCTTTAGTGGAGGTCACAGGAGTGGAGGTTTTGGCACCATGGAGTATGGATGTACCTCTTAAAGTCCCCCTGTAGTCAATTATTTTATCCCTTAAAACTCATCTTTGATCACCAAAATGACATTTTTAAAAGTGAAAAAAATTTCTTCATGCCTTAAAATAGCTTGAATGTAACTCTACATCCTTGCCTCATTTAATATACATGGATCAATGAATATGCAAATTAGCCCCGCCTCCACTCGCTCACGCCAGCTCGGAGAGTCTACTGTTGCTGTAGTGATGAGCAATTTGTTGTTTGTGTTGTGGATATTTAAGAAAAAAGCTTGCTTCGCTTCGTATATTCAGTTGAACAGCTGTGCAACTGAACTGCTCATATTTTCTGACGCTTAAATTGTGTTCTAAATTATGAATTGGTAAAACACCTTTGCAAAACGGTCTGAATCCACTCACATTGGTTTGGACTGCTCTCTCACTTAATCACCTGAAGCGATTTCTCAGTAAATCAGACAGTATCGACTGAACAAGCAGCCGTTTTCCTCTGTGAACATGCGCTAAATGGATGTTTGACAATTTCGTTGCTTTTTGGAGTTTTCAGATTTAAAAAAAACATTCAGATGAAATCCTGCAGGTGCCCGTGCCTTCTCCGTACATGAAATAAATGCACATCCTTGAATGAGCGTGGATTTCCAGCGTATTTACTTGAACTTATCAGGTAGGCTAATATCTATGGTTTGATCCATTCCAGAGGCGGCCAAAATCAGAATTTATAATGGACTGAATAGCTCTCTCAGAACTTGCCGTGCGATTCCACACTGACTGAATATCCACATGAATCACGGTCACACGCACACGCTCAGAGCAATATTGTTTTAAGTATGTTTTATAGTATTAAAATATTTCGAAGGACAAAAACATGAACTTTATTGGCTTTACTTCAAGTCAGCTGTCACTTTACTTTGGCACGAGGCCCTACGCGCTCGCACACTTGGCACAGCCCTTGCGACGGTTCTGTCATTAATTAATATGAATTAATATGATTAGCCTTTTGCTTGACTACGTTATCAAACAGCTAATAATGTGTTGCTAATGTTACACACACCATTCCTGTTCTTCATCTCAGAGTCAGACAGCTTTCTTCTAACAATCAGTATCCTTACAAACGCTTTGAACAACTCAGAACGTCAGTGGAGAAAGGCATAGTTCATCATAACATCGTAATATTGACTCGCTATATTGCTAAATCTGCACAATTTTTCATATCAACAGAAAATATACCGGGATAACCTGGCTTCTCTCGAGACTTTCCTGCTTCAGAGCAGTCATAGTTAATGATATGCTAAATCCTGCCGGCACGTTGTTGTGATTGGTTACAAGGTAGTCTGTGACGTCACAAACACCCACGATTGCAAACCACGGGTTTTAGACTGTCTTTGGTTTACTGCAGTTTCAAACATAAAATACACAGCAATGGTGCTGACTTATGAATTTGCACATGGTTTGTCTTTTAGCATGTGGTGAGGGGTGATAACTGATGATGGACAGGCTGACGGATAGGCTGAGGTGTTCTTTCTCTCCTAGGTTGGCAGCGGGCTTCTTGTTGTAGCCAGTTGGAAAAATCTAGAAGGTTATAGGAAAGTGGACCTGGTCTACTCAAACTCATACATCTCTTAAACTGTCAGAACTGCTCATGGGGAAGCTTCTCTAGAAGCTGTTCAACATGTGAACCCCAGGTAAGGTATCCACCTATAGGTATCCTCCTTGACTGCTGGGGGCCAATAGGAGGAACTAGCTGGCTTAAAGGGGCAGCAGATGTCAGGTGGTGAGGCTGCACATTGTATGCAGGCTGAGCAGGATAAAGCATAACACCAGGAAAGGGTTGACTTGGCAGTGTATAGGCTGGGTACATGGGGTTATACAAGGCTGGTACTTGAGATGTGGCAGGAAACTGGCCACGGCCAGGCGGGTGCGTGAGCTGCATGGACTGTGGCATAGGTTGGGTAAGAGAGGCACGGCTTACAGGAGGAGGAGAAGGAAGCTGCTGCTGAGGTGGAAAAGGAGGGGGCCTATGGTCTGTAGTCTGACGGGCTTGTGGTGATACTACTGGCTGAAGGTTAAGGCTATCAGGGCAAGGAGATGCTGAGCGAGATTGTCAGGAGTGTGTTTTACTCCTACTCCCAAGCATGCACTGCTGGATTAATCTAACTTGATTTCTTACTTCCACTATCAATTCCTGTAAAAGCACAGACTGGGCATCAGGAATAGGAGCTATTGGATGTGGGTGTTTGGCCTCAGAGTTTGGCACTCTCTCGGATGGAATGCTTGAGTGGGGATGTGGAATATTCTCCTGAGTGTCTCCCTCCGTGGGTAATTCCGGCTCCTCTAGCTTTTCCTCGGACTCGCCCTCTGATAATGAGGACCAGTGCCAGACATACATGCAGGAAAAGGAGGTTGTTGTTCTGGTGTTTCTGCTGTAGATAGTGACTGCTGATGATATTGCAGGATGAAATACTCATAAAGTGCAGGGAGCTGGGCTTGGCAGCGTGGGCACTCATGCTGAGACAATGAGCGTAGGGAGTGACTAGACAAATCCACTGATCATCAATGAGCTCCAGCTCGAAGGATCATGAAAAGTAGTAAGGGGGAATGCTTAGGTCTGTAAGAACAGGTCCAGTCTAATAAACTCAGGTATAGAGGTCTTTTATTACACACCAAGCAGTTATTGTGTGTGTGTGTGTGGTTTCTACAAAAGAAAAGAAATACAGAGTTTTAGTTTCCCAAAAAACAATGCCAAATCAGGTTAAAGGCAACTACAAAATAAAGTTAGGCTATCTACTCAAACTATAAATGAACTATAAAGCTCAGCACATTTAAATAATTTAAGCACATGCCTAAACAGGAAATATAGCAAGTAGTGATGTGACATTTGAACCGAGGCTTCAGAGCTTGTGCCGAGCATGAATGGGCGTGCCAGATGAAGCCTCAATTCAAGGCTTGTGTTGGTAACTTAGAAATCACGTGACCAATGACAAACGAAGCCTCACTTTCTGTCCAATCATGTGCGCAATTCACTTTGTGTATCGGAATGTTCGAACCCCCAGATCTTACTTTATAAGTAACGTCAGGTTTTCATTCAGACTTATTCAATTAAATTTTTAGATACCCAGTTATACAAGTAATATGAAGAATACAAATTATTTCAGGAAAATAAAATATTTGCCATATGCAATTCATATATGTGTACATTTATTCTTTTGTTACATCATATTGATATTCATACTGGCATTAAATGCCATAGTTTAATGGGTACATTAATTTATCACTGAGTTAAATTCAACACACACATGTGCGCACTATTAGGCTTTTATTTGATCACGTAACATGAAACTGTGGTGGCTGCTTCATCCGACGAAGTTTCTTTCACAGGGTTTTGCCTGCTTTATTTCTAACTAAACACCAGATGGCGCGGTTTTCGACACTCTCGAAGCTTTGAATCTTTTCCCGAAACAATGAGGGAAAAGCCTCAGTGCTTCATGAGGCTTCATTTGCCCATCACTAATAGCAAGCATGAAAAACACATTTAGGCCAAACTTAAGTCATACAAAATAATCTCTAAATATCAAACAAAAGCACTTACATGGTCAATTACAGACACACAGGAGAAAACAGAATGAAAGGAGTAAAACTCAGTCCTCTGCACGGTACAGCCACATGCAACACAAAAGGGAAAGCTGTGGGCACAGGTGCAGCTAATAAAGCCTATGAGAGAGTCCTGATTGGCTTGAGATTGGGTGGGTGG
The DNA here is from genome assembly GCA_037950665.1 of Hypophthalmichthys nobilis. Taxonomy (NCBI): domain Eukaryota; kingdom Metazoa; phylum Chordata; class Actinopteri; order Cypriniformes; family Xenocyprididae; genus Hypophthalmichthys; species Hypophthalmichthys nobilis. The sequence goes on along the minus strand of CM075482.1, from coordinate 9,993,370 downwards.
AGCTTGGGGCTAACAGGGAAATGAACAGGCAAAGGCTGAATCCCAAATGGCACCCTAAACCCTCACGGTCTTCCTCTGAGTCTGCACTTTCGCAACGTAATGGCGCTTTGACTGCCAGGTAAAGTTCTGAGCCTTGTGGGCTCAGCTGAAGTGCGCATCGAGGGTTTCTTCTGAAACCTAAAATGATGAATGGGACACCCTACGGTCTTGAGGACTTAATGGACATGCGCACATGGCAGCCATTGTAAGTCCACAAGACCGAAAGTGCATAGAAATGTTCCATTTGGGATTCAGCCTAAGAGGGGTGTGGCACTTTGAGGGTGAAGCTTAGGGACACAAAACTTCCCAACACAACCAAATACAGAAACGTGCTGCAAATACTCAAAACGCACATATGATCAGGATGTTAAAATAAACAAAAAACTTACCTTTCAGGTCATCGACAACACCACTGACGAGTAGACGTTGAATAATAAGCATGTCCCAGCCAGGTTTGTCACTTGTTGGGGACCCCTTGAAACATTTCCGTTGAGGTCTGTGCTATTTTCAGCGCTTTTCTGTATTTGGTTGCATTGTGAGTATTTGTTGCACATGTGTTGTCAAACTGATAAAAATGTTTTCTTAATTTGCTGGTGTTTTCTTCAGTTGCAGCATGCTGAGCTCTCTATAAGCTCTCTATAACAATTATTGTTACTTGTTTCTGATTGATCAAATGCAGTTCTATGGTCGAAGAGTTGTATAATGACCAGTAAACGTTGTCCCTGGCACATTATTGTTAGGATGACATTTACTAAATTTAAATAATTTAAATTCAATTTTCACATCTATTTATTTGTTTATATTATAAGTAGTGCAATAACTAAGATAATGTACAGTTAGCTAGTCATCATCAGAACCTTAGTTGAATAAAGCAATACAGACACTGACTAAATAGAGTTAACTTAGTATAGTGTACAGTGTTGTTTTGCCAAAATATTTTATGAAGCAAATATATGACTGCAAGCTGTATTTCCTAACTATAACTTGTAAGAACTTCAGCACAAGATGAGGTATTAATGCACCAATGCTTGTTTTCATTCAGCTTTCCTTAATGTTTTCTTATCCGTTATGAAAAACAGAAGTGCGTCTTGGTTGTGGACCAACGTCTCTTAAAAGCAGAAGTCTCGATAATGCAGCATATTTGGATCGATTTGTTCAGGGCAGTGAAAGCAATAATTATCCTCACGCTAGACTTCACGCTGCTTTTCAAAAGCAGAATCCTCTCATATTTACGGCTTGCTTCAATGGAACACGTTTCTGCTCAACTTCCAAGTGTCAGAAATTGCCCTGAGAGAGAAAGAGAGAAGGAAGACAAGAGGGGAGAAAACATTATGAAATGTCAGCAGCTCAAATGGATTACTGTTCAATATCAGTCAAGACACTCTGAAAAGGAAAGTGAGAGAGAATATTCGACTGTGGGTGAATGTGCGTGCGTGTTTGCGCGATGCCGATGCTTTTAAATTGTTCTTTTTGTTTTTCCATCAGCGGCGAGGTGCTCTCTTGGCTTATCTCCTCAGCAGTGGACGTGTGGCAGGACGATGTTCTAGGAAAATGAACTGTCGCCGTACCCCTCAAACGCATCTACCTCGCACACTCCGAGGCGCATACACAAATATATGGCCACTCAGGCATCTCTGCTGTTTGTGCACACCTTGTTGCCTCCGGAGGGGCAATTACCGATGCTCACAGCCTGTCTGAGGTGTCAGTGGATGGGCTCCCATCCCAATCCTCTCCCTCTCTCCATCTCCCCTCTCCATTATCAGCAGGGTAAATAATGCCCCTGCCTCTGATGCTGATGGAGATGTGACTGGGACAACAGATCCAATTGCCCTCCGCTCCATTTATCTTTAGCAGCTAAAGCGGTGTTTTAGCGTTCAGTAAGTAGAACTTTTAGGTGAGACCAACAACAAACCTGCATGGGCTCTGGGATGCAATGTTATATATATATATATATATATATATGTGTGTGTGTGTGTGTATGTATACAGTGCTTAATAATATAACTTAGATTACACATTTTTCAGTTTTACTCAAATTAGGGTGATGCAAAAATGAGTACACCCCACAACAAAAACTACTACATCAAGTACTTTATCTGGCCTCCATGACTTTTAAAGACAGCACCAAGTCTTCTAGGCATGGAAGTTGGCAACATTTTGCAACATCTATCCTTTTCCATTCTTCAAGAATGACCTCTTTTAGAGACTGGATGCTGGATGGAGAGTAATGCTCAACTTGTCTCTTCAGAATTCCCCATAGGTGTTCGATTGGGTTCAGATCAGGAGACATACTTGGCCACTGAATCACATTCACCCTGTTCTTCTTCAGAAATGTGTTTAGGATCATTGTCATGTTGGAAAAGTACACAACGACCAAGGGCACGGAGTGATGGTAGCATCTTCTCTTTCAGTATAGAGCAGTACATCTGTGAATTCATGATGCCATCAATAAAATACAGCTCCCCGACACCAGCAGCACTCATGTAGCCCCACATAAGAACACTGCCACCACCATGTTTCACTGTAGGCATCATGCATTTTTCTTTGTATTCCTCACCTTTGCGACGCCATACAGTTTTGAAGCCATCAGTTCCAAAAACATTTATCTTGGTCTCATCACTCCAGAGTATAGAGTCCCAGTAGTCTTCATCTTTGTCAGCATGGGCCCTGGCAAACTCTAGGCGGGCGTTTTTGTGCCTTGGCTTTAGGAGAGGCTTCTTTCGTGGACGGCACCAATGCATGCCATTCCTCTGCAGTGTACGCCATATTTTGTCATGGGAAATAGTCACCCCAGTTTGGCTTTCTACTTCTTTAGATAACTGCAGTGAATTTGCATGCCGATTTTCTTCAACCCTTCTCATCAGAAGATGCTCCTGTCGAGATGTTAACTTCTTCCGTGGATGACCTGGATGTTTCTGTGAGATGGTTGCAGTTCTATCTTTTTTTAAATTTTTGTACCACTTTTGCTACAGTATTCTGACTGATAAGTAAAGCTTTGCTGATCTTCTTGTAGCCTTCACCTTTCTGGTGTAAAGAAATTATTTTCTTTCTTAGGTCTTGTGACATTTCTCTTCCATGTGGTGCCATTGCTGACAGCATGACATGGGAAGGGGTTTTAACACCCTTTTATAGTCAACTGTCTGCTGGACACCTGTGTAATGAATAATTAGACTCACCTGTGGTTGAATTCTTGTTAAATTAGACATTTGTAGTCTAAAATTTAGCTTTGCTCCAGAGACTTTCAGTGGGGTGTACTCATTTTTGCATCATCCTAATTTGAGTAAAACTGAAAATTTTGTTCTCTAAGTTATATTAAATATATTTCATGTTATAGGTTAAACAGATGTTATATAAAACTTAGTCTTGTCAACATTTTGGAAATTGTTTTTGTGTTCATTGAGATATTGTTTAAAATGTTACTTTTCAAAGGGGGTGTACTCATTTACGCGGAGCAATGTATATATATATATATATATATATATACACTACCAGTCAAAAGTTTGGACATACCCTCTCATTTAATGTTTTTTCTTTATTTTCATGACTATTTACATTGTAGATTCTCACTGAAGACATCAAAACTATGAAAGAACACATATGGAATTATGTAGTAAACAAAAAGTGTGAAATATTTTAGATTCTTCAAAATAGCCACCCTTTGCTTCGATTACTGCTTTGCACACTCTTGGCATTCTCTCGATGAGCTTCATGAGGTAGTCACCTGAAATGGTTTTCCAACAGTCTTGAAGGAGTTCCCAGAGATGCTGAGCACTTGTTGGCCCTTTTTGCCTTCACTCTGCGGTCCATCTCATCCCAAACCATCTCGATTGGGTTTAGGTCAGGTGACTGTGGAGGCCAGGTCATCTGGCGCAGCACTCCATCACTCTCCTTCTTGGTCAAATAGCCCTTACACAGCCTGGAGGTGTATTTGGGGTCATTGTCCAGTTGAAAAATAAATGATGGTCCAACTATGCAAACCGGATGGGATGGCATGTCGCTGCAGGATGCTGTGGTAGCCATGCTGGTTCAGTGTGCCTTCAATTTTGAATAAATCCCCAACAGTGTCACCAGCAAAGCACCCCCACACCATCACACCTCCTCCTCCATGCTTCATGGTGGGAACCATGCATGTAGAGACCATCCGTTCACCTTTTCTGCGTCGCACAAAGACACGGCGAGTGGAACCAAAGATCTCAAATTTGGACTCATCAGACCAAAGCACAGATTTCCACTGGTCTAATGTCCATTCCTTGTGTTTTTTGGCCCAAACAAATCTCTTCTGCTTGTTGCTTTTCCTTAGTAGTGTTTTTTTTAGCAGCTATTTGACCATAAAGGCCTGATTCGCGCAGTCTCCTCTGAACAGTTGATGTAGAGATGTGTCAGCTACTAGAACTTTGTGTGGGCATTAATCTGGGCTCTAATCTGAGGTGCTGTTAACTTGCGATTTCTGAGGCTGGTGACTCGGATGAACTTATCCTCAGCAGCAGAGGTGACTCTTGGTCTTCCTTTCCTGGGTCGGTCCTCATGTGGTCCTCAGTTTCGTCGTAGCGCTTGATGGTTTTTGCAACTGCACTTGGGGACACATTCAAAGTTTTTGCAATTTTCCAGACTGACTGACCTTCAGTTCTTAAAGTAATGTTGGACTGTCGTTTCTCTTTACTTAGCTGATTGGTTCTTGCCATAATATGAATTCTAACAGTTGTCAAATAGGGCTGTCATCTGTGTACCAACCTGACTTCTGCACAACACAACTGATGGTCCCAACCCCATTAAGAAGGCAAGAAATTCCACAAATGAACCCTGACAAGGCACACCTGTGAAGTGAAAATCATTTCAGGTGACTACATTATGAAGCTCATTGAGAGAAGGCCAAGGGTTTGCAGCGCTGTCAACAAAGCAAAGGGTGGCTACTTTGAGGAATCTAAAATATGAAACATATCTATAGAGTTATTTCACATTTTTTTGTTTACTACATAATTCCATATGTGTTCATTCATAGTTTTGATGTCTTCAGTGAGAATCTACAATGTAAATAGTCATGAAAACAAAGAAAAAAACATTAAATGAGAGGGTGTGTCTATACACACACACTACCAGTCAAAAGTTTGGACACATCTTCTCATTTAATGTTTTTTTCTTTGTTTTCATGTTTAATTGTTTAAAACATAGGATTCACTTTAAAGACTTTTTAATGGCAACTTCTCTTTTTCTGTTCTACGAGAGACAATAAGGGTGTCAAAATGAGCTGGAAACCCTCTGCCGCAGGAGACAGGTTGAGGGTAGAGGCTTTTGGAAGCCCTTTCAGGAGGGTCCGCTCATTAGTGGTCAGCTGCGCCCTGAACATTCGGACTCTCCTGTCCCCCCTCTCCTTCTCTCCAGGCCCTGATGAAACCCTTTTCACCCACTCAGGGAGAGAAAATGGCTGCAGGAGGAGGAGAAAATCTTAGAGGTGCATTGCACAGAGAGTCCTGGATGTCAACAGGCCCATAATGATACCTGATAGCCCCTGGAAAACACTCCTCTCTCTTTCCCTCTTTACTTCTTTCTTTTAATTTCCCTCTTTTCCTTTTCCTAGAGCCCTTCTCGGTTCTACACGCCTTAGACGCGATACACTTGAAAGCATAATTAGAGGTAAAACAGTGACTGTATCTCCCATCATCCTTACACGTAACCATTGCAAAGTCCTTTGTTTTTAAACCTCTCTCCTCAAAATTCTCCTTTTCTGAAAAGCTGCTCAAAAGGAGGTGGAGGTTGGGGGTGGTGGGGGGGTGGGGGGTGAGAGGGTGAAAAGTGGGAGCAAGAGAGAAAGAGAAAACGCAAGAGAGTTCCCTCTGCGAGTCGCCAAGGTGCTCTCTAGTCCATTGTGCAGTGTGCTGTCAGGTTAAATTAGGGAGTACAGGCTCTGTGAGTGTAAAAAAATCAATACTTGATGGAAGATTGCTCCCCGGAAAATCTGTTTTGATTCCAGGATTAATTCTTGACCAAAGGCTCCGCTGAAATGACATGCCATTAGGGCCGAAAATGAACACATTCGGCAGTGGAAATTGGATGGAAATGTGTCAGGTGATTGCCCCGGCTGCTTGTTTTGCTCTCCTGGAGAGTGAGAGAGGAAGGGAGAGCGCGTGAGGAGAAAAGTGCGGCGCCGGAGGAAGGTGTGGCGGCAGAAAGCCTCGGATCCGCAGGCCCCTCGGAATCCATTTTCAGGCCTTCGTCGCGGCCCTCCGGAGTATTCTCTGGGCCATTGTTGTCCGGCTCCTGCAAATGCACTCTGTGCAAGGTGAAATGCATTTGTCCACTGGCTGCATCTCTCCTGTGTGTTCCCTTAAAGCGCAAGATGAAGAATAGGCCATCTTAAAATAAAGCAGGGACCTCTTTTCTTTGTCTCTGTGGTGCGGAGGAAAGAAAGGGAAAATGCAATATTGATGAGAGTAATGTGTTTGTCATCACTTGTAGCGTATATCCAGCACCTGAGTACAAAAAAAAACAAAAAACAAACAAACAAAAAAAAACAAGACCCTGCTAGCTAAGATAACGTGGTTTAAAAGCATTATAAAGTGTAAGAACTGGTGTTAAAATGAAAAGTAATGCAATATAAATTCAGTTTATATTTATTTTATATATAATAATGTTTAAGTATCTATCTAATATATATATATATATATATATATATATATATATATATATATATATATATATATATATATTTCACTTTATACATATTTAAAATTATTTATACATGTTTTAAAACATTAATGTATTTAAGCACTGCATCTAATAATAGTGAAATTAACAGAGATTGCATTAGAAGGCATTAGATTTAAAATGCCTGTAATAGGTATATAAATGAGTACACTTTTAAGTTCTTTAATTCTACTAGCTAAAAAAATAAATATAATTTTTAAAAATGTATTTAGAAATTATTTGTACATTTATACAGTTTGTACAGTTATTTTTTTTTTTTTGTTCAAAATTAACTAAATTTAAATAATCAGTAGTCAATACTCAATACATTATCCTTCTTCCAAAACATGTTTTTGTCTTACCCTGATTCACTATGGTAAGCTTATTATAAAAGTTTATATTTTAGACCAGACGGGATGGTTTTTGCGGGAAATTGCGTTCATACATCACTCACCCGTGCGTGTCTCGGACTTAATGTTGTGAAAGCAACGCGGAGATGGCGTTTTTATTACTCAGCAGGTGAGTATTTTATTGAACAAATAAATTGCCATATGTAGCTCTCTCTAACAGAGTTCATTCTAAAGCATTATCTGAAGGGTGAAGGGTCATTTCATTCTGGATGTTGTAGCGCTGTGCTTGAATTTATTTTCAAGGAAGTATCGTGTTTATTTATGGATAGTTACAGTAACGTCTATAGCTTGTCAGCTTGAGATCCTTTCAATCTAAACTGGTCTAATGCTGCCTTCGCGTGCTATCGGAATTAACGTAAATACGAGTTCCCTAGTTAAAAATTGGACATGAACGCCATATATCAAAAACATTTGAAGCATATTGTATTTTATACACTAAGATAGCGTGGTGTAATATGGTTAATAATACACCACGCTATCTATTACACAATATATGGTTAATATGTAAATATGGCTGTCAATGAATGGGACGCTAAATATCATTTTGGCTTCAATAAGATTTTTCTAATAAATAGGCAAAAATAATAAACCTGGTGTCCTCCATGATTCCTGTTCTTTCCTACAGCAAAGCACTTGAATGCAATGAGCTTGTAATCACGACTTCAGAAGTGGGAAGTAGGAATTGTCCAATAACCTGTGAAGGCAGCAATAGGCCTTTTAGTTATGAGAAAGAACCATATCAGTCCGCACAGTCACGCAGAGTCGAAGCACAACCAAAAAAATGTTCTTCCGCAAAATGCATGCAGTTTTGTTTTTTAACCGCTAGAGAGCCAAAAGTTATATAGTGCCTTTAAATAAATAAGTACTGTAGCTAAATAGTACAATGAATTCAAAATGACCTAAATAAAATATGCTAATTTCATCATTTCACCATAGATACTTAAGAGGTATATGAGTGAATATGCTTTCAGTTCTGAAAGTCTACAGTGAGCTAAAAAAAAATATATTTATAATTCATTTTTTCTTATTTATTTAGAAATGATTTGTACATTTAAATCTTTTGAAATGTTTGATATTTTAAATGTATAATTACTGTAACTAAACAGTTGAATGCATTCAAATCGACCTAAATATGCTAATTTTATAATTATTTCACTTTACAGCTATAGGAGTGAGTATACTTTCAGTTCTGAAAATCTACTGTAAGCTGAAACTTGCTTAGCTGTTTAACTTTTTTCATTGAGTCTAAGCAGTAACGTCACTTTATAGTGGTTTTTCAATTAAATTCCACCATGGCTTCCTGAGGGTTCCCAGCACCTGTGATGAATTTGGATTTTCCACACTGATATCAGCACTGAACAAAGTGCTAACGGTGAGGAAAAGAACCCTAAATGGATACATTTCTACCCACTGGGCAATAGAGGATGACTCTTCTCATAAAACTCTCACCTGCTGCGCTACTTCACTGTCTGAACCATCACACAAGCTTGTAAAAATTGGGCCCATTATGAGACATAATTTATAACCAGGATCAAGCACTATTCACAGTTGAGCAAGGCACCTTTGAGGATGACAGATGACTCGCATAGAGCTTTTTAAAAGTTGCATACCTGAAAAATATTCCTGTCCTGAAATAACAGTAAAGATAAATGAGGTGTTTTAATTAGCATAATTGTAAAGGTCACAGTTCTGTTGCGGTGGATTAATCCTCTTCACATTACAGTACTGCTCTATTTTAGCATATCATATGTAACATAATACTTCAAATTAGACAAGCCAAATTAATTAGACTCCTCATTAAACATGGCACTTTTAGAGAAATAAAGTGTCTTGTTGACACTTAAATTAATGTATTGATCTTATAAGGCTTTTAGTTCCATCTTTCAATTTGTCTAATTGTCCCAGAGTATGGGGAGGAAAAACAATCACTGTCAGCTCCTTTAATTTCCAATGACGTGTTTACCCTAAATGTTATTATTGGCTATTGACAGGCTTCATTGAGAGTAGCTTGAGTCTTCAGTAAGATTCCTTATATAATTTCTTTATTAGACTATTTGCAAAATGTAAGTCTGCAAAATGTATTTGTGTAATTGAGCATTTACAGTACACTAAATATATTTTCACTTTCGATTCATTCATTGCAAACTGACTGTACCTGTATCTATTTAGCTTCCAGTGATTAACTCAAATCAGTCTGTCGAAACCAGACACAGTTTAATATGAATCTAGCGCCATCTAGCGGTCATACAGGACACATACCTGTACGATGCTCAATATAACACTTTTTTTGTGTGCACTATTAATATTTCATTTTGTTAATATAATTAACTTTAATGTTTCATTTTATAATTAATATTTCAGCTTTTTCTTCTTAGATTGCAAAATTACAGTGATTTTCCATCTTCTAGCAACTCGCAAACTCTGGCAAGACAAAATGAACTGTTTTTGTCATCCCAGTAAAAACAGTAAATTTGAAATTGAAATAAAGACAAATAGAATGTTCTAAGATTGTTCTGTAAGTAAAATAGTTGTTGTAGTAGTGGTAATAATAATAATAATACAATTAGCCTAATTAAATTACATAAATTTAAATTTAATTAGTATTACAATTAAATTAAAGTTTTTTTTTTTTTTGACATCACAGGCTCCTTTTTATTGGGTACTATTCATAATTTAATAAAACAAAATCTTTTTTGCAGGTATTAAAATGGTAATATGCACACTGAATCATTATGTTGTTTAACTACAACATTGTTATTGATATACAGTAATGGTCAAAAGTGACATATTCACCCTTTATTCAAATATTATATAAAATTTGTTAAATATTTATAAGCATATTAGTTGTGCTTGGAGTCAGTTGTTTGTGATAACGCAATGAAACATGCCGAATTGTGTGGACATAATTTTTGGACAGGCTGTCATACAAAGAAATTAAGAACACATGCAAAACAAGAGAGAACCAACGAAATATTAATAACTGCTTATGTTGTAGTCAGTTTTTACTATTTGAGATTTTTGTTTTTCTGTACATAGTAAAATAAAACCTGTAGCTATAGTTTGCTTTTTTTCCCCCAAATATTTTTTACCTTAACCAAGTTTAATGTTTTGTTCTTCTCTCATATTTAAAATATTTAAAATATATAAAAGTAATTTCCTCATATTTTGATGGTTTAATCAAATATGTAGGGTCATTAGAAACAAATATTCCCTACCGGACATCACTTTTGGTCACTACTGAGTGTGGGCTACATCATGTTATATGCTTCGCGACATCACAGGTTAAATAAAACCATGCACTGCACAGGCAGGCCAGCAGGTGGCGATATGATGTGTAAATACGCCCAGAAGCGACCAGAAGAAGAAAACAGCTTCATATGCATTGTGATGATGTCAGTCACATGACCACGTGGAAGTGAAAATGGTTTATGAATCCTGTTAGAGGCCGAAACGAGCATCGTTTACTCATTGGATACCTTTTACTTTGAGTTCCCACTCAGTGAGAATAACTGTCACGGTTCGTAGAGTGCAAACATGTCGTGGGTGAAATCAGTTGCGTCTAGTGAGGATGTGTTTGACGAGGATGTGGATGATATAAATCTGCAGAACAAAGAATGGAAATACAACATGGAAAAACGCGCAAAGGTACGTGAACAGTCATTTATCAACGATGAACCTTTTACAACATGCTTGTACTGAAATGTTTTATCGTTTTTTATTCGTGTTTTTCAATCTAAATGAGTGCTACATCGTTCATTCATTGTAAGAGTCTTTAAAAACACCGGTGACGTACAAAAGCAACAATCACGATGTGTAGCTAGAGAAAGCAGCGCAGTCTAGAAACGACTGCCGTGTGGTTTTCTGTCAGGATGGTTTCAGAGATGGCATTGATGCAGGGAAAGAAGCGTCACTACAGGCTGGTTTCAACATGGGATACAGAGAAGGAGCCACTAAAATGACAGTCATCGGTCAGCTCAAAGGAATCATGAGGTAAGCAGGTGCTTTTATCTTATTTGTCATAATTTTTGGGCCTCTTTAGAAGAAATACATGCAACATACAACCACCAATGAGAGTAATTTATTCTTATATAGACTATATAAGATAGGTTGTCAGAGGTATTTTAACACCACTTATTACAATCTTTAAAAAAAATCTTCATGATTATGCTTTACAAATGTACAGGGACAATCACTTGACTCCATACTTAAAATGGTGTGAGCATATGATTAAAATACATTACTGGCAAACAGAAAGTACTGCTAATGTTCGTGTATGATCCCTGTTTGGCAGTGTTTGGGAACCAATTCCTAACATGCTAGGGCTGTTCTTTCTAGGTTATTTATGTAACTATAAACTAACATTCTCAGGACCTTAATCAAATGTGTGGATGTCGGATTAGACAACAAAACATCAAGTTAAGTGAATTTGTTTGAACAAAAATAGGTCAAATAAGACAATCATTGGGGTTCTTATTGGTTGTCAAGTGGTGTTATTATTAACTAAAACTTTTTAAAGTCTTTTCTTTAATGGAAATAAAACCTTAAACAATAACAAATAGTAGAAATGGTCCCTTAGAAACTAACTGAAATACAAAAAGAGCTAAATAAAAAAAAATATATATATATAAAAAGACTAAATTACTAAAACTTAAAGTGAAAAGAATATTGAAAATGTATAATTGAAAGATAACTTGGATATTAATAAATACTGTAATAACATAGAGCTGCGCAATTCTGGATCAATTGAGAATCAAATTTTTTTGTTTAAAATAGAGATCACGATTCTCCCCCGATTCTGAATAGGCAAAAACAACAAAACGTAATTTTCTAGATATTTTGACAAAATGTTAATTGCAGTATATTTAAATAATATTTAATTTCAATTACTTAAAATATATATTGATTTAAATGAATGATTCAATGACACTCATAAATACTTAACTTGTTTCATTAGCTGATGAAACTCTTGACTGTATGATTCAATGACAAAAATAAAAAAATTTAACACTCATTTGTCATCACCTACTGGTGTAACAATGTAATTGAAGTTACATTTGAATTGAGTCTTTATTTGAAGAATGAAGTTACTTTCAAAAGGTGATTTAGTCTATTTTGATCGCTACCATAAACATCAGTTCGGTGTTTATAACCGAACTATAAACTTTTATCTTCGTACTTCAGTGATAACTTGAATTATTGTAACACAGAAACAACTACAAGGTTGAAAAGACAGTTTGTTTCATAACTATACATGACAACTGCTCTCTCTGGATCAGCGGCAGCACAAACGTAGATTTGAATGTTTACTGTGATCGTACTTGACAAAGGTTTAATAGGTGAATTGTTGTTCTTAGGGATAAGTTAGCGATCTTTCCATGATTAATCACACAGCTCTAATAAATAATACTAAAATAACACTGTTGTCAAGTTTACACCTGTGTTTACTCTGCTAGGACACCCGTGTGAGCTTGAGAAGTGACATGACATGATACATTCACTCATATTAAAGAGACCATGCAGGTCAAAATAATTGTAAAAATGTCTCTTTTTGGGCCACTATACCTGAATCATAATCCTAAATCAATTCTGTGCAATCTTCTTTTGTTTTTGACCATGTCTTCTTTCACAGTGCTGTGCGATGCTGGTGTCAGGCTCAGCTGCCTGGAAGCCCAGCTTTAGCGTCTGTTAACGATCTGCTCCAGAGATTGGAGGCGCATGAGGACGGGCTGGTGGAGGCCATGAGAAAAGCCCAGCAGAAGCCTCTACCTAGTGTGACCGAGATGGTGGATGACATGGAGGACCTAAATGTGGAGCAAACGAACCAGGGTGGAGAATCTAGATGCTCAAACAATGGGGACTGTTGTGGGAGAGATGGAACGAACAATGACTGCTGTGGGAACACCAGAGGTGTGAGTGAAGATTCACCAAGGATTCTTTCCCATGGTTCTTTCTCTACAAGACAGAGTCTCAAACAGCTGCTGAAGTGCTGCTTGGACCTAGTAACAGAACTGGGGCTTCCTGAAGAACTAACTCTTCACATTCAACAGCTCATAGACACTTGAAGTGGTTCCAAGGTTGTTTGTGGTGAACACTGCAGAAGACCGTCTGAATAACATCCTGTGTGGGCAGGAAACAACAAGCAAATTCTTGGAAAGAAAATAGCCTGTGTATTAGTTGACTCAAATTGATAGTGTACTTCAGGGAGTTGTTTTTATTTAAGTGATGTGATTCTGCTGAACTGCATTTTTGCTGGATTAGTAGCACAATAATACTACATTTATTACCCTTGGCTTCTATTAATGATATGACATAAAGTGCACCTGTGCCAGTTATTGAATCCAAATGCACCCGTTTCTTTCAAAACAATTAGTCTTTGCTTTGTACCTCCATCCATTTATCTGTATTATCAAACTTTATTTTCATGCATAATATCATAACACATATTTTATAATAGAATATATTAACTTTGATTGTTGAAATGTGTGATTACCACTGTACATACTGAGCTACAACCTAATTGAGTTGCACATTTACCACCAAATAAAAGCTATTTATTAATCAAGTGGTTATGTAATTTCTTTATCTGAAGTTAATGCGAACCATTTAGTTAAATATGATCTATTTATGTAAACGCAACTGAGCTGTAACTTAAGCTTGGAACATGGGTTGGATATTATGAAATGATGTAGGCACACAGTTTCTAATGTGTTATTTTTATCTCTGGGAATTCCAGCAGAATTTTGAATAAACTACCAGCATTTCTGTTTCAAGATGCAACTTTCTGAATTTTCATCTATCAGAGAAAGTGGACTGCCCTTGTGAAAAAGAAGTCTGCTTAATTGTATTGAATGTGCACTTGTGGTATACTTCACATCGAAAGTATATTTTTAAAAAAATTGCGGATAATTTTAATGAAATAAGGCATGTAGAGTGCGCTTTCATGACTGTTTCATAAGAACACTTTTGAAAAGTGCACTTTGTAATGTCAAATTAAGTTTAACTTTAAAGTACATTTTAAAGCATTGTTTTAATCTTTTGTCTTTCTTTAAAGAAGTACACCTATTTTGATGTGTAGATTAGTGAAGCACTTGATTTAACTTTTGTATTGATTTTTATTTTTACTAGATTTTTAATTTTGTAAAATAATGTATTTTTGTTATTCAATATTACAGTATTCATTATAAACGATGTGTAATTACAAATCTATTCAAATACTATAAATGCTACTTTTATATATTCTGCAGTACACTTTAACCATATTTCAAAGACAATAGAATTATGAAATTACATGAAAAGATGAACTTTAGTCCTACTTAAGTGGGTAAAAAAAAAAAACATTCAAGCTAAAACTTTTAATTGCATTTAATATAAATCTTAAACTTTCATTTTCATTGCATTTTCATTCAGTTTAAAATAACATGCAATTAAGCGTCCGAAAACATTACATACAGTTTGCACTTAAAGGGATAGTTCACCCAAAAATGAAAATTCGGTCATCATTTACTCACCCTTAGTTTGTTCCAAACCTGTGTGAATTTCTTTCTTCTGCTGAACCCAGAGATATTTTGAAGAATGTCGTAAACCAAACAGTTGATGGACCCCATTGACTTCCATAGAATTTTTCTCCATACTATGGAAGTCAATGGGGTCCATCAACTGTTTGGTTAACCATATTCTTCAAAATATCTTATTTTGTGTTCAGAAGAAAGAAATTCATACAGGTTTGGAACAAATTGTGGGTCAGTAAATGATTACAGAATTTTCATTTCTATTTCAAGTCTATTCTAATAAATCATTAATTCTGTAATAAGAACTGTTTTAAAGGTATGCTAAAGTGTACTTCTTTTCACAAGAGTGGATAAAGCAGCTGTCATAACTTTATTAGTTCAGACAGACTGAGTTAATAGGTTCAAGATAGTTGTATACGGTGTAGATATGCGCTAATGGACGTGGAGACCTTTAGAATCAGATTTCACTACATTCCTTTAATCTGAGACCATGCTCTGCCTTCTTCGAGTGCTTTAATAAAGGACAAGAGCGAATAAAAAATCTCTGACTTGAATTTTTCCTCTTTTGGTTAGGGTTAAAAATGAAGTTACTCGATTAAAAACACGATATTATGAGTCTAAGGACCATTAAGTTCACTGAGTTTCCTGTGGCAGTATATAGACGGAAAGTGAAACTACAGTCATAATACACGTCGATCTTCCTGGACGCAAACATGGTTGTTTTGACAAGTAAAGGAAGAAACCCTCACATTTAGGTAGGACTTATGACATTTTAATATTTTAACATTCATGCCATGCAGATTTTGCCGATATGAAGTATCGATTAATCTCGCTAACAGCCACATGATGATGTTGACAGTTCACATTACAGTTTTATGGTGCCTCTTATTAACCCTGAACTTGGAAATATCCGTTAAATACATTCGGTTTGATTAAAGAATAGTTTTAGCCTCTGTTTGTTGACGTAACATTGCTTTATATTTACATGTAAGACAGAGTGTTGCAATATTATCTCTGGTAAACAGTGTCAACATTCAGAGTGCTGACGCTTGTGCCATGCGCCGCGAGACACCCCCACTCACCATGTATAATAATGTACAAACACACTAAAACTCAAAGGACTAACATTAATGTATGGTACATTATAGTGAAACTGAACATATAATATGAAAGTCTCTGTAAAACTGAAAGTCTACTTGTGTATTTTAGCTGGTCGTCTGAAAATAGATGTAGCTAAGTTTTTAAAAAGTTTTTCTTATTTATGTTTATATTTCATGCCATTCTGGCACATGGAGTGACTTGAGAAATATTTTGTGATCTTGTGTATTTTAGCTTTAAGTTTAATTTTGTTCATGGGTAATTTTATTGCATAATCAGTCAAAGATATTTAGCCAACGATGGAAACTCCCTAACAAAAAAGTTATAATTAATTCCACTTACATAAAACTCTTCAGTCTGTTCACCAAAAAGATTTTAGACTAATTTACTGTTTTTTTTTTTCAGTTACTCAATCTTTCTGTCATTGTCTTTGAATCATTCACTCAGTTGATTCATTAAAAGTACAAAGTGACCCTCTACCTTCATTTACTATTTTTCACATTACCCCACTAGTCCACTGAATGAGTAAATGGAAACCTGTGAGAGACACAGACTGCTGAGTGTACATTGTTGTACACTCGTTATTTAGATGCATTATGGGATTGAGTACACTCAGTAGTGTCCACTATATATGGTTTCAGACATCACTATAAATAGTTTGAAAAAAAAAAACACATGAATTTTCCATGTGATCATATTGATTTCACATGGGAACTGTTACTGTTCCAAAACCACGTTTACCATGTGCAAATGTGTTTCACATGTGACCAGATGTGTTTTTAGACATATGAAATTCATGTGGTTTTTCTCACTTGAAATAGTGCACTAAAGGGAATGGGGGTGATTTCGGACAACCAGAGTCAAAGCAAACAAGTAGAGTGTAACAGTGCTTGTCCACTTTTTTTTTTAGCAGTAATGATCCTTGAAAGTATTTTTCCCATAGGGATTTTAAAAAAAAGTATTTGTTAAAGAGCTACAGTGCTCTTTTTAACGAAAGATAAGCGAAAGTTAAACCATGTTACAACATTTTTACAGTAATAACAAATTTATTATGGCATTTTGGCAGAAACTGTGGTAAATATGTGGTAACCAAAACATATTGACAACTGACAATTTTCATGCTAAATCTGTATTTTTACATTAAGAAATTGCATGTTTAATACTCATGTTGGATTTTGTGTTTGTTTTTAATCTGCAGGTTTGAACAGATGACCAGATACTTAGAAGTGCAGTTTACGGTCAGCTCCTATAGCTGGACTAGTCTTACAGATGTACTTTATTTACAGACACTGCTCAAATGTATTGGTATGAGACATGTAAGATCTTGTCTGGAGAAATAATATTTGTATATGGCTAGCGCTCTGAAAGTGGAAGCAGCTTGCACTTGATAACTGCACATCCTTCAGTCTGAACTTAATCTAAGAAAAGTGGATTTATTGAAAGCTATCCCTGTATCCTGTGCCAACATGGGGAACAGTTTGGACTGTTGTGGACAAAAAAACCCATGTGACCATACAGAGGATGAGACTAAAGGTTTACTGCACAGCTCTGAATCAAAGACATCAACTAGAGCAGGAACAGAAGTCGGAATCAGCCCAACTTCAGATGAGGAGCACAGGTAAAGTTAAGAATTGTCCTTTTAACTTGAATTTCTCTAATTTATTAAAGGATTAGTTCACCCCAAAATGAAATGTCTGTCATTTCTGTCACCCTCATGTTGTTCCACACCTGTAAGACCTTCATTCTTCTTCGGAACACAAATTAAGATATTTTTGATGAAATCCGAGTGTATCTGAACCACACATAGGCAGCAACATCATTGCACCTAAGGTAGTTAAAAACATGGTTAAAATAGTCAACGTGACTACAGTGGTTCAATTTCATTGTTATGAAGTGACGAGAATATTTTTTGTGCACAAAAACAAAACAAAAATAACTTTATTCAACAATGTGAACCGTTGTCATACGTAGTGAACTCAGTGCAGGCATCCTTGTTTACGTCCGAACGCCAACTCAGTATTGGCCAACTCAGTATTATCGCATGCATGTGATGCTGATACAGGATCCGGCCAATAATGAGCCGGCATACGGATGTAAACAAGTCGTTATTTTTTTGTTTTTGCGCACAAAAAGTATTCTCGTCGCTTCATAACATTAAGGTTAAACCACTGTAGTCACGTTGACTATTTTAACCATGTTTTTAACTACCTTTTTGGATGTCAAAAGGTGCAATGATGTTGCTGCCTATGTGTGGATCAGATACCCTCAGATTTCATCAAAAATATCTTAATTTGTGTCCTGAAGATGAATGAAGGTCTTACGGGTGTGGAACGACATGAGGGTAAGTACTTATTGACAGAAATTTCATTTTTGGGTGAACTAACCCTTTAATTTATGGCCGATTCTGATTTTTTTTTTTAATTTAAGCAAATTTATTTTTGTTTATTTGCTCTCTTATGGTGTATTCACACGGCGTTAACGCTTCTCATTTACTTTGAATGGGTTACATAATGAGTTGCCGAACTGAATTGTGGGTTCCGTTGCATCCGAGCACTTGCGTTGCTCGTGGCAGGAGATGAAAAATGTTCAACTTTTCAAGCGCCAACACAGGTGTCAGCCAATCAGATCACCTTATGCAAATACCCTAGCACAGACGCTAGCCAATTGCTTTCATGCAACACTGGAAAGTAATGTGATTGGCTGTTATCACTATAACGGTCACAGCAGCACAAGCTTCAGACACGCCTTTCGTCAAGCATTGACGCCCCGTGTGAATGCAGTTATAAATTAAAGGCAACCACTGCATTTCAATCACAATCCAAACAAAGATGGTATATACGTGTAGCTTGAGCAGTTGCTTTAAATTAGATTGTATAATTTCAAGATTTAAAGCAAAAAAAAAAAAAAAAATGTGCATGGTCTGACTTTAGCCTTTTGAAATTATGCTACATAAGTCTCATCTGTGCAAAACAAAAACAGCAAACAGACTGAATGAATGCAAATTCACTTTCTGACAGTAGGTGGAGGTTATGGAACAGCAGTGATATAGCGTTTCCTTGGTTAACGCTGTAAACAAAGCAGCGCTTTCTTCTAAACATAAGGGTGCATCTCAGTCAGCTCTCTAGTTCAGTAGTCAGGGCACTGATCAGGATGTCGGCCATTTTAAGGGCTGTCTCAATCGCAAAATCCTTTCAGTGCACTGAAACTTTTGCTTCTAAAAAAGTCCCACAATGTACCATGGAAACCAGGGAGCATCGATGCTCACTATATTCCCTTAATGGAAGTTCTGAGGCTTGAAACATAAATTACGTGAGCCAACTCCTGATAGATGTTTTTCAAAATACAAACCATTATCTCTGTAGTGATGGCCAGGGTTTCCAGGTCCCAAAAAAATTTCCAGCCAAAACAAATGAAAACATTTACATCTAAACACACACAGTCTCGTGGTTATGTCCTCATAATATTGGTCAGTATTGCAACAATTTCTGTATTTTTTTTTTTTTTTTTACTTTTGTGGCTCGTTTAAGTTATTTTTAATAGATGCTCTGAAGAGAGCTTTGTGTTGTGAACTTTTGAGTAGTACATTAAACTAGTAAATCCCGTTTTTCATGTTTTTCCATAACATCCACATTTGACTTAAATGCATTTCAAATCAACAGGCATGAAGAAGAAACAAAACAACAGCTGGATGAATTGGTTGTAACCATGCAGCCAAATGCAGAGGCTCAAATTCTTAAAGCACAGAGCTCTTACTCTACAACAATATCAATGTTGTGCACCGAAGTCTCTCTTGCTGCTGAAGTTAATGACAATGTTTCACCTGAAACGGCTCCAACAGAAGTTATAATCTTAGATAAAGAAACGCCAAAAACAAAGACTGAAGTTACTGAAGAAATCCAAAACATTGCAGCTGAAGTCTCAGAAGCACCTCAAGACACAGTCGAAGTACCTGCTGAGATTGTTGCCTCAGTGAAAGGGGAGATAGAGGCTCAGCATGGATCAATTGAAAAGGTTGCAGCTGCTCTGACAGATGATGCAGGTGCCACCGCAACGAGTTCAGACTCAACAGTTGCACCTGCTGAGGAGACACCTGCTGAGGAGACACCTGTTGAGGAGACACTTGTTGAGGAAGCACCTGTTCATGAGGTAACTTTGCTTACTCTGGTAGAAGCTGAGAAGAACTTCTCCGAACCAGAGCCAGAAACACATATGGAGATGATTGCAAAAGAGAAGGAAATTATCCAAACTGAGGAACTGCCTCTGAATGACACCACTGAAGTTACACATGAAAAAGCTGGTCTCAATGACACTAGGGATGTTTCTTTGATGGACAACAGCAGCACAGAACCTGACTCATGCGTTTTAGCTCAGTCTAATGAGTCGGATGTTACTGAGAAAAGCGTAGCTGAAGTGACTGCTGAGGAAACCATCACTGAGCCAACAGCTGAAGTGGAGGAGAAACGTTCAGATGAAACCCATTCTGAGATGGCAGAACAGGAGGAGGAAACATCTGAAGCTTCTCAAACTCAGGAACATTCGCAGGAAGTTTTATCTCCAGATATTACCAATGCACTCGCTCCTGGCATTGAAAACGGGCTAGTGAAGGACTCTGAGAATGAAAGAAATATTGATGTCATAGTTGTGGAAGAGCTGCCTCAAGAAGAAGACATAGTCCAGAAACCAAATGAGGAAGCCTTGGAAACTGAGAGTCAAGAGCAACTGCCATCTAAGCCCTCTACACAAACTGAAAGGTAATGAATTCATTAAGAATAAAATAAAATAAAATACCAACTTTGATTGGAAGCAAAAAAGTATTTGAAAATCAGACAAAAATACAAAGGTATAAGACTGTGTATTTAACGGCTTAGGGAGGGAATGAACTACAATCCCATGAAGCATTGCAAACAGCATAATCAAATTAAAAATGGAGAAATATAAAATTATGCATTTAAAAATGTTGACTATATACGAGTGGGCAGGGCTTAAGAGATCTTTTGGCACATTTTACTTGTTTTGATTCTCTGAATGGTGGAAGTTTCTGTACAGAATCATGGGTAATGTAATTTTTCACCACAAATTCCACTGTTAAACACTATTATTTTAAAACTAAGTTGAAATAATGCGGTCTGATGGCTTCAACAGAAGCAAATATTATCAATTAACAACCATGTAGCTCCCTATGGAAAAAATTAATGGAGTTTTTACTTCTGGAACCCGAATGTTGCACTCTATAACCCTGGTTCATATGTGGATTCTAACCAGTCTCTCTATTCTTTTACAGCACTATTGAGGTGAACAAACCTGAAGTCACAGACATTATGACAGATCTAGA
The DNA here is from genome assembly GCA_037950665.1 of Hypophthalmichthys nobilis. Classification (NCBI taxonomy): domain Eukaryota; kingdom Metazoa; phylum Chordata; class Actinopteri; order Cypriniformes; family Xenocyprididae; genus Hypophthalmichthys; species Hypophthalmichthys nobilis. Next base: position 9,972,303 of record CM075482.1, on the reverse strand, counting down.
AAAGAGTGAAAAGGTTGCAGAGCAAGAGCGTGAGGCTACAGAACCAACTCAGAATGGCCTGGACTCCACATGTGCCTCAGTGCCATCAAGCCCTATTGAGAAAACCAGAGCCACTGAGCCAATGAGGTTAGTACTTCCTGTTGTTCACTATTATTACCATTAGGTGGCGCAAAACTCTCATGAGTTCATAAATGTGTTGAGTGACTAAATGTATTTATTAGTTTGTAGTATAATCACACCAGTCATAATACCAATGATGAATAGACAAAGTTTGTCACGTCAAGCCACACAACTTACAATTTAGTACAAACACTAAGATTAGTGTAGCGATATTGTGTCAACATTACTTGCAGAAATCAGACTTTTGTCTACTTAAATGAGTCACTGTTCATTTTAACACCATGAATTTGTTATATTCATGACTTTGTCTTTTAATGTGTGATTAGGCTACATGATGTATCAGGTCTAAGCAGTGTTTATAAGGTTTTTTTTTTTTTTTACAATTCCTCAAGACAGTTGCTGTCTGAACAGCATTCCTTTCATTCTTATTTTGGGAACATGTTTTTTGTGATTGTAGATTATAGTGACCTTTGACTTAGTTTAAGGCTATGAAATGGTCACATTTAGACAGTTGGAATAGTTCCTTAGGTACGTATATATAAATAAATAAAAATAAATATATATATATATATATATATATATATATGTGTGTGTGTATATATATATATATATATATATACACACACACACACATACATACATACACTATATTGCCAAAAGTTTTGGGATGCCTGCCTTTACGTGCACATGAACTTTAATGATGTCCCATTCTTAATCCGTAGGGTTTAATATGGAGTTGGCCCACCCAGCTATTTGCAGCTATAACAGCCTCAACTCTTCTGGGAAGGCTTTCCACAAGGTTTAGGAGTGTGTTTATGGAAGTTTTTTACCATTCTTCTAGAAGCGCATTTGTGAGGTCAGGCAGTGATGTTGGCACATCCCAAAGGTGTTCTATCGGGTTGAGGTCAGGACTCTGTGCAGGCCAGTCAAGTTAATCCACACCAAACTCGCTCATCTGTGTCTTTATGAACCTTGCTTTGTGCACTGGTGTGCAGTCATGTTGGAACAGGAAGGGGCCATCCCCAAACTGTTCCAACAAAGTTGGGAGCATGAAATTGTCTTGGTATGCTGAAGCATTAAGAGTTCCTTTCACTGGAACTAAGGGGCCAAGCCCAACCCCTGAAAAACAACCCCACACTATAATCCCCCCTCCACCAATCTTTACACTTGGCATAATGCAGTCAGGCAAGTACCGTTCTCATGGCAACCGCCAAACCCAGACTCATCCATCGGATTGCCAGACAGAGAAGCGTGATTCGTCACTCCAGAAAACAGGTCTCCACTGCTCTAGAGTCCAGTGGCGGCGTGCTTTACACCACTGCAACCGATGCTTTGCAATTGCACTTGGTGATGTAAGGCTTGGATGCAGCTGCTCGGCCATAGAAACCCATTCCATGAAGCTCTCTACACACTGTTCTTGAGCAAATCTGAAGGCCACATGAAGTTTGGAGGTCTGTAGCTATTGACTCTGCAGAAAGTTGGCGACTTCTGCGCACTGTGCGCCTCAGCATGCGCTGACCCCGCTCTGTGATTTTTACGTGGCCTACTACTTCATGGCTGAGTTGCTGTTGTTCCCAATTGCTTCCACTTTGTTATAATACCACTAACAGTTGACCGTGGAATATTTAGTAGTGAGGAAATTTCACGAATGGACTTATTGCACAGGTGGCAACCTATCACGGTACCACGCTTGAATTCATTGAGCTCCTGAGAGCGACCCATTCTTTCACAAATGTTTGTAGAAGCGGTCTGCATGCCTAGGTGCTTGATTTTATACACCTGTGGCCATGGAAGTGATTGGAACACCTGAATTCAATGATTTGGAGGGGTGTCCCAATACTTTTGGCAATATACATTAGTAAAGAAAAAGTTTCTTCAGCACCAAATCAGCATATTAGAATCATTTCTGAAGAATCATCAAACATTAAAATATTTTATAAATAAATATATAAATAAATGCAGCCTTGGTGAACATATGAGACATTAAACAAATCTTGGACCCCAAACTTTTGATCTATACTTTAGGAACAGATATTTGCAATATTTTGGATCTTAATGTAGTTTATGGCCTTAAAAAGTATAAAATAATAACAGAAAATATAAAAAGAAAATGCAATTTAAAATATATGTATAAAACATGCATGTAATGTTTTTAAAAAAGTAGTGAGACACCAAATTGTCAGAATTGCCCAATAACCACTCAACCATTTCCCATTAACAGTGATTCTGTGGCTGTAGAAAACACTGAGGCCAAAGGTGAGGTTACTGTGGTGAGTGATGTAAAATTACTGGAGGAAGTTGTAAAAGGTGTTGCAGAGACTGGACCTCAACAAACAGAAGAGGAAAAGGAAATACAGGAAAAGGAAGCTAGTGTGGCCCAGGAAAATGAAGGAAAAGAAGACACTTCTGACACCCAAAAAGAAGAGATAATTTTTAGCAGTGGCATTGTAGAGATGAAGCTGATACCTCCAAAAGAGACAGAAGAAAGCCTGGAGGAAGTGCAAGAGCCACTGGATGAGTATGTCACTCTTTCATTCAGGTTTTCAAGCAATAGGAAAGCAGATTGTCAAAAAGCATTTGGACATCAGAATCAATTGTTAATTAGACGAATGAAGACTAGACCATGCAGTATTGAGTATAGTCTATATACTCACATATAATGTAAATATATATGTATGTATGTATATATATATATATATATATATATATATATATATATATATATATAGTTTTTTTACTACACAAACACTTTTCATTAAACATTTGCATTTAAAAATTAAAAGATATAGTCCCTCATGTGTTTAACTAAAGTTAGTAATCAGCCTCTATTATATAAAAAGGTGTTTTGAGCCATAGCTATAACTCTGTTGTGTCTTAAAATGTTGTATTGGCCAATCAACATAAAGGAATCTTGAGCTATCCGATTTGTAATAGTGCATGAGTGACTTTCATATGCATTATGTGAACAACTGATATAAAAGAACTGAAAAATAATGACTAAGCTTCTTTAGATCCAGACAGATAAACTTGCCTTTCATGATGAATTATCATCTGGATGCGAGTTGTACGTGTTGAACTTTAATATAGATCTTCCAACTAGACTCCTCATCATTGTGAATATCATATGCATTATAGTTCCTCTTTCTGCTGCAGGAGTGCAGACCTGTATCTGGGAGCTGAGGAGATTGAAATGGGAGCCAGCAATAACAAGCCATCCAAACCACTGCTAGAGCTCACAAGTATTAAAGATTTGTTTATGTCACAGTATATATCTGCTATGGCAATATCAGTCATTACATGCATCCACCAGCCACTAACATTACAGTTAAGGAAAAGTATTAGAGATTATCATATTATTGTGAAAATGTGACTGGGCCCCCCTGTTGTCTTTTTTATTTATTTATTTATTTTTTTTGAAAGATACTAGTCCAAAGATTTTCTGCATCCATCTCATTGGATATTTATGTGTTTTTCTTCTTGTATAGTTCCTGGTGTAGAGACCAGGTGTAGCTTAGCACCAGCTGTGGACATACTGGCCTACAGTGAGCAAGAATGGAGGGGGAACACATCCAAAAGCACTCTCATCAGAAAGGTGACCAAACTAACTTTATTTTTTTTATTTTTTTTAAATGTTATGCTTAAAGTATACTTTTTTTCTTTTTTAAATAAATGTAATTTACTCTATTTCTTTTTGGGGCCACTGTACTCTAGTTTGACCTGTCTGTGCTTGTTGTAGAAGTCTGACTTGCTTCAGTGTGTTTGTTTCAGGGCTACAGTGAGATGTCCCATAGCTTCAGTGGTCTAAGGAGAGTCAGAGGGGATAATTACTGTGCCCTCCGTGCCACGCTGTACCAGGTGCTGGCGACCAGCACAAACATGCCCACCTGGATAGAGGATGAAGGCTTTCTTTTGGTGAGGAGACCATTCTAGAGCTCAGTCAGGGTAGATGCCATAATTTTACATTAAAGGGGTAATTCATTGTTGGCAAGATCTATGTAGTAGAAGATGATTTTTTTTTTCTTTAAATCAGTATTACATGACTAGAGAAATCAGAGAAAACATGCTGTGGTGTTAACAAAAAGTAGGGAGGCTTCAACACCCGTAATGCTCTGTACAAAATGCAAATGTACAATCTGTAGTTTAAAAGCCCTGGAGGTGTTAAATGTGTCATCTGGCAGACTTTAGCTGACAAATAAACCAGGAAATGTGGGTGTAGGTAACATGGAGAAAGAGCACACATTGTTCATTTACATATACTGACATTATAAAAATGCAAAGCTGGTTGAAAATTGGCAAACTTTCCTTTTAAGGCACAATATGTAAGATTTTTGGATTAAAATATCCAAAAACCACTAGAACAGTGTTATATATTTTGTTGGCTTGTGTACTTATTATCCCAGATGTTTCCAAGAATGTTTAAATCCAGAGAAATCCGTGTCTGTGCGTCACCTATCAATAACATCATACCTGCATTACCCTCGATTTCTTAGAAACAATGGAAACACCAAAGATACTTTAATATATTATGTTTTATTACACATGGGAACAACTGTTTGGATACATTCATCGACAGAAAACTAATCATTGTTATATAGCTCAACACATTTAGTCTTATTGTTTGAATCTCGTTTTTTTTTTTTTTTTCCGAGAGGACCATGTTTTTACCATGCCTCAGAGAAAAACACTATTTTGTCAAGTGGCTAACATAGCATAATCAGATGCAGCTTTATTTTTAGTAACAGTAATACAGCATTTTCTCTGTCATACAATATTTTAAAATTAATTGCATGGCATTTAGCAATACAAGCCATCTAGCATTTATTAATATGAAATTCTAATATTGATCTAGCTTACTGCAGTGTGCAACAACCGTCTCATAGCAGCCGCCGAGCGAACGCACAGAGTAACAGTTTAACATAATTTTCAACACACTCAAATGTATTTTAAAATGATAAACAGCGCTGCATTGCCTCACATACGCTTGACCGAAGAAGCAGAAGCTGCGACTGTGGCTTAATAAAAGTTCCGCAGCTCTCCAGCCATGTGTCACACTCGTCTCTTATTAGCAATCGCTCCAGTGGCCTCATTCTGCTCCCACAGCACTCAGCCTGGATTTTTTTTCACCGGCTATGAGGTGAAAACGACATCTCCCATGATTCCATGCTCAATCTTGGCATCATCAAGCTACGCCTTTGTTATGAATAGGCGACCTCTAGCGGCAAAAAATTACATATTATTCAGCTAACTAAAAACATGCTTTACATTTTAAATTGTTTTAGATTACATATGGCCTCTACCCGGACTAGGGTTTATAATATAACACTGTATGTGATGCTTTCTAGTTCAGATTAACAGCTGCTGGTTTTTCTCACAGTTGCCAGAAACGATTGAAGCTCAGGAGCATTTGATTGGTGGATGGGTGTTTCCCCCAGAATGCAAGTGGGCAAGTGAGAAGGAGGACTCTGTGGAGAGACTGAAATACTATTTGGATCTCCTTAAAAAGAAGGTGAATCTCTGTTTTTTTTTATTTATTATAAAACATTATATTCAAGCATATATTTAAATGTAAATCAATTGGCATCCTGTCTCAAAAGACACTGATTTGAACATTATGTTTGTGTGGCTGGCAGACGTCCGTTTTGTTCTTTGTTCATTTTATACATTAAAGTTTGTTTAAACGTTCGCCGGTTCCCGCCTCCTTCTTCCCATACATACGAACTGTTACATTGGAGACCGGTGCAACACGCAGCTGACGCTTGTTATCATTCGCGTCACCGGCCTCGCACCGTTCCCTCACGGCTCTCGCCCCCCCTGCTAGTCACAGACCCTAAGCACACAGCCAAGATAACAAAGGAGTGGCTATGGCACAACTCTGTGAATGTCCTTGAGTGGCCCAGCCAGAGCCCAGACTTGAACCCGATTGAACATCTCTGGAGAGATCTGATGGCTGTGCACCGACGCTCCTCATCCAACCTGATGAAGCTTGAGAGGTCCTGCAAAGAAGAATGGGAGAAACTGCCCCAAAAATAGATGTGCCAAGCTTGTAGCATCATACTCAAAAACACTTGAGGCTGTAAATTGGTGCCAAAGTTGCTTCAACAAAGTATTGAGCAAAGGCTGTGAATACTTATGTACATGGGATTTTTTTTTTTTTCCGTTTTTTATTTTTAATTTGCAAAGATTTCAAACAAACTTCTTTCACGTTGTTATTATGGGGTATTGTTTGTAGAATTTTGAGGAAAATAATGAATCCATTTTGGAATAAGGCTGTAACAACAAAATGTGGAAAAAGTGAAGCACTGTGCTTAACGGAAGCACTGTATATAACAAAACTAGCTGTCTAGTTCCGCTTCCCCTTTTGTTATATTCAGACACACTAACTTTGGCTGTGTTCGGGACTTATAAATGTTATTCCTGTGAGAAAAAGAAATGCAGTTATGTTTAATTAAAAAAAATTCCTTAAAAGGGGGCAGTACGTTTTTTTTTAAAGAAATATTTGTATTTATACTTGCATGTACATGCAAAGTACATGCACTTTGTGTGGTTAATCAGATAAAAACATTATCATAATTTGTCTTTTCTTGTATTTGTGTCTTCCTTGTTTATTCAGTGGCAGGCAGCAGCGGCATGCGAGAGCCCAGAGGAGAAGCGGAATCTGTGTGAGCATGTGTTTCAGGGTGGAGAGGAGGAGTATGGTCTTATGGAAGCACTCAAGTTTCTGATGCTGGCCAAAGCCATTGATCTTCATCAAAAAATGGTGGCAGATCAAGAAGTGCCTGTGTTCTGCTGGCTTCTTTTTGCCCGCGACACATCAGAAAACCCCAAAACCCTCCTGGCCAATCACCTGAGCCAGATTGGCTTCAGTGGAGGGGTAGAACAGGCAAGTATGGTGACAATGACAAACTTACTTACAGCTCTGTATCTCTATTCTTCAATGTGAAGACTTTTGTTTAAAGGATTAGTTCACTTCTGAATGAAAATTTCCTGATAATTTACTCACCCCCATGTCATCCAAGATGTTCATGTCTTTCTTTCTTCAGTCGGAAAGAAATTAAGGTTTATGATGAAAACATTCCAGGATAATTCTCCTTATAGTGGACTTCAATGGTCTCCAAACGGTTGAAGGTCAAAATTAGTTTTATTGCAGCTTCAAATGATCAAACACAAATGATCGCCTTGCAAGTGCTTCCACCATTCCGCTTTCCGTATTCAGCTTACGCTGTATGTCCTACGCCTTTCCTATTCTACGTGTAGGACATACATTCTAGGTGTAGAACATAGAGCGTAAGCTTTTTGAAGAATACAGAAAGTGGAAGCACTTGCAAGGTGATCATTTGTGTTTATAAAGCATATACATTTGCATTTTTTTAGAAAATGACAGATCGTTTCGCTAGATAAGACCCTTATTCCTCGTCTGGTATCGTTTAAAGCACTTTGAAGCTGCACTGAAACTGTAATTTTGACCTTCAACCGTTTGGAGACCATTGAAGTCCACTATAAGGAGAATAATCCTGGAATGTTTTCATCAATGTTTTCATTTCTTTTCGACTGAAGAAAGACATGAACATCTTGGATGACATGGGGATGAGTAAATTATCAGGACAATTTTCATTGAAAGTGGACTAATCCTTTAATGGGTTGGTTCACCCAAAAATTAAATTTCTCTAATTACTCACCTTCATGTCGTTCCACACCAGTAAGACCTTAGTTCATCTTCGGAACACAAATTAAGATATTTTTGATCAAATCTGATGGCTCAGTGAGGCCTGCATTGACAGCAAGATAATTAACACTTTCAAATGTCCAGAAAGGTACTAAAGACACATTTAAAACAGTACTTGTGACTGCAGTGGTTCAACCTTAATGTTATGAAGCAATGAGAATAATTTTTGTGCACCAAAAAAACAAAATAATGACTTTATTCAACAATATCTAGTGATAGGTGAGTTCAAAACACTGCATCAATCTTTTGTTTTGAATCAGTGATTCAGAGCGTGTATCAAACTGGCAAAGTCACGTGATTTCAGTAAACGAGGCTTCGTTACATCATAAGTGTTTCGAAACTTCAATGGTTCACCACTGGGGGGCGTGACTTTGGCAGTTTGATACACGCTCCGAACCACTGATTCGAAACAAAAGATTCGTAAAGCTTTGAAGCTTCATGAAGCAGTATTTTGAAATCGCCAATTACTAGATATTGTTGAAATTAGTCGCTATTTTGTTTTTTTGGTGGACAAAAATTATTCTTGTCGCTTCATAACATTAAGGTTGAACCACTGTAGTCACATGAACTGTTTTAAATACGTCTTTAGTAGCTTTCTGGGCATTTGAAAGTGTTAATTGTCTTGCTGGCAATGCAGGCCTCGCTGAGCCATCGGATTTTATCAAACATTTCTTATTTTGTGTTCCGAAGATGAACGAAGATCTAACGGTGTGGAACGACATGAGGGTGAGTTCTTAATGACAGAATTTTCATTTTTGGGTGAACTAACCCTATTTATATCCTGGCAAAAAATACAAGCTAAATTGGTTCGCTTTGTGTGTTGTAGGTAGAGATGTTTCTATTGGGCTATGCCTTAAAGCACACCATTCAAGCCTTCCGTCTGTACATGACTGACACAGAGGAGTTTGTGTCACATTACCCAGATGACCACAAGCAGGAGTGGCCCTGCGTGTGTATCGTCACAGAGGACGATCGCCATTACAACGTCCCTGTCAGGAGGACCGTTCAACACCCGCACATTCAACAGGAAATCACGATGACCTAACAATAGAGACATCAGAGAACAAATCTGATCTACAAAGTGGCATGATGTTTTGTTTCTGATATGATCTGTTGGTCATCCAATGAATGAAATGTGAAGGGAATTTACAGCAATCTACCAAGATCAAATTGCAAGCAGAAGTGCTCAGGTTTTTTCCCCCCAAATGAATCACAGAATGAACATCTGCCTGTCAGGAAATGCTGTGATGATTAACACTGGTTCAGAAAGGAAAAGAAAACCGTGATATTTTTTTGTATTATGCACTGTTGGAAACTGCATTGATTTACATTGTCAATGTTTAAAAAAAAAAATACTAAAGAGTTTACAACAATAATTGTAGAGAATTTTAATTCAAAAGAATGTGGTGAGTATAGCAAGGAAAATGAGATTGTCAACTTACTATAAGTTCTTAGTTTAATTTATATTGTTAGAGACTGTCATTTTTAAAAGCATTGCTACTTATAAATGGACAAATTGTGACAGTAGAAGTTTCCCATACTGGTTTTGATTTTTACTGCCGTGACTGTTTTTTGAACTCTTTAAATGAGGTTCTACACAAAATATCACCAGTTTTAAAATTCGAGCACTTATACTCTTAAAGTCAGAATAACTTTGGTTGCCAACATGTTTACATGTTCTTAACAGACACTGGAAGCAACAATAACGTGCATAAATCACGTTAACGGGCAGCTTGTGAACCGCACAGATGCCAAGAAGAGTTCAAGATATCTTAATATTTAGCTCATTGTGGAGTTAAGCAAAACTACTTGCACTTTTTATTTTGGTGGTGTTTTTTTTTTTTTTTTTTTCCTGCTCATCTGAATTTTTGTATTTATCACTTAAGATTAACACTGAATAACTTGATTGCCAAACATACAAAAAGTTATAAAGTATTGGTTGTAAAAAGCTAATTTTTTCAAGAACTGAAAGACAAGATCATTTGAGGAAATATGAATAAAATATTCTATGACTCACTTCAGCCTCTCACTTTAACATGCACAAAACAGATGAGAAATGCAAAAAAGAATTTGAGCCCAACATTTGTTTAATAAACACAATGCCTTCGTAATGAGCTTAGTTTATTTATATATGCATATGATCTGTCATTCAGTTAGGCCACAAGCACTGAGTAACAAGAGACCTTAAGTAAAGCAGGCCCTGAAAACTCAAAATTACATTCCATTTAGTATTTTGACAAAAGATATTGAAAGTAAAGCTTATAGTAAATTGCTATGATCTAGAAAATGAAATAAAATGGATTCTATAATGTGGTCCCAGCGCAGAATACTGGATCAAATGACGTTCATGCGTTCGCAAAAGCTCAAATAAATAGTCTACTGTACTATAACTCCATAGTGACATTTGCAAAGTAGACAAAATTTGTGTACTGAATACAAAAATAAATCAATTGAAATCTACTATCAAATCTAGTCTGTGCACCAAGTCAGTAAAAGATATTCCTTTTAAGCAAGTTATAATACACTCAAAGTGTGACTGTTCATTGTGCGTCTCAATGCAAGAGAAAAACGGACAGTATGTCTCAGGGTCAAAGTTCAGCAGATTGTGTCACTAAAACATCTTTCAAGCCTGTTTTTGAAGCACTTTCTCCAAGAATTTATTTTCCGATGTGAGGGTTTATTTTGGCAAAAAATGTTCACAGGCTGCAGAATAGGAACTCTGGAAGACATCCGTAAATATGCCTCGGTTCAAAAAGTGCAGGAGTGCATTTGATGTAGACATGCAAATCTGCTCATTCTACCCCATACAAGCACCACTCAGTTTCACTGTTCCACTGGGGTAATGCAGAGATTGTAGAAATGTAGAAACATTAATTCTGTAGAATAAAGTACTAATTAACACTCATTGTCAAAAATCCAAGACACTGCACTGCTGCAGATATCCACCTTTTCACCATCTCCAAACGAAAAAAAAAAAAAACATGTATACAGTATTCTACCCTTTTTTTCTTTCCATGATTTGATTCACTCATCTTCTCCTTCCATTGGCTCATTCTCAGCTTCTTCAATGACATCTAACTCTGTCCTGGAAGTGACTTGAGTCATTGGGGAAGAGTTATCTTCCTCCACAACCATTTCTGCTTCTGGGGTTTTCTTCTGACAACAGAAATTGAGAATAATTAATATTGTAGAATAGATAACGAACGCGATTATGTTAAAAGTCTAGGACCTTTGAGACGATAATACTCCTGATTTGCATTAAAGGGTTAGTTCACCCAAAAATGAAAATTCTGTCATTAATTACTCACCTCATGTCGTTCCACACCCGTTCATCTTTGGAACACAAATTAAGATATTTTTGGTAAAATCCGATGGCTCAGTGAGGCCTCCATTGACAGCAAGATAATTAACACTTTCAAATGCCCAGAAAGGTACTAAAGACTTATTTAAAACAGTTCATGTGATTACAGTGGTTCAACCTTAATGTTATAAAGCGACAAATACTTTTTGTGCGGAAAAAAAAAATTATTTAACAATATCTAGTGATGGGTGATTTCAAAACACTGCTTCATGAAGCTTCGAAGCTTTACGAATCTTTTGTTTTGAATTAGTGGTTCGGAGCGTGTTTCAAACTGCCAAAGTCACGTGATTTCAGTAAACGAGGCTTCATTACATCATAAGTGTTTCGAAACATTGATTCGACTCACTGAGTCAACGGATTTTATCAAAAATATCCTAATTTGTGTGCTGAAGATAAACGAAGGTCTAGCGGGTGTTGAACGACATGAGGGTGAGTAATTAATGACAGAATTTTCATTTTTCCGTGCATGGAAATTGTGACAAAATTAAGCATTTTTTTGTTAAAATATACATTATATATACTAATATACTATACAATTATACGCAATGTTGAATAAGTTACTCTAGAAGGTAATTAATTACTAGGTACTAATTACATCTTCAACAGAGTAATTAGATTGCTCTCAATAAAATTACTCTCAATAAAAGTATTGTATTACTTGTTACTAATTACTTTCTAAATCCATATCAACCTCAACCAGTTGAGCAATACAAGGATAGACATGAAACTGATCTTTTAATTCTTTAAAATAAATATAAAATTGCATAAATTATTCTTGAACTGACCAAAGTATTTAAAGGAAGAAGGTTACAGTAAAAACATACATTTTAACATTAGACGTTACACTTTTATGTCAAATCCACTATTGTTTTATATAGAATTGTTCTATGCTTATACAGTATTTGATGCAACTACATCAGAAGTAACTGTAATTAAATTACAGAAAAAATAAGAGCAATCCCCCAGTGTAAACACTGATACTTTCAAAACATTTCTTTTTTTGTTTTAGCATCTGCCCAGCAACAGCTCAACCAATGGCATTAGTTTAGGGCAGGGCTATTTGCTTTTCTGACAAATGAGAGAAGAGAGTGTGTTCTGGAACCGGTTTGAAAATAATCATTATTTTTTTTTGCAGTTCCATTTGTGACTCTAGTAGCACAGAAATTTACATATCTTTCTAATTTAAAATGGAATATCTCATGATGGAAATAAGGTAGCAGGTTCATTCTTTTTTGATGATTTTTCATGGTGATCGAATGAAGAAATCAAAAGTTACAGCATTTGGAACAAAGGTAGGCATTTTAAATTTTTTTGGTTTTCTGAGTGCACAAAAATAATGACTTATAACTTCAAATCTCTAGCAAGGAGAGTCAAAAGGTTGGTATCATTTGAAAAAACTTTTTACATTTTTAAATAAAAAAAATAATTAAATTTGGACATTCTCATGCTGAGAAAGTCAAAAAATAAAAGTTTGCTCAAGGGAAATTTTACATATATTTCGTATTTGACATGCAATAACTAAGAGGAAATAAGGACAATTCATTTGGTGATTTTTTGGTGATGTTTCTCTATATGTGAACTGTATCTGGATCAAATTTCGTGGTGATCCCATAAAGAAGTCAAAAGTTATAGTATTTAGAACCAAGGTAACCTTTTTGTTTATCAAGAACAATTTTTTGCATTTTTAAAATCATTCTTTCATGTACAGTAACTCGTGATCGGCTTCAGCTCGTTGAATTCTACTCCGTGAGACCTTTCAAATGACATAACACATGATTATCTGAGCTGTATGATGCTTTTCACACATTGGAGTACAGTAAAAAAAATGTCCTAAATTATGATTTTTTAAAAAAAATTATTTTTCAGCAAATAACTCAGTAGTACTTGGGAGTTAATCAAATTGGCTACATTCATTGTAAAGTTCAGACTCTAAGCTTTCAAATGACACCACGATGACAAATATGATTATTAATTTTTTTTTTTTATAGCTAGGTGGCGCCCGCAGGCGGTACACTCTGTTTTAGAGTGGTGAACAAAACGGTTGGATGCAAGCTGAGTTTCTAGGCTTTAAAATGATGCCTATTTTACCTATTTTGTGTTATTCCAGTCAGTGGTTGCTTAGTAATTTGATTATGAATTTTTTCGCAGGGGGTGGTATCCCGCCGGCGGGACACTTTGGGCTTAAGGGGTTAAAGCTGCTTTACAGCAGAATTTGAATTTCTCTCATATTTGATGAAGTTTGCATAATTGATTCTGTCATTTTCCTGTTTATTACTGTGATGCTGATTTAAAACAATATGTATACAATACATATTGTCTTAAAGCACTGAAAAATAAGGTAGGCACTTGTGCACTGAAAAATAAGGTAGGACACCTTCTTTAATATTTATATAAACTTTCATAGTCCGATGGTTCCTCACCTGCTTTCGGTATACATAACAGGCAGCCACTGCGACCATGGTGGATTCCCCCACGAACCCTGCTAATAAAGACCCTACTCCCAGTGTGGCACCATGCACCCTGCACAAAGACAAAACAACATCAACATGACAAATGTGGTTTCTATACAGTACCAGCTGATAAAATGTACAATTTAATGCTGTACAGTTGTAACGCAGTGTTGCTCTGATCAACAAACCCTTTAAAGAACAATTTTCTGAGTTTATTTTAAATGTTGCTGTCGCAGACTACATTAGCTGGAGAGTGGAGTCATAATTAATTCACAAAATGCAGACAGGGATTTGAATTGGTTTATTTTTAGACTCACTAAAAATTCAGAAGCAGCATGACAGCTAATTACTTCACAGAACACATACTGAGCAGAAACACATTCCGAAGATATTTTATTGAGGTGCATTTAGAATATTTGCATATTCCTGCTGTATACCAACCCCATGTAAGGCAACACCAGAAGGCTGGTGATGAGCACAGCGATGCGCAGAACTGAACTAGGTGCCAGGACGAAAGTTTTCTTCAATGTCATTAACCAGCCTGTTAGATGAGCTCGAACCGTAACTGTACACACACACACACACACACACACACAAGGTCACATAGATCTAAGGCACTGCAAATGATTTAAGGTTGTATAAAAAGTCAAAAGGTAAAATAAAAGACTTAATGGTACCAGGTAGAGGGAAGAAGGAAAAGACTCTCAGTGGAATGATGCAGAGCTGTGCGAAGGCCATGTCCACCCCGATGACATCTACCAGGATGCGCTCAGAAACATGAGGGGTCCAGAATATAATGAAACACATCTGGCAAACACAGACACAGAGAAATTAACAGGAGCCAGAGCAAAATGACTCACTTTTTCTGTCCAGTGGTAAATGTATGTGCACAAATCACTTTATTTATCAGTTTTGTATCAAGATGTTATGCAAAATTACAAAAAAGTGTAGATCTCGCCCCAGTAGATCTCACCCCCCATTGACTACCATAGTATTTTTTTTTTTCTTACTATGGTATTCAATGGGGGGTGACAGAATTTTCATTTTTTTGTTGAACGATCCCTTTAATATCTATGAAAAAAAAAATTCACACTGACCCAAACTTTTGAATGGTAGTATATATCTAATGTTAACAAATTGAACCTTATTGTATGTCAATTGTATGCCAATTAAATAAAAATGTGCACCATCATATGCATTATGTCTAGTTCACTCCTGCATCACCCTTAATCTTGGATGTACCAGTTAGTTTTGACTGTGTCTTTGTTATGAGACTCTTCTCATTCCAGCATGACAAGATTATACAATTGTCTCACGCCAACCCTGCTTGACGCCCTGCCTACGGGCATTCCTCTCTTCTGGCACAATCGAGTCAGACAAAGGCCTGGCGTGCCTGTTTTCAGTGAAAGATCCTCCACATCTGACAAAGTTTAAAAAATGATGGGATTGAGTCATATAATGTGCACTTGGCTTTGACCTTTACTGCTCACTCCTCACCATAGTTCTAGCCACAAACCCCTTAGAAACTGTAGTATTTCCTCAGGCTTTAAATACAAAAAATAAAATAAAGTAAAATAATATAAAGTAAAATAAAAATAAAATAAAAACCCAATTTTTTTGTACTGTAATTATCTTTTGCTTGCCGTTTTGCTGGTTCATTAAAAAGATCTCCTGCAAGATTATTTGCCTGTTGTTTTCTCTGGTATCATTATAAAACAAGAAGCAGGAAAGCTGCCAAAGATCTTCAGGCTGTTTTGAGACATCTCGTCTGGTGCCATTCAGAAAAGAGGGTGTGCAAGATGTGTTGTTCATTGTAATTTGATTTAATCATCTATTCTAATCCATAATTGCACATCACACACCTACAAGTCATGTCACGGAAAACTAAAACAAATACTAAAAACTGTGACATGTCCAGCCAAGCTCTATAGTTTGTTCTGTCATTTGCCTGTTCACAACATGGATACATTGTTGATTGTTTATCCTCACTGCTATTGTAAGAAAGCATTTTATTAGATTTTTTTTTTCCATAATAAAGTAAAACCTTCTCCATATGTGTAACATCTGCTTTCCAACAGCCCTGTTGGACTTGCATTATATAAATTGACTCATTGCAGCCTGTTTTTTTTTTTTTTTTTTTTTTTTTGTCTTCAGGCCCTGAGGTAAAAGCAAAACAAGTAAACAGATGAAAAAAGGGGTTTACGACCTAGGTGGGAACTGAAATAAGTGTTTACTGATTTTATGCACATCGTTTTAAGGTGAAGGAGAGGAACCATTTGTTATGTTGAAACTTCAGCAGCTGATCTGACCAGCCCCTAACTTGACATGCTTTACCAAAACAGAAACCAAATACATTATGAAAATAATGTGATGTGGAAATCCGGTTCAGCAATTTTTTTTTTTTTTTCCCCTGTAGGTAACATAGTTAAGCAGTGACAACTGTGCTGTGATACTGCATGCTACATCTAACCCATTTTATTTTTTTACTTACATTTTTTCTATTTCTTGTATAATTATACATGCAAACACTTTTTAGATGAGTATTTGTAAATATTAAACATAAAATAGCTGACATGTCCTGGGATGTGACATGCTATACTCCAACTAAAGCAAAATAGCATTTTCTTGATCTATCTTGGAGGTTAAAAAAAACAAAAACAAACTACCATTCCAAAGTTTGGGTCAAGAAAAAAGTTTTTGATAGAAATCTCTTCAGTCCTATAGAGTGCAATAGTTGGGTTCCAGACGTAAAAAAAAACTTTTTCGTTTCAAAACATTCATCTTCTCCAAAAAGAAATTGATTTTGAACAATAACTTATAAACTTTTAAAGACAGACCTACTGTGAGCTACGAGGTCGTTAATCAATGGACTTTGCTTCTGTTGAAGCTGTCAGCCCGCATTATTTCAGCTTATTTTTCAAATAATTGTGTTTAAAAGTGGAATTCCTGGTGAAAAACTACATTACCCATGATGCTGTACAGAAAACGACAACAATCAGAGAATCAAAAAAAGTGACACACTCCAAAATATCTCTTTAGCTCCACCCACTCCCATGAAGCACTGCAAATGATGTAATCGAGTCATTTTCCCTACGCTCCCAAAATACTGAAATATGTGTTTCACAGATGTACTTTGCGATTTTAATCCCGTCTGAGTCTGTTTTTTACACACAACCTTTGTGAAAAATTCCAGCACAAATTACCTACTGTTATTTGGCAAACTCAATGGTCCTTAAATTCGACTGATGATCGAGTCTGACCCAAGGATTCCTATGATATAAGACACTACGACAAACGGTTTAGGAGTTATGAGCAATTACAACCCCAAATCAGAAAAAGTTGGGACAATATAAAAAACACAAATAAAAAAAGAAAGTAGTGATTTCTAAATTTACTTTGACTTTGTATTTCATTGCAGACAGTACAACAGCACATTATTTAATGTGTTCCTCATGATTTTTATTGTTTGTTTGTTTTGTTTTTTTCAAAAAAACTAAATTCCTATTTTGGTTCTTGCAACACATTTCAAAAAAAAGTTGGAACAGTAAAGCATTTACCACTTTGTAATGTTGCCATTCCTTTTCACAACACTTAAAAGACGTTTAGGGACTGAAGACACCAAGTGATGAAGTGTTTCAGGTGTAATTTTGTCCCATTCTTGCTGCAAACAAGTCTTAAGGTTCGCAACAGTACGGGGTCTTCGTTGTCGCATTTTGCGCTTCAAAATGCGCCACATTCTCTATTGGAGACAGGTCGGGACTGCAGGCAGGCCAGTCAAGTACCTGTATCCTCTTCCTCCGCAGCCAGGACTTTGTAATGTGTGCAGAATGTGGTTTTGCATTATCTTGTTGAAATATGCATGGACGTCCCTGGAAAAGATGTCTTCTTGAAGGCAGCATATTGTGCTCCAAAATCTCTATGTACTTTTCAGCATTAATGGTGCCATCACAGAAGTGCAAGTTACCTTTGCCAAGGGCACTGACACAACCCCATACCATGACAGACCCTGGCTTTTGGACTGGTAATTTATTGCTGGTAATAGTCTGGATGATCCTTTTCTTCTCGTCCATTTCTCCCCAAAAATACCTGAAATACTGATTCATCTGACCACAGTACACGTTTCCACTGTGTGATGGTCCATCCCAGATGCCTCCAAGCCCAGAGAAGTCGACGGCGCTTCTGGACACTGTTAACATAGGGCTTCCTTTTGGCACAGTACAGTTTTAACTGGCATTTGTGGATGTAACTACGTATTGTGGTACTTGACAAAGGTTTGCCAAAGTAGTTCTGAGCCCATGTGGTGATATCGCTTATAGATGAATGACGATTCTTGATGCAGTGCCGCCTGAGGGATCGGAGATCACGGTTGTTCAGCTTAGGCTTGCGCCCTTGTCCTTTACGCACTGAAATTCCTCCACATTCCTTGAATCTTTTGATTATGTTATGCACTGTTGAAGGTGAAATAAGTAAATGTCTTCCTATCTTCCTTTGAGGAACATTGTTTTTAAACATTTCAATAATTTTCTCACGTATTTGTTGGCAAACTGGCGATCCTCGGCCCATCTTTGCTCCTAAAGGACTAGACCTTTCTTGGATGCTGCTTTTGTACCAAATCATAATTACAGTCACCTGTTGACATCACCTGTTTCAAATCACATCATTATTTAACCAATTTACCTGATTACTAGCCCTAAATTGCTCCTGTCCCAACCCTTTTTGGAATGTGTTGCAGGTCTGAATGACAGGAAAGGATGTATATTTACAAATGAAATTAAGCTGACCAGACAAAACATGAAATATTTTGTATTCACATTGTCTGCAATGAAATACAAGTCAAAGTAAATTTAGAAATCACTACTTTCTTTTTTTATTTGTGTTTTCCATACTGTCCCAACTTTTTCTGATTTGGGGTTGTACATTCTTTTGACCGCTGTAGCACCACCATCAGGCCAATTGGGGCACACCCTGGTGACATAGACGGGGGTGGGTTAAGTTTCAAGTCTCTACGACTTCACTCCTCACTTTTAGGGAAGAAAGCTGATCCTTGGAAATTCTAACAATTACATTAGGATTTCAGCGCTACATGCTTGAACCCCTAATAAATAGAGCTAAATCGCAGAAACTATGAAGACTGCCCATTTTCAATGTCAAGAAAGAATAAGATGCTTGTCTAAATTTCTCTGCTCATTTATGCAAATTTATTATACACATTATTATTCCTTAAATAGGGTTTTTATAATGAATTTACATTATATCAACAAATAATAAATTAAAAGACTTCAAGTACCGAATCGGGATAAGAATTGTAGCTGAGAATTGTAGCAAAAGGCTGCATTTATTTGACCAGAAATACAGTAAAAACAGTAATACTGTGAATTACCATTACAATTCACAATAACTTTTCTATTTAAATATAATTTTAATATATTTTAAAATGTAACATATCTTCGATGAGTTTTCAGCAGCCATTACTCCATTTTTCAGTGTGACATGATCCACATAATCTAATATGCTGATTTGATGCTTATGCTCAAGAAACATTTCTTATTAATATCAAAGCTAAAAACAGTTGAGCTGCTTAATATTTTTAGGAAACCGTGATACACTTTTTTTTCATGATTCTTTGATGAATTGAAAGTTCAAAAGAACAGCATTTATTTAAAATAGAAATATTTTGTAACATTATAAATGTCTTTACTGTCACTTTTGATCAATTTAATGCATCCCTGCATTAAAAAGAAAACAAACACAACCCTTGGAATTTATTTGATATGGTGGCTAAATTAACGTGAAATAAAGCTTCAACTTCTGACGTCTCCAAACAGCACAGCAGTACTGACTTTATAAACTTCTTTACCTGCAAGACTGATAATATTACAGAAAATTATAACCATGTAATCGTCTACTACAGTATCGCATCAGACAGTACACTGTAGTGTTCCTGAGAAAAAAATTCCATTCATTCATTGCTATAGGAGAGGAAGAATTGTCTAAACTCATTAAATCATCAAAATCAACAACATGACATAACAACCGACTAAGCTATTGAAAGAGATGCTTCCAGATGTCATAGATCCTCTTCTTAATATCATTAAGTCATCTTTGTCACTAGGATACGTACCAAAAACTATTTTTAAACCTCTTATTAAAAAAACACAACTTGATCCTAAAGAATTAGTCAATCACAGGCCGATCTCAAAATCTACCTTTTCTGTTAAAAATACTAGAAAAGGCAGTATCCTCACAACTATGTTCCTTTTTATAAATAAATGTTATCTGCAAGGATTTCCAGTCAGGATTGAGACTGTACCATAGTACTGAGACTGCTCTCATTAGAGCTACAAATGATTTGCTCTTATCATCTGATTGTGGTTGTATCTCTCTATTAGTGTTACTGGATCTTAGTTCTGCATTTGACACTATCGACCATAACATTATTTTGAATAGACTCTAAAATTATGTTGGCATTAGTGGAATTGCATTGGCATGGTTCAAATCATACTAATTTGACCATAGCAGTAAACGTATGCAGTACTGCAAGGATTAGTACTAGGACCATTGCTGTTCACTCTGTACATGCTACCCTTGGGAGATATCATTAGGAAGCATGGCATTAGTTTTCACTGTTGTGCTGATGATACTCAGCTCTATATTTCTTCGCGCCCTGATGAAACTTACCAATTCACAAAATTAACCAAATGCATAGCGGATGTAAAAAAATTGGACGACTATTAATTTCCTACTACTAAATTCAGAAAAAAAAAAACAGATTCTAATTATTGAAGCAAAGACCTCTGCACGTAATAAACTAGAAAACTGTCTAACACCGGTTTCACACCGCAAGCGTGACTACAGCGTGAACTGCAGCTGCAGAGACGCGCGAGTATTCACACTGGAAGCGTTTGTACAGCGGCACAGCAGTGGCTCCAAGCTACATATAAGTGAGCATTTCTTTACAAAGACAATTATAAATTTGTTTTTATAAGTTGGTCGTTTATAAACTTGATAGTCTTGAAAGTTTGTTAACATGGGTAGGTGTACAACATTCTCATGTAAACGTAAATAACAAACAAACAAACAAGAACCCATATTGCTGCACATGAATGAGGTAAGCTTTGTGTTTACATCATCTGCCGCATGCACGTTTACAAGACAGCATACTAAGAGAAAAAAAAAAGACCACAAACTCGGGTTTGATTTGGGTATTGTTGCCTATAGCCTACATGTCTCTGTAATAACTAAAAAAAATGTTTAATATCATATTTTCTGGCTAGTTTACTTTAGTTTTTTATAATACACTATACTTTCACCCAAACTGAAAATTAAAAGCCAGTTAAACGAGTAAATCTTCTATAATTATTTCTGATTCTTAATTTTCTTCTCTGACATACTCAAATTCTTGGTAAAACACACTAGACATGCTTATTCTGTGCATTTTGAGCACTTTTTGTGTAAAATCATATTTATTTTGTCCATCAAAAGTGTACTTTCACTTTAATTGAGCGTTAGCAGTGCAGCAAAAATAGACCCAGCGCCGAAACGATCGCAGCACTGCTGCTTCTGCTCCTCCAACGCGCTGCCGCACAGCCTCTGTGTGCGGTGTGAATGCTCCAATTTGTTAACATGGCGCCCAAAAAAAAAATACACGCTGCTTACGCTCTACTGATACGTGTGGTGTGAAACCGGCCTAACACTTGATGGCTGCTCTGTTAAGTCTTTGTCGTCAGTTAGGAACCTGGGTGTGCTCTTTGATACCAAACTCATTTGAAAGCCACATTTCTAGCATCTATAAAACAGCATTCTTCCATCTTAAAAATATATACAAAACAAAACATGCTTTCAATGACAAATGTGGAACTGTTAGTTTAGTTAGTTAGTGCCAGTGGCACAGATCCTCAACAAACCTGTCTCCATACCGTGTGATGAATCTGATCTTCAACCAGATAGAACTAGATTAAATATTTTGACTGTTCTGATCCCAGTCTGACTTCTGACCTGTAATGCAGCCTGAATCATAATCATGCAGTGTTAATTTGTTGGCCAGAGGAGAACTGTGCCCCCAACTGAGCCAGGTTTCTCCTAAGGTTTTTTCTCTATTTTTGTCACCTGATGGAGTTTGGGTTCCTTGCCACTGTCGCCTCTGGCTTGCTTAGTTGGAGACACTTGATATCCAACAATATTACTGAGCTGCCTGCATTGACACTATTGTATGCAAACTGAACTGAGCTGGACAATGACATTACCGTTTTCTCCAGAGCTGCTGTATAGATAAATTAACTAAATTAATAACTAATTATTTTTTACAACAGAATGAATCAATACTGAACTTACTTAAGCTGGATGACGACACTATTTTCATCTAGAGTTGCTTTACAGACAAAATTATGTTCCCTCTATCACTGTAAAGCAGCTTTGACACAAGCTGCATTGTAAAAAGCGCTATATAAATAAAGGTGACTTGACCTGACTTGAACTTGCTGAATAAAAGTATTAATTTCTTTAAAAAAAAAAAAAAAAAAAAGTGACCCCACACATTGAGATGTTTGATTAAAAGATCTTACCGTTAAGGAGAGAATAAAACAGCAGAGAGTGAACCTCTTGATGTGTGATGTGGTGACCGTCAGACCACTGGCTAACTTATTGGTAGGATTATTCTGTTAAAAAAGGAGTACAAATATATGTTAATTAACCTCAGAATAATACAGGTTAAATTATAAAGCTAAACCACTATGCTTTGTATGGAAAAATATTTTTTTTTAAAAAAGATTTAACAAAGAACAAAGCAATGTCCATGCTTGAAAACATACTAATTTGACATTATCAAACCATCTAAAAACAGAAAGGTGTTTCCACAACAAAACTATGTGCATCAAACATGAAAACCGATATGTTGTTTTTCTTGCCTACCAGAAGAACACTGAGTACTGGTGATGGCAAAAACAGCATTTAAAACTTACAAAACAAGTTCTCCCCAACCTGAATCTTTCATTCAAACTCACCAACACAACCACACAATTAAAACCTAAAGGCTTCCAATCAGAAAGGGGCAAAACATGTGCCTGAATCAAAAAGTCTGACTCTTGCAGGTCTTTCAATTGTATGTAATTACAGGTCTTCAGGATGAGGCATTTTTTTATGGTGAACACTAGTCATCGGTTGACTGAAGAAAAAAAAAAAAAACTTTCCAAAGCCTCAGGACAAACCAAACAAACAAAACTTTCAAAGTTCTTATGTAAACACTTGTATCAAACAACAAAAGACAATTTTGTAAGTTAGTTAAGAATTACATTTTTATATTTTTTTCTTTTTTTTTTCCTGAAGATCTGTTATTTTTTTTGCTTGTGAGGGCATTGCTATGCAATTGCTAGTAAAAACCACCACTCACCTTATCAAAAGCTGGATAGACGGCACGTAGTTCTGTTAACCAGCCATAGGGCACGTGACCCACCGGATATGTAGCCGTGAGGACTGCTACCGCCTAGCAAATGCACACAATTGAGTTACAACAGACTACTGTGCGCTACTGTTGGCTGCAGCACATACTAGCACCCATCAGTACTCACTTCAGTCGATGCATCACTGCCCTTGAGGTCCCGAGAGACAAACAGATTGACGATGGGTCGGCTGATGCGCTGAGTGGCTAAAATGAGGGCAAGCGGCCACCAGAAACTAAGCATCTTCCTTACGGTGACATCGCCCTGAAAGTGACCACAACTACAGTACTGAATATAGGAAGCAATTTTCCAATTTTTCTGCAAAAATCTGCTTGATAAACGTACCCCCTGATCGACGGTGTTTGATTCAGGGACGTTGTCATGTACCTTACAGTAGTAGCCCAGTCCTACGATAGTGAATCGCACCAGAGCTCCCATGTACAGAGAGAGAATGGGAATAAGAAGAGGCTCTAAACATTCCAGGTTACTCTGGAGAAGGATCGCCACAAATATTATCTGCAGGCGAACAGGAAAGTCAAGAACCAATTAAATATTAGGCAACTATAAATATATGTTTAAAAACATGACAAACCTGCAAAAATTTTCAAGCATTCAGTGTGTAAAAAGGGATTGTTCTGTAGCTTTTTTAATGCAAATCTGCAATGCAAAATGAGTGGTCAAAATAGCTCTTCAGCAGCTAGAACATCTATCCTAAATAAAACGAATTACAAGATATATACAGGGGTGCAAACTCATCAGGGATGAAAAAGGTAACAAAAACACGAGACCCCCACATTGGCCACTTCAGGCTAATTAACAGTTCCAAGCTTGACAAATTACTGAAATATTTAAAGTTTATCATAACATTTATTTAACATGCCATAAGGATTTTATCATATCAACATTTTTGATACCATAGAAATTTCATAATTCTTGTCACCAATGTCAATATCACAAAAAACTACTAGCATAAATAGATAAAACTCAATCTCACTGAAGACAAGTAAACATTTAGTGAAGAAATAAGAATAAGAAGCTAATTACAAGCAACAGGACAAAAAAAAAAACTACAGGAGAACAAATAAATAATAAATCTAAGCATTGTATAAATTAATCAAATGTATAAAAACACTGCATAGTCTTCATTGTCTAAATTAAATATATATTTACTCTTATTAAAGTAACAAAAGTGGAATAGTCAAGAGCAGTGAGAGACTTTATTTCTCTTTTGTTCTTTGATTAATATGAATGACAGACAGCAGGAAAATTAGACAGCTGTCGCTTTAAGAGCTGCCCGGGTCCATTATACTGTAACACGTGCGTTTAAATGACTGTTTACGAGGATACTTGCAAAGATGGGCATTTTGACACATACACGTAAGTATATTTATAATTTAACCGTTCAAGGCCAATAAAGCGCAAATATAACTCCGTTCAAAACTCACGCGCTCTGTAAGCAGCGGATGTGTCTGCGTCTCTCAGACAGCCCTCTCAAACAGTCTCTCTCGCGCATATGGAGAAACGAGCTGTCTTTCGCTGCTGACTGCGATTCAAAGGCTTGTTTTAAATCACTTGTTTTAAACCGCAATGCTTAAAACGCATGCAAATGATAAGCTTTCGTGACCACGCAGCACAACAACCTCACGTGAATGAGTAACTAAAGAAGGCGCGAGTCTGTAGGTTTGTTCGAGATGCATCGGCGTATGACATCAAAGTACCGCGAGAGCGATTGGAGAGATTGGACTCCTTATGCTTTTGAATCGCTCTCGCGGTACTTTGAGATCGTACGCCGATCGGGCTGTGCAGCGCCGATGCATCTCGAACATACGGTGGCCCAGTAGTGCACAACACAACGGAATTAAAAAAGCAAACATAAGTTCACAACACAACGAAATCGAGCCGGAACGGAACAAAGCCACAACCACTAGGGGGCTCTCAGAGCTCGGTAAAGTTAGTTTTCCTTACCAATGTTCTATAGAGTCGGCAGTGATATCAATACCACGATTAGTTTCAACAGTATATCGACATGAAATATTAATTAAAAATCACCTATGTGCACAATAGCTTCATATGTATACCTATGAATGATTTGACGCGCTACCACGGCATGATGGCATGATGAAGGGAACGTCTGCCAATTCCACCAAGTGGTTAAAATGTATAATTTGTATTCATTAAAATTACTTTTAACATTTAAAAACAGACATGTTCAAATTCCAAAGCTTGTCAGTCTTACCAACAGGAACTAACAAGCTTTGGAATTTGAACATGTCTGTTTTTAAATGTTAAAAGTAATTTTAATGAATACAAATTATACGTTTTAACCACTTGGTGGAATTGGCAGACGTTCCCTTCATCATGCGCCGTGGTAGCGCGTCAAATCATTCACAGGTATACATATGAAGCTATTGTGCACATAGGTGATTTTGAATTAATATTTCATATCGATATACAATGTTTACATACTTAAAACTAAAAATGGAATTGATATCTTTGTAAGACTATACTTTATAGAACAGTGGCGAGGAAAACTAACTTTACCGAGCTCTGAGAGCCCCCTTGTGGTCGGGAGCATTTTCGTTGTGTTGTGAACTTATGTTTGCTTTTTTAATTTCGTTGTGTTGTGGCTTTATTTCGTTGTGTTGTGAACTTATGTTTTCTTTTTTAATTTCGTTGTGTTGTGCACTACTGGGCCACCGTACGAACAAGCCTAATAACGTTTGCTCTCCAAAACGCTCTCGCGGTACTTTGATGTCATACACCCCAGCTTTGCATCACAGGAATAAATTACATTTTAAAATATATTTAAAAAGAAAACTGTTATTTTACATTGTAATAATATCTCACAATATTACTGTTCTTACTGAATTTTGAGCACATAAATGCAGCCTTGGTGAGCAAAATATCTTACCAACCCGAAACCTTTTAACGTTAGTGTATATAATATACTTGTCACTTTTACATTGTTTTGGTAATACTGTTTTATTTTGTTGTGTGTTCTATAGTCAATAGTTAGAAATAACAAAAAAGGGAATGTCTCCATTTCAAGTCAGACAAAGACAATGTTGTGAAGCAGTAATTTTCCTTTGCTTGTTAAAATAACACTTGTTGAATTTGTGCTAGTCAGCATTGAGAAAGACACAACTAAGATTATTTAATAAACTGTTTGTTTTTACCATAACTTTATCTCCTGCTCCCTGCTTTTCTCTGCCTCTTTGCTATAAGAAGAGTTAAGAAGTGTCTAACTTTTTAATGTATCAGGCCTAAAACAATTCCAAGGTCACTACAAAAATTTTTTCATTGGTGGAACAGGGAATGTAGCACACAACAGTTAACAAAGGCCAGCTTGGTATTATTACCTGCGCAACAACATCAGAGATGGAGGCAGATCCTACTAGCAGACTGTACTTATGCTTCAGGAGGATGCCAGCATGAATCCACGCCTTTGCAGAAAAATCAAAACAGAACAAATTAAAAAATTATGTAACAATTATTCCAAATAGAAGCATTAAAGGGTTAGTTCACCCAAAAATGAAAATTCTGTCATCATTTACTCACCCTCATTGTGTTCCAAACCCATAAGACTTTCATTCTTCTTTGAAATACAAATGAAGATATTTTAATGAAATCTCCCTCCATTGACAGTCCACACAACTACCACTTTGACACTTCAAAAAGTTCACAAAGAGATCGTGAAACTCATCAACACGACAGCCAGTGGCACAGATCTTCAAAAAAAAAAACATTTCCATACCGGTGTGATGAATCCGATCTTCAACTAAATGGAATTGGATTAAATATTTTGACTGCAGCGATCCCAATCTGACTTCTGATCTGTAATGCAACCTGAATCATAATCATGCACTGTTCATTGTTGGCCAGAGGAGAACTGACCCCCATGACTGAGCCAGGTTTCTCCCAAGGCTTTTTTTTCCATTTTTGTCACCTGTTGGAGTTTGGGTTCCTTGCCACTGTCACCTTTTGGCTTGCTTTAGTTGAGGACACTTGATATTCAACAATGTTTTTGATCTGTCTGCATTGACACCATTGTATGCTGGACGATGACATCACTGTTTTCTCCAGAGCCGATGTATAGATGAATTAACTAAATGAATAACTATTGATTTTTACAAAGGAATGAATAAATACTGAATTTACTTAAGCGGGACAATGACACCATTTTCTTCTAGAGCTGCTGTGCAGCCAAACTTATTTGCCAGTTATCATTGTAAGGCTGCTTTGGCACAATCTGCATTGTAAAAAGTGCTACATAAATAAAGGTGACTTGACTTGACCTGACTTTACTGACATATAAACATTCATCATCACACATTAGATATGGCAAACGGAAGCTCAAGCATGCTTGCTTGACGTGCGAGAGCCAATGAGACTCATTCTCGTGCGTTATGCAGCACATTTGAGCTTCTGCGAAAAACAATGAGGTTTGTTCTTGCGCAGCAAGCGAGTTGAGCTTCTGTTTATGTTTGCTGATCAATGTTTTTATGTGAATAAAAGCCTAAATTCAATCTGTTCATAATATAAAGCCAGCAAGTCTCTTTTTTTGACTAAACCGTTCAATTAATGGATTCATTTACGATCTCTTTATGAACTTTATAAAGAACTAAAGTGGTACAGTAGTTCTGTAGCTGTCAAAGGAGGGACAGAAATCTCTCCGATTTCATTTAAAATATCGTCATTTGTGTTTCGAAGATGAACGAAAGTCTTACGGGTTTAGAATGACACGAGGGTGAGTAATTGCTGACAATTTTTTCATTTTTGAGTGAACTTTAAACCCTTTAAAGGTGCAGTAAGCTATTTCTGAGAAACACTGTTGATATTTGAAATTAACCCAAACAAACACACCTATCCCTTCATTGATCCGCCCCAAAATGCATGAACACACAATGCAAGAGTTGATGTAATATAGCGAAGATGACAAACCAATGACAAGGAAGAACAAAAAATGAACATACAGTACACAAAAGTAAAGAAAAGCAAGAGTTTGTTGTTAGTCGCCAGCAGCACAGCAGCTCCAGACAAACAATGACACTCAAAACTGTCCTGTTACTATA
The DNA here is from genome assembly GCA_037950665.1 of Hypophthalmichthys nobilis. Classification (NCBI taxonomy): domain Eukaryota; kingdom Metazoa; phylum Chordata; class Actinopteri; order Cypriniformes; family Xenocyprididae; genus Hypophthalmichthys; species Hypophthalmichthys nobilis. The sequence continues at coordinate 9,944,143 of CM075482.1, read as the reverse complement.
GCTAACATTGCAAAAACAATGTTACTCATGTATGGAGCAGGCAATCTCGTCGCAATCTCGTCATCCGTTATTTTTAGGCCTTCACGCTTAGGTCTCTCCAGCTCTGGAAAGCTTTTCTAATATTAACATGGGTCCTAAAGTTACGCGATCACAGTCCTTCTTTTTTTCCAATGATATTCCTCTGACCTTTTCTGTTTTTTTTTTTGCCTCTAATGCCAAGTTTACACTACAGGATTTTAAACCCGATTTAAGCCCGATTTGCAAGTTAACAAGCTCGCCGACAGGTCGGGCTGTGATCGGGGGAAAATCAGCGAGTGATCGGCGCTCGCCAATCTTTATGTGTGAACTACTCAATGACACATCAAAGAGGCTCGCTGACGCGTCGCCGACACCTCGCAGACGCCAGACAAATATCTAGCATGCTAAATATCTGGAGCTGTCAGCCGACTCGATATCCTGTGGTGTCAAGTGTCGCGACGCAACAGCCAATTAAATATACACTGATGTCTATGGAAGCAGCAATAACAATCCATTCAAATATAATTTGCCGACGTTTATTCATATCAGATACACATTGTGTAAGTAACTATAAAGCTCACTCACTCTATTGTTCTCCCAGTTCACCGGCCACATGTATTTCGTGACAAATGGATGAATTCATGTTATATATTAAGATCAAGGTCATTACATAGGTATTTAAATGACAAAACACTCACTTGCACATATTTGAGAATCGGAATATCAGATAGTTGATGACATGGTGAGAAAAGCAATACATCTGTCATATAGTGTGACCGGCTTGTCACTTGACAAGCATGACACATCGTCATGGAAATAATAAAGGGAAACGTTCTAAAATAACTCTGGGAGGTCAGCCAGAATGTTTTAAACTTGTGTGTGAAAGGGTTATTTTAATTTTAATTAAATTTTATTCAAAATTTAATCTAATTTCCTCTGAACATCTATTTTAAAATAAAATAGTTGTTAATAAGTTGTTGGGTGACAGTTGTCGTCAGCTTGTGTAGTGTGTAACCTCCTGTTGCAGATCATTTACGTAGTGTCACGTAGTGTGAACACCACAACGACTTTTATGACTCTACAGCAAGTCACGTAGTCTAAACAGCACAGCAATCTGCGGACGTTTAAAGTCCTGTAGTGTAAACTTGGCTTAAGGCATCTCTATTTCTGCAGTCTTTCTTTAAATCTCTCTCTTACTTACTCTCTCTCCTCCCTCATCATGAGCGTATGCCCCCCCAGTGCTGATTGGCTACAAGTGTGTTGTGGTGCTCAGTCTGTTCTACTTTCAACAGCATTTCTCAAAAATTGCTTACTGCACCTTTAAGAAGTAGTTTTACTCCACCTCAGCAAGAAGTAGAGCTATAAATAGTCTATTGTCCCAAACAAATACATCATTTTGTACTTCCTGTGCTTCACCAGAAGTCTGAAATATGGTTTTAGTTGATGCTGTATCTGGAATTACTTCTTAAGGTTATAATATAAGCGCCACACTTACCATTGCATCTAATATTGGAAATACTGCGAGGTACAGGAAGGCCTTTCTGGTCTTGTTTCCAACGGAATCATCCACATGGTGGAGCTTATTTATGATGTAGTAGCCCAGATCTGTGTAAGCTGGGAAAATATGAGAGTTTTTAAAACAGGCTTTGCATTGAGGAAATCTAGTAGACTATCCAACAGAATCTACATTTTAGATCCCAAATTAGCAGCTGCTTTGTCACCAACATCAAACTTTATTGTTACAGTGGTTCTTTTGATGAGGTCTCTAAGAAATTTTATCCACAAGACAGACGCACCTATGAGGATGTGGAGGATCATGGCAATGACCCCAGCCACAGCCATGCAGAAGACCGCCTTGGTTCTCTCCCTCTTACTGTTGACGAACACGAGTCCCACATTTTTGAAGTCACTCATTGGTCCAGTGAAGAACTTCATAAGCGAGTATGCCAGACCATAGCTGGCCAGCATCTCAACCTTGTCCTCTTTTACAGAAGCGATGCCCCTGTTCAGAGCCTGAAGAAGACATGAGAAAGAGAGAGGACATACCGTTATAGTACCGTTCATAGTATAGAACCGTGCCATAAGCTTTTTAAATGTTTAAAAGAAGTCTCTCATGATCACCAAACCTGCAGTTATTTAATCAAAAATACAGTAAAAAAAAGTGATATTTTGAAATATAATTACATTTTAAAATACCAGTTTTCTATTTTAATATATTTAAAAATGTAATTTATTCCTGTGATAGCAAAGCTGAATTTTCAGCATCATTACTGTACTCTTCAGTGTCACATGATCCTTCAGAAATCATTCTAATATGCTGATTTTGCTGCTCAAGAAACATTTCTTATCATTATCAATGTGAAAACAGTTGTGCTGCTTTATATTTTTGTGTAAACCATGATAACAGCTTATTTGCAGGACTAGACTATGCTGAGCAAACAACCTCATTGGCTATATATATATATATATATATATATATATGTGTGTGTGTGTGTGTGTGTGTATGTACACTACCAGTCAAAAGTTTGGAAACATTACTATTTTTAATGTTTTTGAACGAAGTCTCTTATGCTCATTAAGGCTGCATTTATTTCATAATAAATACAGAAAAAACAATAATATTGTGAAATATTATTACAATTTAAAATTATGGCTTTATATTTTAATATACTTTAAAATATAATTTATTTCTGTGATGCAAAGCTGAATTTTCAGCATCATTACTCCAGTCTTCAGTGTCACATGATCCTTCAGCAATCATTCTAATATGATGATTTGATACTCTGTTATTATCAATGTTGAAAACAGTTGTGTTGCTTAATATTTTTTTGGAACCTGTGATACTTTTTTTCAGGATTCATTGATGAATAAAGGGTTAAAAAGAACAGCATTTATTCAAAATATAAATCTTTTCTAACAATATAAATCTTTACTATCACTTTTTATCAATTTAACACATTCATGCTGAATAAAAGTATCAATTTCTTTAAAAAAAAAAAAAAGAAAAAAAGAAAAAAATTACTGACCCCAAACTTTTGAACGGTAGTGTATATTGTTACAAAAGATTTCTATTTTAAATAAATACTGATATTTTTTAACTTTTTATTCATCAAAGAATCCTGAAAAAGTATCACAGGTTATAAAATAATATTACAAAAGAATCAAAATATTCAGGTAGATGTGCACATCCCAAAAAAAAAAAAAAACCAAACTGGGCTCAGCTGCAGGACAACAAAAAAAAAATGAATGAAAAAAGAAATGTGAAGTCCGCACACTGAAAATAACTGCTCCAATAAATAATTTATTAAATAATGCAACGTTTCGACCAACAGGTCTTCATCAGGCACAAACGTGGCATACACCCAACTCTTTATAGACATCAGGTGTTCAGCTTAATCAACCTGACTCAAGAAACGGGTCACACCCAAAGGCTCATGTGGGGAGGAAAAAAAAAATATACATATATATTAATAATAATAATAAAATAAATAAATAAATAAAAAATATATACATTTTTTTTTATTATTATTTTATTAATATTATTAATTTTTTTTTCTCCCCACATGAGCCTTTGGGTATGACCTGTTTCTTGAGTCAGGTTGATTAAGCTGAACACCTGATGTCTATAAAGAGTTGGGTGTATGCCACGTTTGTGCCTGATGAAGACCTCTTGGTCGAAACGTTGCATTATTTAATAAATTATTTATTGGAGCAGTTATTTTCAGTGTGTGGACTTCACATTTCTTTTTTCATTTAAAAAATAATATTAAGCAGCACAACTGTTTCCAACATTGATAATAAATCAGCATATTACAATGATTTCTGAAGGATCATGTGACACTGAAGACTGGAGTAATGATGCTGACAATTCAGCTTTACATCACAGAAATAAATTATATTTTAAAGTATATTAAAATAGAAAACCATAATTTTAAATTGTAATAATATTTCACAATATTATTGTTTTTTCTGTATTTATTATGAAATAAATGCAGCCTTAATGAGCATAAGAGACTTCGTTCAAAAACATTAAAAATAGTAATGTTTCCAAACTTTTGAATGGTAGTGTATATATATATATATATATATATATATATATATATATATATGTATGTATACACACACACTCATATGGAAAACACCACTTTGCACCCTATTTGTGCAGCTGTCTACAATAGAGTAAGAACACGATAGACAGAGAGACAATAAGATTGCTGCTAAAAATACACTCACACAATAGTTACATTAGACTAATCCTTGCCCCGTCTACGCTCTAACTCACACACACCGGTACTTAATAAGACGCTCACTGTCCTAACACTAAAGGAAAAATGCATTAGGTCTGTTAACAAATCAGTGTGCCACAGACTAAAGTAGCAATTTTAAGACATGGGCAAAAACTATTTATCAAACCCAACTTGGTTGACCTTTGCACTAGATGAACCTGATGAACCATCCTTTTATTACTTACCATTCAGTGCATATCTGATAAAAATAATCTTTAATACTGAATGCCCAAGTCATACAATCTTCACAGTTAATCTTTCAGTTAAATATTGCTAATTATGACTTGTATGACAAAAATAAAAGCATCTAGTATTCAAACAAGGGCATAATCAGAGCTTCTAACACGCCCTTCCTCATTTCTCTAGCAGTTTAACAGTAATGACAGTGAACAAGGACAGTTTGAGCAATTTATGGACCTGACAGCAGGTTCAAGGAGGTTATCAGAGGTAGTATGTAGTATAAAAAGGGTAAAGATTTTTGTGCACAGTTTTTGTTGCTATCTGAATTTTTTCTCTGGACTCAGTACACGTAAAAGACACTAAAAATAGGTTTTTACCCCATATATCACTAAGGACATCTACTGTAACTGTTTTTTATTTGAAGCATATGATTTTTAAAGTTCAGTGACTCAATAACCAGATCTTTGTTTTACTTCAAAAAGAGTGGCAGTGGTAGCATGTTATGCAAGAAGAGTAGGCTACTCATGCACACAGAGACCACATCCTCAAGAACTTACTTAAAACCTACTGCATTCTGGGAAATTCAATCAATAATTAAAAACACATAGTTATCCATGACACAACTGCCAGAGATAGAACATTTATTTGTAGTGATGCCTGGCAAAATGCATCTGGACAAGTGTTATAACTTAAAGAAACTTAACTTAAACTTAAAGTTTAACTTAAAGAAACACTGGGAGACTTTTAACTCCAGTGCATTTTTTTTAACTCATTACAAATATTTAGCTTGAAGTCTACAAAAACACTCAACTATTGAACATTTCGCTATTAGTGTCGAGGAAAATGCAGTTTAAACTAGACCAATAATTGTCATAATGGAACCTGCCATTAAACAGCCTATTATAAGCTTTTCTGCTAAATTTTAAGTAAAACCATTATCAAAGACAAAACAATTCACGAAATAACAAAAATATAAAACGTGACATACACCAACACCAAACCATTGTTTTGGTTGTTATAATAAAAACAACTAACATTTCAACTTATAAAATTTACCTTCGCCTTGTTTCCTTGAGCAGCACGGATCAACTCTTGTGGGATTTGAACCTAAAACCTTTTGATTAAGAGCTCAAGTCTTTGACCACTACGCCACAGGGGATGAAATTCGTGAAAAATACTAACACATTAGGCTATTATTGGACCCAACCTGACCTTCATGCATCTTCACAAAAGTTCAACGTGTATATTTACATACATTTCACTGCAGTCCGTGCCGTAAAAAGCGGTTAAATGTCAAAATAACAAGGTGTACAAGTTCAAAGCTATAATGTCATAATATCTCACCTGTTCTCCGAAGTCTATGGCTATATTAGTAATGGCTAGTGGCAGCAGAAAGCGAATAAGAGGCCAGTACGCAGTGCGTGATAGACAGTCCATTTTGATGAATGATGAGAATAATATTTAAGCATTCGTCCGTGGCGGGCTGCATTGAAGAGTTGCTTTATGGTTTGCGGGTATCCAGCTGCCTGAAGTCAAACTGGAGACACATTCCCAGCGCTTCCGATGAAAAGGTCATCCAAATATTGCGCATTATATCATCATGCCATTCACCCGCGAATTAAAGTGCGAATGTAGGAGACAAATGAAATCCAGCATTTTGGTGTCTAACAGGCTGAAGGAATGTCTGCTCTGCGCGCTCGCGCGTGTTATTTATTTTCGTGCAGAACACACGTGGGGCGCGTCACAAAACCAAGCCCTTCTCCAGCTGTTCGAGTCAGTCTACGGCCCGGGGGTTTTACCATTATAGTGAAGACTGATTCATTACTTTTTATAGTATATTAGTTTGGCTCTGTGTTAAAACAATTCAATTAGAATCAAATGTCAACGGAAATGGTTTAATAAGTTACAATGGAAAGTTAGGTTTATATTATTTTTAATCTCTGCTGCCCTCTGCTGGATGTTATTTGGAGAGACTCACTGCCAAATTATTACCCCCCTCCGTCGTTGAAGGCGCTACCTGATTGCAATCCTAACCCCACCCCCTAATCCTAACCCACCCCCAACCTAATCAATATTTACACTGAGAAAGATTAGATTATAATAGTAAATAAATACAGTACTTGTTACAAGGGCAATTGTAACACTTGGTAGCCTATTAG